>OY856414.1:878956003-880156003 GCA_963693085.1 Alisma plantago-aquatica | reverse complement strand
TCTTTTACCGTAGGAACCCTTTCACGGACGAGTCCTCTCCCCGCACATTTCCAACAAATTTTATATGTCACGTGCATGTGCACGTGCGCGTTCACTAGTTTATTTATTAAGGGCTAGTTTGGTATGATGTAGTTAGGATGAAAAGTAAAAATCTGAAAGTATAGATGTCTAACACATAGATTTCTACTTGCACACAATTGTTTGGTAAAACAACGTATGCACAGAACGACTTCAATTTCAGTTGTTTGGTATCTATACAAACTTTGTTTACATGAGATCAAGGTTTTAAAGTGCGTGAGGCGTAACGAGACATTTTTCTCTCCAAGAGGCAAGGCGTAAGCCTTGAAATATGTACGAGGCGTTAATAAATTAATAGATACATGTATATACATACATATATATATATATATGTATATATACATAATTATATTATATGTACAAGCATAATCAAGACTAAATAAAAATAATTTTCTAGCTTAATTAGGATAAATAGAGACTAAAGACTACTACAATACTGAAGAATGAGCAAATAATGAGTATTAATGATTTTAATATTAGATCCATTAAGAATTATTCGGAACAAGGATCCATAATTAGTTAACAATGAAATGAAATCACCTACATAGTAAATTTAAAAAGTAGCAACAAACAAAGACAAATTTAATAATGAAGATTTAAAGATCTCATTCATAAAATAATAGTTATAAATTTGCTAATAAGAGAATGATATTCAACTATGACAACAATGAATAGAAAACTTTCAATAAAATGTTCGTAAAAATCTTAGAAGTAGAAAGTTGGTGGATGACATAAGACATTATCATCCATAACCGAGTCTTGTGCCTCAGTTAAGCCTCAGAGCCTCAGTGCTTTGAGGCGAGCCTCAGACAGTTCGAGGCGTAAGCCTCAGTTCAGGGCATTGAGACGTAAGCCTCGAGGCGTACTTAGGGTAGCCTCGCCTCGAGGGCGGGTTTTTTAATACCATGCATGAGATATAATCCAGCGTGAAGGTCATGGCGTTTTATTTTTCTACTCTTTCTGAATAGTCATTACATGCATAGATAAGAAAATTGCTATGAGTGAGACCGTGCAGGATGCAAATTTGTTGTTGATCGTGCAACTTTGTCTGGCATACAGCCGCTTTTGCACCGGAAGCACCATGTTCGGGCGCAGTGCCTTTTCCCATAATTGCAGCCGGAATGTTGAGTAGGATGCGATTTCAGAACCACCTTTTTGCACCCAAACACAACCCTAAACCCTAGTTTTTTGTGTACACATGATGTTTGTAATTTGAGTAAGTAGGATTATAATAATACCACTGGAAGCATCATTTTTCAATATTTGGATTGAATTATTATATTGGAAGTTGAAGAAAGATTTAATTACATTTTTGACCTAAACTTATGCGGCCAAATTAGGGTTTTCCCAACCTCATAGAATTACATAGTACAGCTGTAGAAAAACGTGGTTATGGTAAATTCATGGTTTAAAATTTCGACCGAACCAGGCCAGGCAGCTCTTGCCACCACCGCCATCAAGCCTTGCAGCATATTCTGACTCTGCAGCCTCTCATGTTGCCACCAATGCCCTGATCTAAGTCAACGGTGGGCGTTTCGCTTCTCCAACTCACAAGAACAAATAACAACCTACATTCATTGAGTAGGTCTCCTCCCTTGTATCTACAGCCACAACCTATGCCTAAATGCAGTTTCAGGTGTCTACTTTCTGATCTGTATGACATAGATCTACTCTATCTATCCTTTTGCTACTTTTCTGTCTTCTCTAGCTAACTTCATGACTTCTCAATTGGAGATTTCTCACCACCGAGTCTTCTTGATTAGTCGAATTGAGAATGTGACCCATAACAGAGCTGATTGGAAAAGAAGGATCCATGTAGCCCACTCCAACATGGTTGGGATTAAAGCTTAGATGATGATGATGACACAAGGGTTTACAATGTGATTTTGACGCTGTCTCTGATGGTCCAGAAATCGAAATTTACAGAAATTTCGACCGATAATCCGTTCCTGTCGACACAAGATTCGACACAAATTTAGAAGATTTTGATGACCAAATAAAAAAATCAACTCATATTTTACTTGGATGATATATATACACAAATACACCTAATTATGCAATAATACATGCATTGGTATAGGGTGGGGGGCTCCTACACGTGTGAATGAAAAGATATGGAACTGTTTCGATCAGGATCTCGATTGTGCAATGTACACACATATAATATTCTTATGCAGTAGCATGTTATATCTTATATCTTGCATTCAATTAGGTAATACCCTAGAAATTTTCATTTTTTCCATTTTTTTGAATTACATAGTAGAAACTTAAACATTTGGGAGGCAGGTTTCGTTGTCTGGTAGCCACCAAAACCGAAATTAAGAAATTTTGAGCCCTTTTGGGAGGTAGGTTTTGATGTTTGGTAGCCACCAAAACTGAAATTAGGGTTTTCCCAACCTCTTAGAATCACATAGTATAGTTTTAGAAAACGTGGTTATGGTAAATTCATGGTTTAAACCAGCGTATTAAAAAGCGTTTCAGGCGTCCGCTTACCAAGACCCTCAGCCGCTTAATCCAGCCCCTAATCGCCCGCTTAACAGGTTTGAAGAAAATCACCCCCTTTTTGCCCGCTTTACCCGCATTTTTCCGATTTTTACCTGCTTTTTTCCCTTTTTTGCCCGCTTTTTTTTTTTAAATACTACTGGAAGCATGTAACATTAATTTCCTTGCTGCTTTCAGTGATTAGTGATTGGTACTACTGGTTAGTATCTGCAATTATTGATCTGCTTGCTGATTTTAGTGATTAGAAATATTGATTAGTAGTAAAGTATTGATTATTACTTAGTTAATTACTGATTTGCTGATTAGATATGTATAAAGTTCTTTAGAAATATATTTTTTATATACACATACATGTAATGTTGTATAAAAATATATATAAAATTTAGGCACCCGCTTTTTCAAAAATCACCCGCTTAATTGCCCGCCTACCGCTTAATCTATTACAGGGTGCTGTCCGGATGCCTCCCGCTTCCCACTTTCTAATACATTGGTTTAAACACTACTCCATATAAGAAAAACACTCGAACAAGGATGAAATTTGGTGAGGTAGCTAATGGTACAATATTGGGAGCCAATTCCACCAAAGAAGCTAAAGTTGAGGGTTAATATAGCTGTTTTTTGTTTATTATATTCCTATATGTAATTTACATTACTACTGGACCACCTTGTAATTTACCCTTCTCAATTATTAATAAAAGAGGGAGAGCGCTTTGCGGCTCCCTCACACGCTGCGTATCGCGACACTATAACCCGCGTACACGGTATTAGAGCGTCCGTTCCTGGTCTCCCTAGGTGCCGCCGCCGCCGCTAGCCCCCCCACTTCTCTAGCCGCCGCCGCCGCTAGCCCCCCCTTCTTCCGCCGCCGCTAGCCAAGGACAACAGCAGCGCCGCCGACCAGAGACAATAGCGTTGCCGGTTGCTGCCAAGGACAACAGCAGCGCCGCCGGCCAGAGACAGTAGCGCCGCCGGCTGCTGCCCGAGACTGCAGGGCCACCTCTCGTCGCCAGCAGCTGAACAACCGCCGACCGCTCATGGCTCTCAAGCGCCGGGTGGGCGTTGTCAAGTGACACGGGCGTCCTCGCATATCTGAGATGGAGTTCTAAAACTCTAGATCAAAGGGTCCGCGTCTATGTGAAGACTTCCTAGTCACATCTCCTCCATGTGTGATTAGGAAGTATTCGTTTGGAGGCTGTGGATGCGTCAGAAACACATCTTGTTTCTCGTAACGTGACGTGTATCTCTCCATCACTCCTTTCTTCGTGGTGACGTGTATCAATCCGTCACCTCATTTGTTATCGGGGACGTGTATCTTTCCGTTTCTGCCTTATCAACAATAGTTCGGAGATCCCTACATCACAACTGAATATGGAGGACAAGACGTCTGTTGTCTACAATGAGGCGTCACCTATTCCCGCCATCAAGCTGAATGGGAAGAACTATCTTCTGTGGATGAATGCTGTCCCCACTGTTCTAGAGTCCAATGATAAATTGAAACATGTCGATTCCGGTCCTCCTGCCGAGACCAACAAAGGATATGCTGAATGGAAGCGTCACAACTGTCTAGTGAAAACATGGCTATGGGGGAGTATGGAGCCTAGTATTGCTGCTAGGTTCATGTTCTACTCCACAACGAAGGACATCTGGGATGCTGTGAAGAAGCATTATTCTCAGGAGAAGAATGCTCTGCAACAGTTTATGATATATGATTGCCTTTTTGTAGAACGACAGGAAGATAGGTCTTTGGAGGAGTATTTTGGGACGATACAGTCTATTGTCTAAGAGCTGAGTTTCTACCATCCCGTGACTACACAAGAGCAAGTCAAGGATAGGGATGATCTAGTTACAACAAAGTTTCTTTCTTGGCTGAGTTCATTTTTCTGTTCAGGACAAAGTGTGATTCTAGCAGCTGATAAACTTCCAAGTTAGGAGGAAGCTTATTCCAGAATTCAACAATCAAATTTTGAACCAGTTCACTCGTCTGCAGCTCCTTCCTTTGGCGAGTCTTAGGCATCTGTTGCTGCTGCAGTTATAGGAGGACGTACAAGTGTTGGACGTGGAGGATCTACCAGGTCAAAGTGTATTTTCTGTGGTCGTCCAGGACATACTGTCGATAAATGTTGGAAGAAGCATGGAAGACCCGCTGCCCTCCTGTTGGGGCAGCTCACTTTTCTGGTAGTACTGAGTCATCTGAGATTCCTCCTCCTGCTGCTTCTGCTAGTGCTTCTAGAATTACTATCACCAGGGAAGAATATGACTCCTTTATTTGGGCCACTCAACATCTGAACATGGGAGCCTCTCCGTCTTCAGCTCACCTAGCATCTACCTCTGGTGATTCAACTTCTTCCACATCAGTCTGTGACATTAGCTGATGGTTCCGTGCGGAAAGTATTAGCAAGTGGCTCTATTTCCTTGACTCCTCAGATTGACCTCAAATCTGTGCATTATGTGCCTGAATTTCCATTCAATTTACTGTCTGTTGCAAAATTGATTGATACTGTAAAATGCACAGTTACGTTTAGTCCTTGTTTTCGATCACAGGATCTCAAGAGTATGAGGACGATTGGTGGGGGCGTAGGAAAGGTGATCTCTACCTCTTTCATGGTGCAAGTCTTCCTCGTCAAGTATCTACTGCACCAACCCCTGCTATTCTTTTGAACGGTTCTCCCTTACTGTGGCACTACAGATGTGGTCACCCTCTATGAAGCACGGATACTCCAAAACATGTGCCGTACCCATATCCGATACGTATCGGATACCAATACTTCGTGGATACTCCTGGATACGTAACATATACTCCTAATCTGTATCCATGCTGTATCCAGGCCGTATCCAGTCGGTAAAAACTAGAAAAAAAATTGGGCATAACATTGCTTGATTAGCATTTGACACCAACTCCTGTCTCAACCATAATCACACATTCGAGATTCGGCAACTTTTCGAATGATAGGAAAAAATCGGAAAAATCGTGAAAAAATCGATATTTTTCGGTCAAAGTTTGGTCAACCATTCAGAAATAATCGAGAATAAGTCGGCTATATATATGTATATATATACATATATATACTTTTACACATATATATACATATATGTACATATATATACATATACATATATTGATATATATATATATATATATATATATATATATATATATATATATATATATATATGTACATACATATCAGATACAAATGTAACTGTGAAAGACAACGAGACTTGGAGAGCTTAGGGTTGCACAATGTGTGCACCCTTCTATTTATAGAAAAGTAACAATTACAGAAAGGTCCAGATATAATGGAAAATAACAAAACATAAATAAAGCAACACATATTAACACTCCCCCTCAAGTTGGAGCATAGATGTCAATCATGCCCAACTTGTCCATCAAAGCGCTGAAAAGCTTCTTAGGTAGCAGTTTGGTAAAGATATCAGCAACCTGGTCTTCAGATCGAGTAAAAGGTGTGCAAATCTTGCCAGTAAGAATAGATTCCCGAATAAAATGACAGTCAACCTCGATATGCTTGGTGCGCTCATGATAGACATGATTGTTGGCAATAAAGATAACCGCTTTATTATCACAGTGCATGGGTATAGCAGAAGAAGACTCAACACCGAAGTCTTTAAGAAGAGAGCGTACCCAAAGCAGCTCACAAGCAGTATGGGCCATAGCCCTATATTCAACTTCAACACTAGATCTGGCAACCACATTTTGTTTCTTGGATCTCCATGTGACTAGATTGCCTCCAACATAGGTACAATAGCCAGAAGTGGATTTCCTGTCAATCCGACTCCCTGCATAATCAGAATCAGAAGACCCTTCTAGAGAGCAGTGCCCATTTTTCCTATAATGAAGTCCCTTGCCAGAAGACTTTTTTAGATATCGCAGAATATGACATAGTGCATCCCAGTGTCACTGTCTGGGTTTATCTAGGTACCTGCCAAGAAGTCCCACAGAAGTAGATATGTCAGCTCTAGTCACAGTTAAGTATATCATTTTACCAATCAATCTCCTGTACTTTTTATTATCAGCAAAAGATGGAGACGAATCATCATCCCAATTGACATTGGGATCTAGAGGAGTGTCAGCAGGTCTAGCTCCAAGCATACCAATTTCCTATAAAAGATCTAGAACATATTTCCTCTGAGACAACACTAGTGCATTAGAGGTTCTGGATACCTCTATGCCCAGAAAATACCGCAGTTTACCCAAGTCTTTAGTAGCAAAGTGCTTGCAGAGATGGGCTTTAGTATCCTGAATAGCAATAGAGTCACTGCCAGAAAGAACAATATCATCCACATAGACAATAAGAATTACAATGCCAGTAGAGGTCTGCTTAGTAAAAACAGAATGATCCACTTGAGATCTCAGAAAACCAAAAGCAATCATAATTTTGCTTAGTTTATCGAACCATGCACGAGGGCTCTGTTTGAGCCCATAAATAGACTTCTTCAACCTGCAGACTTTGTGTGACTCCCCCTGAGCAACAAATCCAGGGGGTTGCTCCATATACACTTCCTCTTACAGATCACCATACAAGAAAACATTCTTAACATCTAATTGCAGCAGAGGCCAGTCCAGATTAATAGCAACAGAAAGAAGAATTCTGACTGAATTAAGGCGGGCAACATGAGAAAAAGTTTCAAAGTAATCAATACCATAAGTCTGTGTATACCCTTTTGCAACCAAGCGTGCCTTCAGCCGTTCTATAGTACCATCAGGTTGATATTTAACAACATATACCCATCTGCAACCTACAGGCTTACATTGAGGAGGTGGATCCACCAACTCCCAAGTTTGTCTGTCAGTAAGAGCACACATCTCTTCTTGCATAGCAGAAGTCCATGCTGTACTTTGCAAGGCATCATGAGTATTTTTTGGAATAGTGACAACAGATAAAGCAGAGACAAAATTGCTAGCATGAATACTCAGATGTGCAGTAGATACATGGTTAGCAATGTTATGAGAAGTGTAGGAATGAGTTCCCTTTCTAAGAGAAATAGGTATATCCAGGTCAGAAATTACCTCAGGTGTGGCAGGACCTTCTTGAGGAGGAGATTGGTGTTGAGTGGGGGGTACTTGTTCAGGTGGAGGCCTGTTCCTGCGCTGATAAACAATAAGAGGTGGTGTCGTATTCTTAGGTGGCATTTGATCAGAATTCTCAGACACACATTCAGTAGTAATAGGCAGAGGGGAAGCAATAATATCAGGCTCCAGACTATCTCCGCTAGATGAGTAATATTGGGTATTCTCAAAGAAGACAACATCATTGCTGATAAACCATTTCTTTGCAGTAGGACTATAGCATCTATATCCTTTTTGTGTATGAGAATACCCTAAGAAAATACATTTCTCAGCACAGGGAGATAATTTATCATGAGTAGGACCAAGCAATCTCACAAAACACGTACAACCAAAAATCCGAGGAGGTACAGTAAATAAGGGTGCATCAGGTTGTAGAATTTGGACAAGTACTTTATTTCCAATCACAGAGAAAGGCATCCGATTAATTAAGAAATAGGCAGTCAATATTGCTTCAGGCCAGAACAATCTGGGTACATGATAGTGCATCATAATAGTTCTAGCAACTTCTAATAAATGTCTATTTTTC
This sequence comes from Alisma plantago-aquatica, assembly GCA_963693085.1. Taxonomy (NCBI): domain Eukaryota; kingdom Viridiplantae; phylum Streptophyta; class Magnoliopsida; order Alismatales; family Alismataceae; genus Alisma; species Alisma plantago-aquatica. The sequence continues at coordinate 880,147,814 of OY856414.1, read as the reverse complement.
CTCTCAGCTACTCCATTTTGCTGTGGTGTATATGCACAAGAAGTTTGATGTAAAGTGCCAACAGAACGACAAAACATTGCAACATCTTTTTGGACAAACTCAAGTGCATTATCAGTACGAAAAACTTTAACATGCAGTGCATATTGTGTTTTCACCTCAGCAAAAAAGAATTTAATAGTAGACAACACTTCAGACCTACTTTTCAACAGAAACAACCAAGTGGTCCGAGAGAAATCATCAATAAATAGTAAAAAGTATTTGTAGCCAGACAAATTAGGCACATTACAAGGACCCCATACATCAACATGAACAAGATCAAAAAAGTGTTTGCTACTACTCTGAGGACGTTTACGGTAAACAACCCTAGTCTGTTTCCCTAACTGACATGATTCACACTGAAACTTATGAGTGCCAACACTAGAAATGACATGTCTTAGTTTTTCAGAAGAAGGGTGTCCAAGACGGTAGTGCCATTGTAATGCAGAGACTGATGCAGATAATGCCGATAAAGTAGAAGCTAATGCAACCTTGTCCAGTCTTGGCAGATCATCCAGATAAAAGAGGCCATCATATCCTTCATGCCCCCCACCAATCTTCGTCCTTGTGCGAATGTCCTGAAAAACACACGAACCAGGTATAAAGGTCAGGCTACATTGTAGGCTGCGTAAGATTTTGCTAACAGATAATAAATTAAGCGGAAAACGAGGCACATATATAGCCGACTTCAGAAGAAACTTAGATACAATGTCTCCAACCCCAGAAACTGCAGACTTAGAACCATCATCAAGCATGACAGAAGAAGCAGTAGCTGGTCTAGATAAATTTCGAAATAAAGCTCGATTTCCAAAAATGTGAGACAATGTGCCGGAATCGATAACCCATTTTGTATTACCAACACTAGAAGATGGAGTACTGAGGAAGGCAGTATCACAACCCGAGTAGGTCGCAACATGGGTTCCACTTGTAGTGGCAGTAGAAGAGGAGCCAATACGCTCACGTAGTAGGCGCTCCACCTCAGCACGAATGTAATCCGCAGTGGCAATACCCGAGTCATCAGACAGAACAGGCTGGGTAGGTGTCTCTGAAATAGCAGTAGTGTCACTGGCCGCATTGGCCCATGCAGGTTTACCATACTTTCTTGTCTTCAACATGATTAGATCGGCCACAGAAGTTGCAGAAGCGTTGGCCAGTCTGAGGACGAGCAACAACAGTAGTAGATCTAGAGGATGCTCCACGACCTGCAGAATTCCTCCCCCTGCCAGTACCAAGAGGAGGACGAGCATCATATGAACGACCGCGTCCACAACCACGACCACGACCAGACATCGCAGCAAAAGCAGTCGGATCCCCAATATTAGTAGGAGTCTCAGATGACGATGCAGGCAAGCGCTGTAGTCTCTGAAAGGCAGTTTGAAGAGTAGGCAGCAGATCACTGGAGAATCTGATCCACCACCCCGACATAGGAATCATGTAAGCCACAGAGGAATTGGACTACTTGCAACTCCTGTCGCTGTTGTTGCATAGTAGCCAGATCAGTAGACAAGGGATGGTAGGCTTCCAACTCCCCCCACAATCCCTTGAAAGCAGAGAAATAATCTGTCAAATCAGAACCAGAGAAACGCAGACGACTGAGTTGCTTGTTGATATCAAACACCTTCTTTGGATTTTTACTGTGTGAATATGTGCTGACAAGTTGATCCCACATTTGCTTTGCCGTCTGCAGGTACAATAGTGTGACACTAATCTTGGTCTCACTACTATTCAGAATCCATGTCATGACTGTGGAGTCGTCCTTCACCCAATCATCATAGGCTTTCACATCCTTCGAATCGGCTGTTGCAGGAGGCACGGGTGGTGGATATCGCGTCAGGTGCGACATTTTTCCTTGTGATTTAACATATATCTGCATAGAGCACACCCAGTGCTGGTAGTTTTGCCCATCCAGCTTAACAGTTGTCACCTGACATCGTAGATCTTCATGAGTAGACGCCATCAGGAAGAAACAGATGCTGACGTAGAGTTACAGGCAGGCAGCAGCAGTTAGGCACATGCAGTAGAAGTCAGCAGTCAGAGGCAGAAGTCCAACACATGGACTAGTAGTAGAAGGTAGAAGATCCACGCATGGATCGTAAACAAAAAACCCACGTAGGGGCAACAGAGAAGAGAAAAAACCTACGCCAACATGGAGGATCAGTCACTCCACCATGAGGCGCAGGCAGACAGAGAGGATCAAGCCCGTTACGCCGTCAAAGTGCCAGAACCGGAAAGTTACCGAGGCTGTCCGGAGATTTCGGAAAGAGAAACAGAGAGCTAGACGGAGGGGCCTGTGGTGGATTAGGCCACAAGGATGGAGGTTATTAGGGGATTAGAGGTGGATGGAGGTACTGTAGCGGCGACGACGCTACTGTAGCAGTACTGTAGCGACGGAAAAAAGGAGATTTCAGAGTGTGGCGGCGGCTAGGGTTGGTGGAGAGAGAGAGGGATTAGGTTTAAGGTGGATCGGCCCGCTCTGATACCATGTGAAAGACAATGAGACTTGGAGAGCTTAGGGTTGCACAATGTGTGCACCCTTCTATTTATAGAAAAGTAACAATTACAGAAAGGTCCAGATATAATGGAAAATAACATAACATAAATAAAGCAACACATATATTAACAATAACTATTAAGGTCACTAGACATACAATCTTATTGAGTGAAAAAGTAGGAAAAGAGTTAAAGAACAGTTGCATAATAACAATGCACTGTCGTGAGAGTGGGGGGTTGGAGTTTTTCGTGTATATCATGAGTTCTCTATACATGGTTTGGTAAAAAAAGAGCAAACAACTTAAAAGAGAAAATCGTGAAAAAACGTGAAAAGTCATAAAGAATTGTGAAAAATCGTATAAATCGCGAAAAAGCGGAAAAAATCGTGAAAAATTGCTGACTGACGTATCAATCGTGGTGAACATTCGGGAGCCGATAAAATCGCAAAAAATCGCTGATTTTTCGTAAAGTTCGGAGACTTTTGTTACTATAGTCTCAACCCTCTCTGTTAAGTAGTAGCTTGCAACAAGGCTGTCACAGTTGCTTCCTTGAAGTAGTTCAAGGTTAGTCACCATTCCTCTTGCTAAATGCCAATCTTCCTTTTTCTCTTTATTATTTGTACCTTCTCTGTTTTTTGGGATTTCATTTTTTAAAGAACTTCCATATGTAATTTGGATTTTTGTTTGTTCTTTATTGCAAATCAATTCATTCACTTTTACATGGTACTTGCGGATGCTTTCCCTGCTAAGATGCAAGTTTTATGCACGTTGATGTCCTCCATATTCTATGAAAGGCTTCAATTTAGTATCGTTGGTTAACATGCCTCTAGTTTTGGTGACTAAATCCATTGTGATTTATTCTGGATTTCTATCTTGACAATATCTATTTCATCTCCTTTGAAGATAATCATTGCATCCCCATCCTTCTGTCTCCCCCTATGGAGCACCGATACTCCAAAATAGGTGTCCTACCAGTACTGAATACATATCTGATACTAATAATCCCAGATACTCTCTGATACATACCAGATACTTCTTAAGTCGTATTCTTTTTTTATTAGCAGGATACGACCTCAATGCAGCTAGGAGACAACCAACCCATTTAACAGCCAAGGGAGCACCCCACTCGTGTGGTACCTCAAAATCCCAAAACCATGTGACTTCCAACTCTAGACTCCCCCTATTGTATTGTGATTTGAGAATGAAATTGGTATTTTCAGTTAAAATTTTAAAATAAACATTAAAAAAACTGTCCACGTTGTACCCGTATCTTATATTTTCAAAAATTGTTGTATCCTTGTATCGTACCCGTATCCATTTATGTATCTATATTCGTGCTTCATAGTAGCTAGCCATACATGAGAGAAGATAGTTTGGTATTACAGACGACACAACTCACTTTACAACACAACAATACATGATACATGAAATGCGAAAGGTTTAGAATATGATATTATCATTTTTTTTGTAACTTCTGTCTTACATTAATATGAATGAAAGACCCCTTTTTATATCATTGTTTGATATTATGGTATTGGTTTTCATTTTCTTTAGAAATATTGTGATTTTTGAATGAAATTTGATTGTCTTCATCTATTTTTAAAATAAATATATTGGTTATTTTTAAAAATATTAAAATAAATATTAAAAAATTGTCGTATCCATGACATACCCGTATCCTGTATTTTCGATAATTGTCGTATCCTGTACCCGTACTCGTATCCAATACATATCCGTATCTGTGCTTCCTAGGTCACCCTTCTTTGGAGAGTTTGCGGAAGTTAGAACCAGATTTATCACATGTGTCTACTATAGAGTGTCAGTCTTGTTAGTTAGGGAAGCATCATAGGATGTCTTACCCTAGTCGTGTCAATAAAAGGGCTCTTCGTCTCTTCGATCTTGTTCACAGTGATGTCTGGGGTCATAGAATTAAATATCCGATTTCGATGCCGTGTCCGATGGCCCAAAAACAGAAAATTTTCAAAATTTCGACCGAAATTTTGATATTTACGACCCTAACGATTTCGACGACTAAATAAGCGAATTAAATCATGAAAATTTACTAGGACGATCTAATCACCAAGATCTACTCAAATATGCAATAATATTTCATATTGGATATGTGTGAGGGGGGGTCTCCCACATTTGTAAGTGAAGGAAGCTGAACAATTTCGATAGAATTTTGATGACAAAATGAAGGACTTAAATTATGAAATTTTGCATACACAATGTTTAGACATAGATACACTAGATTATATAATAAAGTTATATGTTTAGAGCAATGTATTCAAAAGCGGAAAGCGGGAGGCGTGCGGACGGCACCATGTGACCGATTAAACGGTAGGCGGGCGATTAAGCGGGCGATTTTTGAAAAAGCGGGTGCCTAAATGCTTATATATTTTACACAAAATTACACGTGTATATAAAAATTATATTTCTAAGGAACTTTTATACATATCTAATCAGCAAATCAGTAATTAACTAAGTATTAATTAATGCTTTTCTACTACTAAATATTTCTAATCACTATAATCAGCAAGCAGATCAGTAATATTGTAAATAACAAACTATCAATTATTGATTTAATACTTTACTAGGAAACAATTAATCAGTATTGCACCAAAAAAGTAATGCTAACCAGTAGTACCAATCAGTGATCACTGAAAGCAGCAAGGAAATCAGTAAAATAAATCATGCTTTAGAAGTATGACAAACTAATATGATATTTACTTAGACACATTACAGAAGTACCCTATTATTAGGGCTTACACACAAAGTATGCATTCTAAATTAGGACTAGGTATATCATAGAACACTTAAATGCATACAAGTTTCATAAATTATAGTCAACACTACTTGGACCATGTAATTAATTAATGTTACATGCTTCCAGTAGATTTAAAAAAAAAAGCGGACAAAAAGCGGGAAAAAAGTGAACAAAAAGCGGGAAAAAGCGGGTGAACCGGACAAAAAGCGGGCGATTTTCTTCAAAACGATTAATCAGGCGCTTATAGGCTAAATTAAGCGGCTGAGGGTGTTGGCCGATTAAGCGGCCGCCTGGGCCGTTTTTTAATACAATGGTTTAGAGGTTAGGGTGGGATCCATGTCTTGATGAGTGAGTGCACAAATGATCAGAAATGGCAAGTCTGCTAGACAGTTAGACTGTTAAAAACTTCAAGTTACAACTTAGAACGTATAACTTACAATTACATGTTACTAACTTATGAACTGCAAGTTGTACAAGTCTAATGTTCACATTTAACAAGGTTACATGGGACATTTATACATAGATCCTCGAAAGAACTTTGTTATTTTCGGAGTATTTCTCCATATCTCTATAGAGGAGTGTAGAAATTGATGAAGGTAATGTATAGACAGTCTAGAGATAAGGGAAACATGCCTTAGAATTAGGAAAAATAGGCTTTAGAAGCAAGAGATTCAAAAACAATTGCCAAAATACCCAAGATGTAGTATTAGCTGCCTTAGGAACAAATTTCTCGAAATTGATGAAGGTAATGTATAGATGGTTTAGAGATAGGGGAAATATGCCTTAGAATTAAGAAAAATAGGCTTTAGAAGCAAAAGATTAAAAAACAATTGCCAAAATTCCCAAGATGTAGTATTAGCAGCCTTAGGAACAAATTTCTCGAAATTTAAGTTGTGTTTCTGTACTATTTCGCGAAATTACGGCCCAAACTGCTCTTTTTGCTGTGAAATTTCACCCTCTTTTGCGAAATTTCGCACCTAGGGTCAAAATTTTTGCGAAATGACAGACCAATCTCTGCGTACCAGCGTTTCGATGTCCGATTGGAAAAAAATCGGAAATTTCGCTCAAAATTTCGCAATTTCGGTCGAAATTTTGTTCCATGTCTGGGGTCCTGTAAAGGAAGCAGTTATAATGGTTTCATATATTTTATTTCTTTTGTAGATGATTTTTCTCGCATGACATGGATTTATTTGTTTAAGAGTCGAGAGTCGGTGTTATCCACTGGCAAACATTTTCATTAAGAAACACAAGTTCAGTTTGATTGCAATATTAAAATTCTCCAATCTGATAATGCCTTGGAATATGTTTAACGTGCTATGGTTGATTTTTGTAGTTCTGTTGGAATGATACATCGTACATCTTGCCCTCATACACCCCAACAAAATGGGGTGGCTGAGAGGAAAAATCGTCATCTTCTTGATATAGCTAGGACTATTATGTTTCAGTCCAATGTTCCAAGGAGTCTGATGCTTTATTGACTGCTTGTTTTCTTATTAATAGGTATCCCTCCTCTATACTCCAAGGGTGCACTCCATTCTCTGTTTTACGCCCACATGATCAACCCTTTCTTGTTCCTCTTAGAGTATTTGGTTGCACCTCCTTTGTTCATAACTTTGATCCTAAGGCTGACAAATTGTCTCCGCAATCTATCAAGACTCTCTTTCTTGGGTACTTCAATACCGGCAAGGGGTACAAGTGTTACTGTCCGAGTCTTCGCCGCATGTTTGTATCTAGGGACGTCACTTTTCATGAGTCCACTCCATATTTCTCTAGTGTTCCTAGTAGGGGGAGCAATTATGTGAGAGTGAGGAAGTGCCACCATCACAAATCAGTGAGGGGAGTGCTACCACAACAACAGTGAGAGAGTGCCACCCATCTTTTTTGAAGATACTATTCTCCAGGAGGGAGCATCTGATGATGTTCCTCCAATTCAACAGTACACTGACTCAGGTATATCACAGATGAGGTAGGTAAGATCCTGATGAGGTAGCCACTCCAGTCGATGTGCCGTCCCCATCTTCCTCTACTCAAGAGATTCTTGAAGGGACATCTGATCTTGATGTTCAAATTGCTCTCTGCAAAGGTACTCGCTCGTGTACTATTCGTCATCCTATTGCAGGTGTTTGCTGTTTGTCAAATCTGTCTAAGCAGGCACGCTCTTTTGCTCTTGGAATTGATTCTGTGACTAATAGTTGATGGCTGGTTACAGGCAATGAAATCTGAAATGTCTGCTCTTACACAAAATAATACGTGGGAGCTTACTGATTTACCTTCCGATAAAAATGTTGTGGGTTGCAGATCGGTCTTCGCAGTTAAACACACTCTAGATGGTTCAGTAGAGAGGATGAAGGCTAGACTAGTGGCGAAAGGATACACTCAGACATATGATGTTGATTTCTTTGAGACCTTCTCACCAGGGGCTAGTCTTAATTCTGTGAGGATCCTTATTTCTCTGGCTACCACCTTTGACTGGCCACTATATCAACTTGATGTCAAAAATGCCTTCCTACATGGTGATCTACATGAAGAGGTGTACACGGAGCAACCTCCTGGCTTTGTAGCTCAAGGGGAGTGTCAGAAGTTATGTAGACTGAAGAAGGCTATTTATGGGTTGAAACAATCTCCTCGAGCTTGGTTTGACAAGTTCGATGCTATTGTATTACAAATGGGCTTCTCACGTTCTGTGACTGATCACTCATTATTTATTCTAATTCTTCTGTTGGGTCCATTATTATTGCCGTTTGTGGATGATATTGTTATTACTGGCAATAATTCTATAGGCTTATCTGATGTTAAAGAAGGATTGCAGAAGCACTTTCACACAAAGGACCTAGGCAAATGGAGGTACTTTCTGGGCATTAAGTTCTTAGATCTCATACAGGCACGAATTAATCTCATAGGAAATATGTGCTAGATCTACTTCATGAGACAGGCATGAGTGAGTCCAAGCCAGTATCCATTCCTATGGACTATCATGTTAAGGAGAAGGCTGATGATATTGATTATCTTGATTCAGGGTATTATAGGAAGATTGTGGGTAAGTTGATATATTTGACAGTTACCCGTCCTGACATTTCCTTTGCTATAGGAGTGGTGAGTCAACACATGAGCTCACCCAAGCAGGCCCATTGGACAATAGTTTGTCGTATTCTCAGATATCTGAAAAGTGCACCTGGAAAGGGGATCACATATCTTAGACCTAAAGTTTCTCCATCTACTATTGTTCTTACTGGCTATGCAAATGTAGATTGGGTTGGTAATCAAAATGACAGAAGATCCACATCTGGATATTGTACCTTTCTAGGGAATCATCTTATTACCTGGAAAAGTAAGAAGTAGAATGTGGTGGCGCGTTCTAGTACAAAAGCAGAATATAGAGCTATGGCTCATGCTTGTTGTGAACTGCAGTGGGTGCAATCCGTGCTAGCTAAATTGAAAATTCCTGTGATATCTCCTGTAGAACTTAGATGTGACAATCAAGCTGCTATTTATATTGCTAAGAATCCATTCTTCCATGAACGCACTAAGTACATAGAGGTTGACTGTCATTTTATCAGAGATCAAGTTAAGAATGGAAAGATGGTGACTCCTCATGTCAAATCCGAAGATCAACTTGCTGATGTTCTTACAAAGCCATTGGGTCCAGCAATGTTTCAGAATTTTAGTAACAAGCTGGGCATGCATGATGTGTATGCTCCAACTTGAGGGGGAGTGTTAATTAGCTATTTTATGTTTATTATATTCCCTTATGTAATTTACATTTACTGCTGGACTACCTTGTAATTTGCCCTTCTCAATTATTAATAAAAGAGGGAGAGCGCTTTGCGGCTCCCTCACACGCTGCGTATCGCGGCACTGCCACCCGCTTACATTGAGTTTGTTAGTTGAAATCATGGTTATCAGAACCGAACCGAACCAAACCGGCCAGTTGAACCGGTTGAACCAGGAATCAGTCACTCTATCGGTTCGGTTCCCTCCCAAAGTCGGAAATGAAGTTTGACCGACATCAAACCGGTGAGCCGATCAGTTGAACCGGTGAACTGGCGAACCGGTCTGGTTTTATCCCAATCGACCAGTTCTCTCACTTAGCCAATAAATGTATTGTTGCTGTCATTTTTAGTTATTTAATTTTGAATACTACATAAATATTGATATATGTATGTTCAAGAATAGAATAATATTTTCTATTTGGTCTGTTTATCAAGTTATTGTGAGAAGTTATGCTATTATTCGTGTTTATAACTTTTGCAGAGATATTTTCCATGAGTATCAAAGACATTTATATATTTTTAAACTATTAGTGATGTCATGTTGACGTCACCAGTTGAACAGGTCAGACCACTGGTTGAATAAGTGAACCTCGAACTAGAGGCCTCACCGTTTCGCTGACCAATTCAGTTCTGACAACCTTGGTTGAAATGCATTTGACTTATGACTTCTCAGTTGTGGTTAATTAGGAAATTTTGAACCCATTGGCCAAACATGACGAGCTCTTAATTGAAAGACCATGATCCTGCAGTTCAAAGTGAAGTTTGTTAGGGGCAAACACGCCCATATTTTTGGTGGTTGGTCAAGAGAGCCCCCAAGCCATGAGAATCTTGAGTTGTCTCTTTCTCCATTCTTTCTTATTCTCCAAATATTTGACAAATCTGATATGTTGTAAAGCAAGTTGAAAAATATGAGATGTGTCGAATGATAATCAGATGCTTCCAGTTGGTGAAACTTCATCTTCCCCTGCATTTTGAATAATCAATGCTTCAACTTGGTGAAGCTTCATCTTCCCATGCATTTTTGATGAATAATCAAATGCTTCCACTGATGAAGCTTCATCTTCCCATTTATTCTTGATGAACTACCAAGGCTGACTCCCTATATTGGAGTTCTTATGTATTGGTGTTCACAAGGGATGTGATTGCTTATTATTAGCGAAAAGACTCCCTATATACAGTGACACATCCTTAATACTGTATAGCCAAAAGGTCTCAGTAGGTAACATGAGTCAGAAATTCTCATAAGCCTGAGTGGTCCACTTGTTTGGTATCATTTTCTTCTTGCACTATGTTAATATATGTCTTTACGTATTGTCCTATTATTTTACTTTTCTATAAGGACCTACCTGTAATTGTCGACCTCCTCGTCTGAGTCACCTTCTGACACTGGAGACACTACTGTGTTTGCTGCTATGTCCAGTTGAGGTCGTGGCCGCGACCGTGGTCGTTTTCAGGAGAACCACCCTCCTCTTGGAGCCGGAAGGGGGCGGAGTTCTTCTGGACGTGGAGCATCTTCTGGTCCTTCCAACGCTGTTCGTCCTCTGACTGGTCAGCGTTTCTGCAGTTTCTGTGGCCGGTCTAATCATATTGAAGAAAAATGCTAGGAGAAGTATGGGAAGCCGGCCTGGGCCAATGCAGCTTCTGATGGCCATGCTACCTCTGAGGTAGCGTCACAACCTACATCCACTGATGCATCCAGTTCCACTACTGCTGACTTTATTCATTCGGAGGTGGAGCGTCTACTCCTTTAGCATACTGGATCATCCTCTGGAGCTACTACTGGTGCTCATGCCGCTGCCTATTCTGGTTGTGATACTGCTTTCATCAGTGCACCCTCGTCTAGTACTGGTAATACAAAATGGGTGATTGATTCGGGTGCCTCGTCTCATATCTTTGGAAATCGGTCTCTTTTCAAAACTTTATCTAGACCGGTCTCTACTTCCTCTGTTATGCTTGCTGATGGCTCCAAGTCTGCTGTATCTGGGATTGGAGACATTGTTTCTCATTTTTTGTTAAAATCTGCTCTATATGTGCCTCACTTTCCACTGAACTTATTATATGTTAGCAAAATTGTACATAGCCTGAACTGCAGTCTCACATTCGTTCCTGGTACTTGTACTTTTAAGGACCTTTACACGAGGATGAAGATTGGTGGGGGGCATGAAGGACCTGATAGCCTATATTATCTGGATGATTTGAAAAGGACTGGCAACTTGGCGCTAGCTTTAGCTCTATCTTCATCAGTTTCAGCATTGCAGTGGCACTACAGACTTAGACACCCATCTTCTGAGAAGCTGAAACATGTCATTTCTGGTGTAAGAACGCACAGTTTTCAGTGCGAGTCGTGTCAGTTAGGGAAACAGTCTAGAACTCTCTATCCTAAACGATCCCAGATTAGTAGTAAAAACATTTTTGATCTTGTTCATGCTGATGTATGGGGTCCGTGTCATGTTCCAAGTCTGTCTGGGAATAAATACTTTATTCTGTTTATTGATGCTTTTTCTCGTACCACTTGGTTGTTTCAGTTGAAAAATCGGTCTCAAGTGCTATCTACAATAAAATTCTTTTTTTGCTGAAATAAAAACTCAATATTCTATGCCTGTTAAAATTCTGAGAACCAACAATGCTTTCGAGTTTGTTCAGAAAGAAGTTGGACTGTTTTGTCGATCTGTTGGTACTATTCATCAGACATCGTGTGCCTATACGCCTCAACAAAATGGAGTTGCGGAGCGGAAAAATAGACATTTACTTGAGGTTGCTAGTACTATAATGCTGCATTCTAATGTACCTAGACTTTTTAGGCCAGAAGCTATTCTGACTGCCTGCTTTCTGATTAATAGAATGCCGTCTTCTATTATTGGCAACAAAATTCCTATACAGGTTCTATAGCCTACTGTACCTCTGTTTTCTGTACCTCCACGGATATTTGGCTCTACCTGCTTTGTGCGGTTACTTGGACCGAACTATGACAAACTATCTCCTAGAGCAGAAAAATGTATTTTCTTGGGTTATTCTCGTACTAAAAAAGGGTACTAAAAAGGATATCGGTGCTATAGTCCTACTACAAAAAATGGTTCACGAGTAGTGATGTGGTCTTTTTTGAGGATACACCGTTTGATTCAGCTAGAGGAAATACCCTGAATCCTGACATAATCATAGCACCATTGCCTTTCATGAGTGATTGCATATCTGTACTTCACCTGCTGAAACTACTTCTCCTCCACTTATTGTGTATAAACGCAGGAACATGTCACAAACTCCTCAAGACCCCCCATGCAACACCAATCTTCTCCTCTAGAAGGTCTTACACCTGCTGAGGTAAACTCTGACTTAGATATGCCTATTGCTCTTAGAAAAGACACTCGTTCTTGTACTTCTCATAATATTGCTAATCATGTTTCTACTGTACATCTGAGTATTCATACTAGTAACTTTGTGGCTGCCCTATCTGCTATTGCTGTTCCTAAGACTGTACATGATGCATTACAAAGTTCAGCCTGGACGACTGCGATGAAAGAGGAGATGACTGCTCTTGCTGATAGAGGAACTTGGTAGTTGGTGGATCCACCCCCTGAGTGCAAACCTGTTGGCTGCAGATGGGTTTATGCTGTGAAATATCGACCTGATGGAACAGTGGAACGTCTGAAGGCACACCTAGTAGCAAAAGGGTATACTCAAACTTATGGCATTGACTATTTTGAGACATTCTCGTCTATTGCCAGACTTAACTCTGTCAGAGTTTTACTTTCTTTTGCTATTAATTTAGATCAACCTCTTGTTCAACTGGATGTTAAAAATGCCTTTCTGTATGGTGATCTTCTAGAAGAGGTTTATATGGAGCAACCTCCTGGGTTTGTTGCTCAGGGGGAGTCACATAAAGTTTGTAGGTTAAAAAAATCTATCTATGGACTCAAACAGAGTCCTCGGGCATGGTTTGACAAGTTGAGAAAAATCCTGACTACCTTTGGTTTTATGAGATCATAGGTTGATCACTCGGTCTTTACGAAAACAACCTCTTCTGGTATTGTGATTCTGATTGTTTATGTTGATGATATCATTCTATCTGGCAGTGATCCTTCTGAGATTCAGGCTACTAAAACACACTTGTGCACACATTTTGCTACTAAAGACCTGGGGAAGCTACAATATTTTCTGGGCATTGAGGTGTCTAGGACCTCTAGTGCTCTTGTATTATCTCAGAGGAAGTATGTTCTTGACCTGTTACAGGAGACTGGGATGCTTGGTGCACGTCCGACTGATACTCCTCTGGATCCCAATGTTAATTGGGATGATGACTCTTCTCCTTTGTTTCCAGACAATAAAAAATATAGGAGACTGATTGGTAAGATGATCTATCTGACTGTTACTAGAGCTGATATATCTACTGCTGTTGGTCTTCCTAGCAGGTATTTGGATAAGCCTAGACAGTGTCACTGGGATGCTCTTTGTAATATTCTGAGATATCTTAAGAAATCACCTGGCAAAGGCCTCTACTATGGAAAGCATGAAAACTGTTCTCTGGAAGGCTACTCTGACTCTGATTATGCTGGAAGTAAGGTTGACAAAATCTACTTCAGGCTACTGTACTTATGTTGGAGGTAATCTTGTCACCTGGAGGAGTAAAAAACAAAATGTTGTTGCTAGATCTAGTACTGAAGCTGAATACAAGGCGATGGCCCACACTGCTTGTGAACTCCTATGGGTACAATCTCTTTTGAAAGACTTCGGGGTTGAGTCTTCTGCTGCTATTCCTATGCATTGTGACAATAATGCTACTATCTTCATTGCTAATAATCCTGTATATCATGTGCGCACAAAACATATTGAAGTTGATTTTCACTTCTTATCTGGCAAGATCTGCACTCCTTTCACCCGCTCAGAAGATCAGGTTGCTGATATTTTTACAAAGCTGCTGGCCAAGAAACATTTCAGCTCGCTTGTGGACAAGTTGGGCATGATTGATATCTATGCTCCAACTTGAGGGGGAATGTTAATATATGTCTTTACTTATTGTCCTGTTATTTTACCTTTCTATAAGGACCTACCTGTAATTGTTGCACTAATATATATATATATATATATATATATATATATATATATATATATGAGTCAGGCTAGAATACACTCGAGTGTACGGATCGCACGAATACACTCAAGTGTGTTTGCATATCAAGACTATTTTTTGCAAAATATAAACCGTTGATCTTCACCGTCATACTATAACTAAGCTACATACAAATTTTGAGCCCATTTGGATGAGTGTAAGTCACTCATCCAAGGGCAACAAAATCGACGCGCGAAACTAATTTGAAATGCATAATTTTTGCGGTCTTCATAACATGAGCTATACATATCCAAATGTGCTCAAATTTTGCGTATGAGTTGTTCACGAGATGTTTAATAAGATCAACGGATTAGGTTTTCAAAAAAAATATTGCATCATGAAAAACTACTTGAGTGTATTCCGTTCCGGATACACTCGAGTGTATTCTAGCCTGACTCTCTCTCTCTCTATATATATAAATATATATATATATAAATATATATATATATATATATATATATATATATATATATATATATATATATATATATATATATATATATATATATATATATATATATATATATATATATATATATATCAGGGTACACACATTGTGTAACCCTACACTTTCTCCTTTTGCCGTTTCACAGACTATAATGTTTCATGATGGGTGTGTAAAAGTTCAAAATACTGTAACTGCAAGTGTTCAAAAATTGACTGTTTATATTCCTTTCACTATTTGCACGATATTGACAGGACAGTTACGTGATAAAGCATTTTCTAGTGATAAGTATGATTTAGCTCCACCTGATGGTTCTTCTAACAAGTTACCTTCTGCTTATCCTGTTTGTAGAGCTCTCTCTTTGGGACAAATATCATCAAGAACAGCGATCCTAGAAAAGGCCTTGGTGCATGGTATCCTCTTGGTTCATGTACGTTGACAATATATACTGGTGGACCACATTTACTTCCTCCAACGGCAAGGGATTCCTTGGGAAAGCAAATTCCAGTAAGCGGTCATTATATTATGACAACCAACCGCACAGAGAATTGGATGGGTCCAGCTCAAGATATTACAGAAAGGTTAAAACTGCATCTGACATACCAAGTATCTGCTTGGGTTCGTGTAGGATCTGGAGCAAGTGCCTCCCAAATTGTTAATGTTGCACTAGGTGTAGATGGGAACTGGCTTAACGGGGGACAAACAGAAGTTCACGGCGACAGATGGTATGAACTTACAGGATCTTTCAGAATCGAGAAGCGTCCATCCAAGGTTGTCGCATATGTTCAAGGTCCACTACCAGGTGTGGATTTAATGGTAGCGGAGCTATCCATATTTCCTGTCGCGAGGAAAGATAGATTCATCCAGTTGAAGGAGCAAACAGAGAAGGTAGATAACTCTATCTATATTTGCTATTTAAACAAGTAGCAGTTTGAGCTTTAATGTGCCGTGGTATTCGTTTAAAGGAGCAAACGATATAGTTAGATTCTATCCTATTTCTGTTTTTTACTTTAACAAATAGCATTGAGTTGCATTTTACAGTGCAGAATGTTATTGACCAACTTTGGGTCCATGCTTAATACCTCTATTCATTTTACTTTATCTTGTTTCATATCTTTAGTAAGTTGCAAGAAAATTAAAAAATCTATCCTATTTCTGTTTGTTACTTCGCCAAAAGCATTGCATTTTGGTATTTTATAGAACAGACTGTTATTGACCAACTTTGGGTCCACAAATTATGAATCCATTCATTTTACTTTATCTTATATCATATCTTAAGTTGCAAGAAAGCAAATCCTTTCTTTTCCTGTTTCATTCAAGGTTATTCTTGACCTGCCTCTTCACCTTCTAACTCCATGAAGCTCAAATACGAAACTCTTTTGCACAGATTAACCCATTATTCATTATGGATATGACAAAGCCATCTAAGGAGATCCTTCTAATCATATTTATAGCTATTAATATTCACATAATTAATCAGATGACCACTAGCTTCTTTCCATTTTGAGGTTGGTGTAAATGCTTCTCTCTTCATTTATTGGTTAACTAATTAGCTTGCTCTCTGGGACATTAGTTTATACTTTGGTACTTTCAGATTCTGAAAAAGTTGCATGTTATCTAATATCCATGATTATTTTGAGGGTTGAGAATAACAAGAAAAAATTGATTATCTTTCTTGTGGAAAGTCAGCTTAGAGTTTCTGGGATGGGTGGATTGCTAGATGGAAAAATATATTAGAATCAAGTGGTGAGTAGTAACACATTTAGGCTTTATATCTGGAAGTTTAACATATAGCAATTAACAACTTTGGCTAGACAGTCGCCAGTTGGGAAGTTTGAATTTAACACAACTGGTCAAGCATATATCTTGTAATGTTGTTATCATATGATATACTCTATTGTTGAGGGTCTCGTTTTCCAGTTTCATCATTTGGTGGTTACCGGACTGGCCAATAACATTTTTATTTATTAGCTACAATGAAAGGGAAAGGTCTTGACATGAGTACTAATAACGAGAGAGAATGCATCACAACTGGTAATGAAGTGTATTATGAACATTGTTAGAGTAAATGAGCCTAATGGGTCTCTCTTGTGTTACTGAAATTATTCTGTATCCTATGGTATACCATAACACATACCCTCCTATATAAGGAGAATCTTTTTAGCCTGTTACGATTAACAAGGTCATTATCAATGATCGTGTTCAACATGGCGCCAGAGCATCCTCTCAAACTCTAATCCCGTTGTCGATTCACATTTTTTTTCTTTCTTTTCCTCCCTTGACTAAACGTCCAGAACAGATAGGAATGATGGTTGCATTTCTCCATCCTAATCCACCCTCTTCTCTAATTCTACCTTTTGGAGCAACTGGACCCCTGTAGCTGCCTAACTGTGGGAGACTGGCCCTCTAGTTTAAAGTGCGGGATGGTTCCCAAGAGCCATCGTCTAGACCACCCTATAGTCAAATGCAATGATCATTCCATCCTAATCCACTTTTCTCGCAAAAATACCTCTACGTCCAGGTTGCTATACCCTTCTTCCACCCCTCAAACTTGTATCCCATTTCAATGTTGTTGGTGGGTAATCTATGCGATCCCTCTACTGATGTCAACAATGCATGTCTAATCAACGTTGTAGCATGCCGTAATATTGAACCTTAGAACTTACAACAAGTCTCATTCATTGCCCTCGCTTCTCTGGGAATTGCTAAGGCACCAAGTGACTCCACAAAGTCTTCTTCTATGTTTCCCTCCTACACGCCCCCATGCATGACTGACTCCATATTCTCTTAGGGATTGTTATTTTTAAAATCCTATCACAATGCATATTGTCTGTGGTAGTGCCTTCGATCTATCATCCATCTCTCTGGTATATTCAATCTTGCCTACTGTTCTTCCCCCTGATAGTGATTTCTATGTTGCCTAAGACAAGGTTTAGACCATCATCTACAATGACAATGCTTACATCTCAGTGATCAAGCACAATGGGAGAAATTATCTCCTGTGGGTAAATGCGTTGTATACCATTCTAGAATTCAGAGATAAATTAGAATTCATCAAGAAACCTCTTGAAGATAGTCATAAATGGTGAAGCACTACTAGCTAAGTGATGTGACTTTTATCGTACCTCAAGTTTACTAGAGTAATTAACCCTAGTTTTATTGTAACCAATCAGTACGGTAACTCACTCGCAAGTATCATAGTAACTAAAACATAGTAAAATAGTCCTATATGTAGACTTGACTCAAGGTATGGTGTACATGTTGAGCAACGTTGTATGAAAACATAATATCAAGTTGGGGAATACACATTGTATATTCCCAGCTTGCTAAACATGTAGTTGAAAGAGGAAGGTAGAAATGGCTTGGCGAAGATGTCAGCTTACTGCTCTTCAGTCTTTACATATGGTGTCTATATTCTTGGCATGAGACAAAGCTCGAACAAAATGACAATCAACCTCGATGTGTTTGATGTGCTCATGAGAAACAATCTTGTTGACTTGGTTGTTATACTTGAAGGTGGCCGAAGAGGACACATGAAGGTCGGGTTCTTGGAGAACAGATGCCACCCATTGAATTGCACATGCATGGGCCATGGTCTTATATTTTTCTTTAATGCTTGAACAAGCCACAATCAGCTCTTCCTACTGATGGGATAATCTCCCAAAGAGAACACAATAGTTGGATGTGGATCTCTTATCATTGACATCCCTAGGCCAATCGTCATTACCATATTGGGTCAATGAAAAGTCTATAGAAGGGGGCTTTTTATAGATAAAACCACATCATAATGTACTTTTCAGATAGCGTAGGATTCATTGAAGTTGAGTTCATTGACAAACAAAAGTTGAGCCATGTGTTGACTAACCTCACATACTGCAAAGCCAATGTTTGGACGGATGATAGTGAGATAAATCTACTTTACCACTATCATGGAACAAAATTACGATCGAAATTGCAAAATTTCGCTCGAAATTTTGTTTTTTTGCAACCGGACATCGAAACTTACGATCGGACATCGAAACACACAAATGCAGGGAATGGGACGTAATTTCAAGAAAATTTCGATCGTAGGTGCGAAATTTCACAAAATAAGGTGAAATTTTGCACCAAAAGGCCTAGTTTGGGCCGTAATTTCGCGAAATGGTATAGAAACACAACCTAAATTTTGAGAAATTTGTTCCTAAGACTGTTAATACTACATATTGGGTATTTTGACATTTTTTTTGAATCTCTTGCTTCTAAAGGCTATTTTTCTTAGTTCTAAGGTATGTTAACCCTATCCCTAGACCATCTATACATTACCTTCATCAATTTCTACACTTTTCTATAGAGATATGGAAATATACTCCAAAAATGACTAAGTTGTTTCTTGGATATATGTATAAATGTCCCATATAACCTAGTTCTAAGGAAGAAAATGTCCGATTTTGACGCCGTTTCGGTGGCCACAGAAACAGAAGTTTCTACGAAAATTTTGACAGATGCGTTCTTGGCGTTTCGACGACCAAATTAACTAATTAATTGATGAAATTTTACCAGAAGCATCTGCTAGTCTAGAGCTACTCCAATATGCATTAATATTTCATATTGGATATGTTGGGGGGGTCTCCTCGTGAGTGAGTGAAGAAAACTAAACTGTTTCGATGGGGATTTCAATGGGTATTTCAATGTCAATTTTGATAGTGAAATGAATTAGTTAAGTCATTATAGTTTGCATGCATGATAAATAGACTGAAAGACACAAACATATGCAAAGAAAATATGGGTATAGTATGGTAGGAAATCTAGGTGGGATGACAGGTTGTACAGAAGCAATGTTGATCTGATTGTGAGTATTAAGGAACTCACAACTTACAACTTCAATTAAAACTTACTAGTTAGTAGTTACTACAAGTCTACAAGTATACAATCCAAGTTTATGAAGTAGAAACATAAAAACATGTAGTAATAGTGTATTTCCATACATTATTGTAGTAAACTGCATTCCATACCTACACTAGTTGAAGCTTGAGTGTCTTGGTGGTTGTTGTTGTTGTGGTTGTCCATACATAACTTCATTAATCTGATCTACATAATCCTTCCAGCTCAAATGGTGCCTATACACACAATTGTATGTCTCAACATGGTCTAAATATATTTGACCATACACATTCTTCATCATTCCATGTTTAGAAAAATTTCTATAAGTTCTTTCTCCTGATTGCCAATACTAGGAACTGTAGGAGGCAATGATGATGATGCACCGTATTCACCACCATAGACATAGCCATAGGCTGGGAAACATAACCACCACTAGGACCTTCAGTAGGTAAAACATAGCCATAGGCTAGGAAAACATAACCACCACTAGCACCATATCCAGAAGGCGTATAAGCAACACCAGATTCACCATAGCCATAGGAACCGTAAGGAGGTTGTTGTGGTGGTTGTGAAGGCCCAAATCCAAAAATACTATTAGCAAGAGTAGAGGACGATTCCTTATCAGAAATACTCAAACTCGATATTGATTCATTTAAGTCTGAATAATAATCACTTTGGTATTGAGGAGCTGGTGGTGGTCTTGGTGGAGGTTGTGTTGGTGCTAGTTCACCGCCATACTCTTTTTTGACCTCGAGTTTTCCTTCTCTGAAATGTCTTTTGAGCTGTTGGGTATTGAGTTTGAATAGGGTCAGGTGGTGCAAATTCAGCCCTTGGGCCAGTGAGATAAGGGCGATCATCATCTTCATTTGTAAATCCTTCCCATCCTTTAGTGCCACCACCACCTCCTCCCCCTCACTTGACCATCGTCTGATCGTCATTGTCGTCGTCATTGTTGTCATCATCACTAGCAGAAGAAGACTTTGAGGATGAAGATTTGCTTTTTGAACCAGATCCAGTAGCAGGAGTAGCAACACCACCAAGCTCAACATTCACAACACTTTCAATGTCCATGTCATCATTCAAATGTGCATCCTCTTCCTCAAGTTTTTTTACGGGGCTGCGGTCATCTTGTACTTCTTGTTGATCTTCAGCACGAGCAAGTTCAAAAGTTTCTTCAACTGTTGCATCTGGCATACCCGTAGCTCCATCTAAAACTGGTGGCACCGCCAATCTCATTTATCCATTCTTGCAATGGATCTTCTTGATCATTATTATCGACGCCGACAAAGGTATACACAATATCAATGGGATCATGCAAAACTGAGAGATCCACTTCTCTGAACTCTGGTTCTCTAAGATCTTTTGCCCTCAATCTCATATTGTAGTGGACAAAGACCAAGTCGTTTAAATGAGCAACCCCAAGTCTATTCCTTCTTTTACTGTGAATAAGGTTGAACGTGGACCAATTCCTCTGACATCCACCAACAAGAGCTGTTTGTGATAGAATTCTCAAAGCCATTCTTTGTAGCTCGGGACAACCTGTGCCATGCCACAACCACCACTCACAAGGAATGCTTTTATCCCTATCTTGAACATCATTTGGATGTGCCAAACAGCCCAACCCTTCTCTGAATTGTCTTAGCTGCATATAAGGAAAATAAGCTGAATTTTAGGATGCGATTCTAATTACATAATAAAATTATGTATTACATAATAAAATGATCTAAGGTCTGAATTAAACCCGATTCATTATAGTCAGTCTCTCCTCAGATGATGTAACAAGTCTATTTGTCACATCCTTTATTGCTGAAATGAAGACACTATTTGAACCCAATTTGTAGTTGTATTGGAACCATGGATTCAAATAATGTGCTGTAGCCTGTAAAGATGCATAAGCATGTATTTAGAGAGAGAACAAAAATCTATTCCAATATAATGAATAACAAGTTATAAGTCACAAGTAACTCACCAACTTTGTGCAAAGGATGCATTAACATGTTGTCTCATCTTTCTTTAATAATATTCATATATTGTGCATGAGATCTGGGGGCAACTAATTTTACGGTTTCTTCTAATTTTGTCATGTCCTCGTACAACCATGGAATGATGGGTGACTTATCTCCATCTACTAACCTCAACACTTTGACAATTGGCTCCATTATTTTCAACAAATTTGTGATCTTATCCCCAAAACTCCTACTATTTACAAGTTCTTCTATCTTTGCTCCCAGAGTTGTTCTACTTTCCTTCATTGAATTTCACGCAACACCAACAAATAACTTCTTCAATCCATCTCTCTTGGCCTTAAGGCGCTGAAGTGCTAAAAAATGAGTAGCAAATCTTGTGACTCCAGGCCTAATCAAGTCACCACCACAATATTCCTTCCTCCCCATTGCTGCCAATAAGAATGAGTAGTTGTAGATAAAACCTGTAATGGTTCTAGCTTCATAACCACTGCTTTCACATGACTCAGCCCCCTACAACTATTCAAATGTTAAAATGATGGTTAAATCTTAAGTGATTATACTAATAGAGTCATAGATATATCTTGAAGGTATAAGTAATAGAATTTGAATTACCTATATCTTTCGGTATCAGGTTGATGCAATGGGTTGCACAAGGTGTCCAATATAGTGATTATTGCTTCATTAACTCTTTGCCAGCTTTCTTGAAGTTTGGCCCATTATCTGTCACTATTTGTACATGTGCCACCCCGACATTTTTCAAAAATGTCTTCATCTGCTTCTTGATGTACTTACTATCCCAAACATGATCAGATGCATCAACGGAACCAAGGAAAATTGTGGAACCATTGCAATATGCTAAAAATTGATTATTTTCTTTCTGTTACCCGATGTCCACCAATCACACATTAGCGTACAATTTGCAATGCAATAAATAAATGAATCCCAAATTCTCAACACTAATTATCATATAATTAAAAATATCACAATATATTATTCATACCTCCTTTTTTCATCAATCCACTTATGGATCTCTTCTTTTTGTTGAGGAAGGTAAACATTCATCAACTCATGCAGTTGGGGCTTTCACACCCGGGCCAGCTGCCTCCGCAGTCCTCAAGAGGTGTTGCAAGTATGGCTCAGAAGCCACATGTGCTGGGATCCCATGTACAAAGAAAAACTTTCCCACAACTTTTCCAACTTTATTCTTTGCTCCAGAGAACATATCCTTCAACTTCTGTTCATGTGGTAGAGATTTTCTAATACCAGACTCTTCAACATCTAAGCCCAACCTTCCTCTTGTAGTACTAGCAGATCTGAACAATGAAGGAATTCCTCCCTTCTTTCTTTTCTCTTGACCAGATGGCATATCATCCTCAGTTAAATCAACTACAGTTCTCCCTAAACCCCGAGTACCACTACCACCACCAACCTCATAAGCAGACGGTCCAATTCCCCTTCTATTTTCATCATGTTGTTGTTTTTCCCATGCAAACCTCTTAGAATCTCTCAGGGCCCTCCTAAACATGCGTCGGGCTTGTGGGGGTGTCATAATCTGGGGGATATTTCACATCAGAGTCCTCCTCAACAGATGAACCATGTCCTCCCTATAACCAAACAAGGTATCGACATACAACTGGTCTCATTGTTTCTGTTGTTTACGTGTTTCTTTCTTAGCATTCATCATTTCATTAAAGTCATCCCTCGCTCCTTGAGGGCATTTCTTGCACTTGGCCGCATTCTTATCCCCACCAACAATGTGTGCCTTGAGCCTAGTAATTCCTCCACCTCCAATCCTTTTGTCGCAGTAGTTGCAAACCACTTGTTGTCTATTGTCACCCAAAGGTTGGCAATGCACCAATGCAAAATCAGGAATTGGACCCTTTTTACCAGCTTGGTTCTTCTCCTTATCCCTCCCAACACCCACATCTCTGTCAGCATCAGATGAACCATTGCTAGAAGAATTAGCCATCTCCTGCAAAATATAAAGATTAAAGAAAAACACTCATGTCATTACATTTAAATCATGAAGTATGTAACATATTTACAAACATGTACAAGTAGAGTAGAACTAGAATATCGTTGCTTCACTTTCTCTTAATTTTCTAGAAATATAATTTATTTTTCCTTTTTTAAGTTCTGAAGTTATCTTTTAATGATATAAAATAGATAAACTCAATTTTATAATATGTTTGAGTTACTTAAATAATTTATGATACTAATATAAGTAGAGTATAATCATTCTAAGACATTTTTATTGAATTTTTTTTAATAAATGTATTTTTTTAATTACTGAAAATACTTTTTAATCGTATAAAAAGACTTGAACTTTATTCTAAATATATTTAACTTATTTTAAGTATTTCATCATACTAAGATTAGGTTATTATAGTATTAGTTATGCAATTTCTATTATTTAGAAATCATTTTTATTAAACTAAAATAGAAATAAAATAATATTTTAAGTCTGATTTTTCGAAAATGTATAAGAAGTCCATAATTTTTGACCTCCAAAATGCAATTTTGAACTTGATCTAAGTTAATATTGGTACATATTGTTCATAGCATGAATCTAGGTAATTCCACGTTAAAAAATGATTTTTAAAGAAAAAAAGATTAGATTTAAGTGGTAGTACGTGTTTAAGTTATGGATCTAGTCATATTTAGTAGGATTCATGCTTAGATCTACACCATTTAAGGATTTAATATATAGATCCACCATTTTGGGTAGATCTACTACTTTAGATCTAAGAGAATAGAGAGAGAAATATGGTAGGAGGAGAGATTGGAGAGAGAGAATAGGTAGAACATTAGATGGGGGGTAGAAGAAGAGGATTAGAGAAAACATACCCGAGAATCCCTCAAAATAGCCTTTAGAACGTCAAAATTGCCCTAGGAACAAATTGCAAGGGTGCGTATGTTGTTTCGGGGACATAGTTTAGCGTGTCGAGCTGTGCCGACGAAATAAAAGCCGTAAGTGGCCATTTTGCAGTGGAAGTCCTGTTTCGGCAAAATTTGAAAAAACTGCCAAATTTTTTTCCGACGAAATTACGTACGTAAATAGAGGTACTGCTGTTTCTATGTCCGATAGCCACCAACATCAAAATAATTGACGAAATTTCACCCATTTTGACAAAATTTTGTACATTGTCGTCAACATAGACGACGAGGGATGGTGATACCAGAGGCAACTTTGGATAAGAATGGACCATGACCACTGGAAGATTTGGAAAAACCCTGAGTGGCAAGAACTCCATGGATCTTTTTGAACTCTGCCCTCAGTGATTGCTTGAGGCCGAACTGTGAATGTTTGAAGCAAAAGACGTGGGGAGACCTCCTTAGTAGTGAAACCCATGGGTTGCTGCAACTGCTTTTAAAACCCTGAGGGTTCTAAAATTGCTCTGATACCATGTGAACCAATAAGAGGCCTATTAGTCACACTAAAACAAAATAAATATAATGCTTATTATACTAACACGTTTGTTTAGAAGTTAAGATTAGTCAAAGGCAAACATCACATCTGTCGAACATTTGTGATGTCCAGTGGTTACTTATTTATCGTTGTGGACCAAGTTGTTCGCAGTAGCATCAAATCTGGAAACACAAATTGAATGGTATTGTTAACATGACAAGCCCAACTGACCATAACAATTGGTGATGAAGCAATTATGATGGAAATTGAACATTAAATTCACACAAAAGTAGTTCATTAATTTTTTAAAATTGCAATACTAGATAGAACAATTGGGTAGTGGGGTTACTCCTTACACCCTAGTAGCGGAATTATACTCTACGCCCAACTATGCTAAGATAGGTAGAAAGAGGAGGAGAAGAAGCCATGATCTGTAAAATGTGGAGGAGGTAGTGGTGTGCATTATTTGTCCCCAAGCGATCCCACAATCGATGCCAATCTGATATCTTGCACATTGCCTTAATTCTTCAGACGTTTATCAATTTCCCTTAGTGATAACTCGGTCTCCTATTAGTGTAAATTAGGTCGAACATAGGTCAAAAGATACTCTAGGGTGCCACCAAGGATGTTTGTTTTGTATGGTGGGCTATGGTCCCACTAGTGTGCCCTTAAAAATGGCAGCATCCATTGTTTGCTGCGTTTGTGGCGCTTTAGTCAACTAGTCTTCTTTGACGACACTCTGCCTTCTTGCTAGCTGGTCGATTGGCTTGGGTAGTCGATCAACTAGCTAGTTTTGGGTGGCTTCCTATGGCTTTCATAGTCAATAGGTTTTCACGGCTAGTCAGTCGACTAGCCTTTCAAAGTAGCTTGTTGTAGATCCTCAAGCTGATCGACTGGTTGTGCAAGTCGACTTGCATGATGTTAGTGTCCTTTGTGAATCCTAGTCGCTCGGCTAGTGGTACTAGCCGGTCGACTACAATGTCGATGAAGATGACCAATTCCTTGAGCATGTCTAGCTGCTCGACTAGTCGAGGTAGTCGACCAGGTAAATAAATCCAATTGGAGTATGCTGTTTATAGTCGATAAAGCAACCAATTGAGTGTTAATCTAGTCAATCAGCTAGTTGGCTAGCTTATTGATCCTTTCATGCGGTGGCAAGCTGGTCGACTATTGAGACTAGTTAATCAGCTGGTCGACTAGTTGGATGCGTCGAAGAATGTTGCTCTACTGACTGTGTTTGTGATAGGCCTATAGTGCCACTATAGATCATGACATCCCTCTCCTGCTAAGTTGAACATTTACTGCCTGATATTTCAGAGTCCGTTTTTCATTATGAAACGTGCTAGTTGGGCAAACAAACTCGTTTTACTTTTTCCAAACAAAGATATTGGTTCAAAATGACTTTTGATATTGTGCATGCTAACATTTGGGGCCCCTGTTCTGTTCCCAATATTTTTGGATTTCGATACTTCATGAGCTTCATTGCTGATTTCTCTAGAACTACATGGTTGTTTTTGTTAAAGGACACATCTCACATAATTAGATACTATCACAACCTTTTTTGTTGAGATTCGTACCTAGTTTGATAGAGCTATCAAAATCTTCCGCACTGATAATGCCTTTGAATTTATGCAATGTTTTGTCAGTCAGTTTTGTCGAGAAATGGGTACCATTCATCAAACGTCTTGTGCATACACACCTCAACAAAATGGGGTTGCAGAGTGTAAGAATAGCCATCTCCTTGAAGTCGCTCGCACCCTTCTTTTTCACTATAACGTGCCCGATTTCTTTTGGCTGAAAGCAATATCTACTGCATGTTACCTAATTAATCGCATGCCTTCTGCTGTTCTTGGAAATCAAGCACCGTATCAAATTTTATATCTTGATGCCCCTCTTTGCTCTGCCTCCCCAGATTTTTGGAAGCACATGTTTTGTTAAAAACTTGCGCTCAGGTTTGACTAAACTTGATCCTCGTGCAACCAAATGTGTTTTCTTGGGGTATTCTAGAACCAAGAAAGGGTATCACTATTATGATCCTTCTATAAAGAAGTGGATGGTTAGTGCTGATGTAGTCTTCTTTGAGCATATGCCGTTCTACTCTGCAACATGTTCTACTCCGACATCTGGTTTACTTGTTGCTACCCCTCTACCTGTGACTGATGATCTTAACTTATCGGATATGATTGTTGCACCGGCTCCTCCACTGAGAGTATATGAAAGAAGACCAAAAGCTACCACTACCTCTATGGCCCCTCTAGTTCCTCCATCCTCGCCGGAGGATCAACCTATATCTCAGGTATTTTCTGATTTGGATATTCCTATCACCTTACGCAAAAGAATTAGGTCTTGCACTTAATATCCCATTGGAAGTTTTTGTTCTAAAGCTAACTTAGGAACAAATTTTGCCAAGTTCATTTCCGCTCAGCTGTTTCTATTCCTAAAACTGATTCTCAGGCTCTTCAACATCCTGTATGGCGTCAAACTATGGAAATTGAAATGCATGCTCTTACTAATCAACATCCATGAGACTTGGTTGATGCACCTACTGATTGCTCACCTGTCGGTTGCTACTGGATCTTTACGACCAAGTATCAATCAGATGGCACTATTGAGCGGTTAAAAGCTCGCCTTGTAGCCAAAGGCTATACTCAGACATATGGTGTTGATTATTTTGAGACTTTTTCGCCTGTGGCTTGCCTAAAGTGTGCTTATTTCTGTAACAATAAATTCTGTCTGGCCTTTATTTGAATTAGATGTTAAAAATGCTTTTATGGAGATCTGCATGATGAAGTTGACATGGAGCAACCTCCTGGATTTGTTACTCGGGGGAGTCTTGTAAAGTATGCTGTCTGCAAAAAGCCATTTGTGGCCTGAAATAGAGCCCCCGAGCCTAGTTTGAAAAACTAAGTACTATTCTTTAAAAGTACAACTTCCGCCGATCTCAGTCTAATCATTTCTATTTTTATCAAGCAAACTCCATCTGGTCTTATTTTCTGATTGTTTATGTTGATGATATCATATTATCTGGCAGTGATCATGTAGGCCTCCAAGTCACGAAAGAATACTTAGAAAAACACTTTGTCACCAAAGATTTATGCAAATTAAGATATTTTCTGGGCATCAAAGTTTCTCGCTCATCTTCAGGTCTCTGCTTATCACAACGAAAATATGTTATGGATCTCTTGTCTAAAACAAGAATGCTTGGGGCAAAACCTACTGCTACTCTCTCAGGTCCCAATACTAACTGGGATGATGATAATTCTCCTCCATACCCTGACCATCAACAATATCAAAGAATGGTAGCAAAACTTATATATCTTACTGTTACCAGGGTGGATATCACTTCTACAACGGGTCTTGTCAGCAAATACTTGGATAAACCGAGACAGTGTCACTGGGACGCTGTATGTCATATTCTGATGTATCTGAAGAGCTCTCCAGGAAAAAGGTTTGTTTTATAGGAAACATGGCCATTGTAAACTCATAGGCTACTTTGACTCTGATTATGTTGGAAGCAAGGTAGATCGCAAATCTACATCTGGATACTGCACTTTTGTAGGAGTTAACCTAGTTACTTGAGGGAGCAAGAAACAAATTGTCGATGCCTGATCTAGTGCTGAAGCCAACTATAGAGAAATGGCTCATACTAGTGAACTCTTATGGGTCCGTAGTCTTCTGAAGGAATTTGGTATTTCCGATTCTACACCTATACCCATGTATTGTGATAACAAAGCAGACATATTCATTGCTAGCAATTCTACCTTTCATGAGCGCACCGAACATATTGAAGTGGATTGCCACTTTGTGAGGGAAGCTTTCTTATCTGGCCAGATCTCCGCTCCATATACACATACTTTTGATCAAGTAGCAGACATCTTCACCAAACTTCTTCCGAAGGCCAGATTCACTACCATGATGGACAAGCTGGGCATGGTTAATATCTATGCTCTAGCTGGAGGGGGAGTATTAGTATGTATATTTTCCTGATTTTATTATGTTATGTTTTTTGTGTTATGGGCTTTAGAATGTCTTGTCTATTAGCCTTTCTTTTATCCCATATGGCTTATCTCTGTTTTATGTTTTACTCTCTTGTCCTGTAAAGGAGAGCACTGTAATTATTTTGATACATCAAAAACACATCCTTTTATTTTATGGAGACAATGTAAGGAAAAAAGGTTACAATGCAGTTTAAAGTCTTGGTAACTTTACTGACAAACATCAAATTTAAAGAAAATTTGGGCACAAACAAAACAAATTTAAGAAGATTGCTATTCACATCTCCTCTCCCAATGACTGAAGAAGTGGATCCATCTGCTAGACACACAGGAGGATGACATGTAGATTTCTCCTGGTAAGTAAAAAGATTCTTATTACCGGTCATGTGTTGTAGCATCCGAATCAATAATCTAATCATTTTTTTACAAAGAGGAAGAAGCTTGAAGACATGTAGGATCGCCTGAGTGTTGGGCAATATTTGCTTGAGGTGTAATCGTAGCAACAAAAGCAGCCTTGATCATCTTCTCAAGGTCAGAAGAACTAAGTGTTACCATTTGAATGACTGATACCACTAGGGATAGATGTAGATTATTCATCAACATCAATAGTTGACACTTGATTGGCCCATTCTAATTTCCCATGCTTTTTCCAGCATTTGTCATCATTGTCATTAGTAAGCTTGTAAAAATTGTAGAATCGAGATTGGGAAGAAGAGGATCCTCTCCCACTATTGTTGAGACCTTTGCCTCGGCTACAACCAGGATTACCACGTCCTTGTCTAGCAATGCAAGGGCTACATGCTCCTCTGGAGTAGTAGAAGACACAAAGCGCGACAAAAGGAGCTAGACATCATCTAACACTGGAAAGGGTTATGATACAAGTATTTGTTAGCAAACAACTTCATAACTAGGAGGTAGAGATGCCAAAAATTGAAATAGTTGTACCTTTTCTTGTTGCTTCAACATTTTGGATAGATCAGAGTGTAAGAGATAATGAAGTTTGAGTTCGCCCCAAATTCCCTTCAAGTTGTCGAAATGTGAAATGAAAGATGAGCTATCTTCAAGTTTTAGAGAATGCAGATGTTTGTATAGAAATACTCGGGATGCATTCCCTTTGCTAGAATACATTGAGCAATATGATCTTATGCCTCCTTGATTGTGTCAGTGAAGAGTAGATTAGTGAAGACATGATTCACGACTATTCGGAATCCATGAGAGAACCATAGAGTCAAGTTCATCCAATTTCTTATACTCTTGTCTTCTTTTTGTTAGATGTCTCTTCCTTAGATGGAGGTGGATCAGTGACATGTTAAAGCTTTCCCGAAGAATGCGCTAAATTTGGAAGAAGTGTGCCCATAAGATATAATTAGAGCCATTAAATTTCACAGATCTTACACACTTTGAGTGTGTCTCAGGGACCTCAGCAGTAGAAGAAGATGAAGCTATAATATACCGCCACAAGGTATAATAGAGCAGTCGATCAACAACGGTAAGGTGATTACACGTCGTGTCTTAGATCAACACACCTTGTTGAACAAAGAAGCAATTGGTACAACAAGTCTGAGACACGTCATGTCGAGTTTCTAACACGCCATGTCGAATGGCGCAATAGTAGATCAGCAAGTTAGTGACACGCCATTTCAGGATCGAACACGTCGTGTTAGGTATACCAACAGAGAACTTGGCGTAGCAGTCTCGATGACACACCATGTTGAATCGGTGATATGCCGTGTGAGGTGGCGTAACAACATATTAAGACGAAATTGACTCTGAACATGTGGTGAACCCTATGGACCACCAAGAGATATAGAGATATGTTGGAGAGATCTAATCATATCAAATAAGTAGGCAAAGCCCTATAATAGGTGGTCATAGATGACCACAAAAGAATACCGTGCGACTTTTCGAAAAGCAGTCTTCACAGCATAAGACTGTCGGAAAGACCACAGGGAATATCCCTAGATCCTCTTGTTGGAGAAGATGATAGGGCAGAGGGGAAACCATATCTCTCTAGGTGTGGGCATCAACGATGGAGAAAAAAGGAGGTGGTGAAGAAGGAAGGGAGGAGAGACGGCGGCGACTCGGAGTGGAGGGACTCCAAGATGGCTAATATATCCCGCTTTGATACCATGTTGGGAACAATTGCCTATCTTTATCTCATAAAAGGGAAAACCCTATCCTATATATAGGAGGAGGTGATACAGGGAAGCGAACAAAAAACCTGATGGGCCAATATTGCAGTGCTCGTGTCGTCTATATAGAAGATCTTTTTTGAGAGAGCCTTTTAAGCATTTGAAAAAATGGCAGACAACGTCCCAGTGACATTGACGAGGTTTGTCTAGATACCTACTTATAAGCCCAACCGCAAACATGATATCAACTCTTGTAACAATTAATTAGATGAATTTACTAACTAGTCTTCTATATTGCTTGCTATCAAAATATGGAGAGGAGTCATCATTCCAGTTCATGTTAGGATCAAGAGGGAGTATTGGCTGGATTGACTTCTGACATGCTAGTTTCTTGCAAGAGATCAAGTACATACTTGTGTTGAGATAGACAAACTTCAGAAGAAGAGTGTGCCACTTCAATTCCTAGAAAATAGTGAAATTTTCCCAGGTCTTTAGTATTAGAGTGTTTTCTCAGATACTCCTTAGTAGCTTGGCTACCATCATGATAGTACTAGAAAGAATGATATCATCCACATACACAATCAGATTAGCAAGCCCAACATTATTCTTTTATGGACACAAAATGGTCAAAATGAGTCTAAAGTCAAATATAGAAAGAATATGACTTAGTTTAAGAAGCCATGTTCATGGCCTTTGTTTTAGGCCATAAATAGCCTTTCTCAAAACTTAGCCCCCCCCGCACAGCAAAATTGAGTTATGATGGGCAACATAAGAAAAGGTTTTGAAGTAGTCAACTCCATAGGTCTATGTATGCCACTAGGCGAGCTTTTAGACACTCAACTATACCGTCGACATGGTACTTGACAATATAAATTCATCTGCATCCCACAAGAGAGACATGAGCAGGGGAATCAACCAGATCCCAAGTATGTTGATCATTAAGGGTGCTCATCTCAACTTCCATTGGATGTTGTAGAGCTTCAACTGTAGTTGTAGGGACATAGACTGCAGAGAGAGTAGAAGTGAAATGGCTAAGCTGGTCCCAAGGTTCGCATTAGAATATAAATTGTTGAAGGGTGTAAAGTACATGAGCACACTCCTTTTCGCAAACCAATTGGAAGATTAAGTGGTGCCTTGATCTGCCGATGAAGGGAGAGGATTAGATGATTGAGGGGCCATGGAGGGAGTGACACTTTTGCTAGGACGTTGAAATACCTTGGGTAGTGGAGAATGAATAGTAGGATTTTCATGTGATTCTGCCTCAACAAAAACAAGAAGAGGGGTTTCAACTGGTAGATCCATAGATAGTGATGAGTCCATTGCAGAAAAGTAAGGGGTATTTTTGGAAAACTCCACATTCACACTCAAACCATTGTTTAGCAGATGGGTCATAGCATATGTACCCTTTCTGAATTCTTGAGTATCCCCGGAAGATACATTTTGTAGAGCGCGGATCAAGCTTTGTCAATCTAGAGTGAAGGTTTTGAACAACGGAGGTACTACCAGAAGTTCTGGGAGGAATAAAGAAAAGAGGCACATCTGGTACGTAATAATGTATGACACTTAGTTGTTCAACACCGAAGAAGGCATCTGATTTATCCAAAAACAAGCAGTAGAACCGCTTCCGCCCAAAAGAATCTTAGGAACATGGTAATGAAATAGAATCATCAAATGACTAATTTTGCTTTTAGGGACACCATTCTGTTGTGGTGTGTAAGAACATGAGGCTGGTGCCTAAATTTTTATAGAACTCACTTACAAAATGTTGCATGAATTCAAGGGATTTACCAATATGAAAAAATAATGGGCTTATCAAATTGTGTTTTTATTTCGGCAAAGAAAGCAACAATAGTATCCGGAACATGTGTACTATCTTTAAGCAAAAATAACCAAGTAGCTCGAGAAAAATCATCTATGAAGGTAATACAATATCTGAATCCTGACAGACTAGTCACATCACACCCCCTAGATATCAACATGCACAATATCAAACACAGATTTGGAAGCAATAGTCTTTTTATTAGGGAAAATAGATCTAGTTTGTTCGCCAAGTTGGCATGCTTCACAATGAAACACAATATTAGATACAGTAGGAAGTAAACTTTTTAGCTTCAAAGCAGATTGGTGTCCAAGTCAACAATGCCAAAGGAGTCTAGATACATATGAAAGCAATGGAGAAATGATATCATCACGTGGAGAATCAAGATAATATAAACCGTATGTTCCCTCATGGTTAGAACCAATTCTCATCTTTGTGCAGAGATCCTAAAAGACAACCATCATGGTCAAATGTAATAGAGCACTGAAGATGTTTCATAGTTTTGTTTACAGAAAGCAAATTCAAAGGAAATCTTGAAACATAGAGGCAATTTGAGTAAAAGATTACTGGGTTTCTGAATATTGCCAATGCCATGCACATGATATTGAAACCCATCAGCCACTGTAACAGGAGGAAGATATGATGTGGTAGTAAGGTCAAATAATAGGACATAATTCCTAGAAATATGAGTAGAAGCACCAAAGTCGACGACTCATCTGATTTTACCATATGAAGTGGGAGAAGCAAGGAAGGCATACCCTCTAACTTGTCGGCTGTGTAACATAATTCAGCACATTTTGAATTATTCGCTTATAATTTGCGAATTTTTCATCATACATATGCTAGGAAGCACGGATACAGATACGTTTCAGATATGGATACGGGTATGTGGATACGCCTTTTGAAAATATAGGATACGGGTACGACATGGATACGACATTTTTTTTAATATTTCTTTAAATATTTTAAAAAATAAATAGTATATTTATTTTAAAAATAGATGAAGGCAGTCAAATTTCATTTATAAATCACAATATATCTAAAGAAAATGGAAACCAATTCCATAGTATTAAACAATGATATAAAAAGGGGTCTTTCATTCATATTAATGTCAGATAGAAGTTATAAAAAGACGTCATGAAATCATACTCTAAACCATTCACATTTCATGTATCATTTAATTTTGTGTTGTAAACTGTGTCATGTCATCCGTGACACCAAACCATCTTCTTTCATCTATAAGAAGTAATTAAATATTTATGTATACAAGAAGTATATCCAAATTCCAAAATAAAAAAAAATGAACTAAAATATGAAACAACAGAGGCAATTATAGACAAGTAGGTATATTAACAGCAAGACACGGTGAGAAAATCAGAACTACTAAACAACAAAATTAGAGAAAGCTAGAGAGACTTACGTTCAAAAGGGTTGAACAAAGACAATGCCAAAATAGAATTCCGAAAAGAGTTAAGATAGAAATTCAGAGGCTAGAGGTTGTAACCACCAATAGAAAATTGAATCCCTTTGGAGAAGATGAGGCACAAAGGCTGTACGTTAACCACCAATAACCCATTGGAGAAGATGAGGTACAAGCCGCACAACAATAGAAATATGACGTGGACTGAAGCAAAACCAAACTTCAAAATGTATCACACAAGCCAAAGGAGCCGTTTTACTGATTTGCACAGAGAATCAGTAAAAACGCAGGTCAATCCGTTAAAAGGTCTTAAAAACGAAAAAAAGGCTTAAATGGGCCGGGTTGTATCTAAAACGTATCCAGGAAAAAATGCAGAAAAAAGGGGATACGGCTGGAGAGGTATCCGATACGTATATAGGTGCATCCATGGAGTATTGGTATCCAATACGTATCGGATACGGGTATGACACCTATTTTGGAGTATTCTTGCTTCCTAGTACGCATGCTACACCCGAATTTCACATTAACGAATAATTCATGATTTTTTCATCATATGTATGCTATGCCCGAATTTTTAAACACACTTTTCCTAAATTTTACGTATTATTTGCATTTTGTTTGCCATTCATGTATTTTCACGTTTTATTCCCGAATAAAATGAATTTTTGTTGATTTTTTTGGAAAAAACGACCAGTTAAGTTATCTCCCTCTTTCAATATTTTCTTGAGCCTATTTTTCCTCAATTCATTTAAATTTTGTCTTCTATTTTATTTAATTTGACTTGAGCAGCCCAATGTGAGATTTCTTTGACAACGTAGTTACCTTTTTTCAGATAATTACTTTTCGGACTGCACGGGTAGCGAAAACTTAATTACCCGTGCGGGTAGCTAATGAACCCCCCCTATATATATCCAACTTTTTTTTCTGAATGATTGACCGGACATTTACCAAATCTTTGCCTTTTTAATCCGAATTTCGTGCATAATTCCCGAATGCCAAAAAATTTCAGCCTCGTCGAATAATTGTTGAATGTCGAATTTGTGACTATGCTTGTCGGGCAACAACATTCTGGGTAGCGAGGCATTCTTAGAGTAGCTTTTCAAACTCAAAGCGGATCCATTCAGTGGAGGGAGTAGTAGAGCTCAAAGTTGGAAGTCTGCCAGATTATGCACCGTCAACAAAGGCTTGATTAGCCCATGTCAGTTCTCCATGTTTGGCTAAACAATGGTTATTCTGGCCATAGAGTTACAATGCTTCGGTCCAAGAGGAGGCTGGTCACATCTAGGTCCAAGAGCCCTAGTAGAGCAACCATGACCGTGACCTCAACTATGTCCATGATCTCCTGATCGAAGATCATAACAGAAGAATCCTAGGAGGCGATGGGTAAAGAAGAGACAGATGTAAGGCATTGGACCCTCTTTAGGACATCACAAAGTGTAGGTTAGGGGTCAATGGACATAATTTGACCAACAACTCCAGAAAAAGAAGCCGGAAGCCCAACAAGGAATTGAACTAACTGTAATTCATTGCACTACCTTTGGACTTCAGTGATGTCATAGGAGAGGGGATGGTAGACCTCAAACTCATCCTATAGTACACAACATTGATTATAGTAATCTTCAATAGAGCCGTCAGTTGAGAACTCCTTAGCTAAGTTCTTGAAAATCTCAAACACTTTCTTGGGACTCTGTTGATGAGAATAGACATGAGCAAGTTGGTCCCACATTGCCTTTGCAGTCTAAAGGAAAATAAGAGATTGGTGGATTTTAGATTTAGCACCTTTCACCATCCAGGTCATGATCCACGAGTCTTCCTTAACCCAAAGATCACATGCCTACTTGATCTTCTCATTCGCAGATTCGACGGGTGTAGGGAGGGCGACAGTAATAAGGTACTGTAGCAGTACTGTAGCGGCGGAAAAAAAAGGTAGGGGTGGCAGTGGCTAGAGTTGGTGGAGAAGATGGCGGCTAGGGTTGGGGTGAAAGAGGGATTAGGTTTAAGGTGGATCGGCCCGCTCTGATACCATCTAGAAGTTGGCAACAAGATTGCTTATTATTGGATGATCTAAAAAGAATACAATGGTCTCTCTTTTATAAGATAAGAGAGTGTACAATATTTAGAGATGAGCAATATGAGATAAAGAGAAGAAGAGAAGAAAGAGAAATAAGCAAATACACTAAGTAAAGAAAAGAAGTAAAGTGTATATACTAATAGCACCCTTGAGCATTGACATACAACTCAAAGGAGGCCGATCGGGTATGGCAGTTCGAACTATTAGTATATATATTTTATTGTGCTGTGCTGTTTCTTACTTAGTGTATTTTTGGCTTTTGCCTTTTGTCTTTTGTAAGCCTCTTGTACTTTTATCCCATATTGCCTAGTTCTACTCTATGTCTTACTCTCTTGTCCTATAAAAGAAATAATCTTTACCCTATTCTAGATGGTATCAGAGCCTCCCGATCCTCCGTGAATCCCTCCCTCCTTAACCCTAGCTGCCCCCTACCATGCCGACCCCCCCCCCCCCCAACTGCTGCCCCCCTCTTTTCCTGCTGCCGCCGGCTCTCCCCTCCTTCCCTGTTGCTACCACCAACCCTCTCCACCCCACCAACCCTCTCCCCGCTATCCCTACTACACCACAAACCGCCGCCACCACCCCTCCTTCCTACCACCAGCCCGCCCCCTCCCCCCCTTCCTCCCTTGCTGCTGCCGCCACCCTTATTCCCACAACCCACCCTCTTCTCCACAACCCACCATCGCCTTCTTAACTCTTCGTCTCCATCACCTCCTTCATCCCTTATTCCTATTCCATCCCGTTGATCACCCCATCCACCCATCCTCTTCTCGTTGGTCTCCGGACAGCTTCAAACACTTTCCAGTTCTGGCACGTTGAAGACGTAATATCAGTTCCGCTTTCTGACTGCCTACGCCTCATGGTGGAGTGATTTTTCCTCCATGTTGGCATAGGTTCTTTTATATTCCTTGTTGCCCCTACGTGGGTTCCTGAGATCCGATGCTTGGATCTCCTATGTTCTATCTATAGATCTGCCCGTGTGTTGGGCTTCTACTGTTATCTGCCTCTGTTGACTGCTACATCAACCTTCTGCTTGCTACTGCTGCCTGCGCCCTTGATTCACGCTGCCTGCTGTCGTTATGGCGACCTCAGACGTTCCCGCGTCACCACTGTCAAACTAGATGGCTCCGACTATCACTTATGGGCAGCCTCCTTTGAACTCTACGTCAAGGCTCAAGGACGCTTCTCGCATCTGTCTACCAAAGGTCCAGTGATTCCTGCTACAGATGCTGATGACAAGACGAAACAAGCCTATAATCTTTGGTTTAAAGAAGATTATGGCGTCATGACCTGGCTGGTCAATAGTGCAGAGCCCAAAATCAGCCAGTCTTTGCTCCGCCTGATGACGACCAAGGAGATGTGGGATCAACTTTCCCACGTGTGTTCTTACCAGCAGAATCCGAAGAAGGTGTTCGAGATCTTCAAAAACTTGGCCAAACTTGATTACTCGGCTACTGATTCTATGGAGGACTACTATAATCAATGCTCTGTGCTCTGGGATGAGTTCGACGTCTATCACCCCCTATCATCAGATATTACTGAGATCTAGCGCCAACACAATGAATTACAGTTAGTTCAATTTCTTGCTAGCATGCCGTCGTCCTTTACGGGGGTAGTCGATCAAATCCTTTCTGGCGATCCTCTTCCTACCCTCCGCGATGTTCTAAAGCGTGTGCAGCGTCTTCCCTTTGTCTCTCAAACACTTCCTGATGTCTCTGACGGGACAACCCTCGCTGTTAGGACTAGTGACTCCTTCCGTGGTCGTGGCCGTGGTTGAGGACGCGATCGTGGACGATCCTCTATTGGTCAAGGACGGGGGTCCTCTACTGCTGATGCTACTGAACAACGCTATTGCAACTTCTGCAAACGAACTAATCATAATGAAGACCGTTGCTGGATCAAACATGGGAAACCTGCATGGGTAAATCAAGTCACGTCTGAGCAACCTGACACTACTGCTTCCTCTTCTGCTCCGCCATCTACTGATTGGATCAGATCGGAATTTGAGAAATTGCTTCAAGCGCGTTTGGCCTCGTCTATAGAGACTTCCACTGATGGCAGTACTGCTCTCCTAACCCAGTCCGGTAAAAACACTTGGGTGATCGACTCTGGTGCGACCTCCCACATTACTGGCAATCCTACCTTATTTTCTATTTTGCATAAAACTACTGCTATTCCTCCCGTTACTCTTGCTGATGGTTCACAAACACCTGTATCTGGTTTTGGCAATATCTGTACTTCTGGCCGCCTACTTTTGCGCTCTGCATTATATGTTCCTAAATTTCCAATTAATTTATTATCTATCAGACGGACTGTTAAGAGCCTGCGCTGTTCTATAACATTTGATCTGGATGGTGTTATCTTTCAGCATCTGCATACGAGGACGAAGATTAGTTCGGGCCATGAGGGACCATACGGCTTATACTACCTGGATGTACCGAAGACTACTGCGCTTCTGACTTCTTCTGTGACGAGCATTCAATGGCAGTATCGGTTGGGACATCCATCGACGGCCAAGTTGAAGCACATTTTACCTGATATTTCTGATTCTATCTTTCATTGTGAAACTTGCCAGTTAGGCAAACAAGCTAGGTCTACTTTTTCAAAATAACTATGTATTGGCTCAAAACAACTTTTTGATATAATGCATGCTGATATTTGGGGTCCATGTTCTGTTCCAAGTGTCTCTGGCTTTCAGTATTTTTTATTGATGATTTCTCTAGAATCACCTGGATATTCCTGTTGAAATATCGGTCTAATATTCTTGATACTATTACTGCCTTTTTTTTTCTAAAATAAGTAACCAGTTCAGTAAACCTATAAAAATCTTTCGCACTGACAATGCCCTCAAATTCATGCAAGCCTCAGTCAGTTCTTTTTGTTGCAAACTGGGTACACCAAACCTCATGCACTTATACTCCGCAACAGAATGGAGTTGCCGAACGCAAAAATCGACATCTTCTTGAAGTTGCTCGTACTATTCTGTTTCACTATCATGTTCCCCACTATTTTTGGCCCGAAGCTATTTCTACTACATGTTATCTTATCAATCGCATGCCATCTTCTGTTCTTGAAAATCAAGTTCCATATCAAATTCTATATTCTGATGCTCCGTTGTTTTCTGTCCCTCGGATTTTCGGAAGCACCTGCTTTATTAAAAATCTGCATCCTGGATTAATTAAACTTGAACCCCGAGCCATCAAATGTGTCTTCTTAGGGTACTCTAGGACTCAAAAAGGGTACCACTGCTATGATCCTGTTGGAAAGAAATGGTTGGTCACAGCTGATGTCGTCTTCTTTGAACATATGCCGTTTTATTCTTCTACTAGTTCTGCCGTAACATCGGATTTATTTGTGGATATACCTTTACCGCTGATTGATGATTGTGACTCATCAGATACCAGTCCTGTTGCTGCTCCTACACTTAAAGTTTATCAAAGAAGATCGAAGGCTCTAACTCCCTCCATGGCCCATCCAGATTCTTCTTCCTCGATGGCAGATCCACCTCCATCCCAGGTATTTTCTGACTTAGATATACCTATCAGCTTACGCAAAGGTACTCAGACTTACACATCCCATTGGGAATTTCTATACCACTGATCACTTGGGGACTAATTTTGCAAATTTCACATCTGTTCTTTCTGCTGTATCTATTCCTAAGAATGCTTCTTCGGCTCTTAAGCATCCAGCTTGGCGTCATGCCATGGAATCTGAAATGCAGACTCTTACTGAACGCAACACTTGGCAGTTAGTTGATCCTCCTACTGATTGTTCTCCGGTTGGATGTCAATCGGTCTTTACGATCAAATATTAGCCTGATGGGACTATTGAACGTCTCAAAGCTAGCCTTGTTGTCAAAGGTTATACTCAGACATATGGCGTGGATTACTTTGAGACCTTCTCACCTGTTGCTCGTCTAAACTCGGTTCGTGTACTCAGTTCTGTAGCAGTTAATTCTGACTGGCATTTATTTCAGCTCGATGCCAAGAATGCTTTTCTATATGGTGATCTGCATGAGGAGGTATACATGGAACAACCTCCTGGTTTTGTGCTTCAGGGGGAGTCCTCAAAAGTGTGTCGTCTGCGCAAAGCAATTTACGGACTGAAACAAAGCCCTCGTGCCTGGTTTGATAAGCTGAGCTCTATTCTTCAAAAATTTTAGTTTCGTCATTCTTAGTCTGATCATTCTGTATCTATCAAACACACCTCTTCTGGGCTTGTTACCTTGATTGTTTATGTTGATGACATCATATTATCTGGGAGTGACCTTGTAGGTATTCAAGCTACTAAACGCTACTTGGAAACTCATTTTGTCACTAAAGATTTAGGTACTCTGCGATACTTTCTTGGGATTTAAGTGTCTCGGTCATTTTCTGGTCTGTGCCTATCTCAGCGCAAATATGTTCTGGATCTTCTATCTGAAACAAGTCTTCTTGGAGCCATGCCTACCAGTACCCCGTTGGATCCGAACACTAATTGGGATGACGAGACGTCTCCTCCTTACCCTGATCAACATCAGTATCGTCGCATGGTCGGGAAGCTTATTTACCTTACTGTCACTCGAGCTGATATCACATCTGCAGTTGGACTTGTTAGCAGGTATCTCGATAAGCCGAGACAATGTCACTGGGATGCTGTCTGCCATATTTGAAAATATTTAAAAAGTTCTCCTGGGAAAAGTCTTCTGTATAAGAAACATAGCCACTGTAATCTTGTGGGGTATTCTGACTCTGACTACGCTGGGAGCGAAATAGATCGCCGATCTACTTCTGGTTACTGCACGTTTGTAGGTGGTAACTTGGTCACCTGGCGACGCAAGAAACAAACAGTTGTTGCTCGTTCTAGTGCTGAAGCAGAATATCGAGCCATGGCTCATACTACCTGTGAACTTTTCTGGGTCCGTGGCCTTCTGAAAGATTTAGTATCTCTCATTCCAATTCTATTCCTATGTACTGTGACAATAAGGCTGCAATCCAAGGAAGAAAATGTCCGATTTCGACGCCGTTTCGGTGGCCACAGAAACAGAAATTTCGACAAATTTCAACAAAAATTTCGACAGATGCGTTCCTGGCGTTTCGACGACCAAATTAACGAGTTATTTGATGAAATTTTACCAGAAGTATCTACTAGTCTAGATCTACTCAAATATGCAATAATATTTCATATTGGATATGTTGGGGGGGGTCTCCTCATGAGTGAGTGAAGAAAGCTAAACTGTTTCGATGGGGATTTCGATGTCA
The DNA here is from genome assembly GCA_963693085.1 of Alisma plantago-aquatica. Taxonomy (NCBI): domain Eukaryota; kingdom Viridiplantae; phylum Streptophyta; class Magnoliopsida; order Alismatales; family Alismataceae; genus Alisma; species Alisma plantago-aquatica. The sequence continues at coordinate 880,106,290 of OY856414.1, read as the reverse complement.
ATTTTGATAGTGAAATGAATTAGTTAAGTCATTATAGTTTGCAAGCACGATATATATACTTAAAGACACAAACATATGCAAAGAAAATATGGTCTAGTATGGTAGGACATCTAGGTGGGATGACAAGCTGTACAAAAGCAATGTTGATCTGATCATCTGATTGTAAGTATTAAGGAAATCAGAATTTACAAGTTACAACTTCAATTAAAACTTACTAGTTAGTAGTTACTACAAGTCTACAAGTATACAATCCAAGTTTATGAAGTAGAAACTTAAAAACATGCCATAATAGTAGTATTCCCAATTTCCCATACATTATTGTAGTACATTGCACTCCATACCTGCACTAGTTGAAGCTTGAGTGTCTTGGTGGTTGTTGTTGTGGTTGTGGTTGTCCATACACAACTTCATTAATCCGATCTACATAATCCTTCCAGCTCAAATGATGCCTATAGACGCGATTGTATGTCTCAACATGGTCTAAATATATTTGACCATACACATTCTTCATCATTCCATGTTTTGGAAAAAATTCCATAAGATCTTTCTCCTGATCGTCAATACTAGGAACTGTAGGAGGCAATGATGATGGTGCACTAGATTCGCCACCATAGACATAGCCACAGGCTGGGAAAACATAACCACCACTAACACCTTCAGTAGGTAAAACATAGCCATAGGCTGGGAAAATATAACCACCACCAACATCATATCCAGAAGGAGTATAAGCAACACCAAATTCTCCATAGCCATAGGAACCATAAGGAGGTTGTTGTGGTGGTAGGGGTTGTGGTTGTGGTTGTGAAGGTTCAAATCCAAAAATACTATCAGCAAGAGTAGATGATGGTTCCTTATCAGAAATACTCAAGCCCGATACTGATTCATTTAAGTCAGAAAAATAACCACTTTGGTATTGAGGAGCTGGTGCTGGTCTAGGGGGAGGTTGTGTTGGTACTAGTGCACCACTATACTCTTTTTGACCTCGAGTTTTCCTTCTGTTAAATGTCTTTTTAGCTGTTGGGTATTGAGTTTGAGTAAGGTCAGTTGGTGCAAATTCAGCCCTTGGGCCAGTGAGATAAGGGCGATCATCATCTTCATTTGTATATCCTTCCCATCCTTCAATGCCACCACCACCTCCACCTCCTTGACCATCGTCATTGTCGTCATCATTGTTGTCATCATCACTAGCAGAAGGAGACTTTGATGATGAAGATTTGCTTTTGGAACCAGATCTGGTAGCAGCACCACCAAGTTCAGCATTCACAACACTTTCAATGTCCATGTCATCATTTAAATGTGCATCCTCTTCCTCTAGTCTTTGAACGGGGCTGCGGTCATCGTGTGCTTCTTGTTGATCTTCAGCATGAGCAGGTTCAAAAGTTTCTTCAAGTGTTGCATCTGGCATACCCGTAGGTCCATCTAAAACTGGGGCACCACCAATCTCATTCATCCATTCTTGCAATGGATCTTCTTCATCATTATTATCGGCGCCTGCAAAGGTGTACGCAATATCAATGGGATCATGCACAACTGAGAGATCCACTTCTCTGAACTCTGGTTCTCTAAGATCTTTTTCCCTCAATCTCATATTGTAGTGGACGAAGACCAAGTCGTTTAAACGAGCAACCCCAAGTCTATTCCTTCTTTTACTGTGAATAAGGTTGAACGTGGACCAATTCCTCTCACATCCACCAGCAGCAGCTGTTTGTGATAGAATTCTCAAAGCCATTCTTCGTAGCTCGGGACAACCTGTGCCATGCCACAACCACCACTCACAAGGAATGCTTTTATCCCTATCTTGAACAACATTTGGATGCGCAAAACAGCCCAACCCTTCTCTGAATTGTCTTAGCTGCATATAAGAAAAATAAGCTGAATTTTAGGATGCAATTCTAATTGCATAATACAATTATGTATTACATAATAAAATGATGTAAGGTCTGAATTAAACCTGATTCATTATAGTCAGTCTCTCCTCAGATGTTGTAACAAGTCTATTTGTCACATCCTTTATTGCTGAAATGAAGACACTATTTGAACCCAATTTGTATTTGTACTGGAATCGTGGATTCAAATAATGTGCTATAAAGATGCATAAGCATGCATTTAGAGAGAGATCAACATAATTATTCCAATATAATGAATAACAAGTTATAAGTCACAAGTAACTCACCAGCTTTGTGCAAAGGATGCATTAACATGTTGTCCCATCTTTGTTTAATAATATACAGATATTGTTCATGAGATCGGGGAGCCACTAATTTTATGGTATCTTTCAATTTTACCATGGCCTCATACAACCACGGAATGGTGGGTGACTTATCTCCATCTACTAACCTCAGCACTTTGACAATTGGCTCCATTATTTTCAACAAATTTGTTATCTTATCCCAAAAACTCCTATTATTTACAAGTTCTTCTATCTTTGCTCCCAGAGTTGTTCTACTTTCCTTCATTGAACTCCACTCAACACCAGCAAATAACTTCTTCAATCCATCTCTCTTGGCCTTAAGGCTCTGCAGTGCTAAAAAATGAGTAGCAAATCTTGTGACTCCAGGCCTAATCAAGTCACCACCACTATATTCCTTCCTCCTCATTGCTGCCAATAAGAATGAGTGGTTGTAGATAAAACCTGTAATGGTTCTAGCTTCAGTAACCACTGCTTTCACATGACTCAACCCCCCTACAATAATTCAAACATGGAAATGATGGTTAAATTTTAAGTGATTATATTAATAGAGTCATAGATATATCTTGAAGGTATAAGTAATAGAATTTGAAATTTTGAATTACCTATATCTTTCAGTATTAGGTCGATGCAATGGGCTGCACAAGGTGTCCAATATATTGGATATTGCTTCATTAACTCTTTCCCAGCTTTCTTGAAGTTTGGCCCATTATCTGTCACTATTTGGACAACATTTTCCACCCCAACATTTTTCAGAAATGTCATCTGCTTCTTGATGTACTTACTATCCCGAACTTGATCAGATGCATCAACGGAACCAAGGAAAATTGTGGAACCATTACAGTATGCTAAAAAGTTGATTATTTGCTTTCGGTTACCCGATGTCCACCCATCACACATCAACGTAACTCCATATTCAGACCACCTACAATTTGTAATGCAATAAATAAATGAATCTCAAATTCTCAACACTAATTTTCATATAATAAAAAAAATCACAAAATATATCATTCAACATTCATACCTCCTTTTTTTCATCAATCCACTTCTGGATCTCTTCTTTCTGTTGAGGAAGGTAAACATTCATCAACTCATATGCAGTTGGGGCTTTCACACCCGGGCCAGCTGCCCCCGCAGTCCTCAAGAGGTGTTGCAAGTATGGCTCAGAAACCACATGTGCTGGGATCCCATGTGCAAAGAAAAACTTTCCCACAGCTTTTCCAACTTTATTCTTTGCTCCAGAGAACATATCCTTCAACCTCTGTTGAGCTGGTTGAGATTTTCTAATACCTGGCTCTTCAACATCTAAGCCCAACCTTCCTCTTGCAATACTAGCAGATCTAAACAATGAAGGAATGCCTCCCTTCTTTCTTTTCACCTGACCAGATGGCATGTCATCCTCAGTTAAATCAACTACAGTTCTCCCTGAACCCCGACTACCACCACCAACTTCATAAGCAGACGGTCCAATTCCCCTTCTATATTCATCATGTTGTTGTTTTTCCCATGCAGACCTCTTCGAATCTCCCAGGGCCCTCCTAAACATGCGTCGGGCTTGGGGGGTGTCATAATCTGGGGGATATTCCACATCAGAGTCCTCCTCAGCAGACGAACCATGTCCTCCCTTATAACCAAACAAGGTATCCACATACAGCTGGTCTAATTGTTTCTGTTGCTGACGTGTTTCTTTCTTAGCTTTCATCATTTCAATAAAGTCATCCCTCACTCCTTGAGGGCATTTCTTGCACTTGGCCACATTCTTATCCCCACCAACAATGTGTGCCTTGAACCTAGTAATTCCTCCACCTCCAATCTTTTTGTCACAGTAGTTGCAAACCACTTGTTGTCTATTGTCACCCATGGGTTGGCAATGCCCCCATGCAAAATCAGGATTTGGACCCTTTTTACCAGCTTGGTTCTTACCCCTCTTAGCACCCACATCTCTGTCACCATCAGATGAACCATTGTTAGAAGAATTCGCCATCACCTGCAAAATATAAAGAATAAAGAAAAACACTCATGAGTCATGTCATTACATTTAAATCATGAATTATGCAACATATTTACAAACATATACAAGTAGAGTAGAACTAGAAGACAATTGCATCATTTTAGTGTCTCTTAATTTTTTAGAATATAATTTATTTTACCATTTTAAGTTCTGAAATTATCTTTTAATGATATTAAATAGACTAATAGAGACTAGAGTAAACTCAATTTTATAATATGTTTGCGTTACTTCAATGATTTATGATACTAAATAAGTAGAGTATAAATGTATAATCAATTAATCATTTTTACCATTTTTTAATAAATGTATTTTTTGCTTTTTTTAATTACTGAAAATAATTTTTAATTATATAAAAAGACTTGATCTTTATTCTAAATACATTTAACTTATTTTAAGTATTTTATCATACAAATATTAGGTTATTATAGTATTATTTATGCAATTTCTATTATTTAGAAATCATTTTATTTAACTAAAATAGAAAAATAAATAAATTTTTAAGTCCGATTTTTCGAAAATAATAAAAAGTACATAATTTTTTACCTCCAAAATGCATTTTGACCTTAATCTAAGTTAATATTAGTATATATTGTTCATATAAGCATGAATCTAGGCAATTCCATGTTAAAAAATGATTTTTTAGGCAAAAAAGATTAGATTTAAGTAGTAATACGGGTTTAGGTTATGGATTTAGTGATATTTAGTAGGATTCATGTTTAGATCTACACCATTTAAGGATTTAATGCATAGATCCACCATTTTTGGTAGATCTAGTACCTTAGATCTAAGAGAATAGAGAGAGAAATATAGTAGGAGGAGAGATTAGAGAGAGAGAATGGGTAGAACATTAGAAGGGGGGGAGAAGAAGAAGAGGATTAGAGAAAACATACCTCAAAATCCCTCAAAATAGCCATTGGAACCTTCAAAATCGCCCAAGCAAAAATCTGCAGCAGACGTCTTCTTTTTCGGCGACACAGTGTTGCACTTCGACCCGTGCCAGCGAAATAATAGCCTTCAGTGGCTAATTTGCAGCGAAACCCCCCCTGTTTCGGCGAAATTTGACAAAAACCGTCGAATTTTTTTTTTCTTCGGCGAAATTACGTACGTAAGAAGAGGTACTGCTGTTTCTATGTCCGATTGCCATCGGCATCGAAATAATTGGCGAAATTTCGCCAATTTCGACGAAATTTCGCCAATTTCGACGAAATTTCGCCAATTTCGACGAAATTTTGAACATTGCTGCAATCTTTATTGCTAGTAATCCTACTTTTCATGAACGTACTAAGCACATCGAAGTTGACTGTCATTTTGTACGAGATGCTGTCTTATCTGGTCAAATATCTACGTCTTATACACATACTTCTGATCAAGTTGCAGATATCTTCACCAAGATTCTTCCGAAGACTCGATTCACTGCTCTGATTGACAAGCTGGGCATGATTGATATCTATGCTCCAGCTTGAGGGGGAGTATTAGTATATATATTTTATTGTGCTGTGCTGTTTCTTACTTAGTGTATTTTTGGCTTTTGTCTTTTGTAAGCCTCTTGTGCTTTTATCCCATATTGCCTAGCTCTACTCTATGTCTTACTCTCTTGTCCTATAAAAGAGAGGGTCATGTATTCGTTTTATTCACTCAATAAGAAATAATTTTTACCCAAGTACACAACTATTTATCATTTTTCTAAGTACGTAGAGGATGATTATGGTCGCAAAATTTGTATTTATAAGAAAAGAACCCTGATAAAAGACCTTTTCCCCTTTTTCCCTCTCAGAACATGAGTGCATGAAGCTTTATGCCTTTATCACATGTTATTAGATCAGCAAAAGCTTAAAATGACTATGTTTATCTCACAATTTGTGAGACTTTATCACATGTAGATCACGTAAGATGTCTTGTTTAGAAAATGAATCTAATTGCCCGGTTTTACCACTAAAAATTACCTTTTTGGTTTTGTATATCTCTGTACATTTGATAAGGCCTCATCATTCTGTTAAGGAAGTGATGTCTTTCATTGGTTTAAGTTTGTGGACTCCTACAGCTTACACACATCGTCTTTGCAGGTTAGGAAACGTGATGTCCTATTGAAATTCACGGGAAAGCATGCTAATAATTTGGTTGGTGTCACTGTGAACGTTAACCAAATAGCAAACAATTTTCCATTTGGCTCATGTATAAATAGGTCAAACCTTGACAATGAGGATTTTGTAGAATTTTTCCTAAAAAACTTCAACTGGGCAGTCTTTGGCAACGAGTTGAAATGGTACCACACGGAGCCAGAGCAAGGAAAACTGAAGTACAGTGATGCAGATGAGATGCTGAATTTTTGTGAAAAACATGGTATCAAGACTCGAGGCCACTGCATATTTTGGGAGGTGACCGATGCCATCCAGCCATGGGTTCAATCATTGAGCATAACTGATCTGATGACGGCTGTTCAGAACCGACTAAGAGGTCTTCTTTTGCGGTATAAAGGCCAGTTTCAACATTATGATGTGAATAACGAGATGCTCCATGGCACTTTCTATCAAGACAGACTGGGAAGAGACATCAGAGCCTACATGTTCAAGGCTGCTCGTGAGCTCGATCCTTCTGCTAAGCTATTTGTTAATGACTACCACATTGAAGACGGGTGTGATGCTAAATCTTGCCCAGAAAGGTACATCCAGCAAATCCTTGACCTACAAGAATGTGGCGCTCCTGTAGATGGAATTGGCATCCAGGGACACATCCGTAATCCTGTTGGGCCGATTATATGTTCGGCATTGGATAAGTTGGCTATATTAGGCCTCCCTATATGGTTTACTGAGTTGGACGTCTTAGCTGAGAATGAACATGTGAGGGCAGATGATCTAGAGGTTGTGCTTCGAGAAGCATTTGCCCATCCAGCTGTGGAGGGAATCATGTTATGGGGCTTCTGGGAGATGTTCATGTGTGATGACCATTGCCACTTGGTTAATGCTGAAGGTGATATCAATGAGGCTGGGAAGAGATTCCTTGAACTCAAACGAGAGTGGATGACTAATGCAGATGGAGAAATCAATGCTGATGGGGAATTCAGGTTCCGTGGATTTAATGGGACATATAAGGTGGAAATCAGAACTCCAGGGAAGGTGTATTCTAAGATGCTTGTCGTGGAAAAGGGGGATCTTCTCCAAGTAGTTGAAATAGAAATGTAATACATGTATTTCACTAGATTTGGATTCATGAGAATGTAAGGAGCCGTTTGGGTAAAGTATTTCACGGCGGGATTGCAGTTAAACACGGTCTTCTAAACACCGGTCTTTATCAATATGTCGTTTGGATATTTGCTAGGGTAGTCTCTGATTACCGGTATTCTTGGAACGGTATTCTTATATGGTTGAATACAACCTTTCAAATCCCGCCGAGATCGGCGTGATTCAAAAATTCCAGGGCGCAACGACGCAGCCTGGTTTCCCGGAGCCTACCTCCGCATTACCCCGACACACATCGTTTCCTCCCTTCTCGCTCCTCCCTCCTATTCCGCTGCCTCCTTTTCCTCCTTCCCTCCTTTCTCTGTTTCTGCTTGCTAGTACTAATCATTCCACCACCACACACATTGCTCCACAGTTCCTCGGCCATTATCCGACGGACCGATTACTCTGCGCCTTCTTCTTCTCATCTTTCTTCTGTGAGTGAGAAGAAGCTGTGACGGCAAGAGGTGCTCCTGCTTTGCTGGGCCCGTTAACAGAAATACCTGCTATTGAATCTTTGGGTATGCAAACGATCGATTCTCAAACAACAACAATCTACTTTGATGCAGTTGGACTCCTGTAATCTCCAAGTACAGAGGTATTCATGAGTGCTCCAGCCAAACGGGACCTAAATGGAAGTTCATGGACTTGTGTTTGAGGGGCATAAACATTCTGTAATCAATGTCTGGACACGTTTGAGTTGTTGCAGGGACAATGCTTACCTTTTTTTTAATGAAGAAATTGAAGCATTTTTTTAAATCTTTTTGTTTACACCGACATATTGAATTTCGGTTTACAGTTTTGGTCAAAAGCTTACAGCCGGGGGCAAACAACTTCTTCCAATAGAAACTCTATATGATGCCAATCAAATGTTGTACAACAATTAAGATAATGTAATGAACACCATACGATTGGTACTTGACAACCATCTTAGCTCTCTGGACGCTGGTGAAAAGGTTGACAGAAGCGGTAACGTCCATGGCCATCACTGAAAAAACTTTTCTTGCCAAACCAAGATCCTATGCATTTGCCAGACTTATCGTTGTACCTTATCTCTGGACGGTCTGCCACTAGCAAGTCAACGTGTCTCAGTTTCCAGCACACGATGAAGCTTTTATCTGTCAGCAGACACGCCACCCATCCAAAGAGGCAGTGGCCATCGCCTCCGTCTCTCATGTTTAACATGTCTCTATTGTTGATGTGTTCACACGAATTCCTGTTCGAAAGATGATGTTACATGGAGCTGAACATAAAAGTGGAGCTTTTGCAGCATGGTTAAAGAAATAAACCCACCTACGACGTAGAGAAGATGGGCTGGGCTCCCTTCTCTCCTTTATCCACACTCTCCTGACTGTTATTTCACCCTTCAACCGTGGCGGCTATTGGATGATAGCCAGACCTACCAATCTTCTTCTCCCCACACCTGTTCATTGATGTCTACAATTTATACAACAACAATATCATATGCTACACTTTTAGGAGCCGTTCAAACGGAATCATCTAGCCCATGTTTGGTTCGCGACCAGTCTGGGTTTGGGCGCGTCGTTTAGCGCCATGTCAGCAAAATTCGGTCTGGGTTGACAAAGATTGCTGTTTGGTTCGCGATCCCGAGACATTTCTGTTTTGGGAGTCCATTACCCCAAATCCAAACCAAGTCGGTCCTAGTGGAGGTAGGATTCCGATTTTGGTCCGAGCTAGGCCTACAAATCGCGACTCCCTCCCCTTCTCCCTCGCCTCTCGCCTCTGTCCCTCTCCCTCAGCCCCTCAACTTTTGTCCGTCTTCTCCCACAGAGGCCGCCACCGTGCCTCCACGAAATAAATTAACGCTTCTTCCCGAAGACTGCTACAATGGAAGCTATCTCTTCTAGCTCATGGTGAAGGGAATCAATTCCGTCTGCCACTGTTGGGTTACAAGCAGCAACTATTCTTCAAAAAGCAAGGTTCGTCTGCTACACCCTTGTCCTGTCCTTTCATTTGGCACGCCCAAAACCGTTGACACCCTCTTCCCCTCCATTGTCCTGTCTGTCCCATCTGCAAAGGGATTGTGCCATCTTGTCGACGAACATGTCCAACAGAAACCTTAGGCAAGGCAAGGGCTGCCCAACAACCTTTATATTGGTTTATTTGTTGCTTGAACTCGTCCTCCAGCTGCACATCCTCCACCAAATTTTCGCACAAGCTGCAACTGATCCCTTTTATTCACAGCTGTGTTCGTTTGTGAAAAGGTGAACAACAATCTGCTCGTTTCATTGTTATTTTCATCTTATACTAGCCATTTCCCTCTTTTATTCTTGTTTTCTTCTCTTATCAATCCTGGTGGGATCGAGTGTTCTGGATGTTTGTGGGTCTTCTCCAATGTTGTGGTGCTACGTTCTCCAGTATTAGGGATTTCCAATCCGTCACTATTCAGTCTTGAACTCTTACCTGATCTCACAATTTCCCTGCACGGTTTGTTATTGTAATAAAAAAAATCAGTGTCAATGTTGTATAAGTATAATGCCGTGTGTACTTTCAATGGACAAATTAGATGGTTGTGTTACAAATTTTATGTTACCATGGTTATAGATGATACTGATTTGTTTTGATTGAGAGCATGATTGTAAAACACAATATTAAGATAGCACATTTGGATTTTTCGTCCCACTTACTGTGATGTATGGATCAGACCTAATGTGGTCATTACAACAATATCCATGTAGACCTAGTATATTTATCACTAACATAAATGTATGCTTGTTTTCATAAATTTTGTGTTTATGTAATAAAAATATTGATCTATTTTTATCCTTCCTCATAGCATAAACAACCTATTGTAAATTATATATGGATAATCTTATAATAAAATTTTCACATGACGCAATGGACACAATGGAAACATTTTGCATTAAACCTAATGTGGTCAATGTGTAAATAAAAATATCATTATACTATAGATGAGCCCTAATGGAGTGTATGATTGTATAACAATATTACAGTGATGTATGGATCAGACCTAATGTGGTCATTACAACAATATCCCTGTAGACCATGATATTTATCCCTAACATAAAAAATGCTTGTTTTCATAAGTATTGCAATTATGTAGTAAAAATAATGTTGTGTTCTAATGGTAAACAACCTGAAATATATAAATTCGAAACCATGCACATATCTGAAAGAACCCATACAAATATGGATTAGACCTAATGTTGTCATGAAAATTTTAATACACAGTTTTATCAGGCCTACATGTGAGGAGGGAGTAATAACATGCCCTGATCTGAGCATCCATGTCTAATTTGGTGAGGGAATAGCCGGATGCCATAATTTGATGAACCCTAATTTGGAAAACCCTAATCCACATGACATTCATAAATTGTTGGTGAGGTAATAACCACATGCTTTAATCTTATCAGGCCTAAGTTGGACAAACTGTAATCCGCATGACAGTAAAAATAGTTACATTTCTATAAAGTAAAAACTACACAATAAATATGAATAAGAAGGATGATATTTAATCTGTAAAATAAATTGACCTCTAAATTAGATCACTCAAATACCATACCATAATGAGGATTTGTAATGACATTTAAAGCCCTAATATTCCCTATAGTCGATTTATATTTGATAAATACCCATTTTTAGATCCCATCTTGATTATATTGCCATGTAAATGGATAATTAGTTCAATGATTATAGGAAGAATCTCATTGGATTTGACCTATGTGTGTCTCTGTATGTATATGTATACATGTATTATATGCAGGTCGTTCCATATTTCCATTTTGTAAGTTATAGATTGTTTGAAAAATTGTTCATGCAAATCACTTACCTTTAATACCCTGACTATAATTGGCCACTTCTTTATATATATACATATACATACATACATATATACATATATATATATATATATATATATATATATATATATATATATATATGAGAGAAGGAATGCCAAGTCTGTCTACTCTCTCTAATTCACCCGACCCAAGAGTACCCATTTTGGGAACGTCCTGTGCCAAAGTAACTGAATGGGCAAGTCGCCAATCCCTAAAACAGACTATATAATGTACTTTATCCACTGGGTTATGGGTGGGCATTTTACTAGAGGTTTCTATCAATCTACCCTTGTATGATTCCTGTTGAATCATATACTCGGGGGGTGGGTGGGTGCAGGGCGGATGATTTCAAAACGGAAATTGTTTTTCCTATTCTTTCCCCGAATCCTACTATGAAAAAAGACGTTAACTTCTTAAAATATCCCATATATGTAGGTGGAAACAGAGGAAGAGGTCAGATTTATCCTGATGGGCGCAAGAGCAACAATACAATCATATATATATATATATATATATATATATATATATATATATATATATATATATATATATATATATATATATATATATATATATATGAGAAAACTAATACTTTCGCTCTTATGATTTTTGTGTCTGGATGAAAACTTGAAGCCAAATACAACAAACATTTCAATTGGATGTAATATTATAATATTTAACAATTCATTCATATCGACACCAATTCAAAGAATTGTACATTCTCCATTGCAATTTTAGCAGTAAACCAAACTAAAACAAAATATGCCCAACTACTTGTTCATGTACCTTTTTTTCATAGAGAAAACACAAGTGTTAATATCTTTGAATAGCTAGTAATATGTTTTATACAATGTTTCCGTCATATGATAACTTATGTTTAGGTTTGGAATTTTATATTATCTAGCTAGGTGCAAATTATATTTTACACACTTCTTTTATAAAATATCACAACATTTATTTTTTAAAATGAAATGAATTATACTACTAACAATATCATCTCATATACCATCATATTTTTTATTCTATTTGGATAAGTAAGCGTGCTGCGTTATAGCCTCCATGACATCACCAATGAAATCTACATACTACATCCTCTTGCAAAACAATGTCCCAAGTGGTTTGTTATGACATATCTCATAACTGTTCTCTTGCTTCTATTGACCACCAAGGCATCAATGTTCAGTGTAAACTGACCTCTAAATTAGATCACTCAAATACCATAATTAGGGTTTGTAATGACATTTAAAGTCCTAATCTTGCCCTAAAGTTGATTTATATTTGACAAATATACATATGATGGTTATGTCAGAAAATCAGATTCAGTCAATGATATTTAGATCCCATTTTAATTGCCATGTAAATGGATAATTAGCTCAATGCTTATTAATTCTTAATTATTAGAAAATTGATGAAGGTATTTTTTGTAGTTTCTTCTTCAACATCACTTCTCATGCATCTAGAAAATAGTTTAGACAAAAATATTGCTCCAGAAAATATTTCGCACCCCACAAAATGTTTGTTAAAATTAGCAAGCATCCGAATTTTCATCCAAATATGTTACCGACATATACCAATATCATCACATATGTGTTAATGCATCCAAATAAGAAATAATAGAATTGTATATATTCAATATTAGTTTATTTGTGCATATTATTGCATTCATCATAACTTTATATGAATTTACTTACACTATATGAATTTACTTTAGGGGAGTCCAGCCTGCCCCTACTGCAATTACAACCATGGCGAATACGGAAGCGGAAGAGTCCTCTCCCTTACAGCACCATCTGACGAGCCTGCCGGGGAAGGTCATGATGGTGACAGGTGCGTCGTCTAGTATCGGTCGGGACCTGTGCCTTAATCTCGGTAAGGTCGTCGTCGCGGACGCGAGGGGCAGTGTCTGTCAGGAACTACTGATCCGTCATTGAGTAAAACAGTGGCAGTCTCTACCTTTTACGGTTCTTTTAGTGCCTTGGTGAGAAAGGAGGACGCTTTACAAAGACCACTTTTGCACGCGACGGTGGAGGCAGGAGCTGTGTCTGCCGGGAACTACCGATCCGTCATTGAGTAAAACTTCCTCCCCTCACTTTGCTCTCGGTAGCGCCCCAAAAAGCTGAGAGCTCTACCACCGTTTCTTTCCCAATACTCCCTATTTAGAACCACTAAACCCTATACAAAAGCCTATTGATGGAGGGCCACTCCTCGTCCCCATCATACTCCTCCACCAACGGCGGCGAGAAGCGCACCCACCACGTGTTCACCCCCTACGAGCTCCTACCATTAATTGATGAATCTGTAAAAAAGTACATAAACGAGTCGAAAGAAGGTTGCAATGGTGGGGGAGAAGATAAAAGATGGGGAATTTGATGCATGGATTCGTCTTTTGTTGCTTCCAACATGTGTTCTGTATCACTTCTCCCCTAAGTCTGCTCAAGAAAGGTCTTCTCGAAAACGTAGCTCTCTACAACAACTTATGATCCTTAAGGTTTTAGAGACTTGGAATTCAGGACCTCATGGAATTCAACAACTCTTGGCTCGAATTTTGTCTCATTGCCGTCCTCCTGGGAAAGAACATTCTTCTAAAGCCTGTATTTCATGTGCCAAGTCTAAGATAAAAAATGACCAATTTTTTGCTACCATCCGTGTTCTATCCTCTAGTGGTGTTGCCCCCACAAATGCTACTACTCGTTCAGATCTTGAAGCTAAACACCCTCAACCTCCACTGCCATTAGTACAACCTCAGACTGAAATTTCTAGCTCTCCATTTGTTGCTTCTTGCTCTATGATTGAAGAAGCCATTTTATCTTTCAAAAAAGGGACCGCTTGCGCACATGATGGCCTATGAGCACAACATCTTATAGATTCTATGTGTGGGGCTTCCGCTGTAGTGAAAGATGATTTTTTGCACGTAGTTTCAAATGTGGTGAATCTTTGGCTCACTGGTCGTTGTCCAGATTCCCTAGATCCCTACATTGCCAGTGCTCCGTTGACTCATCTTCTCAAACTAGACAATGACATTCAACCTATTGATGTGGGTACTATTTGGCGGCGCCTTGTATCTAAAGTTGCGGCAAAGGGTGTACGTTCTGATGTCGTCCCTTATCTTAAGGATCATCAGTATGGTGTTGGTGTTTCTCGTGGTGTTGAGGCCCTTCTACATGTTGTCACTCGTCTTGTCTATGAACAACAACACCGCACTACAGTCACCATGGCTCTTGTTGACTTCAACAATGCCTTCAACATGGTTGATAGATCTACCATATTCCGAGAGGTTCGTCTTCATTACCCTTCTATTGCATGATGGGTTGATTTTTGCTACATCTCTCCAACTCTTCTCTATATGGATCATGGCAAGCCTTTTTTTCTTCTGTCGGGGTACAACAAGGTGACCCATTAGGCCCCCTGCTTTTTTCCCTGGGACTCCACCCTCATGATGCATGTCAACTTGACCTCCTTTCTTTCTACCTTGATGATGGTACCCTCATTGGGGACACAGAGGTAGTTTTGAAGGCTCTATCCCTCATTCAGGAGCGAGGCTCAATGTATGGTCTTCATCTCAATACTAAGAAGACAAATATATTTTGTCCATCTGATGACCCTAGATGAGGCTCGAATGTGGGCCTATTTCCTACTAACATCTCTCATCCAGAGCGTGGAGTGAAGATTCTAGGTGGCCCAGTTTCTACAGACGCATCCTTTGCGAAGGAACTTCTCCAGAAATGTGTGATGAAGACCCTTGATATGATGAATCACATATCCTCACTCCATGACCCACAATGTGAGCTTCTTCTTCTTAGGTCTTGTGTTGGGATGCCCAAACTGTTGTTTGGTCTTTGTACAACACCTCCTTCTTCTATCACACCTGTGTTGGACATTTTTGATCACATTCTTCGTCGTTGTATGGAGTGTATTGTGGTTGGTGACGACCCAGGTTTTGGTGATTTACAATGGTGTTTGGCTACACTTCCTATGCATCTTGGGGGATTGGGGATCAAGTCCTCTCATGATGTCAGTAATTTTGCTTTTGTTTCCTCTCGGATACACACTACAGATCTCCAAGACCATATGTTGCGTGAGGTCGGATGCGTGCCTGCATGGATCCCCTTTGTCCAAGCACATGCTAGCATATGCAATATCTTGCCATATTTTTGTTGGTCTACATTGACAAGTATGCCTTTTGCCACCCCAAAGACCTAGTCTATTTTGGCAGACGCTTACTACAAAACGGTCATCCAACAAATCATAGCAAGAGACCTATCCTTACAGCAGTAGGCTATTCTCACTTCTTTACAAGCTGACCATGCTCAAGATTTCTTGAGGGTTGTTCCTATTGATGTCCTTGGTCTGTCTATGTCACCCATTGAGTATCGAGTTATCCTTTGGTATCGCTTATGATTCCCTTGTACCCAGGTGATGAATGTTGTCTAGTTTGCAACATCACAGATCTTGATGCCTTTGGTGATCATGGAGTGCACTTCTGCTCGCGGCCTAGTTATAAGTTTCGTCATGATGTCGTTCATGATGCTCTCTTCAACATTGTCTCTCGAGCTGGGTTAAAGGTTATGAAAGAAGCTCCTTTGGCCTTCCTTGGCACTCAATCTGATGGTGTCCATTTGTTGCAACCTACATACATTCTTTTATTTGACTGGATGAATGGAAAACATGCCTGTGTTGACCTTAAAAGAGTTTCTCCCTTGATAGGTATCCTTTCAAAAAACTTTAAAGCAGGGCAGGCAGCGTCCGAGACAGCGGTACAAAAAGTTCATAAACATGGAGCAGCTTGTGAGGCCAATCAACATCATTTTCTACCTTTCACCTTTGACACCTTTGGGGTGCTTTCCGATGATGCAGTTGCTCTTCTTCGACGCCTTCAACATATAATAAATATGAATCTTATGATGCCTTCATCTACATGTAATGATTCTATTTTTGGGTCCTTGGGTTTTTCCATCTAAAAAGGATTAGCAGCCCAATCTGTTGCTTGTGCTTCTGTGAGAGCATTTATGTAATCTTTTGAACAATTGAGTATATTAATGGTGCATTTATTCCAATTCACTTACACATGTATATGAAATATAATATATATATGAAGGGAAATTTTTTAGAAGTAGAAAGAATTAGTTCCCCTTCCCACATGCATTCCTGCTTTGCTCCAATCCTATGGCCAGACCTATTTCTTTCTTTGTTAGTGGTTAGTGTGGACTCCTCTCTATCATCCCACAAGAACCTTTTGTAGAGTTTTCCATGTATGCAGACAATTTAGAAATAATATAGTTTTCCTTGTATCTACCTTATATTCAGTCTTGGTCTGACTTGACTAGGTGTTAAATTGGAAATGTTTCGATCCCATTGCTTGAATCTTGTGAAATATTAGATTTTAAAGCCAAAGTTCATTGTACATTAAATATGTTCTCTGTATATGGGTCTTATATGGAATTGAATTAAAACATGCCTCATTTAACCATGCTATAGGCTCTCCCAATATAATGTCATTGATTCTCTTTTTCCAAACGTCCACTCTATAAGGAAATAATAGTTATACAAAAGCATTACTAATAAGTTCATCATGAATTCATATTTCTGTAGACTCATCCTTAATTTGTTTACCTTCTTCCATATTTTCTATTGATGTAGAATACTAGCTAAGCATTAGGCTTATAAAATCTTCTCTATTATTGTACCATGCTAGTCTTGTAGATGGTCTTGTTTCCTCACAAACAACCTGATTCCTCATGTTGCATAGCTAATAAAATGTACTTAGGCCAAGTAAGCATTCATATTCCCTGTGTTTACATAAATGTCCCATGTTTTATTATGTAATCAATTTGTACTATGTTAGTCAAAGACAATATGTTTTCGTATATAAAATAGCTCCCCCACTTGTACATATATGTACATACTAATAATGTCATGAATGATACTATATAATTAATAGGACACATGGCAGGACACATGGCTTAGGATACATGTATGATTTTGTTAATGCATCCAAATTTGCATCCAAATATGTTACTGAATTGTCAATATTATGTTGATTACATTAACTGCTATGGTTGACTAAAGTTTCATTTAAGCACACTCACTATCATGATCTATTGCATCACCATTTCCAGTGTGTCTTTCGCAGACCCCAAACTCTGTATTGTGTGATCGAGGGAGTTTGATGAGGCTCTAGTTGCAACATTGAGGAGGCAATATGACATAGGTAGTTGTATAGATGGGTAGTTTACTAGGGAGGCTTGGAGGAAGACACTTTGTGATTAGAAAAATAGGATGGAGAGGCCTAACTGTACATTGGAACATGCCAAAACTTGGTGGAAGAACCTGAGGAAGGAATTTGCAAATTTGAAGCTTGTCACCAACAAGAGTGGTGTTGGATGGGATGAGACTAGGAACATGCCCATACTTCTGACACTCCAGAGTAGATGGAGACACTTATGGTATGTAGAAAAATACGCCTAGATAACATTCATGTGTTGTGTTTAAATTTAACCTCCTATTTGGATGTGTTTGACAATAGGGAAACAAGGATCTAGTAAGATTGATTAGCAAACCCTTCTACCAATTCCACGACATCAAGTTGATGGGGGGGGAGGAAAATTGCTAGAGGCCATCAAACAATATCTTCAGTGGATAGACAATTTCCGTCTGACGTCACCTCTGAGGATGATTTTGTTGTCGACTTAGATGCATCCGATACTCCTGTCAATGTAAATATCATTGGAGTTGAAGCAGACATGGGCTACTTTGACACCTAGAGTGAGGAAGACAACATCAGAACGGATAACCAAGGTGTTGGGGCAAGGAATCCTCCTAGACATAAGCACATGAAGAGAGCGGCAATGACACCTGAGCGATGTACACTAACTAGTGATGTGGTATCCGCATTCACTAAGGTGTATGAAAAGTGCATGACTTAGACACCGGGGTGGACATAGCCATTAAAAAATAAGAGTTTGCAATGATTTTGCAGCATTTTCATGACAGTTTCCCAGATGCCCCAACCACTATTTTTACAACTCTTGTTAATGCCATAAAGGAGTCAACCAACCACAGTATCTACCTCAGCCTTTGACATACCCATCAGAAAGTTATGATATGGCTGCAAGACCTTTGGAAAAGGTCCCACAGAGCTAATGCAATGCCCACACCTTCCATTCCTCCCTCTTTTGGGCAGTCTCAAGGATTTTCTTTGCACCCCCCTGGCCTTTCACCAATACATCAAGTATGCCATCAATGCGACGTACTGGTAGTGATGATGTTGGCACAAGCGATACTAGAAGAGGTCACACACCATAGGCAAACTCTTACATGCTACAATTCCATAAGCTCTTGTTGATTTTGAAATAATTTTCAATATCCCAGTCAGATTTTTATTGTATTATTTGTTAAGTTTGAGAACATTGTGTAAATTTGATTATTGTTGTAATAGTTACTACCATAGAGAACACTTCAATTTGATTTTCCTATCTATTTTTGAAGTAATTTTGTTTATGCACCCTCTTGCATGCTATCTTAGGCTTGTTGTCATTGTTTTAATTGTAGGAATCATGGATGCTAGTGACCATACACTTACACCAGACCTAGTTACACAAATTTTGGACATCATGTCTGGGCCAAAAAATCACATTGTTGAAAAAATAACTGACTCCATAGCGACTGCCATCCTGGACAATTCCAATGATGATGACATACAATGCTCGATACCTAGGTCAGTTAGTACTAGAAGTGGCCACCAAAAGGTTTTAGAAATCATAACTGGACATGAATAGATGGCATATGACCTATATAGAATGCATCCATAGACTATTTTAGCCCTCGTGGACAAGCTTTAGAGTCATGTCTTATTACATAGTAGTAGAGGTGCCTCCTTAATTCACCAACTATTCTCCTAGACAATGGGGTCGACTTGACCTCCCTCCAGCTAACAACTCAGACCGATGCTCGAGAGGGTGATGTATTGCATGAAAGTATTTTTAGTTTAATTTGGAAAAATCGATGACATTTCTTTGTACTTGACATCATTTTTGTATTGTTTTTAAACTCATCCCTCACTTGACATGGCTGCAATCTTCTTTCCATACCATCCTTTGGTTTCTTTTGGTACAATCTTGTTATTCCTCCAATTAGAAGTGTCATATTATGATTCCTTAGGTTTTCTTACAATGGAGAATGGAATGCCCTCGTGTCCATGTGGCCTTTAATGCACCGTATGAGTCTACATAGATGCCACATATGCAACTAACAAACTGTTTGAAGACAACAACCCCCAGAAGTTGTATTTTACATGTGGTAGGGGTTTTGTTCAAACTAGATGTCGTATGATGTTGCCACACAATGATTACAACACGCCGTGACCACCCTTACTGCACTTAGGGATGCACTGGAAACACAACTTACTTATACATGCAACAGATGCAAGCACTGGTTTGAATGTTATGACTTTGTATGTTACATGAGAGCAGACACCGATAGGTTAGTAAAAAAATTATGACTCTCAAGAGGAGACACCAATATCTTCGTGAACGACTTAACCTACTAACAAATAGTGGCTCTTCAACCGAGGATGAGGGGTACAATACATCATAGCTATAATATACTTTGTCCTATCAAAATACACTTCAATTGTATGTTAGAACAATCATTTGTCATTCCTAATTTTTGATTTGAAATATATGGTGTGAACTCCACATTATGTTAGGAATTCACAATAAAATTTTAGATGTCAATGGATGCATCTGAAGTTTGGAGGTGTCTTTGTGGTCTAGTTGCAGCATTGTAGATTAACAAAAAAGATATAGGTTATATGACTTTGGCATTTTGAGTGAAAGGTCGGGCAAAATGTGTTCCATATGTTCTACCAAACAGGTGTGATAGTAGAACCATAAACAATAGGTTACACCTACTAAATGGATTGCACGTTGGTTGTCATTAACTCGAACTTGGAAATACATTTTAAGGAAAAGATCGGTGCAAATACTTCCATTGGATAGTCAATATTCCCTCAACAACTGCTTCTTTAGAGGCTGAGATTAAGTTACTGATTGATGAGTGCAAGTGGGTGTGGGGCCAAGAAATGAACATGAAGGACTCCGTTGAAATCCATCACAATGCTGAAGATGTTTACACCCAGAAAGTACGAGCATGAAGTGCTGGAAAACCACTGTTTACAAGTTGGAGGAAACTTGTAGTCTTCTTTTGGACATTCCTTGACCTATGATGACTCCATAATCTTGAATGGCAGAATTAGACATAGATGATGATATTTAATTCCTGCACTCAGACCCTTGAGTTTGGTTGTTGTTAAAGTTATATTATAAGATTGCTAAATTTTTCTATTTTAAATTTTGAATATCCTTATCGTAATGTTGCTAAATAATCATATGTTGTTTATACAATGTGTCTTCGTATTTGAATTATCATATTGTATCCGCATATTAGTGAAATCCATCCTTACAATTGCAATATATTACATTCAGAATTTGTAATATGGCTGGCCAAGGCACAAGGCCGTGCAGTATATGGTGTAGGGAGAACGATCAGATCTTACTTGATGCCATGAGAAACTAATGTGACATGGGGAGATGTGTCATATATACTGGAGAGGCTTATAGGGAGACATTGCATGATTTTTCAAACATAATAGGGGTGGCTTACATATATTCAAACAAGGTGAAATCCTGATGGAAGAACCTCAGGAGAGATTTTATTAGATAAAATTGTTTCCTTTTGGGAGATTTATTCGCTACTTAGCCCTTAGTAGGCGTGAAACATGTGATTCCACATAACTTTATGATGACTCGTCACACTTACCCCATTAGTTGTAGCACACACGGACATTGTTGAAAAAATCAATGATGCAACTATAAGAGTAGGTGGTGAAGGAAATGAATGTGCAAGAACCATAAAAAAACTACTCGCCAACTTTAGGGCGTACTCTTTGATGTTTATTTATGTATTTCAAAATGTACTTGTTATAATGATTATGAACTAGTACATGTTGAAGTTGATATCAAATACACGGGCTATGTATTTAAGTTTTATTTTGACTATTTTCATCATTTGTGTAAACTAGTTTCATCATTAATTTGTTATGATCATTATGTCCTCAAACTTGTATTTATCAATTATGTTAAATTTTTATTGTGTAGATGTATATATCACACTCCAAGATAGAAACATATATAATGGACAAACTATTATGCAAGTGTTGCGAGCTTTCATCATGCTCCCACCATCCATCATTACATGAAAAACCCACAGGTGTGCGTCCTGAACAACCCACATATGCAAAAAAAAACAATGAAGGGATTTCTCACCCTGTTCTTCATTTGCCTCTACTGTTTGATTGGCCAAAAGATGACATCAAACAAGAGGACAAGCCTGCGATGCAGGAACACTGTGTGGTCTCATGGGACAAGTACGATGAGGCCATACAGTGGGCCAAGTGGGATGGTCCTACCTGGGATCAGCGTAAACCTTCCCCACCACCGCAGAAGGGTCAACATAACAGTTGGTCACCATGTTAGACTGATTGTGGGTATGTTGACATAGGCATCCACCATGTTGTTACTTTTTCAATTGATGGATCCAATGAAGACGGTAACATGATGCATTCTACTTCTATTTGGAAAACCAGATGTGTTGGATCAAAGGGCTCTATAGGGGGTTGAATAGAGTTAAAACACTTGCACAAAATTCGTTAGACCTTCAAGGTACTTCAACTAGGAATAATTGCAAATAGTGAATTTGATGGTATTCTAAACATGCATAGAAAGGATGAGAGAGATTGAAACAAGCACTTGAACAAGCTATTTAGAGTGGTTCCACTCTCCAAACTAGGAGAGAGTCAGTCTACTACCTAGGGAGGTCTAGCCCTAGGATCTTACAACCTATGTATACTTATACTACATTATAAGACATACAATTTGACCTTCCTTTTCTGGGACAAGGATACACAACTTCCCTTTGAGGTCAAGGGAGCCAACAATCTTACAAACGAGGACTTGCCTATCTGCATGATCTAGAGTCTTCTATCGCTAGAAGGTCTTACCCACTCTTGCAAGCAGCTAGACACCTTCGCCAAGGAGATCCTCTTCTCGCAACAAGTATTTTGACTTGAAGGACTTACCCACTATACTCCTGAATCTTCAACATTGTCCTCCTTCACTCAGAGAAGCTTTTTGCACCTTCTTCTACAGCTTGAAGAAGCTTGCACCTTCTCCTTCACTTGGAGAAGCTTTCACCAACTTGATCTTGAAGAAAGGGGTTGGGGAAGGAGAAGCTTTGAGAGATTTACAAGTATACAATGAAGTAGATCTCTCACACAAATCCTATCTCACTCATATGAACAAAATGAAATGTAATCAAGAGAGAAAAAGGGATCAAGTGGACTGGATGCACTCAACTATAGTAAGAACCTTGAATAGCATGAATGAGAAACATCCGAATTAACTCTAAGAAGTCCTATTTATAGTTGAGGATGTCCACTAGTGTCTAGGAACACTTAAGAACATTTTTTATCTGTTTGAGGTGTTGTAATGGGTATAATTTTGAGTCTTGCAACACTCCAATGGTTAGAATCACTTTTTCTGTGTTTTTCCATTCAATGTAGTCGATCGAGTTTCAATAAAGGTAACTCGACTGATTTCACTATTTGACAAAGCAGTTTTGAAGCATCGATCGAGTGTTTCCTATGTGAAACTTGACTGATTGCTATAAATCAGTTTTTCTCAGTGTAGGGATGGGTCAAGTACTATGTATAGGAAACTCAACCAAACTAGGGTATTCTCAAAATCCCTCAAGGGATCGGTCGAGTTTGTAACTCAACCAATTAACAACATGTAATGAATTTTGGAAAATGCCTTTTGAGTGATCAAACGTTTGAATTAAGGGTTCCTAATTTTTTCTCATCTTAGTCACAAGTCATATCATCAATACAAATGGTTACAAAACACAGCTAAGGTGATTTGAAGTATTTTCCACAAAAGTGCGTTCACATTGCTTTTGACTTGAACTAGAACAAGCTAGGGCTTGATTGATTTGGTCCTTTTCATGTACCTAATACCTAAAATCAATCTCAAACAAATGTGCTAGATACATATGAATGGAACAGTTAAGTCATTATCAAAGTACAAACAATGTATAACTCTCAAGTCAAGATTCTCCCCCTTTTTGACAATGATAAACCATTCCTCAAATATTGAAAAGGATATGTGAGTTAAACCTTTACCTTGTGAATTGATGAAAGGTAAACATTTACCTTGTGAATTGCAAGGGGATACATGAATGAACAATGTTAATTGCTCCCCCTCAATTTGTTGGTATGTATGCCCGTAGAGCCAGTCATATGATAATTGTAATGGCATACTTTGTAAATGATTTAAATAATAATAAAGGAAATTTCTGTCTATATGTTTAATCTATTTTGAGATAATGATATAACATGTTAGATGTCTAAAGAACCGTATTACTCAATGATGTATGTCTTTAGGTTAAGGACCCGAACAATGAGATCATACAGATGTTAAGAGTATACATTCTTGTTATTTACCTAGTCAGTTATTATTGTGGAAATATCCATAGACATCAATAATACATAAGACTAGAGTGTGTGTTGGTTGATGACATAATTTCATCAGTCATGATATATGATATCAAACCAAGCACATAGATACATGTTAGAGAATAGTGTATCAGATAGACCCACCATAAGAGTGATGCATGGAAACCACACTTGGTTAGTCAGGATCATCTCTTATAGTATTGGTGGTGACTATGGTTCTTAGACCTGAAATCACTACACTCATCACATGTTGGTACACTTTGACATCATCAAATGCAGTCTTGAAATATGGATTGTTATAAAGGTGGTGATTGGGTGGCTTTGACACATGGGGTTTTTACTGTGAGTGATATATATGGAATTTGTCCCTCCTAAGGGAGTATGATATCCTGGCCACTTGATAAGCGAGACTGAGAAATACATGGCCATATACATGTGAGTAAATATATGATATTGAGCTTGCATATATCTCAGTATACTCTATTTTAAGAAACATGGATTGAACGTTTGTAGAGGATGAGAAGTCCATACATTGAGTTCAATCCGGATATCAGCGACAAAGGAACTAAACATTCACTGTAACACCAATCACAGATTGTAGGTTGAAAGTTGTTCTCCAACTATCCTTTTCACTTGGGTAGCACTGATGTGTGACTAGGACCACTCTCTACTTGTCAATTCATAAGTTAGTTATGGACATTCACTGCCAATGTGAAATGGGACCTATAGGGTCACACACATAGGATTAACATGGAAGAGGAGTTTATCTATGAATGATTTTTAGATTGATTACTAAAGTGTTTAGGTACTCAATTAAGCATTCAATCAATAGACTTGACTCAGAATCATCAAGTTCAAGTGTTGAACCAACTGATTAGAGTGCTAGATTGATTGAGAACTGAATTGACTGAGTTCTACACAAACTGGACCATCAACCGATCAGTTCACTGGGTGAACTGATCAACTCATGGTCAGTGAGATGACTGGTTCACTTTGGTGAAATGATCGGTTCACTTGGACCAAACGAGCAAGTGTTGGGTTTCCCGGTTCGTGAGAAAAGTTTTCCATTTCACTTGTTCAATTCGATTGAGATAATAATTAATCTTTGCATTACATAGAAACAAATTAGGAAAGTCAATTGCAAGTAGGTCTAGCTTGTGAACCACCTGTTTCACTATGCCAACCGACCGGTTCACTTAGTGAAATGACTGGTTCGCCTGCCGCAGTGCAAACAGTTCATGGATAATCTTGACCCTTCTACTTCTACATAGACTGGGAACCCTGACCCTTCCCTCTACTATAAATAGAGGGTTACAGGGGGCTTATCAGAACACCCAACTCAAAACATCAGTTGCTCTACAAAGTTGTTGTCCTCTCTATTTTTGATAACCAAGAGAGCCCGAGCAAGTGATGCCCGAATAGGGAGGAGGCACAATGAGGGAAAGACAACTGCAGAACAACAAATGGTGGTGGGAGAGTGTGTCGATGACTATGACATCGACATAAGGGGACAACTCCTTCTAGTCCATTCATCAGAATGACTAGAGTTCCCAGTAGTCTGTGTGGACTATCTATAGAGGCGTGAGATTTTTTCCGCTCAGGAGGACGACCGTCAACCGCAGTCCGGGTCAAGACCAGGAGCTACACAGATGCCGTCGAAGACTACGTGGTCGAAGGCTGCACTAGCTACAAGGTATTGTCAAGCCTCAGGACCAGGTATATCTCGCTAAACCATCCTTCCTATTGTATAGTTGTTGATGCGATCTGCTGCTTATGGGTTTGTGGTTAAAGAAATTTTTTATTTCCGCTGCCTGTTCTGTCCCACAAAAACCCAACAGTGGTATCAGAGCCACGTCAACATACTATGTTTTAGAATTACTCAATATGATTGGATTTTGGTTTTTTTCCATTTATTTATTACATGCGATGCAAATACTTTAATTGGCTAATGTGCATATCTGATTAAACTACGCAATCCCTATATACATATGTGATATGGTATATATATGCAATTGATGCACGTCACCCTAAAATAGTTTTGATGGTGGATGTGTAGCGTGGTTATGGCCTATATACCCCTATGTGTGCATGGTTGGTTGTGGTTGTTTGCATCTTAGTCTGCACACCGAGTCCTATCTTCTATTCCTAATGTAACTCAAGATAACTCGAGATTCTCTTCTACCTTTGCTCCCCCCAATGTAACTCAGGGATTCCCAATGCAATATGTAAAAGTAGGATAGTTTTATTTCCTATTATGTCAAAGTATGATGGGCACCCAGATGTACAAATAAGGACCGAGACAAACGACTGACCGTATGAGAAAAGAAGCTAGTGGACTGATGAGGAGCCCAATGACCCTGCGAACCGACCGTCTTGAGGAGCCAGACGATCGATTGGTGACAACCAACTGACTAGCCAGGAGGCGAGCCGATCAATCATAGGATGAGATGATCAACCTAGAATGGTCCAAGCACAGATCTTCATCAACAATAGGTTGCTTCTGGCGATGTAGACCTAGATGACCGTAATTCCTTGTGGCTCGAGGAATTATAATAGGATGGCCATAATCATTGTTTTATCACTTCATGTGTTTTATTGTGGGATATAGCATGTATATGATATGTATTATATATGTGGTGATTGGATATGTATATGTATATAAATACCAAACCCCTCAATATAAATATTAAGTTTAAGATGCCTTCCAAAAGCAGCACACATGAAAAACTTGATTGACTAAGTGTGGGAACACTCTAATGTGGTGCATTGTTTATCTTGTGGAAGTGTGATGGTGAATATATGGGTCTTCCCTAGTAGGGTGCATATTCATTGTGTTGACGTTTGGGTTGAATTTAACTAGGTGACCTTGATCGGATCAAGCACCTTGAGGCATGCAGGTGATCATGATAAGGAGTTGTGTATGACATCTATCAAGAGTTACATACGATGCAATTGGCAAAGTTGCCTACATGAAACAATCTAGTCATGGGTGACAACCCTACTTGGTCCATGACTTAGAGGAAATTAGGATCTTGCTCACTAAAAGGTTGTCAATCTTCCAAATTGATGGTGAGGGCTATCAGTTTGAACAAAATAGTGGGAGCGATAATTAATTAAAGGCCTAATTAAATATCGTCAACTTTATTCAAATCAAATTATATCAAAAGGAGTTTTGACAAAATGCAAATGTTTTCTCTTGTAGAATCAAATGGCAAAGAAATCATCGTTGAAATCAGACAATTTAATTGAGATATATTTCCATAACTAGGTAAGGACCATGAGAAATGTTTTGTATGATCGTAAGATACCATTGCCAATGGAATCCAGTCTATGTTTGCCTATGGATGAAATGGATGCTTACTTGAAGCATTCCAATGATGCTATAGACATAAAGAATCCTATACTAGCCTGTATGGACTATGAGTTGCATGACAAGAAAGAAAGGGATAATGTCTCTAGGGCATTGTTTGAGTGCAAACTGGAAGAGGGAGATCCGGTTAAACCCCATGTGCTCAATATGATTGGGCATATAGAACGTCTAGAAAAACTAGGAATTCCTATGGGTCAAGAGTTGTCAACGGATATGATTTTGCAATCTTTGCCTAAATCATATAACATGTTTATCAAGTATTACTACTTGTATAACATGGCTAAACCGCTGTCAGAGTTTCTTGGCATTTTAACAAATGTTGAAGCACAAATGAAGAAGGATAGTTCCATGATGGTGATCAGTGGAATGGAATCCAAGGACATAGGCAAGGCAAAGAAGCGTTCTCAAGCCAAGCTAAGGTGCAAGTCTTCATCACTCAAAATATGGAGAGGTATAAGAAAACCAAGGAAGATGAAGCAAGAGATACAAATATCTACTTCTGGTGTATACGTAATTGAGATTAACTTTACTGCTTCTTCATCATGGGTACTTGATACCAGATGTGGATCACACATTTGTTCAAATGTGAAAGATTTGAAAAGAAGTAGGCCTTTAGCGAAAGGCAAGGTTGAACTACATGTTTCTAATGGAGCAAGAGTTGCTGCTAGTGTAGTAGAAACCTATGAGTTATCTCTACCAAGTGAGTTGATAATAGAGTTACAGAACTGCTATTATGTACCTACCATTAATAGGAATATAATTTCTGTATCTTGTTTGGACAAGAATGGATTTGAATTTCTTATTAAGAATGGAAAATGTTCCATTTCTAAATATGGGATCTTTTATGTCTTATGGTCTATACTTAATAGATCTACAGACAAATGTGTATAATGTAAACACCAAAAGACAAAAACTCAATGACTCAAACAAAACATACCTTTGACATTGTTGTCTAGGACACATAAATGAGAATTGCATATCTAGACTCCATAAAGATAGTTATCTAGACTCTTTTGATTGTGAATCAATGAAGACATGTAGATCTTGTTTGTTGGGAAATATGACCCAGACTCCCTTTTTAGGAAAAGGTGAGAGAGCGAGTGATCTATTAGGACTCATACATACTTATGTATGTGGGCCTTTTAGAACCACTGATAGAGGTGGTTATCAGTACTTCATTACCTTTATTGATGACTTCAGTAGGTATGGCTATGTTTACTTGATGAAACATAAGTCAGAGACCCATGAAAGGTTCAAAGATTTCATGAATGAAGTACAGAACCAACTTGGCAAAAGTATTAAGGCACTTCAATCTGATCGAGGTGGAGAATACTTAAGCCATGAGTTTGAGGACCTTCTAAGAGCTCGTGGTATTGTATCACAATGGACTCCACCTGGAACACCACATCATAATGGTGTATCAAAAAGAAGGAATCACACATTACTGCACATGGTGCGATCTATGATGAGTTTTTTTCGATCTTCCAACTTCTTTCTGGGGACATGCTCTAACAACCACCACATTTACACTTAACCATGCACCATCTAAATCGGTTCAAACGACACCATATGAGATATGTTACGGGAAGCGTTCCGATGTGTATTTTATGAAGGTTTGGGAATGTGAAGCATATTTCCAGAAAACATTTCCTGAAAAGCTTGGACCCAAATTTGATAAGTGTTATTTTGTTAGATATCCCAAAGAAACAGGGGGTACTACTTATACCACCCAACTAACAACAAAGTGTTTGTTGCCAGGAATGCTGTATTCCTAGAAAAGGAATTTATTTCCGAAGGAAGTAGTGGGAGGAAAGTAGAACTCGAAGAAGTTCAAGGCTAACAAGAAAACATTAAAACAATAGATGAACTAGAGGAAAATAGAGAATCACAAGTGGTTGTGGAATCTCAAAATCCTCAAATAACACATGAACCTCATAGATCTAGTAGGACACGCCTTGAGCCAGATAAATTTGGATATCTTGTGACTCAAGAAGGTTATGAGTTGGTCATAGATGATGAGCCAACTACCTATCTAGAAGCTACAGAGGGACAAAATTTTGAGAAATGGCTTAAGGCCATGAGATCTGAGATGAAATCCATGTATACCAACAAGGTATGGACCTTGGTGGATCCACCTGAATGTGTAAAACCCATAGGGTAAAAATGGGTCTTCAAGAAGAAGACTGACATGGATGGAAATGTGCAAACTTATAAAGGAAGATTGGTTACAAAGGGTTTCATACAAGTTCAAGGTGTTGACTATGAAAAAACATGTTCTCTAGTTTTCATGATTAAGTCCATCAGGATCATGCTTTCTATTACAGCCGACTATGACTATGAGATTTGGCATATGGATGTTAAAACCACATTCCTTAACTGAAATATTATTAAGGATGTGTACGTGACACAAACTAAAGGTTTTATAAATCCTAAGGGTGCAAATAAAGTCTATAAGCTACAAAGGTCAATCTATGGATTGAATCAAACATCTCAGAGCTGGAATCTTTGATTTGACGAAGCAGTAAAAGAGTTCGGCTTTAGTCAAAATGAAAATGAACCTTGTGTGTATAAAAAGGTTAGTGGGAGCGTGACTACATTCCTCATATTGTAAGTAGATGACATACTATTGATGGGGAATGACATTTCTACTTTACAAAAGGTAAAGATATGACTTGGAAATACATTCTCAATGAAAGACTTAGGAGAAGCATCCTATATCTTAGGAATCAAGATCTATAGTCATTCATTTAACTAGGTGTAAGTAACTGCCTTATGCCAAAACATAGGTTATATTATTCATGTTTTAATATTGTAAATAAACTAAGATACCCATGGAAATAAACTTACTCATAATTAAGGGTCCAGTCATACCAAACCCTAGATAAGCACATACAAAACATGTCTAGAATTATATGGAAGTATAACTAAGATTAGTATCATTAAACATTACTAAACATGTGTAACCCCACACTTAAGGAAACAAAATAGGATCAGAGTCACACATGAAACATTGTTTCATATTATTAAATTATAATGATAAAAAACAAAGGTGAATGATGAGATTAATAGGAATTATAGAAACCCCAAGACTGACTCCATCTAAGGGTTTATAAGTAGGTAAGAAAAAAAGAGTAGGTAAGGTGATCATGATATAATTGAGGACTGTATTAGAAATCCACAACTTTGCTCAAAAAAATACCCAAATGATAGGGTTAATAAAAACCTTAACTCTTAGTGTGGATGCCACAAGCAATCTTAAACTAAAAAGAAAAGTCTTGACTAACCACAACATTCTGTGAACTAAAATCAAAACCAAAATTAAATTGATTTGCTAGACACAAAATCTATGAGGAGTAGGACACACATATAGTTGCAATGCATTAAGAACAAAATAGAAAATTAAAATCCAAAATCCAGACAGAATCAAGGGAAACCAAACCAAACAACTTAAGTAAAGAAAGAACATCCATAAGTAAAGCATACAAGGAAAACATCATCTATACAACTAAATGTGTGAATAGTCTTTTTATTCATATTCTTATTTATACTTGTAAAGAGACATGTGACCATGCATGCAAAAACATTATTCAAATAAATTTTTATATAATAGTATTTCTCATATATTCTTTTAAACTCGATAGTATGTGGTTATTATATCACTCCACCTATTTATAATACAAAAGTCTCTTTTAAAAAGAAAATTGTAAAAGTACTATTACTAGATTGGGATTAGGGATAGTGAGATAATTCCTTGTAGAGAGTGTTCGGGAAGGACTTCTAGTAATTAGGGAACTAGTTATTTTTATATTATCCTTTTAGAATTAGTAGAAATATTATATATGAGATAGACATGGAAGGGTATGTAAGAGGATTTAGGAGAGAGTTAGGTGGACGTTTGGGGTTAAATTAGAATAAAAAAAGTGAGGTGTTAGGGTTATAGGTATTTGTAGGTAATAAAGAAGTAATTTTTTATGTTATTTATATATAATCATTATTGGATCAACAATAGAAAGATGAAGAAAATTTAGGAGATAGTTGGGGATCATTTTTTTGTAATCCATATATTGTCTACTAGTATTGGTATTGAGTATGTAAGAGTGAGATAATTGGAGGGAGATAGAGAAGAAAACTTGGGATAAATTTTGGGATTATTGGGAATTTATTTATTCATTTATGTTTTCTTCTTTTACTTGTAGGAATGAGCAAAAGAATATGAGTAACGGGAAAGAGAGAGGAGATCAAGAAAGATTTGGGGATCATTAAGGAATCATTTAACAAGTCTTAATTTTTATGTTGAGATAAGTGGTCGTCTATTGAGTTACTATAACAATATGTTATAATTTGGGGTAACTAAGGGAGAGAGATAAATATTTGAAGAAAAATAAATTCTATGAACAAGTTACAATATATCTATAATATTGTGGTGCCTCTATGTTTAGTATACTAAAATATGAATCTACATTAGAATCAAGTTGCCATCGCATGCAGTAAAATGGAGTATGAATCAACAATAGATTTTTCATTTAACAATCGTTAGCATGGATGTCAGATAATACTTTGACCATCATTTGTGTTTCACTTTGCATGAGGAAAGGCATGCACGTATCACTTGAACTTTTTTACAATGATATACAAAAAAAGTGTGATAAGCATTGCAATGCATCTATAGTGTATTTAATATTATATAAAATATATATACATAAACTTATATATAGATAGCCAAGGGCCATTGATGTCCCTATGCACATTATATATTGTAATGATGTAGATCTTGACCTCAAATACTTCAGAATGTATAGCAAGTTGGTAGAATCATGATACAAAATCCATAATTTCTTATCATCCAAGTGGATGCCAACTCAATATCTATGTGAATCATGCTTGTCTTAAACATGATAGCATGATCTTAACGGGTATCTAACAAACTATTGGCAGTGAGAATTCCTTAATGAAATCAGATTGATAGGATTTACCCATGTGGGCATTCACCACAGACTCTAGGCTTACATTTCCAAGCATTACCAGGCATAACATGGTCTTTTGGGTGGATGGCTGCTTCACATCTCCACAAGGAGTTTTCAAGGTTGTCTCAGATGTCTCAGAAGTTTCTCACAACTCCTTCCAATTTGAAATTTCCTATTTTTAAGCTTGAATATAAAAACATAGTTTTTTTAACTAATAGAAAAAAAAATAACCATATAATATTTCCATTTCCACATGCCTACCATGACAACGGTGATCTTCACTTTCTTTAGCATTTTCATTGATGCATGTGCTACTTGAAATGTGATGTGCATATATTACCTCTTTCCAAGAAATTGAAACTCTAGGAATACAACAAGCAACCTAAGTTGGAATCCAATAACTTACATGTTTCTAATATCACCAAATTAGTATTCTCATCCCCTTGAGCAAGTAATTCAAATCTCTCATGGTGGGAGTGTACAAGTTGAAGTACCATACCTTCTTTTTGGGATCTATTATTCTATCATAAGCATGATCAAAACTCTAATTCTTTGTATAGTTTATGAAATAAACATAAAGAAAATAACTATTGTGTTGTCACATTCTACTACTTATACTTGATACCTTAATTGGGAGGATGAATGTCAACTTAAGAAAATGTAGTATCCACTAAACCAAAATGTGAATTACTTATTAAAGGCCTTAACAACATTTACTTCTCCATGCTGCTAATGGTAGTGACAATACTACTACATAATTGTTGTTGCAATCAAAATAGTAGAGAAGTGATAGATTGATACCGATAAACATAAATTGTTACATGGTGAGATGATAAGTAAAAGCAATGGTTGGGGAAAAGACATAATGATGGTGGATCTTACCGCATGTCATAATCTTCAACTTTTTGAAGAAAGTGATATTTCGTTTGCAAATACTAGGGTTCATCACTGTTTATCTATTGTTACTTGTTGTTTGTAGTGATGTTTTTACCTTTATTGATCACAATATAAATGTAGAAATATATAACAATTCAAGAGAGGAATGATAGAGTATTCTAGACACAAACTTAAATGAAAAACTAATGCAAACAAGTTGGGGTATTCTATTGCTCAATAATATATGCTATGTAGCATGTCAAAAAGCATGAATTTCTCCTTCCCCTCCACATGTTTAGAGTGAATTATGAGA
Organism: Alisma plantago-aquatica; assembly: GCA_963693085.1. Classification (NCBI taxonomy): domain Eukaryota; kingdom Viridiplantae; phylum Streptophyta; class Magnoliopsida; order Alismatales; family Alismataceae; genus Alisma; species Alisma plantago-aquatica. Next base: position 880,072,964 of record OY856414.1, on the reverse strand, counting down.
GAAAGTAAATTAAAAGATGAAATCATGGGAATTGCATTAGCACTTCTGAAACTTGGATGACATAAGAGAGATAGGAGTCAATTTTTGAACTACTCCCTTATGTGGTCGGGTGGAGTTATGCAATCAAGGGAGAGAAGTAAGGAGATGGGGATAAATATGGAGGGTATCTATTTTGACTACTGATGTGTGAAAATGTGGGGTTGAGTGGGAAATGACCTCCTCATGATCATAAATTTTCAAAATCTAGCAAAACCATGAAAGGAAAGAAAAAAATATGATACATGTGGTTGTGTCTACCCTAAGGTACACAAAATTGGGATCTTTCAATATTTGTAAGAACCTACACTAACACACCCACTTAGCCTAACATGCTAAACCGTAAGCGCACAATGCCATGTTATAGTAGCGTCAAGCGACAAGAAAAGGGTCGATCCACATGGAGAGAGGGGGAACTAGAGATAAGTTCCTAAAGTGAAGTCTAGGGTTCAAAGGTTTAATTGGGGGTTTTATTGATTACACTAAAGGTCCAAGAAAGAATTAAATGAGCAAGAAGCAAAACCTAAGTTTAACCCTAGACAATTTGATTTTAGTGAGCAAGAAAGGCAACTACGCAAGAAAAGAGCAATTAATAAGAAAAGCAAATCAAGAGCTCCACTACACTAACTAAGGCAACTAAGTAAGAAAGAGACTAAGGATAACTCTAACACTACACCACTAGCAAAGTAGTCCTAATTAGCAACTTAGAGGAAAACTAGCTAGAGACTAACAAGGACTAGCACAAAGGTGTACTGACTAATCTAGCAAAACTTAACTATCGAGAACAAAGCAACTAACTAAATAGGCAATTAAAGCAAGTAACTGGGAAAGCATTAACTAGCAAGAAGCAATTTAGGGTTTTGAGCAAGTTATGGAGGTGTGTGACATTTGGTGAAATGTAACTAGAATCCAAGTTGGGGGGTCATAACATTCACATACTATTCATTCATTCTATATTGTTAACCAAACAACAAGACAAATGTCATCGAATTACCCTAAGATACTAGTTGGTCATAAGTGGTATAAGGTGTGTGAAGGGGAACTACACCCTTACACACCATATTCAACCCTAAGAGGCTCAATCGAACTAGGCCTTAGGTGAAATTCCAATAATATTAGATAGTCTAGGTTTCTAGAGTAAGTGTCCTTAGGGTGGTTGGGAGACAAAGGTAGTACGGGAGAGTGGAGGTGAGGGCATTTCACCTCACATCACTCACTAACACGGCTAAACTATGCATGCAAAATGCAAGTGTACACATCGAGTAGTATAGGCCTATGAGGCTTGAATGTAAGAACTTACAGAAACATGCTCCAAAAACTACGACTAACTATAACCTAATCAACTAGGCCTAAAGAAAAGGTGATTATTTGTTTGATTATAACTAATTACAATAATTGAAATCTAAATTAAGTGGATTGTGATCACAGATGAATGGATTCCTTAGGTATACATTTTCACCACAGTTCACATTAAAATTTAGGCCATTTCTTTGATAATCATTTAACCTAAATCCTGGACCAAAGGACATGTGCAAGTATTACCCGCTCCCGCATAATAATATACTATCTACACTAAAACAAACCCCACTTCCATAGAGATTTATGATTTAGATAGGCGCATTAGGGATATCTCTAGGTTATTCCCTTCAGAGCATTAAGCCCTCTCCCAAGGCATGGTATTAGATGTGTAAATCTATGACTTATCCAACCCTTAATCCCTCTCCCGAAGTAATTAACAGTCTAAACAATTCAGTGTGGTGATCAAGCACATACAATTAATTAAGCAATCATATACTGATGTCCAAAACTTAGGAATATATATATATATATATATAATCATAACACCAATTACAATGCAAAATTGGGTTACTCCCCGGTCCTAAGCAACAAGGAGATTAGCCTCACATGATTTCTATCAATAAATACAATGAGGAATTGAGAGACAAAGTGATAAACGTCAGGAAAACTGATGAAAAATCTTGTAGAATCTAGTCTGGTGATCCCCTCTGTGAGTGCCTCAATCCATAGCATTTTGGTTACAAATCTACTTTCCAGAAATGATTGAATCATCTGGTATGTGGCTGTTTCCTTATCACCTCGTCTCTCGGCTTTGTGCTCAGTTGCAATGCGATAAAACATGATTCTTGATCTGGTCAGACTCCCCTTAGGTCATGTGTGGGATTCATGCCTCTTATTAAGTCTCGTCCATCAGATCTATCTTAATCTTTAATCTACACTAATCTCAAAAAGTTGGTCACTGAGTTGTTGGTTGACTAAAAAACCTTGTGTCAATAACACTGAATTGTATGTTGATAGAACTGAGTTGTCTCTGACTTTTTCTAGGTGACCAATCGGTGGAACCAATTGTCGACTGACTGAAACCCCCTAAGTGTCGGTAACACTGACTTGTATGTTGATATCACTGAGTTGTCTTTGACTTGTTCTGGGTGCAAAAGTCAATACCACTGACTAGGATGTCGGTGGCACCGAGACAATGTCGATACCACCAACTTGAAAGTTGGTGGCACCAAGTTTTCACTAGCTTTCCTATTGAACTTATGTAAAAGTAGGTACCACAAAATCCAAAGTCGATGGTACCAAGTTACACTGTAAGTGCTCAAATTTCCTGAAATGAGGAAAACCAACATAACTCTAAATAAAAATTGATAATTTAACATAATTTAGTAAAAATACTTATTAAATGAAGCAATAGTCTTTCATAGGCTAATGATCATAAACAATGCATAACTAATATCTAAATGAACAATTATGCATGACATACATGGGAAAATTGCCTGTGAAAAGCAATTAGAACTCAATGCATCAAAATCCCCTAAGCTTGAATTTTTTTCATCCTCGAGAAACACTACCTTTGGATATGTTTGAAATAACTCTTCAAGATGGAAAACAATATGAGCTACATTTCTCAAATACCCCCTCCTGACGGTCCTGAACTGGCCCTTACTAACTACTAAACAAATAACTACTCTATAATGACCAAAAATGTTCATAATAGATGTCAACCTTTATATCAATGAACACTACTAATAGATCAATTAATACAATAGTCCATAGGGCATCCTCTTAATGCACCATGTGATTCTTTTTCTACATTGCTTAGATCTACCTACCAAACTATATTGGAAGTAGTTGCATAGAAATGAATGAGGGGATCAATGATATGTGTGGTTGACCATCCAGATCAATGGGTGTAATGAAGTAGGTGGATATGAATAAGAATCACAAGTAACATCCAAATTGTTTATGCAAATTCAAAAATGATGAACCAATAGAATTAAGGGAGTGAAATGCATGAATCCTAATGCCTACTGTTAAGGTGGAATGATGGATGCATTGAATGCCTTATTTGAATGATGAGTGTGGTAAGAGTATGTACTCAAGTAACTATTTTCACTTATCCTTAAAGAAAAAAATAAATTTGAGCTCAAGGCATCCTTTTCCCCCTCTTTTTTGATTTGTCTTTTTTAGTGGACTCTTGTGGTAGCATTCTTTATGAGTTATGCTTGGGCTTTTCTTCAACATATCATTGCTTTTTTTCATTTGGAAAGATGTTGGTGTATCCTTTCACTTTAAATTTGAGGAGAAAGCTACATAGATACATGATGAAATAATGATGCAAAAAGAGAATACAATCTACATGTAATTTGTTATGCAACTAGTTGTTATGCACATCTCCATATTTTTTAACTCATGCAATAAAAAAGACTAGCTATCATGCCACCTATCATGCTATGAAAAGTAGCCAAAGGAAATAATTTGGGCTACTTGATCTTCTTAAGGTGGTGGATGAAATATCATGAAAAGTGGGCCTATCTTAAAATATGATACATTACTATGATGTCAACCTTTATGTAGGCTAACCCTATGCTTTCCTTCTAAAAATCCCATTTAAGGTCATGTTACTTATTTGATCAGTTTGAGCTCAAACCCCGTTTTCATACACAAATCTTCAATAAATTAAGGTTTTCATTGATATTAAGTGTCCTCCAGCTGACTAGCCTATACACTTCCTATGGATGGTATTGACTTAGGCTTTGCAAATTATGCTTAAAAAGATGTGATCGTTCAAAAAAAATTCATTGCAAAGTCACGAAACACATTTTGTTTGATGATAGATGACAATGAAAATACACATGGAAGAGTGGGTTACCTAACTCATTTATATATATTGTTGGGTTTTACATGGTCGAAGTAGGCACTGGAAACAAAAAAATTACTTGACCATAAACCCATAACCAGCAGATCGCATCAACATCTATGTAATGGGAAGGATGGTTTTAGTGAGTAATACCTAGTCCTGAGGCTTGCTCAACGACTATACCTCGTAGCAAGTGCGGTCTTCAACCACCTATCTTTGACAACGTCTGTACAACTCATGGTCTTGACCCAGACTATGGTTGACTGTCATCCTCCTAAGCGGCAGAAGTCTCCCGCCTCTATAGATAGTCTACACAGACTACCGGGAACTCTAGTCATCTTGAAGAATGAACTAGAAGGAGTTGTCCCCTTTTGTCAACGTACTAGTCACCGACACACTCTCCCACAATCATTTGCTTTTCTACAGTTGTCTTTCCCTCATTGTTCCTCCCTAGACAGGTAGAACTTGCTTGGGCTCTCTCAGTTACCACAACTAGAGAGGACAACAACTTTGCTGAGCAACTGATGTTCTAAGTTGTGTCTCTAGAGGAGCCCCCTGTACCCCTCTATTTATAGTAGAGGGCAGGGTCAGGGTTCCCAGACTGTGTAGGAGTAGAAGGGTGTGGAATTTCCATGAACAATTTGCACTTTGGCAGGAGAACCAGTCATTTCATAACTGAAACAGTCATTTGGAAAGGTGAGCCGATTGGTTGGGAGTGTGAACCAGTCAGTTAACTTAGTGAACCGATCATTTCACTTAGTAAACAGACCATTCCACTTCCCATACTTGCCTACAATTGACTTTCCTTATTTGTTTCTAATTAATGCAAAGATTAATTCTTGTCCCAATCGAATTGAACAAGTGAAACGGAAAACTTTTTCTAAAAAATTGGGACAACCCAACACTGCTCATTTGGACAAGTGAACTGATCGGTTCACCAGAGTGAACCGGTCATCTCACTAACCATGAGCCGATCAGTTCACCCAGTGAACCGGTCAGTTGGTGGTCTAGGTTGTGCAGAACACAGTCAATTTAGTTCTCAATCAATCTGACACTCTAATTAGTTGGTTCAACAATTGTACTTGATGATTCTGAGTCAATTCTGTTGATTGAATGCTTGATTGAGTACCTAAACACTTTAGTAATCAATCCAAACATCATTCATAGATAAAATCCTCTTCTAGGTTAATCCTTTGTGTGTGACCCTATAGGTCCCATTTCACGTTGGCAGTGAATGTCCATAACTAGCTTATGACATCACAAGCAAAGAGTGGTTCCTAGTCCCACATCAGTGCTACCCAAGTGAAAAGGAAAGTTGGAGAACAACTTTCAATCCTATAGTCTGTGATTGGTGTTCCAGTGAATGTATAATTCCTTTGTCTCTGATATCCTGAATGAACTCAAGGCATGGAGTTGTCATCCTTTCAACGTTCATTCATGTTTCTTGAACTAGAGCAGACTGTCTGAGATATGTGTGACATGAATATCATATATTGATTCACATGTGCATGCACATGCCTTTCTCAGTCTCGCTTATCAAGTGGCCTGGACATCATACTCCCTTAGGAGGGACAAATCCCATATCTATCACTCATAGTCTGTGTCATGCGTCAAAGCTACCTAATCATCACCATTATAACAACCCATGTTTTAGGACTGTGTTTGATGATGTCAAAGTGTACCCAATCACATTTGATGAGTGCAATGATTTTAGGTCTAAGAATCACAATAACAACCATCACTATGAGAGATGACTCTAACTACCATGTCATGGTTCCATGTGTCACTCTCATGGTGGGTCTGTCTGATACACTATTCTCTAACATGTATCTGTGTACTTGGTTTGATATCATATATCATGACTAATGAGACACTGTCATCAACCAGCACACACTCTAGTCTTGATGTGTCATTGTTGTCCATCAACCTTCCACAATGGCATCCGACTAGGGACATAACAAGAATGTACATACTCTTAGCATCTGTATGATCTCATTGTTCAGGTTCTCAACATGAAGACATACGTCATTGAGTATTGTCATTCTTTTGACATTCATTCTACTCCATCATTTATCTCATAATCGATTGAGCTAGAATAAATTGGAAGCTTGCCTTTGATATTTATCAAATCAATCAGAACATATGCCAATCCAATCATGATATGATTGGCTCTCTGGGCATGCATACCAATAGACTCCCACTTGCACTTAGAGCCAATCACCTTTGAATCATATTCTCAGTGATCTCTAAACATGTCCCACATGTTTCTGCTGTGCTAGTACTAATCTAGTGAGTTAGAAACACTTTGCTTTAGTCGGTATATTGCATGTTTCACATCTCCTCATTGTACGACATTTCGTATGAGATGGAGTTGCCATAATATTCTATCTAATATTCCTTGCCTAACAATTATCTCCATAGTTTGACTTAGTATTTCTACTTTGTCATCAATTGTTGGAATATCTATAAGTTCATCTATATGAACTTATATATCCATATAGTATCTTGTGCTATTCATAACACAAGGATACTCGACATTCCCTTTTAGAATTAAATGTCTTTTAATTTTACTCAGAACATTTCCATTTAACAACTCATATTCACTTTTATATTTTGCATTTTGCGATCATCTTTCTATCATTTTTGAATCTTTCATCAGTGCAACTCATTTACACTCAACTCTTCCTTTTATTACCATATAACTAGTCCTTTAATACTTCACAAGTACTTAAATAAGTTCTTTATGGTATTCTGGTGACTCTCACTCAAAGTAGACAAACATCCACTCATCATGTCCATTACATACGAGATAACTGGATGAGCATATCATATTGTCATGTCCAATACATACAAGATGATGAATGCATATATTTATTTTTTTGTCATGTCTGATACATACAAGATAATGGGATGATTACATACATAATATATCCAATTTTGAATTCATAAGGCATCTATCTATGTGTTCCTATTCTTCATAAGAATTTGGGACACTAGGCATCTGAGAGACTAACTCCATGTAATATGGACAAGTTTTCTCCCACTGAATCTTTGCATATTGAACCCTTCAGCATAGACTTCCAATATATGCTCTCTCTTTATCAGTTCAAGAGACTTTTGAAAACTATCTCTATAGGTCTCTATTCCTATCACATAGTAGATTTCTCTTTATTCCTTTAAAGAAGGTATTTCCACACCAGTTTCGTTTCACTCCTCATCATCATGTGGAATATGAATACGCTCCCATTAAATCTTTGTAATCACAGATCCCTTATTTATTTCGATATGTCAGTCAAACCTTTTGACTATATATTCAAAGTAAAGACTCCAGTTTTGAGATGCTTGTATTTAATCAATCATATTGATTAATCTCTTATAACATATAGACTGCATTTGCATAGATTGCATTTGCATTTGTGGAATTATAAAACCCTTTAGGTTGTGTCATGTACACAACCTCATGTTATTCCTACAAGGAATGTAGTTTTAATATCCATATGCCAAATTTCATAGTATTTAAGTTCCAATAGCAAGCATGGTCTTGTATGATCTATAGCCACTGTAATTGGTTAAATAAGTTCATCACTTAATTTATCTCAACCAATCAGCTTTTCAAATGTCATCCATGTCAGTCTTAACTCTTAATACCCAATTGCACTTATGGGTTTTATCCCTATAAGTGCAACCATTAAGGTCATACCTTATTTGGTTCACATGGAAGTCATTTTGGATCTTATGGATTCAAGCCATAACTGGAAATCTGGTTCCTAAACATCATTTAGATAGATTATTGGCTCATCATCATATGACCAACTGATCACCTTTGAGTTTGTGGGATATCATTATCCATCAATCTCAAGGTGTTATCTACTAGATGCATGAGGTGTATCTGTTATATAAGGAATTTGAGAATCCACAACACTTGTGATTCTTAGTCTCCTTTTGTACCATTATTTATTGTAAAGCATGTTCTTTAGAAGAATTTTAGAATATTAGTTATTTGTTTGATGTTCATGCTCTTACTATTTAGAGTATGATTCCTTCTTTAATCTAGACATCATTATGCCTTAATCATGAGTTCTCTATGATACACTATCATAGTTACTCACAATGTCTTCAAACATTTGGTTTAAGTATCTCATTCATTGATCATATCAAAGAGTTAATACTTTTACCAAGTTTGTTCTTCATTTATGATATTCTTGAACATTTCAAGATATTCATATTGGTATTTTATTAAATACCATATTTGAAGTATTAGCATTTACTCCAATAGGTATGTATATACATCAATATGTATTATACCTAATAGAATAGTCATTCTCCCACTACATCTAGTGAAGATTGACTTGTCATCATGCCCAATAAACAAGACATTCATATCTCTTAATGGTTCATTAACCAAGAGAGTCTATCTTTATCCATCAACATGGAACCTGGAGATGAATTTCTCATTCATTTGTTTAGATGATAATGCTAATTAATTATTTGAGTCATCAATAACTTTTAGGTATTATTATTTTATCTCATGCATATCAAGTATCACAAGATAAATAAGGCATTGTCATAAAAGATCATATCTTTGAAATTGAAACATGAACTTTATTGATAGACATCCTTGTCACTAAAAAATGCAGAAATAAAGTGTTTCTATTTATTGGCAAAATGAAATAGCAGTTCATAACTCTATTACATTCCCTTTGGGCTAAAATAAACCAAAAGGTACTACTATCTATGGAAGCAACACTTGCTCCAATGTTTATGACTGCTCCTTCTTGGTCCTTTCATAAAGGCCATCAATTCTTTTCAGATCCTGCACATCATATATGTCAGATCTATATCTTGGTATCATATACCTAAGATAAAAGAAGTATTTTAAGTTTATTTCATAATACCTAAGGTGGAGACTTCCATCCCCCCCTTCTTCTTTAGTTCATCTATGTAGAGAGGGCAATTTCTTTTCCAATGTCCTGGCTCATGACAATGGTGACATTTGCCTCCCTTGTTCATCCCTCCCTTGTTCACCCCTACCTTGCCTTTGTGAGTTGAAGATGACTTGGGTTGCTGGCTAGCATCAGAACCTTTCTTTGCTTTACCCTTGCCCTTACCTTTAAACTTTCCCTTCTTTCTATTGTATCTTCATCACAGATTTGGGTTTGTCTTTCTTCATCTGTGCCTCAGTTGTCGTCAACATGCCCAACAACTATGTCAGTGGCCTGTCAAAGTTGTTCATGTTGTAGTTAATTACAAACTGACTGTAAGATTCTGGCAACGATTGCAATATCACATCAGTAGCCAACTCTTGGCTCAGAGGGAATTCCAATCGAGTTAGGTTCTCCACATACCCAATCATATTGAGTGTGTGAGGGCCTATTGGATCTCCTTCTGTCATGATGCACTTGAATAATGCCTTAGAGACATCATATTTCTCTTGTCGTGCTTGGTCTTGATATATGTTCTTGAGATGTTGAACCATCTCAATGACGTCCACGTTCTCATTTTTTCTCTGTAACTCATAGTTTATTGAGCACAACATCAAGCACTTCACATCAATGACATCCTCAATATGCTTCTTGTAAGCATACCTTTCAACCTTTGGTGCAATGGGAGTGGGTTCATCTGGCTCTGGTGTATCTAGGACATAGAGCTTTCGCTCTTGAGTGAGAACAATTCTCAATGTCCTAAACCAGTCATGGAAGTTGTTCCCATTTATCTTGTCCTTCTAAAGGATCGATCGCAAAGAAAAGTTGTTGTTGTTGGTAGCCATCTATTCTACAAAAAGGAAATTTGCAATTTTAGCCCAAAACTCTTTTGATTTGATTTGATTAAAAAATTGATGATATAATTCGGTCTTTAATTAATTATCGCTCCCACTATTTTGATCAAATTGATAACCCTCATGTATCAATTCGTAAGATTGCAGTGTACAACCTTCTAGTGAGCAAGATCCTAATTTCCTCTAAGTTATGGACCAGCGAGGGTTGTCACCCACAACTAGATTCTTTTAGGTAGGCAACCTTTGCCAATTACATCATATGCAACTCTTGATAGATGTCATGTGCAACTCTTTGCCATGTTCATCCTTATGCCTCAAGGTGCTTGATCCTATCAAGGTCACCGAGTTAAGTCTGACCCAAAAGCCAATACAATGTGTTACACCCCGATCTCACAATTATCACTAATCATGAGATTAAGGTATAAATTGAGGATTTAACGTAATACAAAGATCACCCTTAACTTTTTCTTCTTTTTCAAACTCTTTGTTTTCTCGCATTGAACCACATAAACTAACTTTACAAGAGAATTAAACTTTTATTTCTCTAATGTAATCTCAGAATTAATGATACACATCCATACATTCATTATGTTTCTCACACTTTCATGTACATACAACATGACAATCATTTGCATTCTCTCCTATTAAGGAAACAAACATACAAAACATCATTTACAACTCTCTCTCATATCTATACAAGGACCTAGAGTGACAGGGACCGGTTGAACTTAACTATGCTTAGACTTAACTCTTGTGGCAGATCTACTCTGATACAATGGTATCTTCTTCAAGCCCATGTGATTTCACTAAATTTTTTGAGTAGAGGGCTGAGCCTACTAGCTCAGTGAATGAGTACTTCAAAGAAACAGTCTAAAGCATTGATATAATTACAGATATACTTTTGAGCAATTGATATCAATTATAACAGAAGTAAGCTTTAAAGAGTCTAATAATTGACAATCATAAATATGGCAGGATACTCTAAATATCCATACGAGTGAATCAATATATGAAATGCTTGATTGATCATAAAGAGAACTAATAATTCAGAAACATACAAAGAATAATTGAATAACTGTACACACTTATTTGACCTCTCATTCATTTTATTATGCCCTGATCATATGTAGTGTACTCTACATATGAAGACTCATAGTGCACTATGATCACACCGTACAAGACTTAGCAGACACACTCGGGAAATGCTTAGTCTGACTAATCTCCTAGTCTACAACAGGGAAATGGCTCTCTGGCCTAAACTGGACTCCTCCTCTAACCTGAGCACATAGGTGGAGAGTCAAGCCACCTCTTGGCTTTTCTGTACTCTGGTGCCACCAGGACTTTTGGTTGATGTTGGACACTGCATACTATAATTTAAGGAGACTTCCACTAGGGCTTCGTCCCCCGTGCCACCTGATAGCACATTCTGACCCCCATATATTGGACGCTACCAGGGTTAGGTCATTTCACCCCTAAGGTGCATACCTCACATAGGGGTTCTACGGTGTTCAAGGCTCCTAAGTCTATTATTTTATTATTCCTAGAAAGCTCTTTCTACATTGTACCCTTCTCTTACTTATACTTGACTCTGGTATCTCTATGGTGTCACGTCTACTTATTTAAAGTTATAATACAACATGTATATCATTCTAAACTTGGCAGAGCAATATATTTAAAACACTGTAATATACTGAGTAATCAACATACTATACATGCAGGCAGACTAAAATTCTTAAATAAACAGATTTCATGTCCACTTGGCACATACACACTAGAATCGTGCATATCAACCCAAATCTTGAGTTGTGCATCTCATAACTCAATTAAGAATTAATTACTTATCATGATAAAAATTATTAATAATAACTGAGAACATTGATATCACAATACTTGATTCATTGAACACCCTACCCTTAGGGTTTCATTTAATCACCACAAATGCTACAAAGAAAGGTGTAATACATCTATCATTTACTTTTCAAATCTTTAAAACACATGATATATGGGATCTCAATCCCTTATCACATTACTGGGAATTCTCATCCCTTCACATCATTATCATGATTACTAGATCTGGGTATTCAAACCCTTAGATCATCACATAGCATTGTTACCTCTGTAATAGGTAACCATTACCTCTAGGTCCTTAGACCAAGGTATTCATTTCACTGGTTGTACAAGTATTCTCATGGCTCACAAGTCCATCACACATCTTGTCACCTCTCACTATGCAACAACTTATTCACATGGCTCCCATAAAGATTTCATGCGACATAAACATTCATTGAATAATGACTACTATCAACAAATCATATAAAATCAATATATGTATGAAACCTTGGAACTGAGTTGAATTTGGGTTTCCATGCCATTCACTAGGATATCATGCATCAATAATAACATTGAATAAATAAAGTCTATCATGTCAAGAAAATCCCTTCAAATGGATTTCACGATATCTATTCGTAAATATCCAACTTTCCTCGCATCTAGGGTTTCACCCTCTTTACTGAGATATCAAAAAAACACTATTCACTTTGAGCAAAATCCAAAATAGTATCTGACATATATGTACTATGAATTTAGATAAACAATCATTCATAACCAAGGGGATCTAGATAAGCAATGTTCTCTATTTACTTATACAGCAAATTTCAGTCATAGACAAATTCCCTATATTTTAGTTTACTCTTATAACCTCTGCAAATTCTTAGGGAATTCTCATTAGGATGTATTGTATACAGTTATAATATGATTTTATCATATAAACTTCATCCAAATAGAGGAAGAATCCATTTCATATCATTTTGCAACAACTTAGAATAAATAGACAATTCAGGGTTTGTAGTCGCATACTAGCAATTAAAGATTATGGATGAATTAACCAATTTTCATGCAATATACTGTTTAAAGGAAGTTCCCACTCACCCTAAGGTGTGAAAACACCTTAAAAACGTAATTCATCCCTGAAAATCTCGATCTCATATCAAATCCCTAGCAATTCACCCAATTCTTCTTCCTTTCAACTCAGAAACCCTAAATATGAGGGATTATGAAGAAAGAGTGAGAAAAGGGGAAGTTTTGATACCATTTTGTATAAAATCATAGGAGTGACGGAACTTTGACATGTGAGAGAAGATTCACCATGAAACTATATCCAAAGAAGCTAAACTTACATGATTTCATCATTCCTCAGACCGCAAAACCCTAGGTCAGCATCTCCATCAATTTCTCCTCTCAAACCCTAACTCTCTCTCTAGGATTTCATTTCTCTGAATTGAATCACGAATTATGAGATATCCTTGTGTGTTAGGTTGACCATATAGAGAAGTTGAGCTGCTTGGGTTAATTGCACATTGACCCCTCACTAAACTTTTTCTTATTTCAACAATTTTTTCTGTCATAAAAAGGTTTCTGTGAATTTGTGTATTTCAGAGATCAAACATTCTCCAAAAATTATGATAATTTATCATATTATGTATAATTTAATTAAAAATATTCAGTTAAAATTTGAGATCATTCCAAGTTCCATTAAATAAATAAAAATCAAATAGTGCAGTACTACTATCCAGAATTCTACAGAAATGTCAGTTAATATAATTCATCTACTGATAATGTTTAAACACATCCAAAAATTATGAAAATTTTGCATATTGATTATGATTAAGTTTTATATCCCTAATTAAAATTTCATATTATTTGGAGTTACCAATAAATAAATAAAAATAAAACACTATACTACTAAAAAGCACTATGTCAGCATTTTAGTCGAAGTATAGTTCGACCGAGAACCACATTCAAAGAACACTAAAAAATTCTGAAATTTTTCTCCAATATGCATTAGTGAGTTATCCATATCATATCCAAAATTCAATTAAATAAGTTTTTTAGAAAATATGAAAAATCATTTACCACACTGCTATCCTGATCAAACTCCATACTCATGTACCCATCAAAACCCTATTTTTTGCCGATTAGGGTTTACATTTCTCAAACCCTAATTCTTCAAACTAAAATCATATTTAGAGTTTCTTCTTAGGTTTGAAACATCACAATTGATCTGCTATCATTAATCAAGTCTAAACGATGTTCAATCTAATCAAGCATGTAATCATTCAGGTAAACCCTAGTTTACCAATTAAGCACAAATGTGGTCATTACACAATGAATATGCACCCTGTGAAGGCAGACCCATATATTCACCATCACACTTCCACGAGATAGATGGTGCACCACGCAAAGGCATGCCCACACTTAGTCAATCAAGCTTTTTATGTGTGTTGCTTTTGGAAGGCATCTTCAACTTAATATTTATATTTGAGGGGTTTTAAATATGCTTATATATGCTTATAAGTATCCAATCATCACATATATAGTATGTATCATATACATGTTATATCCCACAAATGAAAACATGCAATAATGATAAAGCAATGATTATGGCCATCCTATTATAGTTCCTTGGAGCTACAAGGAACTACGATCATCTAAGGTCTACATCACATACAACTTGTTGTTGATGAATATTTGTGCTTAGGAAGTTCTGGGTTGATCAACTCATCCTATGACTGATCGGCTTGCCTCCTGGCTGGTCGGTTGGTTGTCACCAATTGATCATCTGGCTCCTCTAGATGATTAGTTTGCTGGGTCATCAGGCTCCTCGTCAGGCCACCAACTACTCCTCAGTCGGTCATCTCGGTCCATCAAGCGATCATCTTCAGTCTTCATCATAACAAGAAATAAAATTGTCCTACTTTTACATAATATTTGTGAAACCTCGAGTTACATTCGAGGGGAGCAAAGGTAGAAATGAATCTCGAGTTACATTTAGAATAGAAGAAGAGGGCTCAGTGCGCATACCGAGATGCAAACAACCATAACCACACACATGCACATAGGGTTTATAGGCCATAACCATGCTACACATCCACCATCAAAACCGTTTTAGGGTGACACGTATCAATTGCATATATATACCATATCATATATGTATATATTAGTTTGGGATCATGTGGTATTAATTAGATATTCACATTAGTCATTTAAATATTCATATTGTATGCAATAAATAAAATACGATAAAAGTAAAATCTGATCATATCGATTATCCCAAAATATAGAGTGTTGATGTGGCTCTGATACCACTTTTAGGTTTTACATGGTTAGAGTAGGCAGCGGAAACAAAAATTTTACTTGACCATAAACCCATAACCAGCAGATTGCATCAACATCTATGTAATGGGAAGGATGGTTTTAGCGAGTAATATCTGGTCCTAAGGCTTGCTCAGCGACTATACCTCACACCAAGTGTGGTCTTCAACCACCTATCTTTGACAGTGTCTGTGCAGCTCCTGATCTTGACCCAGATGTGGTTGACTGTTGTCCTCCTGAGCGGCAGAATCTCCCGCTTCTATAGATAGTCCACACAGACTACCAGTAACTCTAGTCGTCCTGAAGAACAAACTAGAAGGAGTTGTCCCCTTCTGTCAGCATACTAGTCACCGACACACTCTCCTACAATCAGTTCTTTTCTATAGTTGTCTTTCCCTCGTTGTTCTTCCCTGGACAGGTAGAACTTGCTTGGGCTCTCTCAGTTACTACAACCAGAGAGGACAACAACTTTGCAGAGCAACTGATGTTCTAAGTTGTGTCTCTGGAGAAGCCCCATGTACCCCTCTATTTATAGTAGAGGGTAGGGTCAGGGTTCCCAGTCTATGTGGGACTAGAAGGGTCCAGAATTTCCATAAATAATTTGCACTTCGACAGGAAAACTGGTCGTTTCATAATTGAAACAGTCATTTGGCAAGGTGAGTCGATCGGTTCACTTGTGAACTGGCTGGTTGGGAGTGTGAACTGGTCGTTTCACTTCCCAAACTTGCCTACAATTGACATTCCTTATTCATTTTAGATTAGTGAAGATTAATTCTTGTCCCAATCAAATTGAACAAGTGAAATAGAAAACTTTTTCTCACAAACTGGGACAACCCAACACTGCTCATTTAGACAAGTGAATCGATCAGTTCACTAGAGTGAACCGGTCATCTCACTGACCATGAGCCGATCGGTTCACCCAGTGAACCGATCGGTTGGTGGTCTAGGTTGTGCAGAACATAGTCAATTCAGTTCTCAATCAGTCTGACTCTCTAATCAGTTGGTTCAACACTTGACCTTGATGATTCTAACTCAAGTCTATTGATTGCATATTTGATTGAGTACCTAAACACTTTAGTAATCAATCCAAACATCATTCATGGATAAACTCCTATTCCATGTTAATCCTTTGTGTGTGACCCTATAGGTCCCATTTCACATTGGCAGTGAATGTCCATAACTAGCTTATGATATCACAAGCAAAGAGTGGTGCCTAGTCGCACATCAGTGCTACCCAAGTGAAAAGGAAAGTTGGAGAACAACTTTCAAATCCTACAGTCTGTGATTGGTGTTCCAGTGAATGTATAATTCCTTTATCTCTGATATCCTGAATGAACTCAAGGCATGGAGTTGTCATCCTTTCAATGTTCATTCATGTTTCTTGAACTAGAGCAGACTTTCTGAGATATGTGTTGTAACATCCCTGACCTGGGTTATGATTTAACCCTAGGTGTTTTGCTTAATAAAGTTGATTAGATGCTTGCTATTATCTTTTGAAAAGTAATTAAGGCTCAAGAGGAACTTATATTTCAATTTTAGTCCTTTTTGAACAATATTGAAAACAATGTTTTGATTGTTGTGGACTAAAGTGCAATTTACCCAAGTTGAGGGGTTAATTTGCAAATGTTACATGATAATATGTTTCTCATGTGTTGAAGAATCATTAGAATGAAGATGATGTAGAGGAATGGCTAGTGAAAGCCTAGGTACCAAGAAAGAGATGATTAAACAATGTTTGTACATTAAAACCTAGTTTTGGTGTAATGTACAATTTACCCAAAACCTAGGGTTCAATATGCAAATTTTTACTTCAATAAGGTCCCTAATAATTCTTGGCATCTTTTAGAGGCAATAAAATGATAGGGGCATCTCATTTGAGTTACTTTGGAGGAGAGAGAATCTTGATATTAAAATAATCAAGATTTAAGCAAAATTGAAAACATAATTCAATTTAATGCAAAAAGAAATATATTAATTGAAGAGCCCTTCAACCAAAAGGTGAGGGATGAATTTGCAAAATGTTGGACGAGCTTGTGCCTTGCAAAGGCAAAAGAAAATATCTATGTGAGTGGAGAACCCACTCACATTAAGAAAAGGAAAAGAAATATCCACTAACTTTAGGATATTAATATTATAAGGGTTAAGGTGCTTAATTTGCTTTTATTTAAATCATGGATAATTGAATGGAATAAGATGCAAAGAGGATAGCCTAGTCTCTAAGGAAGAGAATAGGGCAAGTGGCAAGAAAAAAGAAGAGATAATTCCTACTTTCTCTCTCTTAATTGAATTTTCAATAAAATTCACATATATGCTCCTTTATCCATAGAATGAAAGGGTAATTTCGAATCCACTTCCACCCTTTGCTTTCAAAACGACCAAGGAAGCTTTGAAGGACCAGGAAGACGACCCCCAACCTGTTGGTAATCTTCTTGACTTCCTTTCACCTTGAATTCATGGTGGAAATCACAAAATAATGCATGATTTCTTCTTATCTCGATCCCATCTTCAATTCTAACCATTCCTTTCACTCAAAGCTTGAGGACGAGATTTGGTATAGTGAAAGTAGTTGCATCCACCGTTGTTGACGTGATCTTGGAGCTTTTAAGCTCAATTGGAGGGGGGGTTTATAACTTGAACCCCTCTACATTGTTATTCAACTATCAATCTTGCAATTTCGTTGATTCTTTCATCTACTTGATTAATTGTTGGTTGAAATTGGTAATTCCATGAAATAAGAAGTACTAAGATATAAAGGGACTAAGGTAGATTATGATGACATCATCTTGGACACATTTCCCAAAGAAATTGTATTTCATTCAGTTTCAACAAACTTGCTCATTCGGTTTCAACAAAACCGTTTGAATGCAAACGGTTTCATCAAACCATTTGAAGCTAAACGGTTTCAAACTGTTTGGGAGAGTTGACCAGGGTTGACCATTTGGAAATTTTGATGCTAATGATTATGGTTGATGACTCACTAAATTTGATTGAATAATTCCAAAGGGTTTATCAGTTGAAGGTTAATCAACTAGCAAACCCTAATCGAGTTAAGTGCTGAAATTCAATTTGGTTAACTTTAATTTTTTGGGTTGATTAACCCAAACGGTCTCAAGACCATTTGGAGGTCACCCAAACGGTCTCAAGACCGTTTGGGGGTCACCCAAGACCCTTTGGAGGTCTAGGGTTAAGTATGGTTGAGTAATTGAAGGTCCATAGGCACCAAATTGAAATGCAACTAAGTGCTGATTTGATGATCAATCCAATGATCCAAACCCTAATGAAATTTCATCAATTCCAAAGATAGGATGGGAAAAATGGTCTCACGAACGTTTGTAGGTCATCCAAACGACCTCAAGACCATTTGGGGTCAGGTCATGAACAAAATTTTGATGATGGTCCATTGGTTTCAATTGAACCAATTCCACAATGTTGATCATTGATGGCTACTAGATTCAAAGTCCTAATTGAAGGCTCCTTGAGTTGAAATCCTAGATCAATTGGGTTCAAAACCCTAATTGATGGTCTAATTGAAGGTTGATTCAATAGTTCAAGTGATAAAGAAATCATGGACTCAATTGATAAGTGGTTCATCCATTGAAATCATGAATCGTGTAAGTGTTGAAAGGACTTTTTGGTCCATTCGGTTTTGAGATGGTTTGGACCAAATGGTCTTAAGACTGTTTGAGCCCAAACAGTCTCAAGACCATTTGGGTCCAAACAGTTTCAAACCGTTTGGAAACCCAAAGTGCAAACGGTTTCAACACCTATTTTGTCTAATCGGTTTCAAGAACAATTTGCCCAAATGGTTTTCCACCAATTGAATTATGAGAACTAAGACCGTTTAGGGTCTAATTAATTAAATATTTTGAAGATAAACATGGTTAATCCATTTGGATATCTCATATAATTGAAGGTCCAATATGGTTAGTCTATTTGGATACCTAATGCATTTGAAGATTTAATTGGTTAATCCAATTGACCACCTAATGTAATTGAAAGTTTAATTGGTCAATTATTTTGGATCCCTCATATAATTGAAGGTTCAATTGATCAAATCTTTTGGAGACTTGATGTATTTAGATAATTGATACCCTCAGTGGGATTAATTATTGATGCATAATTATGTAATAATTCAATACATCATGCTAACTATAAATGCATGTAATTGAATAAAGAGTAGGCTCAATTTGATCAGGAATTGAGTAGTGGACATCCTTAGTAGGATGAGAGAGAAAGATTCATACATGAATGATAATCATGTAATAATTAAGTCTAAAATAATCAAAAAGATGTGATATACAATTAGGGTATGATCATTGATAAAGAGATCATAAAACCCTAATTGAGTTGATTAATGAATTCAAACCCTAATTTAGGGCAAGTTTGAATGAAACCCTAAACTAGGAGGATGATGTGATATGAATGTAGGGTAATGACATGAGTAACTCTAATTTAGGGTATCCTGATGATAAACCCTAATTAGGATGAATAGTAAACCCTAATTATGGGTAATGGAATCTGAAACCCTAATTGGGAGGAATAGTAAAACCTAACCCTAAATTGGGTGCTAGTATATGATAATCCTGATGTGATGTGAGTGGTAAACCCTAATTCTAAAATAGGGTGAAGGTATGTGAAACCCTAATTCTAGGTTATATTATATAGCATGAAACACTAACCTTGGATAATGAAATGATAAATCATTAGTCCTAATTGTGTAAAGGGAATGAGTAACCCTGATTGACATGAAATGGGAAACCCTAACCTTGGTAAAGGAATAATGGTGTTACCCTTGAATAGTATGAAGATGAAATATGACTGATATATTTGTTATCATGTATGCTAACCATGCAGGTGTCTTGAGATGATGAATATAGTCAGGTATTAGCTATGATGCTTTAATGATTGAAATTATTCATTGGGCCTTGTGTGCCATAATATACCTTGTTGCTTAGTATATGGTAACAAGAGAGTTAATGAGCCTCAAGTGCAATAAGAGATGCTTGTGTAGCAAGTATCATGTTTACCTTGGTCAAATGACTTGAAGGTGATAATTACCTGAAAAAATGGTAACAATGCTCAGTGATGAGCTAAGGGTTTGAATACCCAGATCCTTATAATTATGGTATTGAGATTGTATAGGGATGATAATTCCCAATATTGAAATGAGGGACTGAGATCCCAATGTCTTATAAAGATTGAGAAGTAACTGATGAAAATAGTACATGTTTCTTTATAGCACTTGTCCTAATAAGTTTTGTTTGAAAACTTGGCTGATGCTAAAAGAATATGATAATGTACTTAATTAATCAAGTGATACCATAGAATGTAGTTTCCCTGACCACAGATCCATCAGCGTCAGAATTAGTTGAATGGTGAAACGAGTTTTACTCGGAACGCATATTTTTGAATATGTGGGGGTAATTGGGCAAATATATCCTTATGCCCCATAGGAATGGCTACGGGTTATGTCCTATATACGGGATCGGTTTCGGACCATTCCCTAATAAGAGTATGGCTACGGGCCATAACTCCTCGGTATAATACCAGGCATTGGCTACAGGCCATAATCCTGAAGAGAGTATATGCTACGGGCTATAACTCTATAGCGAAGATGCCAATATACCTTGGCAAGCCAATTGAAGTTTGACACATGATGTCTCTGCTAAAGTAGTCTCGTACTGACCAAGATAGATGAGGTCATGGAATTCGGATCTCCCATTGACCTTGTGTAGTACCGATTCTTTACGTAATCGGGGTCGATTGGAGTATAAGCGGTATATCTCATCTCCCCAGGGCTTAAGAATGTTTGTAAAATGTAATCAGTCGTGTAGCGTATTTGCATAAGATTGAAATATGAGAATCACTGATTGATGTTATTCTACTTAGCATGTTCTAGATACATAAATGTTATATATGCTCTTCAAGTCCTTATTGAATAAGAGACATGTTGCTTTAATAAGTTTTAGCTTAAATGCTTGAATAGAAATGTTGCTCTAATTTGCATAGATATTGAACTATCTGCTGTTGAATATATGATTCTATTGTTCAGTTTATTTCTATTAAACTATAATAAGAATGTTTTCGGCGAAGAGTTATATCTCTCACTGGGGCAATTTTATAATTGTCTCACCCCCGTGGAATCCATCATTTTTAGGTGGACGCGGACGAGGTAGAGACAGAAACCCCATAAAAAGGGAAGAGCAGCAGCAGCAACAACAAGGACATCAGTAGATCCTAAGGTGGAGATACTGGTCAAGTCTTGTATATATGTAAATAGAGTCCTGTGTGTCGTCTCTGTACTCTCAGGTCCTAGGAATCAGTAATAGTGTTTTTATAATCAATCTGAGATTTTGGCATGATGCCTCAAGGATTTTGTTACTTGAGCTTTTGATAAAGCAAATGATGTATATATATTTCTCGAGAAGAAATGGTACAGAGAATGTACTATGTGAATCAGGATGTGAATGTGATATGATGATTCTTGTTGAAAGAGTTTTTCAGAGAATGGATCTCCTGGCAAAAAGCTTTAATTTTTTTGTGATTATCAATAATCTGATATTAGTGATCGCTTCCGCATTAGTTAATCTTGTTTTTGTGAATCGTATGTGACAGGCTTAGTGGTATCAGAGCTCTAGGTTCGATGAGTCTACAGAGACATAAGATTAAGATTGTTGAGTTTGTTCTAGTGTCTTCCAGTTTATCTGATAGTGTCTTCTGCTCATATAGGAGAAGAAGAACTTGAAGATGTCTGGATCACATGATGAACATGCTGCCGAGAGCAGCGTTGCTCCACCAGGAGGAGGTGTAAGAGACCATGATAGGGAGGAGCTTGTACCTGAACAACCCCAGTTCAGTCAAGCTGATATGGGGAACCCAGCCTTCCAAGCCATGTTTGGACAGTTTATGGCAGCCATGACTCATATGACTGATAGGATGTCATTACCTGCACCTAGGGAACCTACCCACCATGAAGGACAGGGATCCGGCAAGACATTTGAATGACTTCGCCGGGTGGGAGCCATAGATTATGCTGGTACAACTGATCCAGCTGATGCAGACTTATGGCTGAATGAGCTGGAGAAAGCCTTTAGGATCCTTAATATCCCTGAGGATGAGAAGGTGAGGCATGTTGTATACCTCCTTAAAGGGAGTGCTAGTCACTGGTGGACCATTGAGGAGGGAAAAATACCATGTGTTGAGATTGGATGGGAAGAGTTCTGAAGAGAATTCATCAGTAGATACTTTCCCAAGACTTTTCTGGATGAGAAAATTACTCAGTTTGAACGGATTAGGCAGGGACAAATGAACATTAGTGAGTATGAGGCTAAGTTCATGGAACTTTTGCGGTTTTTTCCGCATATGGCATCTACTGATGAGGAGAGAATTCGACGTTTCGAGAAGGGGCTGAACGTTGAATTGACCACTCTGGTGTCTGCTTTAGAGAACCAGGAGAGGTTTGCCACATTCGTGGAGTCCGTAAGATGGATAGAGAGGTCTGTGATCGAGAAGCGACAGACCAGTAATAAGAAAGTGTATCCTCAGTTTCATGGACAAAGGTCCGAGAGTTTCAAGAAACCAAGGTTTTTCGCACCAGCAGCACCACAGAGGTTCAATACCCAGACGCAATGGACGTCATCTAGGGGTAGAGGGCGTAGTTTTCCTCTGAGTAGAGCCCCTAGCACAGCATCAACATCAGTAATTGGACCCTCTAGACCACATCAAGAGAATAGAACTTGTCATCGATGTGGACTAGTAGGAAATCTGGCAAGGGATTTCCCAACGGGGAATGTAGTGGTGAATCAACCCCCGAGACAGAGTCAATAAGGCTCTCAGAGAAAGCTGTTTTCTAGTGGTACCCAAGGATGTGGAAAGGCGTCCCAGGTAGGATCTTCTGCATCCAATAATAGAGCACAAGGTCAATAGTAGGCAATGGCAAGATTCTATGCAATGAATCAGCATGAAGTAGTGGTTAATCCACGAGTTGTGACAGGTCAGATGGAAATATTTCATTCTGATATGTATTCATCATGTTTTATATATGTGTTAATTGATCTGGGTGCTACACATTCCTCTATCACTTGAGAAGTGATTTATGACTGCAATATGATTATTAGTCATAGAACGGATAGTTTTTTGTTAGAAACACCTTTGTTGGGATCCACAGTGTTGCGGGAGGTGTGTTCTTCCTGCATTCTTTCTTTTTCTGATAATCGCATTCAGGTGGATGTTATACCACTTGAAATGCATGGGTTTGATATAATTCTTGAGATGGACACCTTATAGAAGTATAAGGTTGTCTTGGATTGTGATTCCAAGCAAGTTGTGTTCACATATAATGGTGACACATGGATCTTTCCAGGAGACAGAAAGATTCTTCCAACTTGCTTAGTGTCAGCCATGGTAGCTAAGAAGTTGTTGAGACAAGGATGCTTTGCATTCTTGGCTCATGTGGTAGATACCGCAATGGAGAGTTCTAAACTTTCTGAAGTTACAGTTGTTAGGGAATTTGAAGATGTATTCCCTAAGGAACTTCCAGGTGTTCCTCCACCCTGAGAGATTGATTTTGAGATTTATCTAATCCCCGACACGCAACCAATAGCACAAACTCCGTATAGAATGGCACCTGCTGAAATGGCAGAGCTCAAGAAACAACTGCAGGAGTTGCTTGAGAAGGGTTTTATCCGACCGAGTACTTCACCATGGGGTGCTCCGGTCCTCTTTGTTAAGAAGAAGGATGGGTCTATGCGATTATGCGTTAATTATAGGCAGTTGAATAAAGTAACTATAAAGAACAAGTATCCTCTGCCAAGGATTGATGACTAGTTTGATCAGTTGTGTGGTGCAACTGTCTTTTCTAAAATAGATCTGAGGCCAGGATACCATCAGTTGTGTATTAAGGAGAGTGACATACCTAAGTCTGCCTTTAGGACAAGGTATGGTCACTATGAGTTCATAGTTATGTCGTTTGGATTAACTAATGCACCAGCTGCATTCATGGAACTCATGAATAGAATCTTTCAACCTTTCCTTGATCAGTTTGTAGTAGTCTTCATAGATGATATCTTGATATATAGTAGAGATGCTCAACAACATGAGCAGCACCTCCGTCAGGCTTTGACTTTGCTAAGAGAGCATAAGTTGTATGCTAAGTTTAGCAAGTGTGAGTTCTGGTTACCAGAAGTTTCTTTTCTTGGACACGTAATATCTGCCTCAAGTATTCATATTAATCCTAAGAAGGTAGAATCTATCCTACAATGGGAATAGCCAAAGACACCAATGGAGATACGTAGTTTCCTAGGATTGGCAGACTATTACAAGAGGTTCATTAAGAACTTCAGTTCTATAGCTTTACCCCTAACCAAGTTGACCAGGAAAGAGATTCCTTTTGTCCGGAATGACAAGTGCCAACAATCTTTTCAAATGCTGAAGGAAAGGTTAACAAGTGCACTTGTGTTAGTATTACCTGAACAATGGAAGGGGTACATAGTCTTATGTGATGCATCCAAGAATGGTCTAGGATGTGTGTTGATGCAAGATAAGTAAGTGATTTCTTTTGCTTCTCGACAGCTTAAGAAACACGAGGAGAATTATCCGATACATGACCTAGAGCTAGATGCTGTGGTCCATGCCTTGAAGATCTGGAGACATTATCTCTATGGAGAGACATTCCAGATTTTCACAGACCATAAGAATTTAAAATATATCTTCTCACAACATGAGTTGAACATGAGGCAACGCCGCTAGATGGAGTTGATCAAGGACTACGATTGTACAATTGATTATCATCCAGGGAAGGCCAATGTGGTTGCTGATGCTTTAAGCAGAAAATCAACAACACCAACCTTAGATAAAGCACAATTAAACTCCTTAGTGTGCTCTAAGAGAGATATGCTTATCTCTTTAAGGCAAGATAATGTACAACTTAAGATATCATTGTTATCTGGGTTGTTAGATGAGATGCAAGTGAAACCTACTCTGAGACAATAGATTAAAGAAGCACAACAGGTTGATGTTGTGATTCAACAGATCATGGTAGAGTATGGTAGTGAGAAACGAGATGGTTTCCATGATTCAGATGATCAGGTAGCCTTTTATCATGATAGGATGATAGTACATGATGTCGATAACTTAAGAAAGTTAGTCCTGGAAGAAGCTCATTCTTCGATGTATGCTATGCATCCAGGAAGCACCAAGATGTATCATAACTTGAAAGATATATATTGGTGGCTTGGTTTGAAGAAGGATGTTGCTGAGTTTGTTATGTGGTGTCTAGTGTGTCAGCAAGTTAAAGTTGAACATCAAAAGCCCGCAGGAACAATGCAACCTCTGCCTATACCACAGTGGAAATGGGATCATGTGACCATGGACTTTGTGATTGGTCTGCCTAGAACAGCCAAAAGTCATGATTCCATTTGGGTGATAGTTGATAGGTTGACTAAGACAGCACATTTCATTCCTATCAAAACAACCTACACTGCTGAGAAGCTTGCACAGATATACATAGATGAGATAGTGCGTTTACACACGGTTCCATCCACTATTGTATCTGATAGAGGTCCCCAGTTCACGAGTCATTTTTGGGAGCGACTCCATAAAGCTTTGGGTACGCAATTAAGGTTTAGTACAACCTTTCACCCATAGACAGATGGACAATCTGAAAGGACCATACAAACTTTGGAGGACTTGCTTAGGGCATGTGTCCTTCAATTTGTGGGAAGTTGGGATCTACACCTGAGCTTGATAGAATTTGCTTATAATAATAGCTATCAGCACAATATTGAGATGGCACCATATGAAGCATAATATGGTAGACGTAGTAGATCTCCTTTATGTTGGTATGAAACAGGGGAGTACCAACTTTTGGGTCCTGAGCTAGTTTAGCAGACAACTGAGAAGCTTAAAGTAATACAACAACAGTTGAAAGCGGCTCATGATAGATAGAAATCTTACGCTGATAAGCATCGTAGACCTTTATAATTCCAAGTTGGAGACAGAGTATACCTCAAGGTCTCACCTTGGAAAGGTATCCTTAGATTTGGAAAGAATGGCAAGTTAGCTCCTAGATTTATGGGGCCTTATCCAATCATTGAGAGGATGGGAAAGGTAGCCTATAAGCTGGAGTTACCACCTGAGCTGCATAGATTGCACCCAGTGTTCCATATCTCTATGTTGAGAAAGTGTCATCCTGACACAGAGTTAGTTCTACAACCTATGGAGGCAGAACTAAATGATGATATATCTTATGTTGAAGGACCTGTGTTGATTCTTGATAGAAGAATCAAGAAGCTGAAAAAGAAAGACATATGTCTTGTGAAAGTTCTCTGGCATCATCGTGGTGTTGAAGAATCTATGTGGGAGCTAGAGGAAGAAATGAGGAGGAAATACCCTACTCTTTTCTCTTAAATGTTTTCATTGATGATTTCAGGGACGAAATCCTTGTAAGGGGTGGATAACTTGTAACATCCCTGACCTGGGTTATGCTTTAACTCTAGGTATTTTGCTTAATAAAGTTGATTATATGCTTTCCCTTATCTTTTGAAAATTAATTAAGGCTCAAGAGGAACTTATATTTCAATTTTAGTCCTTTTTGAACAATATTGAAAACAATGTTTTGATTGTTGTGGACTAAAGTGCAATTTACCCAAGTTGAGGGGTTAATTTGCAAATGTAACATGATAATATGTTCCTCATGTGTTGAAGCATCATGAGAATGAATATGATGCATATGAATGGCTAGTGAAAGCATGGGTACCAAGAAAGAGCTTATTAAACAATGTTTGTACATTAAAACCTAGTTTTGGTGTAATGTGCAATTTACCCAAAACCTAGGGTTCAATATGCAAATTTTCACTTCAATAAGGTCCTTAATAATTCTTGGCATCTTGTAGAGGCAATAAAATGAGTAGGTCATCTCATTTGAGTTACTTTTGAGGAGAGAGAATCTTGATATTAAAATAATCAAGATTTAAGCACAATTGAAAACATAATTCAATTTAATGCAAAAAGAAATATATTAATTGAAGAGCCCTTCAACCAAAAGGTGAGGGATGAATTTACAAAAGGTTGTACGAGCTTGTGCCTTGCAAAGGCAAAAGAAAATATCTACGTGAGTGGAGAACCCACTCACATTAAGAAAAGAAAAAGAAATATCCACTAACTTTAGGATATTAATATTATAAGGGTTAAGATGCTTAATTTGCTTTTCTTTAAATCATGGATAATTGAAGGGAATAAGAGGCAAATAGGATAGCCTCATATCTAAGGAATATAAGGGGGCAAGTGGCAAGAAAAAGGAATAGATAATTCCTAATTTCTCTCTCTTAATTGAATTTTCAATAAAATTCACATATATGCTCCTTTATCCATAGAATGAAAGGGTAATTTTGAATCCACTTCCACCCTTTGCTTGAAAAACGACCAAGGAAGCTTTGAAGGACCAGGAAGACGACCCCCAACCTGTTGGTAAGATTCTTGACTTCCTTTCACCTTGAATTCATGGTGGAAATCACAAAATAATGCATGATTTCTTCTTATCTCGATCCCATCTTCAATTCTAACCATTACTTTCACTCAAAGCTTGAGGACGATCCTTGGGATAGTGAAAGGAGTTGCATCCACCATTTTTGACGTGAGCTTGGAGCTTTTAATCTCAATTGGAGGCGGGTTTTATAACTTGAAACCCTCTACATTGTTATTCAACTATAAATCTTGCAATTTCATTGATTCCTTCATCTTCTTGATTAATTGTTGGTTGAAATTGGTAATTCCATGAAATCAGAAGTACTAAGATCTATAGGGATGAAGGTAGATGATGATGACATCATCTTGGACACATTTCCCAAAGAAATTGTATTTCATTCAGTTTCAACAAACTTGCTCATTCGGTTTCAACAAAACCGTTTGAAAGCAAACAGTTTCATCAAACCGTTTGAAGCTAAATGGTTTCAAACCATTTGGGAGAGTTGACCAGGGTTTACCATTTGGAAATTTTGATGCTAATGATGATGGTTGATGACCCACCAAATTTGATTGAATAATTCCAAAGGGTTTATCAGTTGAAGGTTAATCAACTAGCAAACCCTGATCGGGTTAAGTGCTGAAATTCAATTTGGTTAACTTAAATTTTTTTGGGTTGATATACCCAAACGGTCTCAAGACCATTCAAAGGTCACCCAAATGGTCTCAAGACCGTTTTGGGGTCACCCAAGACCATTTGGAGGTCTAGGGTTAAGTACGGTTGAGTCATTGAAGGTCCAGAGGTACCAAATTGAAATGCAACTAAGTGTTGATTTGATGATCAATCCAATGATCCAAACCCTAATAAAATTTCACCAATTCCAAGGATAGGATGGGGCAAACGGTCTCAAGACCGTTTGGGGTCAGGTCATGCCAAAAGTTTGATGATAGTCCATTGGTTTCAATTGAACAAATTCCACAATGTTGATCATTGATGGCTACTAGATTCAAAGTCCTAATTCAAGGTTCCTTGAGTTGAAATCCTAGATCAATTGGGTTCAAAACCCTAATTGATGGTCTAATTGAAGGTTGATTCAATAGTTCAAGTGATAAAGAAATCAAGGACTCAAATGATAAGTGGTTCATCCATTAAAATCATGAATCGTGTAAGTGTTGAAAGGACTTTTTGGTCCATT
This sequence comes from Alisma plantago-aquatica, assembly GCA_963693085.1. Classification (NCBI taxonomy): domain Eukaryota; kingdom Viridiplantae; phylum Streptophyta; class Magnoliopsida; order Alismatales; family Alismataceae; genus Alisma; species Alisma plantago-aquatica. The sequence goes on along the minus strand of OY856414.1, from coordinate 880,044,187 downwards.
CGGTTTTGAGATGGTTTGGACCAAACGGTCTCAAGACCTTTTGGGTCCAAACGGTCTCAAGACCATTTGGAGACCCAAAGTGCAAACGGTTTCAACACCTATTTTGTCTATTCGATTTCAAGAACAATTTGCCCAAATGGTTTTCTACCAATTGAATTATGAGAACTAAGACCGTTTAGGGTCTAAGTAATTAAATCTTTGGAAGATCGACATGGTTAATCCATTTGGATATCTCATATAATTGAAGGTCCAATATGGTTAGTCTATTTGGATACCTAATGCATTTGAAGATTTAATTGGTTAATCCAATTGATCACCTAATGTAATTGAAAGATTAATTAGTCAATTATTTTGGATCCCTCATATAATTGAAGGTTCAATTGATCAAATCTTTTGGAGACTTGATGTATTTAGATAATTGATACCCTCAGTGGGATTAATTATTGATGCATAATGATGTAATAGTTCAATACATCATGCTAACTATAAATGCATGTAATTGAATAAAGAGTAGGCTCAATTTGATCAGGAATTGAGTAGTGGACATCCTGAGTAGGTTGAGAGAGAAAGATTCATACATGAATGATAATCATGTAATAATTAAGTCTAAAACAATCAAAAAGATGTGATATACAATTAGGGTATGATCATTGATAAAGAGATCATAAAGCCCTAATTGTGTTGATTAATGAATTCAAATCCTAATTTAGGGCAAGTTTGAGTAAAACCCTAAACTAGGAGGATGATGTGATATGAATGTAGGGTAATGACATGAGTAACCCTAATTCAGGGTATCCTGATGATAAACCCTAACTAGGATGAATAGTAAACCCTAATTATGGGTAATGGAATATGAAGCCCTAATTGGGAGGAATAGTAAAACCTAACCCTAAATTGGGTGCTAGTATATGATAATCCTGATGTGATGTGAATGGTAAACCCTAATTCTAAAATAGGGTTTCTATCTAAACAAGATATCTCAGAAGAGATACTCTACATTTTGTCTTGCAATCAAGATGAAGAAGTTCCTCGATATGTTTAACCTTGTAGTTTAACATAAAATCGAGTAACTCCATAGTTTCTTTGAGATAGAATAAGTGAAGAAGAGATGGTCTATCTACTCTCCATTAGAATAGTACAAGTTACAACTTTAAGCACAACTAAATCCTACCCTCTTCATGAAATATATGGTAGGGGCCTTATTTGAAAAAGACTTTCAAAGGAGAACAAACACATTTAAGGTATCCATTTTGACCAAACCCACTTCCCACAATAAACAATAGGGTATTTAGGTATACATACATCCCATGAATACCTCATTTGTACCAACTGATTTCCATTCAAGATAATATGATAAACATAATGTAAAGGAGCAAGATGTCTTCTATAAAAACTTATGTGCAAAATCAAAACCTCTGACTAGAGATAAATCCCATTCACCATTTAAAGTACAAGTATAAAGCTTTCAATTAACCACTTTTCCAACCCGTCAAACATGTTGTTTATCATATATGGAGAAGATAGGCACCATAATGGCACCAATGATCTTTATGTAGTAGAAGCTTATCGCCAGATCCAATACATAATAAAACATGACTTTTTAGGATTGATTTTGTTCTTAATAAGTTTTCTCCAAAGACATAATGCATCGTGTTTGCATTACACTAACCAAATGGATTCATCTTCAATGTGTTACTCATGTATCTGTTTGACCCACAATCTAGCTTTGTGATTAGCAACGTCCCAATGCTTCTTAAGAATGAGAACAATCAACCACTTTAAAATTGGTTAGATGCCTAAACCCCCTTCAACTTTGGGTTTGTAAATCTCTTTCCAAGAAATAATGTGTAACTTCTTTTTACCTTTTTAGTCACCCTAGATGAACCTTTTGAACAAAGACTCAACTTTGTTGATAGTTCCCTTGGGAAGAGGGAAATCCAAGGACCAAAAGATATGGTATGACAATAGGGTAGAAATGAAAAACTCTACTCTTCCCTTTATAGAAAATAGTTTACTCTTCCAAGTGTCAAGTCTCATTTTGACTGTATCCACTAATATAGAGGACATGGTTTTAGAAATCCTTTAGTAGACATAGGCAAGCAAAGGTGCTTAACATGTTGTAGAGAAATATAAATAATCAAGAATGTTATAAATAATATATCCATTAGCTACATATCGAGGAAGAGCCTACTTTTCAAATTATTAAGTCTTAAAACATATAGGTTGCCAAACAGCTCCAGAGAAAGAGAAATATAATCTTCACTAATAGAATCAACCTTGGAAAACTAAAGAAGATTGTAATCAAAGATGTTGTACAATATCCCCATTGTCTTGAAGCCTTAAATGGAGTTATCCTTCTACTCATGACAAACTTTTTAATGATTGAATTAAATCCTTGCATCAGTATTACAAATAAATATGGAGACAAAGAATCCCCTTGTCTAACCAGTTTATAATCAAAGACAAGGGTTTGGAGGGAAAATTATTAATGAAATCTAAAAACGAATTTGAATCTAAATAAACTTGAATCCAATCAAGTTAGCATTAAGGGAACCCCATTGTATTCATTACAAAAAAATAAAATTCCTATTCACAATATCAAAAGCTTTAGAAAGATCAGATTCGATGCACATATCATGAGAATCCATGAACATTTGAGAAGGAACTAAGAATGCCATTGGCAAGAAGGAGGACTTCCTAGAATTTCTTCCCTAGATGAAAGCTACCTGATAAGGCCAGATAACAAACTTTCATATAATTATCCAAAAATTTTAAATTACTGTAAATGACATTACATTGGGGGATAGGTCTAAAATCCTTAATAGAATTAACATCAATACTTTTGGGAGCAAAATTACTACATGTTTCTTTGGATTCCTTGAGTATCTTAAAGCTAATGGAAAGACTTAGAGTAGATTTAACATCTTCACTAACAATGAATAGATTTAACATCTTCACTAACAACATCCTGACGTTTATTGTAAAAGAAAAAGTTAAAACCATATGTTCCTTGGGCCTCATCCAAACTAAGACATTTAGAGTGTCCTAAATTTTATTCCTTGTTACCCAAACATCTGAGATAGTCTAATTATTCTTTAAAATGTAAGAATCAAATATTCCTATCAATTAATGGGATAATTTGAAAAACAATTAGTGGTATCATCAAATAAATAAATAACAATACATTTAGGGACATGAGACCTAGCATCCGGTTGATATCTAGCGAATAAATGATATTTTTAGTTTCTCAGTATTCAAGGAAGTATAAAAAGAAAGCTATATTTCTAACTCCTAATTTAATCCATCACACCCTATACTTCTTTCTAAAGGAAAACTCATCTTCATTTAGATCAGTATAAACTTTTATCTTTAAAACATCTAGTTTAACTTGTAATTCAAGAACATTGAGATTCAAATATTTGTTCTCCGAGTAAAACACATGCCTTTGACTCCATTTCCTTGGCTTTTGAAGAAAAATTCGCACTTGTTATTTGTTAATTGGACCATCCTTAGTTGCTTTAAGTGTTGATGTAATATAAACATAGGGGCCCTTAAAATCCAAAGATTAAGCCTTCATAAAGATATTTAGAAAATCATGTTGAAAACCCAAGATTTAACAAATACTAATGGGGTACCAATATCCTTCCTTGCATGAGATGAAGGTTAAGGATATGATGGTCACTAACCACAATGTTAATCACATTTTCCCAATCATTATAAAACTTGTTAAGAAAATCAACATTATGAAAGATTATATCAATCTTGAAGAAGGTACTATTACCCCTTTTACTATTGATGTTGTATTGGGAAATATGGCATCAGATACGGCTGTGGAAAATATTTTTTTGCTACCATATTCCCCTTGAACAGTAGATTGCGTCAACAGTTATGTAATGGGAATGAAGGTTTGCAAGGTATATACCTAGTCCTGGAGCAAGTCCAATGACCATCCCTTGATGTAGCATGCTATTTTCTCAAGTTGCACCTAGACAACTGCCGATGTCAGACTCCTAGATGATCACCATGGACGGGGGTTGATGGTGTCCTCCTAACCGGTGGCTAATGCCTCCTTACCTCTTAGAGTCCACACAGACCAGTAGGAACTCCTGTCGATCTAGATGAATGGACAAGGAGTTATCCCTTCTAGTCAGCATGCTAGCACTGACTTGCTCTCCCAACTCTCTCTCCCTTATTATCCCTCCCTTTGATAGGCATTACTTGCTCAGGTTCTCACGTTACCACAACTATGGGAAGACAATAATTATTAGAGCTTATTATTGTCTTTGGAAGGCCTCCACTACCCTCTATTTATAGGAGAGTTAGGGTCAGTACTTCTAGTCTGAGAGGGAGTTGAAGAGATACATTTTTATAAAATTTTTAGAACCTACGAACGTTGAACCGGTCGGTCCACATGTGAGCCGATCAGTTCAACCTTGAAATAACTGTTTCACAATGTTTTCAAATCACAATTGTATTGAAAATATATTCATTTAGTACATAACATGACATTAGCATCAATCCTCAATCTGATCATGTTGATCAACCAAACAGTCGATTCACAACCTGAACCAGTCGCTTCACAACCTAAACCAGTTACTTTAGACATCTGAGCTAATTAGTTCACTTGTTGAACCTATCACTTCAGTGTTCTGACTGCCAATACTAGTTCAAATTGACATGACACTTGAATCGATTGGTTCAACACTTGAACTGGTTGATTCACAGTCCAATCACTGAATTCCAACCATTGTTGTTTAAATTGAATACCTAAAACCTTAGTAATCAAGTTAAACATCATTCATGAATAAAGTCCTATTTTAGTGCATTCTATGTGTGTGATCCTATAGGTCCCAATTTATGTTGACAGTGAATGTCTGTAACTGATTTATGACATCACAAACAATGACCGACATCTAGCAACACATCATTGTTACCCAAGTAATTTAGAAAGTTGGAGAAAAACTTCAACCTACAATTAGTTATCGTGGTCATATTGTTCCTTTATCTCTAATATTCAGATTGAACTTGAGGCACGGAACCTTCATCCTCTTTGGCATTCAATCCTGAGTCACATGAGTATGGCCATACATTTCTTAGTCTCACTTATATAGAGGCCAAGATAACAATCTCCTGTAGGAGGGACAAATCCCATCTACATCACTCACACTCAATCCTCGTGTGTCACAATGCAATTGAGCATCACCTTTATGGAAACTCTTATTCAAGGCCACGTTGGATGATGTCAGAATACATCAAACACCATACAATGAGTGTAGTGACTTTAGTTCTAAGAAGCACAATTACCACTATCACTATGAGAGCTAATTCTGACTACCATTCCATGGTATCCATGTATCACTCTCAAGGTGGGTCTGTCCAGTACACTATTCTCTAACATATACCTATGTGTTTAGCTTGATATCACATATCATGACTAATGGGACTCTATCATCAATCAACATATACTCTAGTTTTTATGTACTACTGTTGTCTATTTGGCTTCCACAGTAATATCCAACTAGGGACACAACAAGAATGCGTGTACTCTTATCATACATATGATCTCATTGTTTGGGTCTTCAACCTGAAGACATATGTCATCGAGTAACATAATTCCTTAGACATCTACTATCTCTATGTCATCATCTCATTATTGAGACAAACATAATAGACATAATTACCTTTATCATTATCAAATTAGGTATGTAATGCCATATTACAATCATCGTATGATTGTCTCTCTGACAATACATACCAATGGACTCCCACTTGCACTTAGAGCCAATCACCCACGAATATTATTCTAAGTGATCTTAACATGTTCATCATATGTCTGCTGCACAAGCACTTTTATAGAGGGTTAGCAACGTTTGCTTTTAGTCGATGTTTTGCAAGTTTCACATCTCCTTGCTCTACGACTTCTCGTATGAGATGGAATTGTGATAGTATGCTATCTGAGATTCCTTGCCTATATAGTAGCTCCATTGTTGTCATAGTATTTCTATTGTATCATCAAGGGTTGGAACATCCCCAAGTTCATCCAAATGAACTTCTTGATCCATACAATATCCTATGTTGTGTTCATAATACCAAGATACTCAAATTTTATTGTATAAACAATTACATCTAGCTCAGAACTTTTCCAGCTTATAGTTCTCATTATATGGTTAAACACAAATTTAGATTGAGATCACAATTTTTCTTTGTCATTTTGGAGGTTTGCATCAGTGCAAACCTTTACACCCAACTCCTCCTTATTACCATAACTAAGGAATGGATCCTTTAGTGCTTCTCAAGTATTGAAGAATGTTACTTTATGGAAGTCTAGTGACTTTTACTGGGATCTGACAAATATCTACTTGTCATGTCCACTACATAAAAAGACAATGGGATGAGCGCATAATATTGCACACATGATATATCCAATTGTGAATGCATATGACATCATTCTCATGTTATCCCATTCTTCACAAGAATTGGGACACTAGGATCTTGAGAGACCAATCCAATGTAACATGGACATATTTTCTCTCGCTGAGTCCCGCATACCAAACTCCTTCAACATCTTGCCAATGTATGTGCTCTTTATTAAGTCAAGAAGATTCTTCAACTTTATCTATATAGATCACAATTCCTATCACATAGGATGCTTTGCCTAACCCTTCATGAGAAGGTACTTCTTGTCTAGATTATAATATTTGTAGGTATAAGGATGTTATTCCCCATCATTATGTGGAATATAAATATGATCCCACTAAATCTTTTGTAATCACATATTTCAACTTCATTTTGACTAAAGTAAAACTCTTTTACTATCTTATCAAATCAAAGATTCTAGTTCTCGAGATGCTTGCTTCAATCCATAGATTAACCTTTGTAGCTATAGACTTTGTTTGCATTATATGAATTTATAGAACCTTTAGGCTGCATCACATACACATCCTCATAAATATTCTTGTTAAGGAACACATTTTTAATGTCCATATGCCCAATTTCATAGTAGTATTAGGATGACTGCAAGCATGATCCTGATGGATTGTCCATGGAAAATGGTGAAAAGATTTCATCATGTTCAACACCTCGATCTTGTTTGGAACCCTTCCAACCTATTCGCTCTTATAGGTTTGTACACTACCATCCATGTTACTCTTCTTCTTGAAGACCCAATTGTACCCTATGGGTTACATCCCTTCAAGTGGTTCCACCAAGGTCATAAATTGTTGGTGTACATGGAGTCCATCATTGATCCCATGGCCTCAAGCCATTTCTTGGATTATGGTTCCTCAATAGTTTCTAGATAGGTTGTTGGCTCATCATCTTATGACCAAGTATCTGCCTTTCTGAGTTATATGATATATAATCTTTTAAACTTAAGGTGTGTTCTACTAGATCTATGAGTTTTGTGTTACATAAGGAACTTGAGATTCCATAACATATTGTGATTCTTCACGTTCCTATTGTACCTCTTTTAAGTTCAATCTTTTCTTATTGGTATCAAACTTTTTGAGTTCTACTTACCTCCCACTGATTCCTTTGAAATTAAATTCCTGTAGGAAAACAACCATCCTGGCAACAAAAACTTTTTTTGTTGGATTGGAATATAAAAGTACTTTTCAACAAAATAATATTTATGGACAAAGTTTTCTAGAAACAATTTTCTTGTACAAGCTTACAATCCTATTATTCATAAAGACATATCAGAAGACCATATCTCATATGGTTTCTTTTGAACCATTTTAGTCGGTACATTGTTTAGTGCAAAGCATGTATCCAAAAGGAAATTGTAAAATTAGCTAGATTTATTGATAATCACACCACGACTTAATAGGATGTGATTCCTTCTTTCTGATACATTTTTTATGTTTTAGATGGAGTTCATTGTGATACACTATCACAGTCTCTCCAGAAGGTCCTCAAAATCTTGGTTTCACAGTATTTTCACATCAATCATATTGAAGTGTTTTAATACTTTTACCGAGTTGGTTACATACTTTATTCATGATCTCTTTGAATACTTCAAGAAATTCATAATTGTATTTCATTAAATACAAATGACCATATTGTTGGGTTTTAGGGGAGGCAGAGAAGGCAGCGGAAATAAAAAAAATTTCTCCCCAAACCCAGAATAAAGGAATCGCGTCAACGTCTATACAGTAGGAAGGATGGTTTGTAGAGACATACCTTGTCCTAAGGCTTGCTTGGTGACGTTACCTCACAGCTTGTACAGTCTTCACCTCCAGTATTGAATGGTGTCTATGCAACTCCTGGTATCACCAGGACTGTCGTGATTGACAGCTGTCCTTCGAGCGGCAGAAGTCTCCCACCTCTGACGTCGTCCACACAGACTGCTTGGAACTCCGATCGCCTTGTCGCACAAGGCACCGGAAGGAGTTGTACTCTCCTATTGACATACTAGTCACCGACACACTCTCATGTCACCAGTCACTTTTCTGCAGTTGTCTTTCCCTTGCTGTGCCTCCCTTATCGGGTAGCACTTGCTAGGGATCTCTCGGTTACCACAACCAGAGAGAACGACAACCTTGCAGAGCAACTGGTGATCTGAGTTGTTGCACTTGAGAAGCCCCCAATACCCCTATATATAGGACGGTCATGGGATAGGGTTCTCTACCCCGGGCAATGTGGGATTAAAGAAGGAGTAGAAGGGTTTGAGATTTTCCACAAAACAACTAACTACGCCAACTGAACCGATCGTTTCAAGCATGAACCGATCAGTTGGGGACTTGATCCCATCGGTTGGGACCCTAAGCCGATTGGTTGGGACCCTGAGCCGATCGGTTCATGCTTGAGACGATCGGTTTGTGGTCCTGGTCCAACTCAAATTGACTTTTCCTCTTTTGTTTCGAATTGATCCAAATACCAATCCTTGTTCCAATCAAATTGGACAAGTGAAGCGAAGAAAAATTTCTAGCCAGCCTGACTTTCCCAACTCACTCGTTTGGACCAGTTAAGCCGATCGGTTCAACCCTTGAACCGGTCCTCTCAACTTGTCCTGAGCCGATCGGTTCATCACATGAGCCGATCAGTTCAACAACCTGAGACGATCAGTTCATCATATGAGCCGATTGGTTGGGAGTGCAGACTGTGTAAAATCAGTCAATTGCAGTTTCAATCAATCTGATACTCTAATCAATCGGTCCAACACCTTGAACATTATGATTTTAAGCTATCCATTAATTGAATGTTTAATTGAACTACTAAACTCCTTTAGCAATCAATCTAAACATCGTTTGTGTATAAACTCCTCTTCCAGGTTAAATCATATGTGTGTGACCCTGCAGGCCCATATGACATTGGCCGTGAAAGTCCATAACTCTTATGACTTCACAAGCAAAGAGCGGTGCCTAGTCACACATCAGTGCTACCCAAGTGAAAGGGAAAGTTGGAGAACAACTTTCAATCCTACAATCTGTGAATGGTGTTACAGTGAATGTATAATTCCTTTGTCACTGATATCCCAAATAAACTCAAGGCATGGAACAGTCATCCTGCCAACGTTCATTCACTTTCTTGATCTCAGAGTAGATTGGAGGAGATATGTATGATATCAATATCACATATTGATTCACACATGCATGCACACGCCTATCTCAATCCTACTAATCAAGTGGCCATGGATATCAAACTCCCTCAGCAGGGACAAATCCCATATCTATCACTCACCCCTCAAAAGCCCCATGTGTCAAAGCCACCCAATCATCACCTTTATAACAACCCATGTTTCAAGACTGTGTTTGATGATGTCAAAGTGTACCCAACGACATGTGTTGAGTGTAGTGATTTCAGGTCAAAGAATCACACTCACCACCATCACTGTGAGAACTGACTGTGACTATCATGACATGGTTCCATGTGTCAAACTCACGGTGGGTCTATCCGGTACACTTGTTCTCTAACAAGTACCTATGTGTTTGGTTTGATATCTCCATATCATGACTAACGAGATTCTATCACCAACCAACACCACAATCTAGTCTTGTGTGTCATTGTTGTCTATCTACCTTCCACAATGACATCCGACTAGGGACATAATAAGAATGTACAAACTCTTAGCATCTGTATGATGTCATCGTTCAAGTCCTGAACTTGAAAGAATACATCATTGAGTACTGTCATTCTCTAGACATTCAATCTGTTCTATCATTATCTCATATGACTGAACTAGAAAGAATTGGAAGCTTGCCTTTGAAGTTTATCAAATTAATCTTAATGTATCCCACCAATCATCCCATGATTGGCTCTCAGGGCATACATACCAAAAGACTCCCACTTGCACTGTGAGCCAATCACCCTTGAATCATATTCATAATGATCTTCAAACATGTCCCACATGTTATTATGCTCTAGTGCTTACACAGTGAGTTATGGAAACACCTTGCCAAAGTCGGTATTAACTACATGTCTCTCATCTCTTCACTGTACGTCACACGTATGAGATGGAGTTGCTGTAATATGCGATCTAGTATTCCTTTGCTAACCTTTAGCCACATTGCATGACCAAGCACTCCTAACTTGTCGTCAATGATTGAAATATCTATAAGTTCATTTTTATGAACTTCTAGATCCATATAGTATCCACTAATTTTCTCTAACACATGGATACTCAGCTTTTCCTTTTAAACGGCTTTATTGGACTGTTTCCAATTATCAACAAACATTCACTTTTATATATCCCATATATATATATATATTGTGATTAATTTTCTGTCCTTTTTGGAAGTTCGCATCAGTGTAACTCCTTACAGTGAATCCTTCCTTATTTCCATAGAACTAGTACTTCTCAAGTACTTATCAAGTTCTTATGGTATTCCAGTAACCCTTACTGGAACTAGATAGATATCCACTCATCATGTCCCACATACGAGTTATCAGAATGATCATATCATGTTGTCATGTCCTACATACAAGATGAATGCTTTTTATTCTTACTATGTCCATACATGTAAGATAATGGGATGATTACATACATGATAGATCCTAATCTATTCTGAGTGTTTCCATTCTTCATAAGAATTGGACACTTGGCCTTGGGATACTAACTCCATGTAACATGGATAAGTTTTCTCCCACTTAATCTATGCACAATGAACCCTTCAGTATAGACTGCCAATGTATGCTATCTCTTTTCATGTCAAGAGGTTTTTGAGAACTATCTCTATAGATCTCTATTCCTATCACATAGGAAACGTCTCTATCTTCCCTAAAGATAATTTCCACGTTGGATTTCCATTCTAGAACATTGCCATTTCACATCAACATGTGGAATGTGAATACACTCCCACTAAATCACATATCCCATCTTTATCTTTGACATATCAGTCAAACCCTTTGACTATATCATCAAAGTAAAGATCCAGCGCTGAGTTGTTTGTACATAATCAATCACATTGATTATTCCATTGTAACTTATAGACTTTATTTGCATTAATGGATTCATAACCTTATAGGTTGTGTCACGTACACATCCTTATTTTATTCCTCATAGGAATGCAGTTTTAGTATTCATATGCCAAATTTCTTAGTCATTAAGTCACAATCAACAAGCATCATCCTTGTCAAAATGTTATCCATGTGTCTTAACATTTAAGACTCATTCTCACTTATGGATTTCATCCCAATGGGTGCTACCATCAAGGTCATACCTTATGGTTCACATGGAAGTTATTTAGGATGCAATGGTCATAAACCATAACTCAAAATACGGTTCCTCATATTCATCTAGATAGTTGATTCATCACATGACCAACTCATCACATAGATAATCGAGGTGTATCTGTCAAGGATATAAGAACTCACAACTCCTTGTGATTCTTAATGTCCTCTATTAGTGTGGGGTATTCTTTATAGTTATTTGATAATCATTCTCTAACTCCTTAGAGTATGACTCCTTGTTGATTTAGACATTACCATGCCTTAATCACGAGTTCACTATGATACACAGTCATAATCACTCAGAAGGATCTCAAACATTTGGTCCAAGTATTTCATTCATTGATCTCATCAAGAATGAACACTTTACCAAATTCGTACTTCATCTATGATATTCTTGAACACTTCAAGATATTCATATTGCTATTTTCTAAACACTGTTTGAAGTACTAGCATTAACTCTATTAGGTATGTAAATACATCACATGTATTATACCTAATAGGATAATCATTCTCCCACTACCACTAGTGATGATTGATTAATCATGTCTAAGAGATTCATGTCTCTTACTGGTTCTCTAACCAAAAGAGTCTATATTTATCCATCATATGGAAACTAGAGATGAATTTCTCATGATAATGCTAATTTGATTGTTTGAGTTATCAATAACTTTTAGGTATCATTTTATCTTATGCATACCAAGTACCACAAGATAAACAAGGCAATGTCATAAAGATTGAAACATGAACTTTATTAATTGTCATCATTGTCATACAATAGGCAACAATTAAGGTGTTTCTATCCATTGGCAAATATGAAATAGCAGTTCATAACTCTATTACATGCCTTCAAGGCTGAAAATAAACTAAAGTACTCCTATCTATGGCGGCAACACTTGCCCCATTTATTGAGTGCACTTTATATCTTGGTATCACATACCTCAAAAGTGTTCATTTCATGATACCTTAGGTGGAGATCTCCATCCTCTCCTTCTTCTTCTTTTGTTCTTCCAGATATAGAGGGAAATTCCCTCATCCATCCTCCCATGTGCCTTGAGGTTGAAGATGACTTGGATTGCTGGCTAACATCAGAACACTTCTTTGCTTTGCCCTTGTCCTTGCCTTTAAGACTTACCCCTCATCGATCAAAGATTAGGGTTTTGTCTTTCTTCATCTTTGCCTCTACTGTCCTCAACATGTCCAACAAATTTGTCAACGCTTGTCAAAGTTGTTCATGTCATAGTTCATCATGAACGGTATGATTCTCACAACATTTGCAGTATCATACCAATAGCCAACTCTTGGCTCAGAGGAAATCCTTCTTAGTCAGGTTTTTCCACATACCCAATCACATTGAGTGTGTGAATACCTTACTGGATCTCCTTCTGTTATGACATCCTAGGACAGTATCTTGGAGACATCATATGTCTCATGTTGTCTCTACAACTCATAGTTCAGAGAGTACAACATTGAGCACTCCACATCAATGGCATCCTCAGTATGCTTCCATAAGCATACTTTCAGCCATTGGTGTGGTGGGATCGAGTTCATCTGGTTCTGGTATAACTAGGACTTAGAGCTTTTTCTCTTTGATTGAGAACACTTCTCGATGTCCTAATCAATCATGGTAATTATTCCCATTAGTTTGTTGGTCTCAAGGACCGATCGCAAATAAAGTGATTATTGCTAATTAGCCATTTAAAAGGAAATATATGCATTTTAGTCCAAAAACTCATTTTTGACTTATTTGATTGATTTGAAAAAGTTTAATGATATAATTAGGACTTTAATTAATTATCACTCCCACTATTTTTGTTCAAATTGATAGCCCTCACCATCAATTCAGACGATTGCAATGTACAATCTTCTAGTGGGTCAAGATCCTGAAATCCTCTGAGTCATGGACCAGCTAGGGCTGTTACCCACAACTTAGATTTTCCAGGTAGGCAACTTTTGCCAATTTCATCATATGCAACTCTTGAAAGATGTCATATGCAACTCCTTGCCATGATCACCTCCATGCCTCAAGGTGCTAGATCCTATCTAGGTCACCTTTTTAAGTCCAACTCAAAGCCAACACGATGAATATGCACCCTGCTAGGGCAGAACCACATATCCATCCTTCACGCTTCCATGAGATAGACGGTGCACCACGCTAGGGCGTGCCCACACTTGGCCGATCAAGCTTTTCACGTGTGTCACATTTGGAAGGCATCTAAAACTTTAATATTTAATGAGGGATTTGGTTTTTATAGGTACATATACATATCCAATCACCACAATATATAGTACGTATCATATACATGCTATATTCCACAGAAAACATGCGAAATGATAAAAGCGATGATTATGGCCATCCTAATGTGATTCCTCGATCGAGCCAAGAGGGATCACGGTCATCTAGTTATACATCACATGCAACATGTACAAGATGAACTCTGTGCTTTTCCATTCTGGGTTTGATCAACTCATCTCCATGATTGATCGACTCACCATCAGGCCGGTCGTTTGGGTGCCACCAGCCGATCGATTGGCTCCTCCAATCAATCGGTTCACTAGTCTTCGTGCATCTCCTCAGGTCACCACCCGCTCATCTCATTCCTCGAACCGGTTGTCTAGAATGCCAATCGATCGATTCACGCCTTGAACCGATCGTCTCAGTCATCGTCAGGTTGTCCGCCGTTGTTTGACATAATAGGAAATAAAAGTTCTATCCTATTTACATTTTAATTGAGGAACCCCGAGTTACATTCGGGGGGAGCAAAGGTAGGAAAGAAATCTCGAGTTATCTCGAGTTACATCAGGAAAAGGAGGTAGGGGATCGGTGCGCAGACCGAGATGCAAGCAACCACATTCAACCAAGCACACATACATAGGGTTTATTGGCCATAACCACGCTATACATCCACCACAAAACTCATTTAAGGGCGACGCGTATTGAGTGCATTTATGTTACATATCATATATGTATATTGGGATTTGTGGATTTAGGATTGGACATGCATAAAGCCAATTTTATTCGCATCGTATGAAATAAATAAAGGCGACAAACCAAAATCGATCACATTGATAATCCTAAAGTATAGAGCAGTTGACGTGGCTCTGATACTACTGTTGGGTTTTAGGGGAGGCAGATAAGACAGTGGAAACAAATTTTTTTTCTCCCCAAACCCAGAATAAAGGAATCGTGTCAACGTCTATACAGTAGGAAGGATGGTTTGTAGAGACATACCTTGTCACAAGGCTTGCTTGGTGATGTTACCTCATGACTTGTGCAGTCTTCACCTCCGGTCTTGGACGGTGTCTGTGTAGCTCCTGATATCACCGGGACTGTCAGGATTGACAGCTGTCCTCTGAGCGGCAGAAGTCTCCCACCTTTGAAGTCATCCACACGGACTGCCCGGAACTCCGATCGCCTTGTCACACAAGACATTGGAAGGAGTCATACCCTCCTGTCGGCGTACTAGTCACTGACACACTCTCCTACCACCAGTCGCTTTTCTATAGTTGTCTTTCCCTTACTATGCCTCCCTTATCGGGTAGCACTTGCTTGGGCTCTCTCGGTTACCAAAACCAGAGGGAACGACAACTTTACAGAGCAACTGGTATTCTGAGTTGTTGCACTTGAGAAGCCCCCAATGCCCCTATATATAGGAGGGTCATGGGATATGGTTCTCTACTCCGAGCAATGCGGGATTAAAGCAGGAGTTGAAGGGTTCGAGATTTTCCATAAAACAACCAACTGTGCCAGCTGAACCGATCGTTTCAAGCATGAATTGATCGGTTGGGGACTGAGTCGATCGGTTGGGACCCTGAGCTGATCGGTTCGGACCCTGAGCCGATCGGTTCATGCTTGAGCTGATCGATTTGTGGTCCTAGTCCAACTCAAATTAACTTTTCCTCTTTTGTTTCGAATTGATCCAAATACCAATCCTTGTTCCAATCAAATTGGACAAGTGAAACGAAGTGAAATTTCTTTCCAACATGACTTTCCCAACTCGCTCGTTTGGACCAGTTGAGGCGATCGGTTCAACCCTTGAACCGGTCATCTCAACCTATCCTGAGCCGATCGGTTCATCACATGAGCCAATTGGTTCACCAACCTGAGCTGATCAGTTCATCATATGAGCCGATCGGTTGGGAGTGCAGACTACGCAAAATCAGTAAATTGCACTTTCAATCAATCTGATACTCTAATCAATCGGTCCAACACCTTGAACACTATAATTTGAGCTATCAATTAATTGAGTGTTTAATTGAACTACTAAACTCCTTTAGCATTCAATCTAAACATCATTTGTGGATAAACTCCTCTTCCAGGCTAAATCCTATGTGTGTGACCCTGTAGGCCCATTTCACGTTGGCAGTGAAAGTCCATAACACTTATGACTTCACAAGCAAAGAGCGGTGCCTAGTCGCACATAAGTGCTACCCAAGTGAAAGGGAAAGTTGGAGAACAACTTTCAATCCTACAATCCGTGAATGGTGTTACAGTGAATGTATAATTCCTTTGTCACTGATATCCCGAATGAACTCAAGGCATGGAACAGTCATCCTATCAACGTTCATTCACTTTCTTGATCTCAGAGTAGATTGGAGGAGATATGTATGAAATCAATATCACATACTGATTCACACATGCGTGTGCATGCCTATCTCAATCCTACTCATCAAGTGGCCATGGATATCAAACTCCCTCAGGAGGGACAAATCCCATATCTATCACTCACCCCTCAAAAGACCCATGTGTCAAAGCCACCCAATCATCACCTTTATAACAACCCATGTTTCAGGACTGCATTTGATGATGTCAAAGTGTACCCAACGACATGTGTTGAGTGTAGTGATTTCAGGTCAAAGAATCACACTCACCACCATCATTGTGAGAACTGACTGTGACTATCATGACATGGTTCCATGTGTCAAACTCACGGTGGGTCTGTATGGTACACTTGTTCTCTAACAAGTGCCTATGTGTTTGGTTTGATATCTCCATATCATGACTAACGAGATTCTGTCATCAACCAACACCACAATCTAGTCTTGTGTGTCATTGTTGTCTATCTACCTTCCACAATGACATCCAACTAGGGATATAATAAGAATGTACAAACTCTTAGCATCCGTATGATCTCATCGTTCAGGTCCTAAACCTGAAAGCATACGTCATTGAGTATTGTCATTCTCTAGAAATTCAATCTGTTCTATCATTATCTCATATGACTGAACCAGAAAGAATTGGAAGCTTGACTTTGATGTTTATCAAATTAATCTTAATGTATCCCACCAATCATCCCATGATTGGCTCTCAGGGCATACATACCAACACATATCTACTAAGATCATCAGTAAATATAATGAGGTACTTGTAAATACCTCTATCATATATTCAAAAGGGTCTACATACATCAATATGTAAGAGCCTTAATAGAATAATCACTCTCCCACTACATCTAGTGAAAATTGCTTTGTCATATCGCCCGATAATTAAGACTTGCACATATCTATTGGTTTAATAACCAAAAGAGTCTAGACAACCATCATTATGGATTCTAGAAATGCATTTCTCATTTTTATGTTCTCTAGATGACAATGCTATAGGTATTCATTGTTTGAGTCATCGAGTCATTCTATATATATATCTAGAACTATCAATATAAACTATTAGACATTAGGGCCACTTCCAAAAAAGATCTTATCTTTGGAATAAAATATATTCATAATATTCTTGTCCATACAAGATACATGATGTTTTTGATGGCATGTACATAATAGCAATTCACTAATTCTATTACATGCCCTCTAGGATTAGATGAATGACATGCAACAACTCTTGCTTTGCACAATTCTAGCTTACTTCTTATCGAGTCCTGAAGTGGAGATCTCTATCTCCTCATTCTTTCTCATTTCCTCCAAGTAGAGAGGAAAATTTCTCTTCCAGTGTCCAGGCTGGAAACAATAGTGACAATTTCCTCCCTTATTCATCCTTCCCTTTGCTCTGAGTGCAAAAGACTTGGGCTTTGGGATATATTTGGAACTCTTCTTAGCTTTGACTTTGTCCTCATATTTCCCTTTGCCTCTATTAATCATAATCACATACTTGGGGTTGTCTTTCTTCATCTGCGATTCTGCTATTGTCAACATGCCAAGTAATTATGACAATGGCTTGTCAAAATCATTCATGTTGTAGTTCATGACAAACTAAGTGCATGACTCTGGAAGTGACTACATAACCACATCTATGGCCAACTCTTGACCCAAGGAAAATCCCAGTCTAGCAATGTTCTCCACATACCCAATGAGCTTGAGCACATGAGGACCTACTGGATCTCCTTCTACTATGTTACACTTGAACAATGCCTTGGAGACATCATATTTCTCTTAATTTTCTTGCCTGATCTTGATACATGTTCTTAAGATGTGTTATCATCTTAGTAATGTCCATGTTCTCATGATGTCTCTGTAACTCATAGTTCATTGAGCACAACATCAGACATTTGACATCTACAACATCTTTAGAATGCTTCTTGTAAGCATCCTTGTCAGCCTTAGGAGTAGTACGAGTAGGTTCATCTAGCTCTGGTGTTTTAACGACATAGATCTTACACTCTTTAGTGAGAACAATCTCAATGTCCTCAACCAGTCGTGGAAGTTATTTCCATTCAACTTTTCCTTTTCAAGGATCCATCACAAAGAAAATGTATTTGTGTTTTCCATTAGATTCTACAAAAGAGATTTACAACTTATGTCAAAGCATTTTTGATTAATTTGATTTGGTAAGTTTAATAATAAGGCTTTTAATTAATTATCACTCTCACTATTTTTTTCAAATTGATAGCCCTCACATATCGATTTGGAAGATTGTAGCGCACGATGTTCTAGTGAGCCAAGACCCAAAACAATTGAGTTATTACCTAACCAATGCAAACATCTATAACCAATTATTAAGGTAGGCAACATTTTCCAATTGCATCTCCTGTAATTCTTGGATTGATAATATGTGCAACTCTTTGCCATAGTCACCTGCATGCTTCTAGGAACTTAATCTCATTAAGATCACATAATTAAGTCTAACCCAAAACCCAACACGATATTAATGCACCTTGTTTTGGCAAGCCCACATAACTACCATCACACTTCCATGAGATGGACATCATACCGTGATTTGGTGTAACCTACACTTAGATGATCAAGTTTTTCATGTGTTTTGCTTATGAAAAGTATATAAGACTTAACATTTTTGATTGAGATATATTATGTTTATATAAATGCATATACATATGAAATCGCCACATACTTATAGTACGTATCATATACAAACTATACCCATGAACGAGAAATATGCAATTATAAAACAAGAGCGATGGTTATGGGCATACTATGTAATTCCTTGGAGCCACAAGGAACTACTACCACCTAAGATCTACATCATATGTAGAAACTTGTTGTTGATGAATATATGTGTTGGAACCAATCTAGGATGATTGGCTCAACTCTTGAACCGATTGGTTTGCCTTCGGGTTGGTTGGTTGGTCTCTCAGAATGCTCGTCTAGTCTCTGGTCCAAGCAACTTCTGGACACCTCTAGATGATCGGTTGGGCCACCAGCCAATTAGTCAGCTCCTCTTATCGTCAGACCTACTTGGTCCTCCTACTGATCGATTCATCATATGAAATGGGTGGATCGTCTGGTGCAGAATGTCTTCTTTGCCATAATATGAATTGAAAATATCCTAATCCCATTTGACATATTACATGGTAACAGGGAAACCTCAAGTTACATTCGAGGGGATCATAGGAAGGAAAGAATTAAAACTTTTACATATGGAAAGGAGAGAAAGAGACTTAGTATGAAAACTAAGATATAAAAGGAATAACAACCATCCAACCAAGTACAAAGATCTAGGAAGCTATTGGCCATAACCATGCTAACATCCACTATCAAAACCAATTTTAGGGTGATGCATGTAAATTCCATATATATCATATCATATATGTATATTAGTCGGGATCATATGTGGTATTTGATCAAATATGTACATTAATCATTTAAGTATTTGAATCGTATGCAATAAATAAATGATAAAACCAAAATCTGATGATTTTAGTTAAATCTCAAAACACAATAAATTGACATTGTTTTGGTGCCTATGTTGGGAAAAATGACATTAGATACGTCAGTGAAAACAATTTTTTTTATTGTCATATTCCCCTTGAACAACAGATCATGTTAATAACTATGTAATGGGAATGGAGGTTTGTAAGGAATATTCCTAGTCCTAGAGCAAGTCCAGTGACTATCCCTTGTTGTAACATGCTACTTTCTCAAGTTGCTTTTGGACGAGTGTGGCGTCATCCTCCTGGTTGATCACCATATCCTCCTAGAGGATGGAAAAGGCCTCTTAGCCTATGTAGTAGTCTACACAGACCACCAGGAACTCTTGTCATTCTAGATGAATGGACATGAATGAATTGTCCCTTCTAGTCAGTGTTCTAAGACCGACTTACTTTCCCAATTGTCTCTCCCTTTCTATCCCTCCCTTTGATTAGTAGGACTTAATCAGGTTCTCACATTACCATAACTATGAGAAGACAACAATTATTAGAGCTTATTGTGGTCTCTGGAAGGCCTCCAATACCCTTCTATTTATGGGAGGGTTAGGGTCAAGACTTCTAGTCAGAGTCAGAGTTGAAGAGACAGATTTTCATGAATTTTTTTTGAGAAAGTCAGGAGACTATTCTATTCACCCCGCTCTCCTCATGCAGACACTACCAAAATTACAAATAGATTCTTGATTGTGAAAAGTAAACTGGGTAGTACTACTGCCCTTACAACTACTAAAAGATAAACTCCGATTCCCAAGGTGTTGGTTGTACTCTATAAAGTAGTTGGGTTGTTTTCAGTGCATCTTATCTAGGTTGTCCGCACTCCCGTTAACTTGTCTGCTGATGCAAGTTATAGTAACATCCTTGTTGCCTTCTAAGTGTTTCCTTATCTGAGCTCTCCACGGTGCCCACAACCAAAACTCCTCGTCATTCATCAACTGTACCGCTCGAACTGCAATGCAGCTATCCGATCGTATCCTCACCTTAGGCCATCCTTTCCTCTCAGCCATGTCCAACCCCAACACAATGACTGCTAGTTCGGCCTCAGCTACGGAGGCCACATCCATCTTCTTACCATGGCCTACTAACCACCCCCTTCCACCATTTCCGCCGCAACTGCTATGGAAGCCTTGTGTCAGAGAACATAGGCATCGACGTTAACATACACAACATCCTTTTCCTTTTCCTCCTACAATTCTTCTCTTCCGCCTCTTAGATGAGGAATCCCCCACCAGCTTATCCACTCCCATCCTTTGCAAGTATGTAATCAACTTCTCGATGATCTTGGCCCTTTGGTCCACTAAGACCTCAATCTTCTTAAAGATAGCTTTATTTATGAAATTCCATATCTTCCAGCACCCAGCAGCAAACCTTTGGACATGTTCCATCCTCTCTTTGAGGTTTCAGCTGATCTGTTCAGATAAGTTATCCACCTGAAAGAAGAAGCTAGAAAAGTTGGAACCCAACTTGTGCCACATATCTACGACAAACCTACAATCTCTTAAGACATGTAGGCTGTCCTCCTCACCATTGCCACAACGGATACAACTTGGATCAATAATTAACTTTCTTTTCCATCACTTTTTGTTTGTCAACAACCAACCATGGGTTATAGTCCATAGGAACATATGCATCTTGGCTGACACTGGAGCTGACCAGAATTTTCTCCAAGGCCCCACCTTCGATCTATATTTCCCTTGTCTCAGAATTTTGTAGGCATACTTTACAGTGAATCTCCCATCCTTACTCATGTTCCAAGCCCATGTGTCTTTTCCACTCCCTCTCATAGGTGTGGGTATTTGGCAGATATCCTAAACTATGTTAGTAGGGAGGTACCCTTCCATAAATCCCACATCCCACTTCCCTTGTAAGTCAAGCATGCCAACTACTCTGAGCTCCTGAATGCTCTCATCCACATTCCTCACCATCAGGTTTCGAAGCTTGGGGAAACCCGACACCCACCAGTCATTCCATACACTAGTGTCCTCACCATCCACGATCACTTTCCTGCTATGATCCTTAATTATACTGTCCATGCTGAAAATATGCCTCCAAAAGGGTGTGTCTCTCTGGCTTGGCCTACCGGTAAACCTTTTGTACTTGGCATTCAACCCTCTACACCACAGAGCCTATGTATTCTGTTTTAGATCCCGGGTGCATCTCATTAGTAAGGCTGCATTCCAGTCCTGTCCACTCACAATTTCCAGTCCCCCTTCCTCCTTAGGGGTAGTGACTTGGTCCCACACTACTAGTGATAAGGGCCTCGCTTTCCTGCCTCCCCCCCAAAGAAAGCTCCAAGTGGTTTTATCAATCCGATTGCATATAGCCACTGGGAGGCTGCTGGACTGCATAACATATGTGGGGATGGTAGACAACACTGATCTCACCAGGTAGTGCCTCACTGCAATGGATAGGGTTTTGGCTAACCACCCAGTAACCCTCCTTTCCACCTTGTGTACCACCTCACTATACATTTCCTTCCTGATCCAACCATGGATGATAGGGCCCCCTAGGTAGTGCCCAGATCATCAGTTGCCCGGAAGCCTGACTTTCTGCAGATCTATCTATGAACTCTCCTTGGTGTACTCTTTAAATCATTGTCTTTTCAGCTAAGATTACTTGACCCGAGGCTGCATTGAAATATTTAAAGTAGTTCAGAATCATTTCCATAAGTGCCTAATCTGCTCTATCAAACAACACAATATCATCCACAAACACCATGTGTGAGAAGGCAACCCCCTACTAGCCATCTTCATAGGTTTCCACTCCCCACTCCTGACTCAGGAATGTATGAGTTAGCTTAACCTCTCCAAACAGAGCATAAACAAGAAAGGGGACAGGGGGTCTTCTTGACGGAGTCCCCTAGTAGCTTTAAACTGGGGCAGTTGTTTCCTATTCCATAGGACACTGGTTCTACCTCCTGCGATGGAGTTCATGGCGTATCCGATGATATTTCTGGGCCATCCCACCTTTTCCATAGTATCATGAATAAACGACCAATTCGTTTTATCATAGGCTTTAGGGAGGTCAACTTTAATTGCTACGTATGCACCCTGACCTATTCGACACATATTGTGAATTAACTTTTGTACGATGACAATATTTTCTGTAATCTTCCTCCCTGGAACAAATATAGTTTGCTCCTTAGAAATCCAGTCAGGCACGTACCCTTTCAATCATTCAACCACAAGATTCAAGCATAGTTTAAGGATTGTGTTGTTGAGGGAAATAGGCCTTAGCTGATTACAGGAGGCCGGATTCTTGATCTTTGGTATGTGGGCTATAACAGAATCACACATTCCCTCATGGAGAGGGAACCCCATGATAGCACTCCAAACTGTGGTGATAATAGAGTCTTTGATATGTCTCCAGTTTGCTTGCATAAAATCCGCATCAACTCCATCTGGACCACTAGCCTTGTATTTAGCCATTTTTCGGAGTGTTCTGTAGACTTCCTCCTCATCTGGAATTTTTTCCATTTGATTCATCTGGTGAGGAGTTAGCTCTTTGTAGTTTTCTGGCATCTTGTTAATGTCATCTGGGTCAGGCATCCCAATAGCAGTGAAATGTGCTCAGAAGAAACCATTCACCATCTGTTCTTGTTGTCTCCCTTCACTCACCCACTAGCCGCTATCATTCTTTAAGGCCTTGATGGTATTTCTTTGTTGTCTACTTGTTATCACAACATGTTCACCTTTCAGCAACCAATTGATGTGGCTTTGTTGTTTTAGGTTATCCTCCTCTTTTGCTAGCATCTCCTCATTTTCTCTTTCTAGATAGGCACACTCTTCATGTAGGTTGTTGATGTAATCAGATGTCAGCGCCTCCTGGAGTTTTTCTCTCTCTTTAAGGATATGATCCTTCCATTTGTTCATGTCATTGAAGAGTTGTTGTTCCCATTTCATCAGCCCACCCTTGGCTTTCTCAAGGGCCTCCTGAAAGCCCAGGTTGCTATCCCAATTGGTAGAGACCGTTTGTTGAAAATCCTTCTCCTTAGCCCATGACGCTCTAGTCCTAAATCTTCTCCTTGCCCTCTGACGTGGTGTGGAGGAGATTAGAATGGTTTTATGATCAGAATTGATCCTATGGAGATGACAAACTCCATAATTACTGAAGCTTTAGATCTAGGAAGCATTAACTACACATCTGTCTAGTCTCTCCATAAGAGCCGAGACCTTGTATGTGAAAGGGGGACCCGAGAAACCAATGTCATGTAACCCTGCATTAATGAGAGCTTCTTGAAACTTGGTAGCTTCACTATAACAGAACCTTTTACTCCCTTTCTTCTCCGTCGGGTCTGTCATGGCACTAAAGTCACCAAGCACAGCCTACGCCCCATCCATGCCTCGTCCAATCTGCCCAAGGTGTTTCCAAAGCAGGGGTCTAAACACTGGGTTAGGACTGGAGTAAACCACAGTACAAAAAGAGTTGTTGACCCTATAGTGTATTTATTATTGATGACTCTCCAACACCTCAACCTTGCACTCATCCTCATTCCATAGTAAGCAAATTCCCCCAGAGAACCCACAAGCTTCAACTCTGTGAGATCTAGTGAAGCAGAGTTTGTGGATGGAGTTGTTAACCTTATGCTCAGATATGCGAGGTTCGAGGACTGCCACCATCTTCACTTTGTGTCATTGAATCATATCTTTCAAGGTATTGAGGGTGTCATCATTCCAGATGCCCCTCACATTCCTAGCTATTGTATTGATCATTGAACACACATGGAAGGGGATTGGTTTACTAAGTTCCCCCCTTGGGGGTTGCCTCTCCCACCACGTCCTCCTCCATTCTCACCTGCTATCTTGTGTTGTATACAAGTCCCTTCATCCTTACACTGCTACTTCTGGTCTCCCTGCCGAGTGTCCCATTTCCATGACCCTGATCCCCATCCTCCACGCAAGGACCCATTATTGTCTCAACATTCTCCATCATGACTACCTCCTAGTTCTCCTTCCCTGTTATGTTAGTAATGACTTTGTCTACTCCTAGATTCACAGCTGTATGACCCTCTGTTGTCTTTGTTAGAGCATTACCTTTCTTATTTACTGCCTCATTCACCCGTGTTGTATTTTCCCTCAGAGTATCTTATGTTGGAGCCTCTTGAGTAATCACCTTACTCTTCCTCCTTCTTGTTTTCCCTCCTTGTACAGTTTTACTAGTGGCATCTACTGTCACCTCCTTTATCTCCTCTTCCCCTTCATCCTGCGCCTTAGTCTCATCCACTTTGAGAACTTCATATCTGTTCCTACTCTCCTTATCTTTCCTTGATCCCCCACATTCTTTTGTTTTTAGTTTGGCCTCTTGATATGAACATTATTGCCATAGTAGGTCTGCCATTGCTCCCTCTCCTCATTCCATTTAACTCCTACTCCTTCCTCAGTTTCTTCAACTCTTGTACCTGTGTTAACTGGTTTCCCACAAGCCACTTTTGTGTGCCCAAATCTTCCACAGCTAGCGCAGATCTCTGGTATCGCCTTATATTCCACCTTGTATTCATACCCATCTATGATGACCACCGGTTTTATGGGCCCCTTTATTTCAAGGTCCACCGCAATCTGAGCAAACTTGCTCTTGGTGCAGCTGGAAGTGTGCTCATCCACTCTGATGAGTCTTCCCAACACCTGGCCTATTTTGTTGAATATCATCTCATTGTATAGGTGTAGTGGCAAATCTAGGACCCTAGCCCAGGTCACCACCCATTTAGGCATTTCATAAGTAGGCTGGAAGTATGGATCCCATGGCCACACCATTAGATAGCTTCTGAAGATCACCCATAGCCCTCCTGTTAGAAACTTGTAAAAATATTCTTCACACGATAGCTATATGACATAATGCTCCAAGCTTAACTCGCGGACATTCATTCTACCCAGTGGCTTCCAGAGCAGTTTGATCCTGTTGACCATCGTGAGATATCCGAGAGTCTTCCCTACTAGCTTCGATACCACAACGTATTTCCATTACTTCTGTAGGATCTCTTGTTCCTCTGGTGCTATATAAATCTCTAGGTATTCTTTTTCATTGATTATTTCCACATCTTCCAGCCTTATCTTCTCCAGTGGTCCTTCTAGTATGAATAATGTTTTTTGTACATTCCTGGCTCCAACGGCTTCTCTGAAAGACTTCATTCTGCCCACTGTTCCATTGAGTTAGTTTACAACTTCATTGCCTAGAGGAGGGAACATGGTTTCCATCTCCATGTCCATGAGGGTGCTCTGGTTTGTTGACGCTCGGCGGGCTTCATCTAGGCCCCCTCATTCCCACATATTGTAGGTCCATGCCTATCTCTTCCACTCTCATGAAGGTCTGTCCCATCTGGCGGTCATCTGTAATTACTACTTCTTCCTCCTGAGAATCTTCCTCTCCCCTCCTCTTCTACCCCCTGTCCGTTTGCCGCCACCTATACCTCCCAGGAAACATCCTCCACTCACCGTGTCACCCTCTAAATCACCCCCCATATTGCCCCTCTTGCCCCCCAAATAGCCCCTCTCACCTCCCATTAGATGATCAAGTTTTTCATGTGTTTTGCTTATGGAAAGAATATAAGACATATTATTTTTGATTGAGAGATCTTATGCTTATATAAATATATATACATATGCAATCACCACATATTTATAGTACGTATCATATACACACTATACCCACAAATGAGAAATATGCAATTATAAAATAAGAGCGATGGTTGTGGCCATACTATGCAATTCCTCATAGCCACAAGGAACTACTACCACCTAAGATCTACATCATATGTAGCAACCTATTGTTGATGAATATATGTGCTGGAACCAATCCAAGATGATTGGATCAACTCTTGAACTGATTGGTTTGCCTCCTGGTTGGTTGGTTGGTCTCTCAGAATGCTCGTCTGGTCTCTGGTCCAAGCAACTTCTGGACACCTCTAGACGATCGGTTGGGCCACCGACCGATCATTCAGCTCCTCTTGTCGTCAGGCTTACATGGTCCTCTAGCTAATCAATTCATCTTATTAAATGGGTGGATCGTTTGGTGCAGAATGTCTTCTTTTCCATAACAATAACTGAAAATATCCTAATCCTATTTAACATATTACATGGTAATAGGGAAACCTCAAGTTACATTCGAGGGGAGCATAAGAAGGAAAGAATTAAAACTTTTACATATGGAAAATGAGAGAGAGAAACTCAGTTTGAAAATTGAGATATAAAAGGAATAACAACCATCCAACCATGTATAAATATCTAGGAAGTTATTGGCCATAACCATGCTAACATCCACCATCAAAACCAATTGTAGGGTGATGCATGTAAATTTCATATATATCATATCATATATGTATATTAGTTTGGATCGTATGTGGTATTTGATCAGATATGTACATTAATCATTTAAGTATTCGGATCGTATGCAATAAATAAATGATTTGTACATTAATCATTTAAGTATTCGAATCGTATGTAATAAATAAATGATAAAACCAAAATCTGATGATTTTAGTTAAATCATAAAACACAATAAATTGACGTTTCTTTGGTGCCAATTTTGGGAAATATGACATTAGATACGACAGTGACAAATTTTTTTATTATTATCATATTCCCCTTGAACAACCGATCGTGTTAATAACTATGTAATGGGAATGGAGGTTTGCAAGTTATATTCCTTGTCTTGGAGCAAGTCCAGCAACCATCCGTTGTTGTAGTATGCTACTTTCTCAAGTTGCTCCCGGACGAGTGTGGCATCATCCTCCTAGTTGATCACCATAGATGGTGGTTGACCACATCCTCCTAGTGGATGGAAAAGGCCTCTTCGCCTATGTATCAGTCCACACAGACCACTAGGAACTCTTGTCATTCTAGATGAATGGACAAGAATGAATTGTCCCTTCTAGTCAGCATGCAAATGTCAACTTGCTCTCCCAATTGTCTCTCCCTTTCTATCCCTCCCTTTGATGGGTAGGACTTACTCAGGTTCTCACATTACCACAACGATGAGAAGACAAAAATTATTAGAGCTTATTGTGGTCTCTAAAAGGTCTCCAATACCGTTCTATTTATAAGAGGGTCATGGTCAAGATTTCTAGTCTGAGTGGGAGTTGAAGAGACATATTTTCATGATTTTTTTTGAGAAAGTCAGGAGACTATTCTATTCACTCCGCTCTCCTCATGCAGACACTACCAAAATTACAAATATATTCTTGATTGTGAAAAGTAAATTGGACAGTACGACTGCCCTTACAACTACTGAAAGATAAACTCTGGTTCCCCGGGTGTTGATTGTACTCTATAAAGGAGTTGGGTTGTTTTCAGTGCATCTTAGCCAGGTTGTCTGCACTCCCATTAACCTGTCTATTGATGCGAGTTATAGTAACATCCTTGTTTCCTTCTAAGTGTTTCCTTATCTGAGCTCTCAACGGTGCCCACACCAGGGACTCCTCGTCATTCATCAGCTGTGCCGCTCGAACCGCAATGCAGTTGTCCGATTGTATCCTCACCTTAGACCATACTTTTCTCTCATCCATGTCCAATTCCAACACAATGGCCACTAGTTCGGCCTCAGCTACTGATGTCACATCCATCTTCTTACCATAGACTACTAACCACACCCCTTCCACCATTGTCGCCGCAGCTGCTATGGCAACCTTGCGTTAGAGAATAGAGGCATCGATGTTAATGTACATGCCATCCTTTTCCTTTTCCTCATGTTGTTATTATCTTCCTCCTCTTAGATAAGGACTCCCCACAAGCTTATCCACTCCCATCCTAAGTCAGTAAGCAACTTCTGAATGATCTTGGCCCTTTGGTCCACTGAGACATCAATCTTCTCAAAGATAGCTTTATTTCTGAAGTTCCATATCTTCTAGCACCCATCAACAAACCTTTGGGGATGTTTCGTCCTCTCTTTGATGTTTCGTATGATCCATTCAGATAAGTTATCCACCTGAAAGAAGAATCTAGGAAAGTTGGAACCCAACTTGTGCCACGTATCTACGACAAACCTGAGTCTCTTAAGATGTGAAGGTTGTCCT
Source organism: Alisma plantago-aquatica (assembly GCA_963693085.1). Classification (NCBI taxonomy): domain Eukaryota; kingdom Viridiplantae; phylum Streptophyta; class Magnoliopsida; order Alismatales; family Alismataceae; genus Alisma; species Alisma plantago-aquatica. The sequence goes on along the minus strand of OY856414.1, from coordinate 880,015,408 downwards.
TCTCACCATCGCCACAGTGGCTGCAACTAGGATCAACAGTTAACTTTCTTTGCCATCACTTTTTGTTTGTCAACATGTATCTAATTCCATATTACAATCATCATATGATTGGCTCTCTGGGAAAACATACCAACTTGTTCCTGGCCAAAAAAATGGGCCTCTTATGGGAACTTCAAGAAGACTAGTTTGTATGGGAGAAACATCAAAATATACCATACTAGTCAAGGAAGGAGGGTGTTTGCCAATTTTTCACTAGAAAGAAATAGAATAGGAATCACTCAGAACACACCAAGAATCACTAAATATCAAGATGATGACACCAATTAAGCTATTCTAAATGATAACTCTACCTTTATCAACATTTTCACCACACACAATAAAAGATTGAATGTAATTTCCCCATTATAAGGTCAAAATGAATGATGTATCTATTTGAACTAATATGATTTACATGAATAGTATGCTCATTACAAATAATAACAATTGTAGTATAGGAATATAATTTAGGGTTAGATATAAAGCTTTCACCATTCTACAACAAATCCACAACTACTTGAACACCACTAGCTTTAATTGTATGTATATATCGGCTTTAGTCCTTGTAATTTCATCATGAATGGGAGAAAGTTAATTAGAGACCCCCTTACATTCCAGGATAGAATGCATAAAGGTTTATCCATACCACCATCCCTAGGATGTGTTAACTCCCCATCTCCAAATTAATAATGTAAGGAAAGTTTATTTAGGGATAAATCTATGCATCTTGAATTTGAATTGACACTTATAGGAGATCATTTTGCAAAAGGTTTAGTTTTCTTGTTCTATAACTTCCAATCAGATTCAACATGAACACATAACCAGTTTGCATATATTTTGAAATCATTATTTGCAATAAAATTATTTTTAAATTGCAGTCCATGTATAAAATCATTTTTTCTCTATTAAAAGAAATATTATCGTTGAACCCACAAGTCATTTTGGTCTTAGGAAGATATGTGAACAATATTCTATAGTTACTATTTTGTCTAGAGCCACAAATATTTTTATGTGAAATTTAGATCAGTTATATTTCCAATCAAAATCTTATTTCAATTGAGATAGTATCAGATGAACTCATGCTCTGGATAGTAGATGGTTTATGAGTTGTTATGCTTTTAGATACCTATCATTCAAGTTTTCATTCAATCAAGTGACGTCTATGTTGAACTCCTAGTTTGACCAAAGAATTTTCAAACGGACTTATTGAATAAATTTTTAGTCAATATGTATATGCATCATAGATTGAATAGTCTTTAGTTGAAGGCATAATAATGATATCAATCATAGTATATTTGATCAACATAGTCTGGTTCATGCAAAATTATTTTCTTTAGTTCCTATACATTGTTTGTATAGTGCTGACCAGTACACCCTCTCCTCCATACCGATCCGTTCATTATTGACTCTTGGGGTCACATTAGCACCTTCAAGGTAATCAATAAGACAATTCCAAACTTCTTGTGGTGCGTGAGGGGTGAGTCCTTGAGGAGGGCCTGGATGATCTAGACACTCTTGATGGTTGACTATTGGGGGTAGGGGGTCAGTATCCCACAATTACAAGAGACCATGATGGTGTATCATATCAAGGCAGCATGGGAGATTTTGCTAGAACTCACTTTGTGTGTGGTTCTTCCACATGAATTATTCCCATAGACCCTCCCCTTGAAATGATATTCATACACACTTCCTCCAACTTACTTAGTTATTGTCTCCGTATTATCGTAAGATATGGATGACACTCCCTCTAGTTTCTGTTACATTTTGAAAAATTTCTGTTAGATATTGAAAGAGGGGCAATCGGGAAAGGGAATCACAAACTCCTCCAGTGTTGGACCTGCTGGTGCCACTCTTATTTATGTTGGCATGTCAAGTTACTAGGATGACCATTTTGCCCTTTTGTACAAGAAGGAATGACATGGCAAAAATAGACAATGCAACATGAAGGATTGTAAGAGTAAAGAAGCGGGGAGCGGGAAGATACGTCAGTCTTTAGGTCTCTAGAGACAAAAGAGCAAACACCTAGAAGAAACACAGATCTTCGGGACTCTTAGAGACAAAGGGAACAAACACATAGACAGAGAATCAACGACCTGTGTATATACAACCTTAATAGTTTCGAGGCATACCCGATGATTATGGGACAGGGTCAACTCCCCCACCCCATGGGGCAACTAGAGTAGTGTTATATTCTTCTCTTTTGCTAGTCGTCTATCCCTTGTGGATTGGGGGATCCAAGTCAATTCTTTCTGGGATGATGAACTCAGCCAGTGGCGGATCTATTATAGGGTTGGGGTGGGGACGACCCCCAAGATTTTTAGAAAAAATATTATATTGTGATACCATGTTTGAGTTTAAAAAAGTATGTTATACTAAGTTATGCCCCCTAATGACTTTGACAAACAAAATTAAATAGATATGATTATTAATTATTCATATAGGAGTAAGAGTTATAAGATATCACATTATGGTTAAATCAATTAAATTATGGAAACATATTAAGTGTTAGGTGATATAATGAATGTATAAAAATGGCCTAACATTTTCTTAGTATCTTTAATACCAACAGAGAAAACACAACTGTACAATATTATTAAAACTTAACTGTTTAACATTAAAGTAATAATAAACATAATAATGTAAAAATATAAATATATAAAATATATTAAAAATAAATAAAAAAGGAACAATAAATACTTAATCTGAAATTTTCCACAAAAATATTGTTTAAACTTGACAGTGAGTATCAAAATATCAAATTTTGTTTTATAAACAATAATCATCTTACAATGTCATTATAAGTCATGTTCTAATTATACTACCTTTTCACCTATGGATTTATTCTCAATTTGATATGTCATGAATGGATGAGAAGAGAGAGAGGATGAAGGATGATAGGTGATATTTTAGTGTGTGTTATTTGTACAGGGAAGGAAGAAAATGGTAAAAAAGAATAAATAAATATTTTTAAAAGAAACAAAATTAATCTTTTTATTTATATTAATTGTGGGATACATAAACATTTCCTCTCCCTATCACATTAGCATTTCCCCTCCCTATCATATTGTAAGATAGACTAGTTATACATTTATTATTAACTTGACCATTGATACATGAGGGATACAAGATGTAAATTCCATATTTATGAAGTATAAAATATATGCTAATGTTAAAATTTATGTTACTTTTTAAAACTATACCTTGATTTGTATTATGATTTTTACTATTTGTAGTTATTTTGTTTTCTTTTCTATGCCAAAGATAAGCATAAAAATGAAAAGAAATTATAGTGAAATAGAATGAAGAAAGACAACAAGTTGTGGTGCCGTCCCTTTCTAAAATGAAAAAAACTAAATCCTTAGGATAAGAAGATTTGCATCAAATTAACTATATAAGACAGTGATTTTAAAATTTAGAATAGGTTCGATTTGGGTTGAGATCTGAGTTATTATTTGAGTCAAGATATGAATCATATTTTTAATCTTGTATGGATTTTTTCAATGAAATTTACTTTATTATATAGAGTTGAAGTGGCTAGTTAACTATAAATTATTATATTTTCTTCATATGTATATAATACATCACAAATTTATGTGATATGAGTCAAAATCAACTCAAATTACTATAAATGAACTTGATCAAATTGGTTCAAACTTTGGGTTAAGAATACTATAATACGAGGTAGTCAAGATGATATAACTTTCCAATAATATAAATTTGATATCAAAAATTTTGGTTCGAAATCTAAGTTGGATCTGGACCTGATTTAGGTTAAGAATTATATTAACACCTTGCCCCCCCCAAGAATTCCGGTCAAGATTCACCATTAAACTCAACTAAGAGTGGGAAGTCTAAATTCAAACAAGACAAGACTGAAATATGGTTAATAAAAATTTATGGACATGAGGCCCAGACTGAATAAGAGTGTCCGATCCCAGAATGAATCAAAAAAATGAAGGATCAGACCGAGACCGGATCAGATAGCTAATATTCATGCACTTTTGATTATAAAATATAAGAGTACAATGTTATACAAATTATAAAAGAACTAATAAGACATTTGAGTTTGGTAACACAAATCAAATTACACAACTAAATACTTAAAAATCGAGATAAAAATGTTATAAGACTATTGGGAACATTACTAATATCATACTTGCACATAGTAGCATATTCAAGACTAACTGTCATAAATTTCTAAAAAACAATAAACTAACACCTACAATGATCATAAAATTGAATTATATAATAATAAACTTGCAAAGAAGGGGTGGAAAAAGGAAACAATCACAAATATATGTCATATGTAATTTTATTAAAAAATCATAGAGACTTCCTAATCCATTCTTGGTTGAATTTTCAACCTCTAGGATTGGGAAAACTAATATTTATCCTAATTGGGAGGGAATGCAACACAAAATTATAACACTACAAATAAAGAAATAAGATCAAATTGTATACTTTTTTTCAGATCTTGGTATTGAGAGAACTCCACAATGTTTCCTTTATACTTACCTTATCCTTTTGGGATGTAGTTGACCAAAGATCACAACATGTATACTCTTTTCCAGGACAAGAAGGATCACCAACTTGCTTATATAGTGGTTTCCACTTCTGTCACCTTGAAGCACCTATAGAGGACTTTTCACGAGTGAGCTATGTAGAAAGAGGGAATTGGAATGATTGTATTGAAGATTTGCTAATTGAGCTTCTAAAAAGAGATTGGGAATTCTTTCACAGCAAGAGAATCTCTAACGTGAGCACAAAAATTTTAAACGAGACACGATAACAAATAATACATGTTCTCAACAATTTACAGTGTTCAAGTGTATGTAAGGTGATTAAATATGGTCCCTTTATATAGAAATAGAATAGGTTTAGTCTATGGAAATGTCTTGGAACACCTATGATCAATATATTTTCCTATTTTAGTAAAAATGATTTTTTTTCTACGACAAAGGAGGCCACTCCATATGCAAAAAAAGGCCCACTATCAAAGAAAAACCATAATGTATCCAAAAAATTCCTGGTGTTAAGAGTATGATTTCTATATACGCAGATTAAACTCCTAACACGCATATGAATATCAACCAGGTATGAGGTCTTAGGGAACCATTGGGCCTTAAAAATTATATGGCAATTTCACATGCAACCATGTTCACCTCTTTGTGTATGGACAAGATAATGATGCACCTTTCATTCAACACCTCTCTGATGCCTCTAACTGTGTAGAGAAGACACCATAGGATATGTGTATGGCCCCATAAATTATCCACTATCCCTCTATTTTCAAACTCAATGGTGGATATATTCAAGTTGGCATCATCCACCAAGTTAGTGAAATCACCATCACCTTCATCTATGCCTCAATCAACCTGCTCACATTGAGCCAAGCTCTAAAATAGAAAACCATGTAACTCCTATCCCTTACAATGCCCACAACCCAAAACTAAATAGATTCATTTTCACATCTATCTTTGTAGATGACAAGGTATAATTTCATGTTAAGAAGTATGGGGCTTGTCAACCCACCAATTCAATTATCTTGAGTTTGAACTTGGGATTGCAAGCCCCCATCAAGTTACTAACCCCATCAGTAGGGTCATCCCCCATTGCAGTTAAGTGGAGTCCTCTTGCACACATGTCCACCATGTTGTGGATCTATGCCAAGTAATCAGGCTGGGGAGGATGCCCTTCAAACAACCAAAGAAAAAGGACTACCATCCCGAACCCGGTACTCCATGACACGATGTACAACCAAGGTATCTAGTGGGATTTGTGACGAGAGCACAAAATAGTTGGACTTATACCATAAGAATCTAGATGATTGTCGATCATAAAGAGATGATCCAACCTCTCGACTCTAGGGGGTCACAGAAGATGCATTGCAATACAAGGGGGATCATGCATCTATGAATTGCATCACCCGCAAGGATGGAATGGTGCATAATCCTCCATAAGGTTGTCTGCATGGGAGATATCCTAAGGACCAAAGCCATCATGAGTATGTTTCAACCATACGTGGAAGAGGTTGGATAATGATTCTCATCATCTTGAGGGAGAAGGATCCATCATCTGTTAGAGTCTAGCAAAGTGAATCTGGGTACATTGATATTATTAGGATAGTTGAGATGAAATTCACAAACCCTTGTTAGAGAAAAAGAGATCCAACTTGTGCCCACTAGTCCAAACCAATGGACCAAACTAGACCGAATCTTTTACCTAGTCTGGTCTTGGACTGATTTGACTCTAAGTCCGGTCTTCTATCTGCTAGTCTTTTTAAATCCAGTCCTCAATCTAGTCTGGTCCAAAGCCAGTAAAAATCGATCTAACCCGATTAGACCAAATAATATAAAAAACTTATGATATATATCAATTAAATCTAATATTTATCATGGGTTGTAGGGATGTGAATGAACATTATTAGTAACTCTAGAATTTATTAATAGGTATATTAATATAATGGTCAACATACTAATGTCATTATATCAATAAATGTCAATAGCGCTAACCTTTACACTTATATAAGAACTAAGTAGCCGTAAAATAAATATAAATATTGCATCACAATGTGACAAAAAAAAATTAAAAGGATGTGCACATTGAATTGGATATCAATAGATCAGTATATTCCATTTAGTTAAACAATTGCTATAAACTTAGTAGTCTAAGAGAGTCTACTCACCCCACTTCAAACTCCTTTTTATTTGGCATCAGAGCAAGCCTTCAAGGTAACTTTCAACAATGCTAGAAGAAGATGAATGAAAACATTTCTAGAATTCTCAAATTGGAGGTCGTCCACCATACAAAGTCATTCTCTTCAACGTGGCCAACTACATCTACTAGAAGATAAGGATGCAATTTTTTATTGGAATCAACCATGGCTTGTGGAAGATGGTGTCCAAAGAGTAGAAATCACCAACCTTGCCACCAGATGATTGGGTCATGGAGACTACCATGAAATTACAACTCTCTCTCTCAAAAAGATTATAATTAAAGAACTAATGAGAAAGTTATTAATCAACTCTACACTAGTTTAGGCAAGGCTCAATGTGGTGGAGTAGGTCACTTAAGATAGACTAGGTTTAGACTTACATGGAAAAGGCCGAGAATTGCAAACTAGGATTCCAACCTCAACTTAATAGCATTAAGATGTAATATGGCACTCTTAATTTTATGAAACACTTAGGAATAGTTTATGTAGAAAGTGTTTAGGACTATCTAAGTACTTAACTAGTTTTGTAGGATAATTTGTGGAAATAACATGCTAATTGCACAAAAACCTAAAAAGTATGCATACTATTGGTTATTTGAATTACAATTTAATTAAGAAGCACCTTGATCAAGCTATGCTTCAACTAAAAGATAGACGACACCACTACACTATAGTCTTAGACTTTGAAAAATGACTCAAATAAATTTTAGAATAAATTCTACCTAACCTAATGGGTGTGTAGAAGTATAAAAATAGGTTTAGCATGGTATTTGTTCTTCTATCACTTATATTTACATGATTTCTATCTAGTTTTGTAACTTCACATGTACAAGTCATAAATGTAGATATAAACTTATTTACACACATCCAAACACATAAATTTCACCACAAACGTATCATTTAAATATTGTCTAAGCTCTGTGATCACTTAAAACACTCAATACAAATGTTAGTAACACAACATGAAATACTTTTATCATCAAATAAGAATGTGGCATATCCAAGAAGGAAACAATATCCCCTTTTTCATCAAACAAATCCAATGTAAATATAAGATATCCAAACCTTGAGCATGATACATTTGATTTTCCAAAAATAGAAACAAATCTACATGCATTTTCCCCTTTTTTAGTAAAACGGAGGGTAAAAAAGTCTTACTCTAAAAAGACACTTGACCCCTCAAAAATATATACATATAGAGAGGGGAAACACATACCCAAGAATACACGCATAGATCATTTAGAAGAATAGTGCATTATAAACAAAAGAACCTTAATTTGGTCAAGGAACAAAAATGGTAAGGCTACCTTCCTATCAATAAAAGGAATGTAAAGTACTCCATGATAGAGATGGAACTAAGAATGTAAATATCAATAAAGAGTCTATTAACCAAAGGATAAGAAATTTTAAGTCAACCATTTATATATATGATGTAAGAAACATAAACTAAACATATTGAAAAGTGTATCATAATTTCAACCCGCCTTAATCACATAATTAACTCCATTGAGCTCTTGAAAGATCCACGAACCATGATATAAACATATACAATGAAGAACTACAACTGCACTAGTAACATGTTAGATAAATTCATTTCATACATAAAAGAACACACAAATATGAAGTAAGACAATTCTAATGAAATAAAATATGCAAATTGAAAAACTAACAAGTAGAACTCTGATCAAACACGACTTCAATCGAATTGCCCCCTCGATCAAACTACATTTTAACTAAGAGGTAGCATGTTGGAAAAACTTAATTCAATAGAAATCCGACGAATAAACACCAATCAATTGTATATTAGATGAAAATTGCCACTAGAAAGATAATATGATGGAAATAGTATATGATCAAAAATATATCCTATAAATCTCATGATTAAATGCCATACCAACTTGAAGGATTTTCCCTAAAACCCATCAAAGAAAATTCCTTGAGCGACATGTTGTACCTTACAACTGTCCCTCCAGAAATCTTGTGTTGGTCGTGTTGGCCTTCATTATTGTATTTATAAGGAATAATAAATCCTAGTAAGTGCAAATTTCAAGGTGTAGCATCCCTCATAGACATACTATTTTCCAACAAAAATTATTATTTTTAGATTTAAAGTCATCCCTCATAAATATAATGTTCTAAAAACAATGACAATAATAATCATTTTATACAACTTCATTTTAGAAAGAACACTCATAATAGTACCCACACATAGATAGTAAATTTTATCATTATCTCTCCTTTTTATGATTGGAAAGGGAGCCGTCCCCTGGATGGGTCTCTTTGTGACCCACCCAATGATGTAAACCCCTCAAGCCTAGAGCTTACCACTCACACAGGAACCATTTTAAGCAAACAATTGGCTTCCCTATGAGATGGGTAAAATTCTTCATAGTTACTCTATACAAATTAAATTTACATAGAGAGTGCATTACCCTAAAATTGGTAAAAAAAATTACTCATATACACCATATTACTTTTGGTACCTCAAACTCCTTTCTTTTTAATATATGTTTCAAAAAATATATACATTGTAATATTTGAACACCTTTTATGAACAAATTCATAGAAATAAATGTAAGAACAAGAATTGACTAAACAGACAACTAGTAAAACTCAAACTCATTACATACCTCACACAAACTCAAACAAAAGAAAGATAAGGTAAACAAGATCTCTCTCCTTCAACCTACAACATTAAACCCCTAATAGCAAAGAAGAGATGAAACAACTGTCCAAAGCAACCTATTGAGGCATAAGCGTATTTGATTTTGACAATAAGCACAATGGAAGAGTTGACTTAGTCTAATCCAAAGTTGACTTAGTCTAATCCAACTAAACTTGAAATATACAAACATGCTTAATAATAACACGACAATAAAAAAACATTGCCAATAGTCTAATCCATCCTTGAGATGAGTAGTGTGAGATAAAATTGGACATCATAGTTGACACGACAATAAAAAAACATTGCCAGTTCTTGAAATGGTTAGGAAGAATCTAGTAAAAAGTTTATTTATAGAGAGGACAAGGAAAGGAATATTCCATCTAAACACACAAAGCCTATAGGAAAGTACTTTACAAACTCTATGGCATTGAGCATGGTTCCTCTTGTTGAATACACATCTTTGGTCTCAAAATGCAGTGTATATGGGAGTGATATGCTATTCAAACAAGATCATACATTGTGTACTTTCCTCAAGCATTCTTTGGACATCAAATTGATGTACTTGGACAAATTACCATATCCAAAGATAATGAGGTTGAACTTCAGGGTTTTGTTGTATTCTGAATCCTAGATTTTGGATGATTACATCATGCCTAGATAAATCCAGCATGTCTTTTACATGAGAATTCCCCTAGACATTAATTAAGTACTTAGCGATATTCTCATATCCCAACAAAATGAGATGAACTTCCCTGTTTGACTAGATTCAAATCCTAAATTTTCAATAAATATAAACATTTCCAATTGAATCTAGGAAAGTGTCACTGAACCGTGCTTACCCCCAATTCCAATCCCACCACCTAGACAGGGGTAGAGGAATTGAAGCTCTCGTCCCTTTTTGGCCTGATTAATCTCACACAATCTTATACATAGAAGAAAAGAACATCTCTTTTTATTTAAAATGAACCAAAAAAATTTACAGATGACCCATGCAAAACAAGACAACAACTTAAAAGGATAGGGAAACTAACTACGACAAAAATTGATACAACCCGATTGCATATTATGCTCCCATATTTGTAGATTTATTGGTGTAGCTTCAAATCTTATAGTGGAGTGAAACGAATAAAGGGACATGAGTAGAGTCTTATTTTATCTAAATAAAAAATCATGACTCAATATCAATGCATAAACATTGAGTACAATTATGAAAAGCATGATAACAATATATCTAATATCAAAAGAAAATATCCGCTTGGCACCCATTTTAGAACTAGAACAATAATTGGGTTCATATTCTTCTACCTATGACGCCCTGCCCCTCGACGAAAAGGTTGCGAAAATCATATGGAGACTTTGATGTTTATGCAAATAAGATATTAACAAGGAGATATATTTTAAAGTGATCAACAAGTACAAGTTTCCAGAAACAAAACAAATACAATATACTCCGTAACAAGAGTCAATCACCTCACATAATGAGAGTAGGTGAAAAGATTTACAAGGAGCCACTTAATGCTAGGAGAAAGGCCAAGGGCCACTTAAACCTAAGTGAAAGGAAAAAGGTCGCCACTTGACCCCTAGCAAAAAAAGGAGAAAGACTCAAGATGAAACAATAACAAGGAAACAAAGGGAGTGTTGGTATGTATGCCCTGAGAGCCAATCATGGGATGATTGGTGGGATACATTAAGATTGGTTTGATAAAGATCAAAGGCAAGCTTCCAATTCTTTCTGGTTCAGTCATATGAGATAATGATAGAACAGATTGAATGTCTAGAGAATGACAGTACTCAATGACGTATGCCTTCAGGTTCAGGACCTGAATGATGAGATCATACAGATGCTAAGAGTTTGTACATTCTTATTATGTCCCTAGTCGGATGTCATTGTGGAAGGTTGATAGACAATAATGACACACAAGACTAGATTGTGGTGTTGGTTGATGATAGAATCTCATTAGTCATGATATGGAGATATCAAACCAAACACATAGGTACTTGTTAGAGAACAAGTGTACCGGACAAACCCACCGTGAGTTTGACACATGGAACCATGACATGGTAGTCACATTCAGTTCTCATAGTGATGGTGGTGAGTGTGATTCTTTGACTTGAAATCACTACACTCAACACATGTCGTTGGGCACACTTTGACATCATCAAACACAGTCCTGAAACATGGGTTGTTATAAAGGTGATGATTGGGTGGCTTTGACACATGGGGCTTTTGAGGGGTGAGTGATAGATATGGGATTTGTCCCTCCTGAGGGAGTTTGATATCCATGGCCACTTGATGAGTAGGATTGAGATAGGTGTGCGCACGCATGTGTGAATCAGTATGTGATATTGATGTCATACATATCTCCTCCAATCTACTCTGAGATCAACAAAGTGAATGAACGTTGACAGGAAGACTGTTCCATGCCTTGAGTTCATTCGAGATATCAGTGACAAAGGAATTATACATTCGCTGTAACACCATTCACGGATTGTAGGATTGAAAGTTGTTCTCCAACTTTCTATTTCACTTGGGTAGTACTGATGTGCGACTAGGCACTGCTCTTTGCTTGTGAAGTCATAAGTGTTATGAACTTTCACTGCCAACGTGAATTGGACCTGCAGGGTCACACACATAGGATTTAACCTGGAAGAGGAGTTTATCCACAAATGATGTTTAGATTGATTACTAAAGGAGTTTGGTAGTTCAATTAAACACTCAATCAATTGATAGCTCAATATCATAGTGTTCAAGGTGTTGGACCGATTGATTAGAGTATCAGATTGATTGAACCTGCAATTGATTGTTTTTTTGCATAGTCTGCTGCTCCAACCGATTGGCTCATGTGATGAACCGATCGGCTCATGTGATGAACCGATCAGCTCAGGTTGGTGAACCGATCGACTCATGGGATGAACCGATCGGCTCAAGATAGGCTGAACCGACCGGTTCAAGTGTTGAACCGATCGGCTCAACTGGTCTAACTGAGATCGTTTGGAAAGTCAGAAGACTATTTTGCAAATACAATTTGTTTTACTTATACAAATTCGATTTGGACAAGGATTAATATTTAATTAATCGGAAACAAATTTGAAAGTCAATTTGAGTTGGACCAGGACTACGAACCGATCGGCTCATGTGTCCAAACGATCGGTTCAGGTGTGAACTGATCGGTTGAGGTCACCAAAAGACCGTTTCAGTTGTGAAACGATCGGTTCAGCTGGCGCAAGTTGCTTGGTTTATGGAAAATCTCGAACCCTTCTACTCCTGCATTAATCCCGCATTGCCCGGGATAGAGAACCCTGTCCCATGACCCTCCTATATATATAGGGTTAGTGGGGGCTTCTCAGGTACACAACTCAGTGCACCAGTTGCTCTGTAAAGTTGTCGTTCTCTCTGGTTTTGGTAACCGAGAGAGAGCCCGAGCAAGTGCTACCCGATAAGGGAGGCACAACAAGGGAAAGACAACTGTAGAAAGCGACTGGTGGTAGGAGAGTGTGTCGGTGACTAGTACGCCGATAGGAGGGTGTGAATCCTTCCGATTCCTTGTGGGACAAGGAGATCAGAGTTCCAGGTGGTCCATGTGGACTACTTTAGAGGCGGGAGATTTTTGCTGCTCGGAGGACAACTGTCAATCCCGACACTCCTAGTGAGACCAGGAGCTGCTCAGACACTATCCAAGACCGGAGGTGAAGACCGCACAAGCTATGAGGTAACGTCGCCGAGCAAGCCTTGGGACAAGGTATGCCTCCACAGACCATCCTTCCTATTGTATAGACGTTGACGCGATTCCTTATTCTGGGTTTGGGAGAAGAAAATTTTTGTTTTCACTGCCTTCTCTGTCTCCCCTAACACCCAACATGGAGTATATTGCAAGTCCACATAACCAAATAAAAGAATGATCAATATACATATATAAACTCGAAACTCTAGTCGTAGAATGAGGTAGCTCAATCATGTATGTATCCAAGGTTTTTTACTCATACATATGTACACATAACCACACACTACATATAAACATCCAATGTAAAGAAGATAGAGTACACATACTTTTTAAAATAAGATCTTAATTTTCAAGTTCCAAGAGAGGTCTTGGAGTAGGATATACATTTTGAAGTGGAAGGACGACGAGTGAAGAAGATGGAGAAGAGGCACACTACTTAGTTGTGTTATGATTGTTTAGTGTACATGATTTTGAGGGGAAATAGGAGATGAAGAGGTTGTCTTACTGCAATAGTGTGCCACCGACACAATCTTGGGACAAAAAATTCCAGAGAGGGCTTGAGGAAGCAATCTGGGTTGCTGGTTGTGTGCATGGACATAACCAATAAAGTTCTTATATATAAGTGGGGGAGAGAAATGATGGTAAAACTTCCATTATAATTTAATTTCATCTTGTACTAAAGGATTCACATAGTTACTTGATTTCACCATTCAAAGAACTTTTTGGTCAAGACATATGTTCCACAATGTAATTAATATATTACATGAAAATGTTTTTAATATAACAAAATATCTCCACCACAATAAAAATCTTATATCTTTTAACAAAATTACTTGGTATAATTACTATATCAATATTCCATACATCTTTGTACATGCCGTCTACCACCAGTTTACTACTAAATTAATTTGACGCCTTTAAAACAACATTATGCATCTTAATTCTTTCCTTTTTAAAACATTGTAACCTTAAAAAATATAAATAATAACCATATAAATTTTTGACCAGGTCTTCCTTATTTAGTAAAAGTCCATCTCGCTCTTCATATTTTGAAGATAAAATACACTATAATAGAAGGATTTGGAGGTCCAAATAATTCTTCTAACATGATATATGCTAAAAAGCCATAACTATCTTTAAGATTCATGAAACCATGAAAATATCTTTTTTTAGTCATAGATGATTTCCAAAATAAATCCGTGTCTACCAAATTCATAATTATCCTTAAATAAAAAACACAATGCTCCAATAAGACTTTTTTTTCTTCTCGTGAGCACTTTAAAACATATTTCAAATCACACCATCTATTAAACATGATTTCAAACACTATTTATAAACCACATCTTCAAAGTATTTAATCCATATCCCTAAAAAAAGTATTTAATCCATAATTTCTCTGAAATTTATCAAAAAAAAATTGTAATAAAGGGTTCCACTTAAAATTGCATCTTATTTGGGAAAAGGAATCCTAAGATATGAAAGTTTTACCGCTTCATAGAAATTATATAAATGACTTGAACCATTAAATTTTATTCGACTACAGTTCTTATGTAATTTTTTGAATCATTAAACAAGCTCTGATTAGTCTAAAATTTATATCACTCTTCAATACCACCGTAAAAACTCTTCCACCAAATTTCATTGACAAATAAATTCATTTAGCCATCTAACTACAATAGCTCCAAAAAACTATCATTTTTGACCCATATGAATTTTATAACTATTCCAATAGAATCAAGATATTCTCAAATATCAACCATAGATCTAACACATGATTATAAGATCCATGAAAAAACATCAGGGTCATTTGGATACCCCAAATCTTAAAGTCATATATTGGATAATAAAACCTTGAAAATTGAATTTGTAACAGAATGCCTTCCAAGTTTAGCTAGTATGTAAAAGATCCCTTACAACAAAAAGCAACAATCAACATCACTTTGGAAGGTAGGTTTTGTAAGGTATTAACAAACAATGAATTGGCAGTTGACACCTTCATTGTTCCTATATAAACATCGATAAGGAAGTGTCTCTTGGAGTATCTATTTCCCAAATTCTATAAAAAGGGTCATTAAAATACCTAAGGTTTTATATGGAAATGGACATGTTATATTTTATACTTGCTATTGGAAAAAGGTTGCAATCAATGACACGTTAAACCAACCTTGACTTTATTCTTCTTTTCATCCTCTTGAGTTTTGATCCTTCATCCTGCTAATGTACCTTTTCACCATAAATATTTCATCTACTATAGAATGATCTAGCATTTTGTAAGAATAAAAAATACAATTCTTTCCTTGGGATTTTTATCTTATTCACTACTTGATTCTCCACTTGAAGAATATTATGGATACTTTATATCCCTTTCTATGATAGCAATCCTCTTTCTCAAAACACAATTTTCTTCATCCACTTGCATGTCATAATATTGGGCTATTACCCCCTACGTCTCTAAGTTTCTAATATGTTCTTCAACCTAAAAAATAGAAAAATCAGATCCCATATAGGAGTAAATTTATTTTCATACTTTTTTAGTAACTAGGAATTTAGAACCCTAACCCTAACTAAAGTGGTGGCTATGGCACAAGCAGAAGTAGACATCAGGCTTGAAGTGAGAGTTTTTTCTTTACATATTTATGAGCAGATTTTAAGCCATTAACAATAAAAGTGAATCTATAGTAAATTTTAGAAAGAGATTCATGAATAAGTATAGTTTATGAGAAAGCATATGAATGCTAGAATCATCCTATTAGTTAGTTACCTCATGATTAGTAGACATTTTTCACAATATATGCAATTTTTACATGATGAGCTCTACCTATTCACTATGAGAAATAAAACTATAAACTATGTTGTTGTCCTTAGAATTTAGAGTATAATATCTAACCATGTCTGCATCCCAAATATCAAGCTTTATGATCAGAAGAAAATATGTATGGATGATCATCTTCTAAAGACTAATCTTATACCTTGGATTATTAACTGCATATTCCAATTCTAATATCTATAGTTGGAGCCAGTTGAGAAAGTTGGGTGGTGGGTATTCACTCCTTTAATATTGAACTAGACAAATAATCTCCCCCATTATTTGGCTTGTAGGAGCTCCTTGAATACCTACTCTGGCACCAATTGAAATATCTAGAGGGATGGTGAATAAATTCAAAATGCAATTGCAAACACAAAGAGGTTAGATACAATTTTTTTAAGAGAATGTGTGCAATGGAAATAAGTAAAGCAAACCATTGAAAAAGGAGACCAAAAAAGTTGTAAACATGTATAGTGGTTCCATCATATTACTTTTGTACTAATATTTCTCAACATATAATTTTTTATCTTTTCTACAATGATACTACATATAATTGTCTATGTATTTTATGAATCAAGATCAGCCTTGTTTTTCGTAGTGATTATCCTTTTCATCAAAGAACTAATGAGGTAAATAGAATAAATACTCACAAGATAAATCCCAACTTAAAAAAGCAAACAGAAAAAAGTGGATAACAAAAAAAAATGAAAGTCGGAGTGAAAACTTTACATTTTTGAATGAAAATCTCCTCCCAAGACTTTTGATCAACCACATACATACACTTAGACATATCACCAAGAAGACTTGGAAGGAATCATCAATTTCAATTTTGATACACAACATCTCAGGATTTGAGGATGCAAATAAAATGATCTTAAAAGGAAT
Source organism: Alisma plantago-aquatica (assembly GCA_963693085.1). Taxonomy (NCBI): domain Eukaryota; kingdom Viridiplantae; phylum Streptophyta; class Magnoliopsida; order Alismatales; family Alismataceae; genus Alisma; species Alisma plantago-aquatica. Next base: position 879,998,579 of record OY856414.1, on the reverse strand, counting down.
GATTGTACTATCCATATCACCAATGTGCACCTCCTTTTAGGGATCCCAACACTAAAGAACTCTATGCTTAAGCTTGCTCAACCTAGAGTACTACTAGGATGGATGATCAGTCGGGAAGTTTATCTGGGCTTGCATGTGAGTGAGGACAAAGCAAATAGTTAAGGCTAGTGGTGGTCTATGAGGCCAGTCGTCATTCCTAAAACTCTTCTAGAGCATTGGATAGTGGGCCCACGTGTCACAAATTCATTCCTGAAACTCTACTAGAGCCTTGGGTAGTGGGCCGAGGTGTTACAAATGGTATGAGAGCCATAACCCATCCAGTAGGTGGGACCCACATGGGCATGTGGCATTCCAGTCATGAGCCATGCGGTCCAGACATGTTAAAAAGGTATGTCCATGGTGATGTAGACACCCTTGCGCTGGTATTCTGTGATCAGGAGCTGGGTGTCCATGGGCCATTCTTGGTCCACGTTGAAATGGCAAAATATTATGAGGCTATATAGTTGAGCCTTGATGAGAATGTTGATATCTAAGTGGGGGAGATTGTAACATCTTAGGTTTTGAGGCCTCGGATAAAATGATCTTAAAAGGAATGATTGGACTACCCACATTGCCAAGGTGCACCTCCTTTTTAGGGAGATCATCACTAAAGAACTCTGTGATTAAGCATGCTAAACCCAGATGAACACTCAAGAAGTTTATCTTGGCTTGTGCATGAATGAGGACAAAGTGTGTAGTTAAGGCTACCCACAAAATGTACCTCATATTTTATAAAACAATAGAAACTTCTTCACAATCATCTTGAAAATCCCAATAAAAGAAGATATTATATTCAAATAATTGAATCCATCTTTGTTATTCAAATAAATATATGAACTAGCACACATATTACATTATAGGGAGTAGTAAAGGAAAGAATTAAAACCATATTAATATGAACTACTTGCCCTAAACTCAAGAAGTTAGTGTACAGAGACACTCAAGAGTGATATATGTTATTATTTATAAGTCTTTATCATTTTGGCCTTTCTGACTTCCATTATACCTAAGAGCAACCATATGCGACTCATAAAGAGTCCCGTAAAAAGAAGAATGCATGACAAGACATATAAACCTGTGTTGGAAACATAAACATGAATTGTAGTAAACTAAATTCTCTATTGAATATATTGAATTGATAATTTACTAAGAGAACAAGTTCTTAGTCCATGATATAATTACTTAACATTTTACTATGATATTCAATCAAACATCTCAATCATGTCATATAAATAGACATGTGATTATTTACATTGCTTAAAAGACCAGTTATGGAAACCATCTAAGAAATCGAGACTAGGGATAATCCTTATATCCTAATCAATATTATTAAATTGTACGACCTTTCTCTAGTTATTTTAGAGTGCACTGTCCACATTAAAGTCTCATGACTATCAAGTTCCTAAGACCACCATACATAATCTTAGGAGTATTTGGTCTTACTAAGATTCATCCACAACTTGATCAATGCAAGTATAAAAAGGAGTTGCTCATTAGCCTAAGACCTACATAAATATCAATCCACCCTATGTATGGAGGTCACGATGGCTATTACATTACATTAATAATAATATATAAACAATTTAAATTCATATCACACCAATCACATTGACATACCTATCAAACCCTAAATATTGTAATCTCTATAAAAATCTACAAGATTATGATATGAAGTGATTAAACTGGCTAACACAATAATCTCTGAACTTTTTCCTTTACTCCTACAAATTATAACACAAAGTTGACATAAATATGCATTCATCTCATAACCAAACCACAATAACTATTCTGGTTCATCGCTTGATATCTTCAACATGTTTAGCTACATGAATCATATATCTAACACTAGAGGATCTAGAGTAGACAATGATTGAGATTGGCAGATTCTACATATAAACACAACTAACAACCTTTTATGACATGGATCTTCTAAATCTGGTTCTATCTTTATAACCAAAAGGGTTGTTGTAATATTCCTAAAATTCCAATCCATAAAGAAGTTTAAATTTATTATTATATCAATACCTAGTGAAACGGTTCCTATCTAATAACCTTGAGCTTTCAATTTCCATCATAGATGTACATGATAAACACTAACTTTGCATTAATAAAAATCCAAATACATACTAAGTAAATTGGGTCTAACTCCAATTGGCTTAAATGAGTTTCTCATTAACTCAAACACATATTTAAATCTAGTTCTATGGAAATCCATAAGATTTGAACATTATCTAACTCAATTGTAATTTCTTTATATAAATTATAGACTAATCGATAAATGATTAACGTGTTATGGTTGAAAATTAAATTTACCTAATTACTACCCAAAATATGTCCCAACATAATTTATATGAAAATAATTATGATAAGAGATTCTCTCTTAAAAATATAGGTATGTAATTATTTTAGACAGTCCTGGGTAATAAAATAAATTGTTATCTTTGAAGGCAAACCTAGATAGACTTGAATATCAAAACTACAATAAATAGATACTAGAATCCTCATGTTAAAATTCTATCAAAGTTTCACAAAATCTGAATAGCCCCATCTATCTTGATTATTTTATGAAAGAATTTTTGGTTAACATGAAGGAATCTTTATAAATATTAAATATGTTTCCATGTGTACATAAATAATTGATTGAATGATTCATTTTTAGCCATGTTAAATGTAGATCCATCTAATAACCACTTCATTGTTACCCTAATTAATCATAGGTCTTTTGGTACTTAACAATGTAGCAAGATCTTCCCTAATTCTATCTCCCTCTCCACTGAATCCCAAAATCAACTGACCTTTTCTCCACCAAAACCCCACTAAACAAAATATTCCATCCATCAAGGGACTACTTAAGAGACTTAGCTGCGACATGCAACTCATTTTCTACCATACAAGGTTATATATATAGATAGATGTCATCTTTTAATGTGTTTAAGGAATATTACAACAAGGATTCTTTTGCACGTACAATCCTAAGTAACAAATGTATCAGAGGATATAGGACTCACCTAATAGTAGTGGAAATGAGTCCACTCACAAAGATCAACAAGGAAAATTTGAGTTTCACGACAAAATCCAAAATTGTCAACTAACTCTCTAAGATATAAGATCTTCCATGTAAGTCACTTTTTAAAATTGCTGATCCATTATGTAAAGCAACTAGATTAAGGGTGGAGAAGAGAAACATGGCATATAACTTAACCGTCAAAACCCTTTAGAAAAAGTGCATAGAAAATGTTCATAAAAGGAGGGAGGTGGTAGATCATCAAAAGCATGTAGGTTAGAGGTTCTACATACATGGATCTAGGGTTGGAAAACACCAATGAGCATGTTGTCATTCGAAGAGAAGGGAACAAATGCAAACAATAATGTCAATCAAGACCAATGAAAGAAGAATTCTCATTGATAGACATCAAATGATGGTGTCCGTTCTAGCTTCAACACTCTAGGGTTCAGCTCACACCAATGAGGTAAGGAAGGAAGGAAAACATGGGTAGTTATATACCTAGGAGAGAGAAAATATTGTCAAAGTTGTCATGATATTGATCAATGGACACGTGCAATCATCGATCTATATCTCATTGATAGAAAACCCTGACATTCCATTGGTACACGACCAGAGATCCCATCGATAGTTGTTGCTGGTACAATGTTCAAGATAACCATGAGAATCCACATGCTAGAACTACCATTAGTATAGAGCATCCATAAGACATTGTTACCCAACACAACATTTCCATCAGTTCATAACTGATGAAATTATGTTTCCCATCTAGCCAACGATTTCATTACTTGTCAACCAACGAAAGCACATAAGGTCACAAAACTAGTTATTTCCATTGACCCCCACCGATAAAAAGTAGAACAAACCCATCAATCCTAAAGTAAAGCTTGAAAGTACATATATTGATAGAAAGATAAAGGAACCTTGGCAGCCCTCAACTAAAGAAGAACCATACATACTTGCATTGGCACTCCATTGATGGAAAAGCAGATCACTTCCATCGATTCTCAACTAAAGAAAGTATAGAAGGCTTGGTTAGATCATCCCATTACATCCAACCAGTCCAAGAAAGAGAGAGAAAAGGAAAAGCACACAGGTAATGTGCAAATTATAAGGAAACCCTAAAATGAGGGTAATATGCACATATACCCTCAAACAAGACACTAATCATAAACACTAAAATTCATCATCAAGCATCTAAATATGAGCTTAAGATAGTGAAATAGGTTCAGGAATCTAAGCCAGGTTATGGGTATTACAAAGAAGGCCTACATAATGATATGCTTTTCACCAAGTAATGTGCACATAGACCCTCAAACAAGACCCTAATCACAGACACCAAAACATACATCATCAAGCATATAAATATGAGCTTCATATAGTGAAACATGTTAAAAAATCTAAGCATGTTCAGGGATATTACAAAGAAGGAATAGCATAATGATATGCTTGGCTCTAAGTAAGAGGGTCACATTGCTATGCACAAGTGCTATGGTTGAATTGTGTGTTTACTTATAATGTATGAAATAGTATTTAAATTTCATTTTCATGAAATGCAATTATAATAATTACGATGATGCCTAAGTATATAGTTGCATGATGATTGCCATATTCATAAAGTCCTATGGTTATCACAATTACTTGATAAATAAATGTTACGATCATGTAGTCATGGTCAAGTAATTGAAAAAGGGTTCATGTTAACCATGCAAATGATAAGTTTAAGAATAAGAGGGAGATATTTTTTAGAAGTATGGAGGAGACATGCACAATGGAAGTGACAAAGTCCTATTTTCCCATGAGAATATCTCGACAACAACGACATAGTAGGAAGGAAAGTACATGAGTTATAAGTTATTATGGAGAAAGTACAAAAAATTTCCTCACGTGAAGTTGTGTGTGTCACTCGAGGAGTTGATGGTTCTTGATTATGTCCTCCTAACACATTCATATAACATATGCATCTCTTCATAGTCTACTAGGAAGATTGAAAATTCCACTTCATGTTGCTTGAGTTGGTGTAGAAGAAGAAATATTTTGTTGATGACATGCTAGAATTGCATTATATATATCTCCCTTACTCTATCCTTTATGCATAACTATAACTAGGGTTCATGTGTAGACGCATGTAACCAAACCCCTGGCCGTCATGCTCCTATAAATGGGAGAGGTAGTAAACAATATTTTGAAGAGAAACATGCTTAAACAAATAATCATTGAATTCTACATTAAAGTGGTCATTCACAAACATCCATTTTATTAACTATCTAGTTTAGTTGACCGATTGGTTAGATCAAAATGTTCTACAAATAATCGCCAAATTTACTAATCTTATCTGGTCAGTTGATTAGATTTTTTATTGATCAATTGGTCTGATGTTATCAAATCAATCAACTAGACTTCCTAGTCGATTGTTTAGGCTCATCCTGTCCAATCAACAATTTGGGCTTTCCAGTCGATTGATTGGGCTTCTAGAAATTTTATTGAGTTTGTATTTTATTACCTAATCCTTTTGGTAATCAATTATATTTGTGTCTACAATTATAAACCTATTCCCAATGTGTCCTATGTGTGTGACCTTATAAGCTCCACGTTACATTGGTAGTGATGTCTTTAATCATATTATGACTTCACAATAAACGATTAGTATTTATCAAGACTTCACTTTTACCTAAGTAATTGGATAAGTTTGAGAAAAATGTTAACCTAGTTTTGTGAGAAATGTTATAGTGACCATAAATACCTTTGTATCTGATATCCAAATCAAATTCGAGGCATGGAAACATAATACACTTAATGTTCAAACTTTGTTCCTTGATATAGAGTAGGATACTTGAGATATATATGACATCAATATCACATATTAACTCACATGAGAATGCTTAGAAACTTCATAGTCTCACTCATCAAGTTGTTGGGATACTTCTCCAATAGGAGGAAAAAAATTCATCTATGTCACTCCCAGTAATCTACACATGTCACAGTGCACCAAAGTATGATATGGAAACCCTTACTCAAGGTCACATTGAATGGTGTTAAAGTACAATGAGCAACATGTGATAATTGTAGCAACTTCATTTATAAGGACCACAATCACCATTGTCAAATTGAGATATGTTTCTAACTTCCATTTCATGATTCAATGTATAATACTCAAGGTGGTTCTATCCAATACACTTGTTCATTAACAAGTACCTGTGTGTTTGACTTGATATCAAATATTATGACTAATGAGACATTGTCATCATTGAAGACACATTCTTGTCCTAATTTTCACAATAAGATATGATTAGGGGCTCTAGATAAGAATGAGTACTCTTAATGTACACATGATCTAATGTTTAGGTCCTTAAACTAAAATCACATGAACTTCTCGATCCATACAACTTCTTTTTCTATGGTGGATGCATCAACATACTCAGCCTCTATTGTAGAATCAATCAACCACTGTCTCTTGCTTGGAATTTTTCTAGATTACATCTATATTGTTGAGGTAAAACACCAAACTTGATTGTGATTGATAATCATACTTTTCAATTTGGAATCTTGAGTTATTGTAACCCTTTACAACCAACTCTTCCTAATCCCTATGAATAAAGAACCGATCCTTAGTTCTTCTCAAGTACTTAAGGATGTTATTTATGGCAGTCAATTTCCTTCACTAGGGTATAACTAGGACCTTCTTGTCACACTTAGATCATAGGAGACATCAATATGGGTACATGGCATCTTATACATGATAGATTGAATTGCATAGGCATATGTAATCTTACTCATGTGTTTCCTCTCTTCTGAAGAGCCGATACATTGAGCTTTAAAGAGATTCACTCTGTAAGGAGTGGGGCCTGAGAGGGGCCACTCCTTACTTAAATCTAAGAAAATAATTGAAAAATTCACCAATAGATCATATCCCACAAAATAAATGCCACTCAAATAATTGGGGTTCACAATATTTCTTTAAATATAATTATAACATGAACATAGCTAATTTGTAGTGGAAATTTAAATCTAACTATTACATGAAATAATGAGCCATAGATGGCTTCTAATTGAAACTAAAACTTAAACTACTTGGATCAGTCTATGGTGAGTAACCTTTCCATATCTGAAATCCTCAATAGTTAGTTTTGAACATCACCACCTATCTCTTGGTCCTCAGGTTGTGAAACCTGTGGGTGGGTTGAATGCAACACCCAGGGTGGAAGAAAACAAAAAGGAAAGGACATCAGTGAATGCTGAGTATGTGCAATAATTAACAACTAGACAATACTTAAGGTATTTGGAAAAGTAGAGCAAGGTATCAAATAAAAGAAAATATCAAATAAGAAGTTCCACAAGGATCTATTAGGCAAAGAGAGAAGGCATTATAATGAAAGAGATGATTGATAGAAAGATAATCTTGCCATATTTCAACAATAATAATTTTCAAATAGTACATGTAAATAATTTGACCATTTTTATTTATGTAGGAATGAGACCCATATACCTCATGCCTAAAAATAAATTGGGTGGAAGACGCACACCCTGGGTGGAATAAACATGGCCCCATAAATATATGAGCAGAAAATGCACGCTCAGGACAAAATACACACATCCAATATAATATGGAAGTACAAATGTACTACTACTATAAATAAAATCTAGTCTATTTTCATAGGCACATTAATGTAAAGGCAAGATTCAAGTTTGACCATAATGAATATGAAATAATCGAGGATAAGATGAATATGAGGATGAGATCATCCAAGTTACAAAATAGGTTAGAGGACCTTAAATGAGAACATCAACAATAATTCAATATGTAGCAAGAAATTTGAAGATATGATCAAGAATAATCAAGATTTAAACAAGTAATGCCTCATTTTGGAAAATTTATTAGTTATCATGGTATTTCCTAGATAATCATGAGATATTCACACAACTTAACTTGAGATATTAAATAAGATATTGAATCCTAACCCTCTAAGTGTAAAATCAACACAACCTACATACAGGTTTAGACCCATCAGTTAGGGTTTATGTATATGTTTTGGAAAACCCTAGACATCCAAGTCCATCAGTAACACCCTAGGTCGGCTCATGTTAAATACCTAAAAATGATATCTTGACCCAAAATCACAACTTTATTAATTATTATTTTTTATCTTTCATTATTTCTAAGATAATAAGTGAGAACAAAACCCTAAAACTCAAATTTTTGATAAAAATCTAGATTATCACATGATTAGATCTTAGAGAGATAGTTTGTTACGACCCCACCTCCCGATAACCCCCAGTTAAGGGAGACCGAGAGGTCGCAGCCGCACCCATAACTTCCGGATCAAAGGTTCGACATTTAACCAAGAACAATTATTAAATTTCAACAATCTATACTGAAAAGCTGTAATAAATAAAATTTTGCATACCTTTGAAAAGTGGGAATTTCTAAACCTCTATCCAAAGTTGAACTAGTCTAACTAAAACCTCCTTGTTCTTTAATTCATGTATTTATCAATATGACGATTTACTATTTGTCCTTTTGGCTTTGTACCTAAAACGTCGAAAAACAAAACGTCGGTCAACCAAAGATGGTATGTGGGGGAAACAATAATCATGCAATTATTTATAATAATGTATTGTAGCCAATTACCATTTAACAAACAATTTTACGTTTTAAATATAACTGTGCGATCCATGCATTCCCTATCCTTTGCGTTGTCCCTATAGCGGATCTGGATGCTACTTTCCTTATAGTAGATTCCAATTAAACCCCTCATGGTCCCACCTATAGGTGAATCAATTTCTAGGGTTGAGTCACATGGCACTACCCGTAAGTATCCCACTCCTTAACTCATGGCATGCTAAAGGGTCTCGTGGCACTACACTTGGTAGCCCAATTTCTAACCCACGATAACCTAGAACTTAGTCTAGGTTACCCCTTTTTAGCCTTTACAAGTCACACAGGTGGATTTGGATCTAGCCAGTTATATATATATATATATATATATTCATAGTGATAGTCATAGTCACTTTATAGTTGCATGAAGTAAAGGCATCCAACAGTTATTTTCAAGCAACCGATAAAAACATTCGGAAATTTCCGTGAAACTAAGCGATTATTCATAAGCGTAACCACATACCTGTTCAGTAGATTTCTCAAGCTAATATCAATTCCAACCAAGAAAGCAATCCAAGGAAGTAATTCAACCACATCATCAAGAATCCTAAAAAACACATGTACTCTATTTACTACACACTTTATCAAGATTCTTTCTATTCAACTTGAAATCACTTCCTAAGGTTTCCGTATCCATTTTAGGGTTTCCTTTGCAATTAGGGTTTCACTTCCTCTTTTATTATTCTAAACCCTAATTATCTCATCTATCCTTCAATATTAAGGTTATCTTAACATATAACCCTATTTTTGGATTAAAGGCACCATCAACCATTAATTAAGTTCATTTAGCCTCTTTTACATTAAAGCTACTATTTTTATCCTTTTAATCCATGACAAGATCATTATACACATTTATCATCAATTCAAAGTTCATTATAGTCTAATCACATATGAACTCGATTTGCCATAATTCTACCTTTTATTCATGAGAAAACCCTAATTACTACATTTAGGGTATTTATCTAGAATTAAGGACTTTTGTATACAAATATCTTAAAACCATCATATAACAACATATTTTCACATTTTCAAATTAAATATGATCTTATCCTCTTTGACCCTAAATTAGGGTTTCTAAATACTTAATCATTCTCATATGGGGTAAAAACCCTAAATCATGCAATTTTACATCTAGATCAGGTTTGAATCTAACATTATCATTCAACATGTTATTAATACTTCAATTAACCCATTAAGCATACTAGATTCAACCTTTACTCACAAATAGGGTTTTTAACTTAATTTTAATGCACTTTTCATCAACTTATTGTACTTTTTCAATTAGGAATAGAATCTATTACGACCCCACCTCCCGATAACCCCCAATTAAGGGAGACCGAGAGGTTGAAGCTGCACCCATAACTTCCGGATCAAAGGTTCGTCAATTAACCAAGAATAATTATCAAATTTTAACCTACTATACTGAAAAGCTGTAAGAAAATAAAATTTTGCATACCTTTTTGAAAACTTGGATCTCTAAACTTCTATGCACTTGAGGATTCTACTCTAACTAATCCTCCTTGTATTTAACTTCATGTATTTCACAATATGATGATTTACTGTTTGTCCTTTTGGCTTGTACCTAAAACGCCGACAAACAAAACGTCGGTCAGCCGAAGCTGGTATGTGGGGGAAACAATAATTATGTAAAAACGTTAACAATGTAATCATTCAATTAATCATTTAATCAACCAAGATTACATTTTAGATATAACTCCGCGATCCAAGAGTATCCTATCCTCTATGTTGTCCTCATTAAACCCCTCATGATCCACCTATAAGTGAACCAATTTCTAGGGTTGAGTCACATGGCACTACTCGTAGGTAGCCCACTCCTTAACTCATGGCAGGCTAATGAGTCTCATGGCACTACACGTAGGTAGCCCAGTTTCTAACTCTCGGTAACCTAGACCTTGCTCTAGGATTACCCCTTTTTTTATTAGCCTTTTCAAATCAATAGAGGTGGACCCATATCTAGTCAGTTATATACGCACATTTATAGTGATAATCATATTCACTTTATAGTTGCATGAAATAAATAAACATCCAACAGTTATTTTCAAGCAACCGGTTAAAACTTCAGGAATTGCCGTGAAACTAGAGCGATTATTCATAAGCGTAACCACATACCTGATTTGATGAGTCATGCAAATTATTCAACATATACTTCATGTATATACAATCAAGCCAATCAACAGATCCAAGCAAGTAATTCAATCATCACATAATTCTTGAAAAGAATATGTGCTCTATTTATTACACACTTTAACAAGAATCTACTTTATTGACTTGGATTCTCTTTCTAGGGTTTCTAATCCGCATTAAGGTTTCATTAATATTCATTAGGGTTTCTTAGATCAATTCCTCCAACTTTATCCATTTTAGGTCAACAAACCCTAAAATACTATTTTCCATTGATATGAACATTAATTGCTCAACTATTCATTTTAATAGTCTTTTATATCCAAATTGACTTAGGATCATCACATCCCTATTTATTCATGGATTCGAACAATTAAACCAATTAAAAGATGTATTCTCTTAAATTAGGGTTTTCAAGCTCATTAATGCATAATCATGCACGAAACCCTAAATTAAGCCAATTATAAAAAGATCATATTTTTAGATCCTATTTTCTCTTTTATTAACAACAAGTTAATATCGGCTTGAGTAATCCAAATAATATCATTAAGACCATCTATCATCAAATCTAAGGGTTTTTCCTTAATTAAAATAGTACTTTTCACATTTCAAGCATATTTATGCATATAAACTCTAAATTAGACTAATCACGTGCAAAGTCATTCCTTTTTGTACCTTTTTACATTTAACAGGTTAACATCAACTCTAATGATCCATTAAACCCTATTAAACACATTAATCATATCAAAATAGGGTTTCTTAATCTGTAATTCATTAAAGATGATGATTTACACTACTTTTCGAATAGCATGCAAAATTAGGATTCCAACATAATTTCTTTGTGTTCCTCTCGTTCTCCTGATCAATTTTCATATATTATTCACATTTATTCGAGCTACAGTTTACGAGATATGAATTTTGCAAAGATCCACTTACTTGGCCAATGGCATGATGACACGTCAGCCTACCCATGCAACTCGCCCTTTGGGAAACATAACCGAATTACCAGGTTATCCTCCTTTAAGTCGGCCGTTGCTTCAGTCTGCGAAGGGCAAAAAGGTCCAATGCCTCGAGCTCCTTCTTCCTCCTCTCGACGGCACACACAGCCGCCCTAGCAGGGTCTTACGCGACTCTTCCTCCTCACCTCCGACCCCGACGACCCCAAGGGTATCTTCCTCTGCCTCTGTCACCCCTCCACGCTCAGGGGGGTATCCATATGTTGTGGTTTGAGCGACTGTCTCGAGCCCACCAAGCTCCGCAACTCAGGCCGACCTGCATCCCTACGCTGGCTGCCACACCAGCTTCAGAGCACGGAGGAGATGGCCATGCTTCTCATGGTGTCGTGGAAGCATCGCGGTTCCGTCCAACTCCAACCCATGGATTCTCATATCCCAGAGGTTGGTCTACCCTATTTGTTAGGGTTTTTCCAAAGAAGATGAAGAAAGAAAGAAGAAGGAAGAAGAGAGGGGTGGCTGCACAAAACTCCCTCGACCCTAGACTCTACCCTCTTATATAGGGGAGAGAAACGAAGCCATAGGTTGGCTTATCGTGAAACAAAGAATCCCTTTCCAAGAAGGAAATCAATTCCTTCAATGAGAAGTATATTCTCACTCTTTCTTTTATCCTTGGATATTATCTATTATTTGGATATTCAAAATTCCTCTTTTATTTCTTTGTGCTTGCCCTTTTTATTCATTGGCCACGAATTTCTATTCTCTCTTAACAATAATTACTTCCTTGTTATCAATATTACAACATTCATTACTAATGCATCACATTATCTTTTTATTTTGTAAATTTTGGTATTTTCTCTTTCTTTCCTCTTTATTGGGATTCCTTGGATCCCAAGACACTCCATTATTTCGAAATCCTTTTTAATTGGATACTTAATATCCTTCTAGATGTATCTATATGCATCATTTCACATTATCTTGATTATTTATTATTAGAATATTTCCTTTTTTAGGATTTCTCTTTATTTTTCTTTTATTTTCCTCATTGGCATTCCTTTTATCATTAGAAATCCTTGGAACACGAAATTCCACAAAGGATCACCTAATTATACCTTTTCCCACTTATTTCCAACATTTTAACATTATTTTCAATTTCTTTCTTACTAAAGAAATACTTAACTAAACTTTTCTTTTCTTATTGCTTTCTTTTTGCAACCTTGGACTCCTTGGTACCCAAGGAACCCAAGAGGCATGAAATCCTCTTTGGATTTGCCTTCTAGAGGTTTATACATATTTCTTTCCTTCAAAAAAATTCAATTATCAATTTACTAATTGAATTTCCTTGTTATTTGGGCCCAATAGCCAATAAAGCCCACAACACAAACATCAAGGCTATTGTAAACAAAATCCATTTATTTGAACCAAATTATATCATTATTTGTTCAAATATCTTTAATATGAGAAATTACATTTCTCACCAAATGAACCCAAAAATTGGGGTTGTAACAGAATCAATCTGTAATATCATTTTTATTAGATTCCTCTCATTCTCGTGATCAAAATTCATATATTACTTGTCCTAATTGGAGTTACCAATATGGAGATACGATTTTTGCAAGAAATCACTTACCACAACCAATCAGATTGCGCCACGTCACCAACTCCCATGCAAAGAGCTCGCTTTGGAAAATATAACGAAAAGTCAAGTATACCCCCAGGCCACAGATCGCCTCTTCATGTTCAGGAGGGGCATTTCCATCCATACTCCTTTTGGTCATCTTCCACCTTCAGCAGGCGCGACACAGACGCCCTAGGCGTCGTTCTACAGCCCATGCGCAGGCTCTCTCCCTCTCCTTGGGCCACGATCTTCACCGGGAAAGCTGCCCTATCTCCGCCCCTCTCAGGCGCACACAGGGCGCCCCCAAACTTTGACTAAGGTGGCCAGTTATCCACGCGCAAAGGCAGCAAAGCGCGGCTGCTCTTACAACCGTGCTGCTACTGCTGCACACGGCCAGGGAGGAGGGATGATTACTGAGCTTTTCCTTCGAGTTTGTGGGAGTAGCACGGTCCTATTGTAGCCTCTCCACGGCCCCTCAGCTCCAGGGATAGGGTTATACCCTCTTTGTTAGGGTTAGAATGGAAAGAAGAAGGAGAAGGGGTGATAGAGCGTGAAACTTCTCTAGATATCGACCGGGGCTTTACCCCCTTTATAGGGTGAGTATCCACACCCCATTAGGCTTGCCCTTGAAGCAATCAAGCCCTCTTCCAAATTAGAAAGTGCTTCCTTTACTACTAAGCAAGTTTCTCTCTCATTATCATCTTCTTAAAGACAACATATTCATTGGATTTTTAGAAATACAAAAATATTCTCCCTTATTCTCTTTTGACTTGCTTTTTAATCCATTAATCACGAAATTATGTTTTCCTTAATTAGAAAATACCTCTTCTTTAACAAAGCTACAAATACCATTAATAATGTATCATATTATACTCTTATTTTGCAATTTTGGTATTTTATCTTTCCTCTTTCTTCATTGGGACTCCTTGGATCCCAAGAAACTCAAATAATTTGAAATTCCTTTTTAAGGAATACTCATTATCCTTCTAAATGCATCAATATGCCTTATTTTACATTATCTTGTTTATTTCTCATTAAAATATCTCTTTTTGAGGATTTCTCTTTATTTCTCTTTTATTTTCCTCATTGGTATTCCTTTTAACATTAGGAATCCTTGGGATACGAAATTCCACTAAGGATAACTCAATTGTACCTCTTTTTACTTATATTCCACATTTTACCATTCTTTTCAATTTCTTTCTTAATAAAGAAATATTTAATTGATCATTTCTTTTCTTATTGCACTCTTTATGCAACTTTGGACTCCTTGGAACCCAAGGAACCCAAGAGGCATGAAATCCCTCTTTGGATTTTCCTTCTGGAGGTTTCCACATTTTTCTTTTCTCAAATATTCAATTATTCATTCACTAATTGAATTTTCTTATTATTTGGGCCCAATAGCCAATAAAGCCCACAACACAAACATCAAGGCTATTGTAAACAAAATCCATGTATTCAAAACAAATTATATCATTATTCGTTCCAATATCTTTAATATGAGAAATTACATTTCTCACCAAAAGAACCCAAAAATTGGGGTTGTAACATCCTTCCCCTCTTATAGGAATTTTTTCCTCAAAATTCTATCAAGCAACTAAACAATTAAGGATAAGACTTTTCCATGTCCATCATTGGCCCCTATGTGGCTTTACCTTACTCATGGCACTTCCAAAGAACCTTTATCATCACATAATCTTTTCTCTGAGTTCTTTCATCCTGGCGTCTATAAACTACGCAGGTGACTCGGGTCATTTCAGCCTCCCTTGGGGCTCACTAGGTTCATCGTTCATCACATGGTCTGGGTACCTGACATGGTGCTCTAAATTGGACACCTGGAACTTATAACACATTTCTTTATCCTGAGGGGTAAGGTCAAACATAACCTTCTCCACCAATCCATCTCAAATGGACCCATGTATCGGGGACTCAGCCTTCTTAGCTATAGCTCAGAGGGGTCGGATTTTCATGTCCCATATTCTCCCACAGTGAACTACATGTCAGTCTACTTTGCATTTGTTCATGACTTTCGTCATCTCTAGGCTCCTTTCATCCATTGTATGATCAAAGAGACTTAATCTACATGCACTGTGGCCCTTTTCTAACCATCACGTGGTCCTTTCACCAACATCACCTTACTGAAGTGGTGACTGACACAACCTCCCTTACAGAGCTTCTTTAAATCCCAATACTGGCTATGGTGGTTATCTTCACATCTTTCATAGGACCAGAACTATCTCTAGCTATCTCCCTGAACGAGTGCATATGCCCTCATCAGACCCTTTTGTCTGGATCATACTAACCATTAGTTAGGGGTGATAAACTGTACTAACATCGAATTCTTCATGTGCCTACTTCCACCTTTTGGAAGGGAACATTTAGGTCAAACTCAAGAACTTTTGTACTCACCTCATGGTGTAGTTGAACCATCTCTCTCATATGTAGTTCAACCCGATCTGTCCCTTGACAGTACTCTTTCTTTCTCATGTCATCTAAGTAAGGCAATCTACCATAACCCATATTGCATCTCGACCTTCCTTGATCCAGGGGATACTTACAACACCCATAGTGATGAACTTCCTTTCTCTTTTGGGGACTCTTTATCCTTTATATCAATGCACTGGGTTCGTGGTGTTCGTCCTTCACCCTTGGCTTGCATGGCCATATACCACATGCAACTTTATCTTAGGCATCTAAAGTACTACTGTCACTTATTATCCATGGTGTATGGTGATCTTAAAATCATGATTTCCTATATGTCATGATTTCTCAAGATTGATACCTCAGAAACCCTAAACCACTCTAATTAGGATTTCATCACCTTCCTTTCCAAGAAGTGCATTTGAGGTTCTACAACAATCCTTTCATTGCATCAAGGCCTAGGCTGGCCAACCAATCCACCATTAACTTGTTCAACAGATCTCGTTACATTGAGTATTAGCCAACCATATCTCCTTTCCAAACTTAGGGTTATCCTAACAACTTCTTCTAGCCAAACTAGGTAGCTATATCTCAACCAGAGCATCCATTACCACTTCACATCCTTAGGTGTTAGATAATATTGATGACATACACCTCCATGTATTACACTTATTATCTCATCTAAGTCTATGTTCATTGAGAAAACTCTGAGCTCATCCTCTGGGTTTTTGAATTCAACCTTCTGTCACTTGCAAATTCCATATAGCTCATGTTTAAAACATCCTCACAAGATGAGTACCTTAGTACTCTTACTATTTGTAAACCATTCATGTATTATTCACTCCACAAGGATATGTTATCATCTCTGTCCTCTTACCTCATAGCAACGTTCCAACTCATATCCATCTTTTATCCTTGGTGTATGTCATGCGTACTGTCCTATCTCTCACTCCCATAGTAAGAGGAAATAAGCATTTGGAGGCCGTCCAAATACAAAGTTCTACCTATTCCACGAGTAGAGATGGTACATCCCACATTGCAAGTACACCTTCAAATATAAGTTGAAACGCGCAACTTATGTCTCTACATCACAATCATCTCGATATCAAAGTTACCTCCATGGAAAACTGGTTTCGAACCTACTTGGGTCACCACACAATCCTTGGTCATTTCCTCTAGGTCTATAGGGTGCCAACACTTTTGGGCTCATCCCTCTTCCCTTATGCATCCAGAGAGTGCCCCACTCATCTGCCCTTTGGGTCCCATGAGTTCATGAAGGTGATCAATCTCCTAACCCATGGCCCTCAGACAATGATAGTTGTTACCTCCCAACCCTATGGTCATGTGCAACTAGGGAATTAGGCAACTCCTACTTCCATCGATCTTATCCCTACCCGACCCTAGGATAGACAGAGGATTCTATTATAGTACATGTCCAACTTAGAACCTTACCCAAGCCTTCATCATCTCTCTTTCTGTATTCATGGGCTGACTTTCATCCCTTCATAGGGATCATGGCAACCTACCTACCTTGGTCAAGCCCCATACCAGTTACCTCCATGGTAACACATCTGTAAGCACTTAGAGATGGTTATCTATGGGTCTAGAGGTTCATCCTCATACCATGTAATTTTCATTTAGCTTCTCAAGATCCTATGAGACCTCTTTAGGTTAACTTAAACCAACAAAATTGGTATACACTCTACCAAAGGGTCCCTCTCCCTGGATGGGAGGAAAACTTCACCTTGATAACAAAGGTCACAAACGTCCTTAGGGTTTATATTTACATGAGCATGCTTGACCCTAGAAAGACATTAAGGCACAAGCGGACCACCTTCCAAACCATGCTAGGTTACACTTATTCTTGTCCTCAACATTGGGTCAATATTATGCCTTCCCATGTCTTCAACTTAGTTATGAGGGATTCATCAAACATTCCTTAAACTTAAGGGGCTTCCCTTGTCCTCTATACATGAGGAGTACCATGCTCGAAACTATAACAACTTAATTCTCGTCATGAGCATTAGGTATACTACTTCCCCTCTTAGGCCTAGGAACCCTAGGTTTACTTTTTGATGACCAACTGCATGCTCAATCTCTTAACCACAAATTAGGCATGTATAAAGTATGACACACACTTCCTGTCATCCATCTACTTGAGCAACACTTTAGAGTCGAGTCCTCCTTAAGGACAACCAACAAGTCACAAGGCCTCACAACCTATTACTTAACCTCTCCAGGTCTAAGGAACTCTTCTCCCTATCTCAGGAGGGTAACACCTATACCAAAGGCATAGAGGTATCAGAAGATTCATCCTCTCTCTAGGGTTTCATTCCTCTCATGGCAACCAAGACATCAACAACCTCTAGGGATCAATCATCTGGCAACCACTATCATCCACTTAGGTCGCATCATCCTCAACTCCCTACTTTTCCTCATATCTCAGAGTCTAGGATTCCAACCTTCTTGCTTGGTTTCCTATTCTCTCTCTAGAGCTAACACTACAACCAACCTCACCATTAGAGGTCCTCTCTTCATGAAGGATCAACCTCAAAAGCATCCTCTACATGGGTGAAGCCTGGGCTCGAACTTATGTTTGCTCAAGATCATCCATAGCCCTTTATGCTTATTTCATAAGCCGTCCATCATGATTCCTTAACCAGGGTTTCATCCTACTGTCAGCACTACTGACGTGCCCTAGGTGCAAGCTATACCCTACTTACACAAGTCCATATGGTTCTATAGGTTTTTCTCTAACCTCATTAATGAAGGAGTTAGCCTTCACTCTAACATGCACGACCCTTCCCAGGGTTGGGTCGCCAAAGGTACTAGGTCATCCAACCTCTCATGGGTCATATGTCATCCAAGACATGTCCATCCAAACACTTGGTTTAACTCATCATGCCATCTCTCCTTCACTTAGGATTAGGGTTAACATCATCCTCTGAGGATGTGCCAGGTCTCTACTTGCAATGGAGACCTCTATCTCCAAGACTAACTCTCCTTATTTATCCTCCTGACAAGAAGGCCTAGCCTCAAGTCTCTTCTGAGGGCATGACAACTTATGTCATATGACCTAAGCATGTATCTATCCTTTAGTTTACGCTTAATCTATTAAGCTTATGTCCATGACATCTTATTTACATGCTTTTCATTAATTTGGTGGAGGATTCCTTAGACCTTATTAACCTTACCCATACCTCAAGAGGGTGAGGAGAAGAGAGAAAACCCTAATCCTTAAGGTCCTTAACAGAATTTGAGTTGAGAAGGGATGAATCAAGATGAGAAAGTCCTAAAGGTATCTTATTTCGATTCATACCCTAAGACTTTGGCCAGGCAGTCACACGTATCCGGGAGTCCTTATATTCCGACTAGCGGTGCGGAGGAAAATATTGCCAGCCCCCGACCGTGATCCTTTTCTAGACACCTCGTCTTTCGGATAATCCTCTAATAACTCCCTTGGGTTCTATGGAGTTCGTAAAATTTAATAATTATTAATGGTTAAGTGAGGAACCTATGCTCCGATACCAAATGTTACGACCCCACCTCCCGATAACCCCCAATTAAGGGAGACCGAGAGGTCAAAGCCGCACCCATAACTTCCGGATCAAAGGTTTGGCATTTAACCAAGAATAATTATTAAATTTTAACAATCTATACTGAAAAGCTGTAATAAATAAAATTTTGCATACATTTGAAAAGTTGGAATTTCTAAACCTCTATCCAAAGTTGAACTAGTCTAACTAAAACCTCCTTGTTCTTTAATTCATGTATTTCTCAATATGACGATTTACTGTTTGTCCTTTTGGCTTTGTACCTAAAACGTCGACAAACAAAACGTCAGTCAGCCGAAGATGGTATGTGGGGGAAACAATAATCATGCAATTATTTATAACAATGTATTGCAGCCAATTACCATTTAACAAACAATTTTACGTTTTAAATATAATTGCGCGATCCATGCATTCCCTATCCTCTGTGTTGTCCCTATAGCGGACCTGGATGCTACTTTCCTTATAGTATATCCCCATTAAACCCCTCATGGTCCCACCTATAAGTGAACCAATTTCTAGGGTTGAGTCACATGGCACTACCCGTAAGTATCCCACTCCTTAACTCATGGCATGCTAAAGGGTCTCGTGGCACTACACTTGGTAGCCCAGTTTCTAACCCACGATAACCTAGAACTTACTCTAGGTTACCCCTTTTTAGCCTTTAGAAGTCACTGAGGTGGATTTAGATCTAGCCAATTATATATATTCATAGTGATAATCATAGTCACTTTATAGTTGCATGAAATAAAGGCATGCAACAGTTATTTTCAAGCAACCGATAAAAACATTCGGAAATCACCGTGAAACTAAGCGATTATTCATAAGCGTAACCACATACCTGTTCAGTAGATTTCTCAAGCTAATATCAATTCCAACCAAGAAAGCAATCCAAGCAAGTAATTCAACCACATAATCAAGAATCTTGAAAAACACATGTACTCTATTTACTACACACTTTATCAAGATTCTTTCTATTCAACTTGAAATCGTTTCCTAAGGTTTCCGTATCCATTTTAGGGTTTCCTTTGCAATTAGGGTTTCACTTCCTCTTTTATTATTCTAAACCCTAATTATCTCATCTATCCTTCAATATTAAGGTTATCTTAACATATAACCCTATTTTTGGATTAAAGGCACCATTAACCATTAATTAAGTTCATTTAGCCTCTTTTACATTAAAGCTACTATTTTTATCCTTTTAATCCATGACAAGATCATTATACACATTTATCATCAATTCAAAGTTCATTATAGTCTAATAACATATGAACTCGATTTTCCATAATTCTACCTTTTATTCATGAGAAAACCCTAATTACTACATTTAGGGTATTTATCTAGAATTAAGGACTTTTGTATTCAAATATCTTAGAACCATCATATAACAACATATTTTCACATTTTCAAATTAAATATGATCTTATCCTCTTTGACCCTAAATTAGGGTTTCTAAATACTTAATCATTCTCATATGGGGTAAAAACCCTAAATCATGCAATTTTACATCTAGATCAGGTTTGAATCTAACATTATCATTCAACAAGTTATTAATACTTCAATTAACCCATTAAGCATACTAGATTCAACCTTTACTCACAAATAGGGTTTTTAACTTAACTTTAATGCACTTTTCATCAACTTATTGTAATTTTTCAATTAGGAACGGAATCAATCTTTAATACCATTTTTATTGGATTCCTCTTGTTCTCGTTATCAAAATTCATATATTACTTGTCCTAATCGGAGTTACCAATATGGAGATATGATTTTTGCAAGAAATCACTTACCACAACCAATCATATTGCGCCACGTCACCAACTCCCATGCAAAGAGCTCGCTTTGGAAAATATAATGAAAAGTCAACTATACCCCCAGGCCACGGATCGCCTCTTGACGTTCAGGAGGGGCATTTCCATCCAGACTCCTTTTGGTCGTCTTCCACCTTCAGCAGGCGCGATGCGGATGCCCTAGGCGTCGTTCTGCAGCCCATGCACAGGCTCTCTCCCTCTCCTTGGGCCGCGATCTTCACCGGGAAAGCTGCCCTATCTCCGCCCCTCTCAGGCGCACACAGGGCGCCCCCAAACTTTGACCAAGGTGGTCGGTTATCCAAACGCAAAGGCAGGAAAGTGCGACTGCTCTTGCAACTGTGCTGCTACTGCTGCACACAACCAGGGAGGAGGGATGACTACCGAGCTTTTCCTTTGAGTTCGTGGGAGTAGCACGATCCTATTGTAGCCTCTCCATGACCCCTCATCTCCAAGTATAGGGTTAGAACAGAAAGAAGAAGGAGAAGGGGTGGTAGAGCATGAAACTTCTTGGGATCTCGACAAGGGCTTTACCCCTTTTATAGGGTGAGTATCCACGCCCCATTAGGCTTTCCCTTGAAGTAATCAAGCCCTCTTCCAAATAGGAAAGTGCTTCCTTTACTACTAAAAAAGTTTCTCTCTCATTATCATCTTCTTAAAAACAACATATTCATGGGATTTTTAGAAATACGAAAATATTCTCCCTTATTCTCTTTTGACTTGCATTTTAATCCATTAATCACGAAATTATGTTTTCCTTAAGTAGAAAATACCTCTTCTTTAACAAAGCTACAAAAACCATTAATAATGTATCATATTATACTATTATTTTGCAATTTTGGTATTTTCTATTTCCTCTTTCTTCATTGGGACTCCTTGGATCCCAAGAAACTCAAATAATTCGAAATTCCTTTTTAAGGAATACTCATTATCCTTCTAAATGCATCAATGTGCCTTATTTTACATTATCTTGTTTATTTCTCATTAAAATATCTCTTTTTGAGGATTTCTCTTTATTTCTCATTTATTTTCCTCATTGGTATTCCTTTTAACATTAGGAATCCCTGGGGTACGAAATTCCACTAAGGATAACTCAATTGTACCTCTTTTTACTTATTTTCCACATTTTACCATTGTTTTCAATTTCTATCTTAATAAAGAAATATTTAATTGATCTTTTCTTTTCTTATTGCACTCTTTATGCAACTTTGGACTCCTTGGAACCCAAGGAACCCAAGAGACACGAAATCCCTCTTTGGATTTGTCTTCTGGAGGTTTCCACATTTTTCTTTTCTCAAATATTCAATTATTCATTCACTAATTGAATTTTCTTGTTATTTGGGCCCAATAGCCAATAAAGCCCACAACAAAAACATCAAGGCTATTGTAAACAAAATCCATGTATTCAAAACAAATTATATCATTATTCGTTCAAATATGTTTAATATGAGAAATTACATTTCTCACCAAAAGAACCCAAAAATTGGGGTTGTAACATAGTTCAAGGTTACTGATCATGGAGGTGACTCCAAGATCTCTATTTTATCTTTTGAAACCTATCTTTAAATTTTTATGTGGCATTAAGAAGATTTAATACCATAAAAATCAAATCCTTCGAACTAGTGAATCAAATGATGAAATCTATACCAACATGTAGAGAAAATTGTAAGGATTCTAAAACATATTTTTTTTGTAATATTTGGATAAGAAGAGAGAAATTTATGATTTTTCAAAGTTTTGACCAATAAAAAATCATCAAAAATCCAAGTCAGAGATCTAGTAGATCGCCAGCTTACTTGGACCAATCACAGGTGGTCAAGTAGCCTGGTCCAGTACCAGTCACTCACCCCAGTCAACGTGATAAGAGAAAGAATTGAACAATAAAAGGACAAAATTTCCCTCGATTGGAAAAATAAGGAAAAGATGTGAGGCAAGGGTAAGAGGAGAAAACACCCTACAGACTCCTTCTTCCTCACTCAGCCAAGCCATGGCTACAAGTAGAGCACTAGTAGCTTGGGGCCCAATTTGGCTTTTCCCAAGTTAGTTGATTTGGTGAGGAAACTATGAGCTGAAAACCATTAATGGAAGTTGACGATCCTTACTCGAAGGTGAATTTTAACCTAGTGAAGCCGAAAGTGTCAAAGGCGAGCCACAAGCTAGGGAGGAAAAATCAGATCGAGGGTGGTTGTAGAGGATATGCATAAGGGAATTGGCAGAGGAGATGGTTGCGACAGGGAGAGGTGAACATGAGCGTACAATCCCCCATATATACCCATGTTCTAGGGTTCACCCACTAGTCATGAGAACTAGAGTCTCTAGCTTTTAGGCATTTCTAGAATACACACCAATAGTATATGTGTGAGGTAGATTCAATGCAGAATTGAGTCACAAATCTATTGAAGAAGAAATTTTGAGAAAAGATGGTGTGTGGCAAGAGAAATCCACAGTTTACAATGGTGTAAACATGAACCATTTTCCATATGCATCAAGAGATAGGTGACAACACACAAATTTCTAGATCATGATCCAACAGTGGATAAGATGCATGAATCAACTAAGTTTCCCAAATCAATGTGACATTTAAATGAAATTCGAATAATGTGATAAGAAATTAATTTCTTATCTTTCTCTTTCAATTTGGATGAGTAAATAATTTCTAGTTAAAGCAAAATTTGGTGGATAAGGTAATAAGAACCCAAAGAATCCAAATTTGGAGTCATATTTTCCTTTTGGAAAACTTAATGCATGAAACTCCCAATTTGAGGTAAAGTGTATTTTCTTCATATTGTTACATTCCTTTATTATTCATTAACCAAATATTGTGTGTAGCTCTCTCTTATCCAAACCTACCCACATGAAAAATCTAGAAGACTAGTTTTAAACTTAAATACCTTAATTTAACAATTTTGCAGAATCAATCCCAAAACTAATGAATAGCCCCAATTTCTTGTATAAAGGCTTCAATTCTTTGTACTTTTATTTTAAACTCTCATATTTCAAATTTATATTAACATCCTAGTGCCTACCAATCTACTAAGAGGGGTTTAACATAAAGGATAAAAAAGGAGTAAAAAGTGATAATTACCTAAATTTGGGTCTGTTACACACTCCATGAGACATGAGTAAGTTACATGTCTTATATTCTTTTGTTTGTACCCTTTAAACACTTTGTTAATGTATGCACTTTATCTTAGACCAATAAACCTTATATATATATATATATATATATATATATATAGGCTTGATTCCTAGATTATCAACTACTTTTCATAAGTCTTTCATTGAGAAGGCATTTCTAAACCAAGTTGTAACCTATTATACCATCAGTAATATGAAAAATAAAGTTATACTCCCACTAACCTTCTTGTAAACACAAGGTCCATATTCATTTTAGATAAAACCAAACTCTTTGCCTGTCTCATAAAAATGAATATTCCAACTCCAACATACTTACTTTGACATGTATATTTACCTTTGTAGCTTACATACTTTTCTAGATCCATTTGTAGTGACAAAACTAGGGCTATAAATGGGTACGGGTAGACCCACAAACCCGTGAATCTATACCCTTTAAAAACATATCACAGGTCTACATTTTTGGACCCGTAGAACCATGGACCTACATACCCATGGACCTGCATATAAGCGGGTCCACTAATGGGTATACATAAGTAGATACCTAAATAATATGTTATTACATCATACTTTACTAGTCTAATTAACATAATACTTCATATTACATATTACTCTAATTATAATAAGGTTAAAACTAGTCATCTAATAAAGAATTAACTATTTTAATTTCAAGAATGAGCAACATATGTAACCTTAAAATAAAATTAGTTATATGATATGCTACATTACTAAAACACAATGACGATGACTACAAATATGTAAATAATTAACTCAACTATATTTAATCTACAAAGTACTACATTGTTTAATATATCTACTGCATGTTTATGTCCTATATAATAGCAATATCTTGTTGTATAAAAATATATATAACATAGTCGTAAATTTTATTACATAAAAGTTATGATGTTTATGTAGAACCGCTTACCCACATACCCGCACCGCAGACCCACTACTATTATGGGTATGGACATGGTGCAGGTCTAATGTTTTTATTATGCGGGTCCAGAACCAAAACCAGACTCGCTAAATTAAACGAGTATGGGTATGGGTATGGCTAGACCTGCACCGTACCTGCACCGTCTACACCCCTAGACAAAACCTATAGGTTTTGCCAAGTACACATCCTCAAAGAGACTCCCACTTAGGAATGTTGTTTTCATGTCCATTTTCCATATTTTATAGTCATGATAAGCTATGATGGCAAGCATTATCTTGATGGATTTAACCTTGGCAATATGTGAGAAGGTTCATTTTAGTCAACACATTTTGGACTTTCTTGAAACCTTACACAACAAATCACCCTCTGTAGGTGTTTGTATTGACATGCATGTATGTCTAACTGTTATAGATCCATTTGAACCCTGTGGGTTATAACCTTTCAGGCAAATCCACTAAGGTCCATATATTAGTGATATATAAGAGTCCATCTAAGATCTCATGGTTTCAAGCTGTATCTCATAATATTATCCCTAAATAGCTTCATTGTAGGCTTTTAACTCAACATCATCTATGAACAACACATCATCTTGTCGAGTCCCAGGAAATGCAAATTCTGTAGATCAAGATGTTCCCTACTAGACCTTTGAGGTTCTTATGTTACAAGAAGAACTTGATATTCCAAATTAGTTTGTACTTCATCTCATTCCTTATCAACATCTGTAATTCAATTTTATCTCCTGGATCTCAAACTTCTTTAGTTTCTATTTTCCTCCCACTAATTACTCTATAAATAAACCCATCTTGAAGAAATACATCAACTTTGGCAACAAAAATTCTATTTTAATATGGAATATATAAGTAACATCCCTTTATTTCCTTAGGATATCCAAAAAATGATCTTTGTATGATTTGGATCCAAACTTTTTGAAAACTATTTTCTGACATAAGCTTCATGTCCTTAAATCTTCATAAAAGACATATTAGGACTTTTATAGTCCATATCTCATATGGTGTCTTTTGGACTAATTTATAAAAAACACATTTATGTCTAAATGACGTGGCTTCTAAAGCGTGTCCCCAAAAGAAACTCAAAAGAGTAGAAAAAATCATCATTGATCATACCATGTCCAACATGGTGTGATTCCTTCTATATGCCATATCCTTATAGTGTGGTGTTCCAAGTGGACTCCATTGTGAAACAATAACATAATCTCTCAAAAGGGCCTCAAACTCATGGCTTAAGTATTCACCACCTCAGTCTGATTAAAGTGCTTCAATATTTTTGCCAAGTTGATCCTATATATCATTCATTATTTCCTTGAACTTTTCAATGGGTTATGACTCATGTTTCATTATATCACATACCCATATCTACAAATGTCATCAATAAATGTGATGAAGTAGTGATACCCACCTCTGTCATTTGTGCTAAAAAGTCTGCATATATCAATATATATGAGTCCTAATAAGTCACTTGCTTTCCTTATTACCAATAAAAATGTGTTTTTTTGTCATCTTTCCTAATAAAAAAGATTCACTTGTCTCTATTGACTCAAAGTTAAATGAGTCTACATTTCCATATGTATGGAGTCAAATAATTCACTTTTATATTATGTGGTTGACAGTGCCCAAGATAAGTTCTATACGAGTAATCAAGTTTAAGCTTCTTAGAATTTATGTTTAGACATTTGTCTTTAGAGCTAACACATAAGGACTATAAGACACAGGGGCACACTTTCATAAAAGATCTCATGTTTACTAATAGAAGATAGACTATTCTTAATGTGAAATTATAAACCACTCTTGTAGAAACATGAAAAAGAAATGATGCTACTATATACGGTAGGTACATAACAACAATTTTCTAACTATGTTACAAGCCCACTGGGCAGTAGGTGCCTATAAAAGCGGAAACAACTCTTGCCCCATTTGCAAACGTGTAGCTGCACCCATCCCTAATTCAAGGATCTACTTCTTTTTAGATTCTGCATATTTCTACATATGCGAGTCCACATCTTATCCAATATCTGTGATATAGAACTATCTAAATTTTATCTACATAAATTATATACATGAAATAGAGATTTCTATCCCATACATATTCTTCAATTCCTCTAGCTAGAGAGGGAAGTTTTATCTAATGTCTAGCCTAGTGTCAGTAATGGCGTTTGCCTTTTTTACTTGCTCCTACTTTTCCTTTATGTGCAAAAGACTTAGACTTTTAGGAAACATTAGAAATTTTGTTGGAATTTTCCTTACCCTTAAAATTTCATTTTTCTTTGTTGAACATCAACATGAATTTAGGATTCTCTTTCTTCATTTGACCCTAAGCCATTCTTAACATGACAAGCAACTTTGACAATAGTTTGAGAAAAATGCTCATGTTATAATCATGACAAGTTGACTATATAATTCAAGAAATGATTATAGGATCACATCAATGGCCAAATTTTGGCCTAAAGGAAACCCTAGTCTCTCAAGGCTTTCTACATACACAATCAACTTGAGAATATGGGGCCCAAATGGATCACCTTCTGTCATATTGTACCTAAATAATGCCTTGAAGACACCTTACCTCTCTTGTCTTGCTTGTTCTTGGTACATTTCTTGGGACATGTTACCATATCAACAACTCCCATGTTCTCATGTTGCCTTTTAGCTAATGATTCATGGAGCACAATATGAGACACTTGATTCCCTTTAGTCCTAGGGACATTAACATTTAATTTATCTTATATTGGGTATCTAGGACATAGAGCTTACACTTATATGGGAGAACAATTCTCCGAATCCTAAACTAGTCATGAAATGTATTCACATTATGTTTTTCCTTCTCAAGGAGAAAGTGATTATTATTGTTTGCCATTTGATCTACAAGAAACATTTACATGAGTCAATATTTTTTTATTGATATTTCTTTGGTCTTTAAATTAAATATGTCTGCCATGATTTTATTCCAAATTGATTGCCCTCATTATTAGTATAGTTGATTGCATTGAAAAATCCTATAGTGGGTCAAGATCCCTATTTCAGCAAGTCATAGGTCGCCTTTGGCTGACCACCCATAACCTAATTATTAAGGGAAAAACCTACCAATTGCATCTAATGCAACTCTTGATAAGATGGATGTACTGTTGGTATGTATTCCCAGAGAGCCAATCATATGATGATTGGAATGTGGGATTAGATAACTGGTTTAATAACAATAAAGGTAATTACGTCTATTATGTTTGTCTTACTCATGAGATGATGGTGCATACATAGTACATGTCTAAAGAATGATGTTACTCGATGACATATGTCTTCAAGTTGATGACCTGAACAATGAGATCATATGTCTGATAAGAGTACATACATTCTTGTTATTTCCCTAGTCATATTAAACTATGGAAGCAAAATCGACAACAATAATACATAAGACTAGAGTGTATGTTGATTGATGACAGATTCTCATTAGTCATGATATGTGATATCAAGTCAAGCACACATGTACATGTTAGAGGATAGCGTATTAGATAGACATACCTTAAGAGTGATACATGGATACCATGGAATGGTAGAGACAATTAGCTTCCATAGTGATAGTGGTGATTGTGGTTCTTAGAACTAAATTCACTACACTCATCACATGTCATTCGATGTATTTATACATATCCAACGTGACCTTGAATAAGGGTTGCCATAAAGTGATGCTCAAGTGCATTGTGACACATGGGGAATGAGTGTGAGTGGTGTAGATGGGATTTGTCCCTCCCATAGGAGATTGATATCTAGGCCACTTGATAAGCGATACTGAGAAATGTATGTCCATACTCATGTGATTCAATATATGATATATGAACTCACATGCATCTCAGACAGTCTACTCTAGTTCAAGGAACATGGATTGAATGTTAAAGAGGATGACGATTCCATGCCTCGAGTTCAATCCAGATATCAAAGACAAAGGAACTATAGGATCACAATAATAGTGATCACAAATTGTAGGTTGAATTTGTTCTCCAACTTTGTATTTAGTTGGGTAGAAATGAAGTGTTACTAGTCTCCGCTCTTTGCTCATGATGTTATAAAATAGTTATGGACATTCACTGAAGGTAATTTGGGACCTAGAGGGTCACACATATGATGCACTTACAATAGGAGTTTGTTCATGAATGATATTTAACTTGATTATTAAAATTGTTTAGATATTCAATTAAATAACTGAGGTTCAAAATTGACTAACTGGACTTTGAACCGACCAATTCAAGTGTTGAACGAATTAGTTGGAGTGTCAGATCAATTGGAAACAAGATTGATAGAATATTAACTGAAATGGACATGTGAAATGACCATTTCACCTGTAAAATGACTATTTCAAGAAGTGAAATGCCGTTTCATGATGTGAACCAACCAATTCATCATTTGGGTTGTCCAATTTAGTGATCAATTCAATCAGATCAAGGATTGATGTTGATGTCATGATTTTGCATTAATCAAATATTGAATGCTAATTTGATTCTAAAGAGGAAATTACTAAACTGACCAGTTCAATAGATGAGTCAACTGGTTTACCCTGCTAACTGACCGGTTGGGTAGTGAATCAATTGGTTCCCCTTCCGACCGACTGGTTGGGCAGTGAGCCGATCGATTCACCGCTCAAAGTTTCTAGAAAATTCGTGAATTCCATCCTTTCGACTCCCAGACAGACTGGGAACCCTGATCCTAGCCTCTCCTATAAATAGAAGGGTATTGGTGGCTTCCTAAACACAAAAACTAAGCTCTAAATATTGTTTTCCTCTCTGGTTGTGGTAACCAATAGAGAGCCCAAGCAAGTCCCACCCATAAAAGGGAGGGATAGCAAGGGAGAGACAATTGTGGGAGAGTAAATTGGTGCTAGTACACCGACGTTCAAAGGGACAAGTCCCTCCTATTGGCTCTAGTAGCACAACATGGAGTTCCCGGTGGTCCGCGTAGACTACTCTAGAGGCAAGGAGTTTTTCCCACTAGGAGGACATCGTCAAATGTTGTCCGTGGTGTCAGACTAGGAGGCCATTGTTGATGACTATTTGAGTGTTGCTATTGAAGATGAAGCTCACTACTGCTTGAAGAAGAAGCATGTTTCTACTGCAAAGATAATGTCACTGGACTTTCTCTAGGAACAATTACGACCTTGCAAACATTCCTTCTTAGATACATTGTTGTTGACACAAACTTGCTGATTGGAGAATCATGCTTTAAATTTTTGTTCCATTGCCTTATTTGTCCCCTGATTTCCCAACAGTGGTATCAAAGCCACGTCAATTTACAATGTATTTAGATTTAATTCGATGTGATCAAATTTATTTTGTTGCATACGATGTGAATATTGAACTGGTTAATGTGTATATATGATTAATTACCACATACGATTCACAAACTAATACACACACACACACACACACACACACACACACACATATATATATATATATATATATATATATATATATATATATATATATATATATATATATATATATATATATATATATATATATATATATATATATATATATATATATATATGCAATTTGCATGCGTCATCCTAAAAGTTAGTTTTTGTGGTGGATGTTAGCATGGTTATGGCCAATAATCCTAGAATTGTGTGTGTATGATTATGGTTGTTTATTCCTATTTAGTTGTCAATTTGCATACCGAGCCTCTCTCCTTTCTAAATGTAAATTAATGCTCTTCTTCCTATTTTCCCTCAAATGTAACTCGAGTTTTTCCTTTTTACAATGTCATAAGAAATATGATAATTTTAATTTATGTTTCTTCATGAGAAGATGTTCTACACCAGAAGAACTGCCCAACTCATGAGACAAACCAATCGATTGGAGGATCGAGGAGGCCAAACTACATTGAGGATGAACTGATCAACTAATAGCCCAACTGATCAGTTGGAGGATTCTAGACATCGCTTGAACTTGAGACCAGACGAGCATTTCAGGAGCCAAACTGAGCGACCAGGAGGCGAGCCGACCAGTTCAAGTGTTGAACCAATCAACCCAAACTTGGTTCGAGCACATATCTTCACCAACAACAGGTCATTGCATGTGATGTAGACCTCAGGTGGTAGTAATTCCTTGTGGCCCTAAGGAACTATAGTAGTATGGCCATAACCATCACTTGTGTTTATAATTGCATGTTTTAGTTGTGATTATAACATGTATATGATACATAATATAAGTATTTGGTGATTGGATATGTATATGTATTTTTACATAAAATCCCTCAATAAATATTAGGTCTAAGATGCTTTCCAGAAGAAACACACATGAAGCTTGATCGACCAAGTGTCGGTTTACCCTAGCACAATGCACTGTCTATCTCATGGAATTGTGATGGTAGATATGTGGGCCAGCCCTAGCAAGGTGCATATTCTATTGTGTTGTCTTATGGGGCTGGATTAACTAGGTGACGTTAATAAGATTAAGTGCCTAGAAGCTTGCAGATGAATTGTGATAAGGAGTTGTGCACACCATCGATCCAAGAGTTGCATGAGATGTAATTGGCAAACATTGCCTATCTAATAATTGGTCATGAGTGCCAACATTGGTTGGGTATTTACATAATTGTTTTGGATCTTCGCTCACTAGAAGGTTGTATGCTGAAATCTTCCAAATTGATAGTGAGGGCAATCAAATTGATTAAAATAGTGGGAGTGATAATTAATTAAAGGCCCAATTAATATCAATAATATTATCAAATAAAAAAATGCTTTGACAAAATATGCAATATTTCTTTTGTAGACAAACTCAAACATGTTATCATTGTGATTAGTCCTTGAGTAGGATAAACTAAATAGGGATTAACTTCCACATCTGATTTAGGACTTTGAGAAGCGTTCTCACTAATGAGAGAAAGCTCTATGTCCTTGAAAGACCCGAGCTAGAAGAACCTGCTCCAAATTTTCCTAAGGATGAAATGAATGCTTGCTTAAAGCATGTCAATGATGCGGTAGATATTGAGTACCTTTTGCTATGTTGTATGAACTATGAGTTTCATGGGAAACATGAAAGCATGGACATTCTCGAGATGATAACACATCTTACAGAATCATGTAAAGAAAGAAAGGTATAATGTCTTCAAAGAGTTATTTGGGTGCAAACTGATAGAGAGATATCTATTATAGCCACATGTGCTCAATATGATTGGGCATGTGGAGTGATTGAGATTTCTTTTAGGTTAAGAGTTGGCCTCAAAGATGATTCTACAAGCATTTCCTGAATCATATTGCCAGTTTATCAAGTTTTATCACTGGAGTAACTTGGACAAAATGCTGTCTGAGCTACTTGGCATGTTGATTAATGTTGAAGCACAGCTGAAGAAGGACATATCCATGATGCTGATCAGTGGATATGAGTCCAAGGGCAAAGGTAAGGAAAAGAAGAGTTCTGAGGCTAAACTAAAGTCCAAGTCTTCTACACTCAAGAATAGGAGAAGGGTAACTGTAAAAGGAATTTTACCTTTTCACTTGAGTGAATATGGAAGGAAAGTGCCACCATTGTCACCTTCTTGGACACTGGAAAAGACATATCCTCTTTAAATAGAGGGTATCAAGAAGAAGAAATAGATAGATATCTCTACTTTAGGGCCTGGGAAGAAGTAAGCTAAAACTATGCGGAGCAAGGGTTGCTACCACTACAATTGAAAACTATCATTCATGGGCACATAATAGAACCGTTGATAAAAAAAATCATGTATCTTGTATTGACAAGAATTGATGTTTCATGGAAATGCCCTATGTCTCACAAACTATACTTGATAGTTCTAAAGAAAAATATGTGTATGACACATATACTGAATGACTCGATGATTCAATCAATGAATACCTATAACATTATCATCTAAAGTACATAAATGACAATTGCATTTCTAGAATCCATAATGATGGTTATATATACTCTTTTGGGTATTGAACCAATAGAGACATGCAAGTATGATTTATTGGACAATATGACAAAAGCATCTTCACTAGATGTAGTGGGAGAGTGAGCATTCTATTAGGGCTCATACATGCTGATGTATATATAAGTTTTAGAAAAAAATGCTAGAGGTATTTAGAAGTACCTCATTATATTTATTGATTCTATCAATAGATATGAATGTTTGTATTTAATAAAATACAAGTATGAATCTTTTGAAATGTCCAAGGAGATCATGAATGAAGTATGTAACTAACTTGGTAAAAGTATTAAGACACTTCGATGTGATCGATGTTGAAATATTCAAACCAAGAGTTTGAGGACCTTCTGGAGAACATGATAGTGTATCACAATGGAATCCACCTGAAACACAGTGATAGTGTATTACAAAGAAGGAATCACACCTTGTTAATCCATGGTGCAATTATCAATAAATCTAGCTAATCTTCCAATTACCTTTTGGCACATGCTTTACACTAAAATGATATACCATCTAAAATGGTTCAAAAGACACCATTTGGGATATGGCATGGGAAGTTTCCCTATATATCTTTCAATAGTGATCAAGGATGAAATATTATGTAAGAAAATAGTTTCTCAAAAAGCTTTGTCCATAAATCACATAAATGCTACTTTGTTAAAATACTACTTTTATATTCTAATCCAACAACAAAGTTGTTTGTTGACCAGGATGGTTGTATTCCTACAAAGAAATTAATTCCAGAGGAATCTGTGGGAGTAGAAGTAGAACTCAAAAAGTTCGAGACAAATAAGAAAACATTGAACCTAAAGAGGTACAATAGGAACAATGTGAATCACAAGTTGTTGTGGAATCTCAAAGTTCCTCATGTAATACAAAACCTCAAAGATATAGTAGAATACACCTTGAGTTTGAAAGATTATGATATCTTATAACTTAAAAGATGGTGTGTTGATCATAGATGATGAGTCAATAACCTACCTAGAAGCTATTGAGGAACCATAGTATGAGAAGTGGCTTGAGGCAATGGGATCAAACATGGACTCCATATAAACCAATAAGGTATGACCTTGGTGGATCACCTAAAGGGGTAAAACCCATTGGTGCATTGGGGTGTTTGAGAAAAGACCGACATGGATAGTAGTATACTAACCTATAAGAGCAGACTGGTTCACCAGTTGCCATGGTTGAATCCATCAGGATCATGCTTTCCATTGTAGTTTAGTATGACTATGAGATTTGGCATATGGATGTTGAAACAACATTCCTTAATGGGAATATTCATAAGGATGTGTGGGTGACACATCATAAAGGTTTTATAAATCTAGTATTGCAAATAAAGTTTGTAAGCTACAAAGGTCAATCAGTGTGATTGAAGCAAACATCTTAGAATTGGAATCTTCAACTTTACAAGATAGTCAAAGAGTTTGACTTGGGTTAGAATGAAGATGAAATATGTGATTACAAAAGATTTAGTGGGAGCATATTAAAATTCTACATAAACATGGGGAATAACATCCTTATATTGTACATATTAAACCTGGAAAGGAAAGTGCCTTCTTTGTGAAGGGTTTAGGGGAAGCATCCTATGTGATAGGAATTGGGATCTATAGAGATAGATATACATAGCCTTTTGACCTAAGAAAGAGCACATACATTGCAAGATATTGAAGGGTTCAACATGTATGACTCAATGAGAGAAAACTTATCCATGTTCCACAGAGTTAGTCTCTCAAGAGCCCAATATCCCAGTCTTGTGAAGGATGGGAAGACATGAGTGAGATGCCATATGCATTTGCAATTAGATCTATCATGTATGCGATGTTACGTACTCATCCCACTATCTCATATGTATTGGACATGACAAGAGGATACATACTCATCTAGTTATCTCATATGTATTGGATATGATGAGTGAATATCTATCAGATCCTAGTGAAGGTCACTAGAGTGCCATAAGAGCATCCTTAAGTACTTGAAAAGCACTAAAATGATTGATTCCTTGGTTATGGTAAAAAGGACACTGATGCAAGCTTCCAAAATGACAAATAAAATTAATGATCACAATCTAAATTTGTGTTTGACCTTAAAATGAGAACTGTAAGCTGGAAAAGGTTCTGAGATAGAGGTTGTTGTTCTATAATAGAAGTCAAGTATCTTGGTGTTATGAGAACATCATAGGAATTGTATGAATCTAGAAGTTCATATAGATGAACTTGTGGGAGGTTCCAACCGTTAATGTAATGGTAGAAATATTGTGACAACAATGGAGCTATTGGTTAGGCAAAAGAATGTCAGATAGCATACTACAACACGTCCATCTCATAGGAGATGTTGTACAATGAGGAGATGTGAAACTTGCAAAATACCGTCTGAAAGAAAATGTTGCTAACCCACTATGAAAGTTCTTGCGCAGCAGAAAAAATGATGGACATGTAAAAATCACTTGGAATAATATTTGTGGGTGATTGACTCTAAGTGCAAGTGGGAGTCTGTTGGTATGTATTCCCAACGATCCAATCATATGAG
The DNA here is from genome assembly GCA_963693085.1 of Alisma plantago-aquatica. Taxonomy (NCBI): domain Eukaryota; kingdom Viridiplantae; phylum Streptophyta; class Magnoliopsida; order Alismatales; family Alismataceae; genus Alisma; species Alisma plantago-aquatica. Next base: position 879,962,855 of record OY856414.1, on the reverse strand, counting down.
GATTCAAATGTGGCATTAGATAACTGATTTTATAATAATAAAGGTAATTCCATCTATTATGTTTGTCTCACTCATGAGATGATGACACATACATAGTACATGTCTAAAGAAAGATTCTACTTGATGACATATGTTTTTAGGTTGATGAACTAAACAATGAGATCATATGTATGGTAAGAGTGCATACATTATTTTTATGTTCCTATCCGGATATTACTATGGAAGCAAAATAGACAACATTAATACATAAGACTAGAGTGTGTTGATTGATGACATAGTCTCATTAGTCATGATATGTGATATCAAGTCAAGCACACAGGTACATGTTAGAGAATAATGTATCTGACATATCCACCTTTAGAGTGATACATGGATACCATGGAATAGTAGTCACAATCAACTCTCATAGTGATGGTGGTGATTGTGGTTCTTAAACCTAAAGGCACTATATTCATCACATGTGGTTCGATGTATTTAGACATCATCCAACGTGACCATAAATAAGGGTTTCCATAAAGGTGATGCTTAGGTGCATTGTGACACATGGGGATTGAGTGTGAGTGATGTAGATGGGATTTGTCCATACTACATGATATTGACATCCAACCACTTGATAAGTGAGACTAAGAAATGTATGGTTATACTAATGTGATTCAATGTGTGATATGTGCACCTGTATCTCAGACAGTCTGCTCTAGTTCAAGGAACATGGATTGAACATTGAAGAGGATGATGATTCCATGCCTTGAGTTCAATCCGGATATCAGAGACAAAGGAACTATACGATCGCGGTAACACTGATCATGAATTGTAGGTTGAAGTTGTTCTCCAACTTTCCATTTACTTGGGTAGAAATCAAGTGTTACTAGATGCCCCTCTTTGCTTGTGATGTCATAAAATAATTATGAACATTCACTGCCAATGTAATATGGGACCTATAGGGTCACACACATAGTATACACCTGGAATAGGATTTCATTCATGAATAATGTTTAACATAATTACTAAAAGTGTTTAGGTATTCAATTAAACAACCGAGGTTCCAAATTGACTGAGTGGACTTTAAACCGATCAGTTCAAGTGTTAATTCGTGTCAGGTCAATTGGAAATAAGATTGGCTGAAATGGACATGTGAAAGGACCATTTCATTTTTGGAACAATCATTTCATGAAGTGAAATGACCATTTCATGATATGAACTGACCAGTTCATCAGTTGGGCTGTCCGATTCAGTGATCAATTTGATTGAATCAAGGATTTTTGTTGATGTCATGATTTTGCATTAATCGAATATTGAATGTTGATTTTATTCTAAAAAAGAAACTACTGAACCGACCAGTCAACATATGAGGAGATCGGTGCACCCTTCCAACCAACCAGTTGGGCAATGAACCAATTGATTCACCACTCAAAGTTTATAAAAAAATTTATGAATTCCATCCTTTCGACTCCCGTACAGACTGGGAACCCTGACCCTAGCCTCTCCTATAAATAGAGGGGTATTGGGAGCTTCATAGACACAACCATAAGTTTTGAAAATTGTTGTCCTCTCTAGTTGTGGTAGCCAATAGAGAGCCCGAGCAAGTTCTACCCGTAAAAGGGAGGGATAGCAAGGGAGAGACAATTTTAGGAGAGTGAATTGGTGCTATTACAGCGATGTTCAAAGGGACAAATTGTTCCCGTTGTCTTTAGTAGCATAAGGTGTAGTTTCGGGTGGTACGCATGGACTACTCTAGAGGTGAGGAGTTTTTCCCACTAGGAGGACATCGTCAACCGCTGTACGTGGTTCCAAACCAGCAGGCTATTGGTGATGACTATTTGAGCACTACTGTTGAAGACAAAGCTTGTTGCTGCTTAGCAAAGAAGCACGCTGCTACTACAAGGGTGATGTCGTTGGACTTGCTCCAGGACCGGGTATCACCTTGCAAACCTTCCTTCCTAGATTCATTGTTGTGGATGTGATCTCTCTAATTGGGGAATTAGGTTTTAAAATTTTGTTTTTGTTGCCTTATCTGTCACCCCAATTTCCCAACATGTACAACTCTTTATCATAAATCATTCTTATGCTTCTAGGTTCTTTATCCTAGATCACTCTATTAAGACCAATCTAAAGGCCAACCAATAGAAAATGATCCCTGCTTTGGTATACCCACATATCCATTCTCACACTTTTCTAAGATAGATAACAAACCGGTCTTTGGCATCCAATGCATAGTTGATCAAAATTTATTTTTGTTTAGCACATTAGAGAGCATCTAAGACCTAATATTTTATTTAAGGGGTTTTATTTATATTCATATACATATCCAAACATGAATACTTATAATATGTATCATACACACATTATAACCATAGTCTAGAATCCCAATACACAAAAATCCAATATTGGTTATGGCCATACTAATGTAACACTGAAGCTACAAAGGATTATTGTCCAACTAAGGTCCTTTGAATTTTATGCATCATCAGTCTGCAAACTCCCATGTAGACCTACATTTTGTCCTGCATCATGTTGAATGGCTCTATGAATGCTCCTTGGAGTTAAACCTTCAACACTGCCTTGCCATGCCAAGTCCTCCAAAACTTGTTCTATTCCTCTCTAATATCACATTTATATAAAAGTAGAAACCTCATACATTCTAAGGGAATTAAAAAAGAATAGAAACCATTCAATATGTAATAAAAGGATACAATACTCAACATTCAAGTCAAATACTTAACTAAAAAGTTCCATCCACATCCATAACTTGCACACATAGAACAGGGTGTTTGGCCTAAACCATGCAAATATTCACCAAGAAAAACATATTCTGAAGGTGAAATGTATGCTTTTATAGACATAACATATCATATAGTTATACATATTATAGATTGCAAATTTTCATATAAGACAATAACCATGATGTGGCTTTTGTCGCACTAAAAAATTCACCTAGGATTGAACCCCCTAAGTTCTTACCAAAACAACGTGCAATAATACCACCCATAAGCGAATGAATCTTATCTTAGCATAGTTAAGAATCGAATCCCAAGAGACAACAATTTTTTTGAGAATCTTGTTAGTTTGTATGCAATTGAACCAAGACCAATATTTAGAACCGATAGTTGATTAAGAATTGAGTTATACCAATTGCAAGTAAATTTAAAGTACATTATTAAACTTATTTTAGATTAATGATGAAAGTCACTTGGGTGATATTGAGTTTCCCCATCTATGCATGTATAAGAACATCCATAACATCTGCAAGCTAGATATAACCATCCAAATGGAGAAAAAGCAATATCCACTCGTTAGGTGTGGGAAATCACATGTGTACCTCCCTAAGCTTGATGTCTCCTTACTCATGGGTCATGTAACTATTGCTCCAAATATATGCCTTTAGAATTTCTCATCTGGGCATTCGCCAGGTTGATCAATATTCAAATCCTAAGTATAGACGTTCTTGCAACGAAGGTATATATTAAACCATGCAGAGTAGGTGATCAATCCACAAAACATGTATAAAATGATTAACATGATTTAGAAGAGTTATATACAAACCATGGGTCATTAAAGAATGGAGATGCAAAAATAGGTAGCATGTCTAGTCCCTGCACCCAGTGAGAAGAACTACTCTCTCCTCATGAAAAAAATAGGGAAAACATGGAAAAAGAAGGAGAAGTCAACCAATGCCATGGTGGAGAAGAGTGTTTGAACTCAATAGAGAAACAATCTCCAACTTGATGAAGCAGCTAACTCGACCAAGGAGGGGAACAACACCGATGATAGTAATCGATTGAGGTGTTGACCCCTTGGTACTTCACTCCTAGATCTCAGTTGTTGATAGAGAGTAGGGAACATCCTTTGCATCGATGGAGAGGAAGAAGCAATATTAATGGAAGGGAAGCGGCAACGCTCGACACTTGGACTTTTGTCCAATGTAGTCGTAAACCGATGGTGGAGTAAGCAACTGATGGTCTTTCTTGAAAAACCACTAGAGGGGGGGTGAATAGGGTTTTATGGATATTTTAATAATAATTCAACCAAAGCAAGAAACCACAAAGATATTGGACAAGGGGACAAGGATTTAGAGTGGTTCCAACCTTAGCAAATACTAAGGCAGTCAATCCACTACCCGGTTGCTTACCCAACCAGGATTTTGAAAGAATTAAATTTTATTACCTCGCAAGGATATTACATAAAATTACAATTCTTTCACCAAACCCTTCATATAGCCTTCACCTAGAAGTAGTCTCACCAACCTTGAAGCAGCCTTCCTTGAAGTAACCTCAAGCTCCCCTTGAAGTAGCCTTCCTCTTAAAGTAGCTTCCCGTTGAGACAACCTTCTTGAAGTAGTCCAAAGTCCACCTTCTCCACCGAGAAGACCCTTCTCCACGTGAGAAGTCAAACCCTCTCCAATCCACAGACTCCAACCCTAGGAGTAGCAAGGAGAGTACAAAAGATATAAAGGAACAAGAAGGAAAAATAGAAATTACAATACCACTTGTAGCACAAGGCTTGATTTCCTATATCAAGCGTTTTGATCTCCTAAGCAATGTATATGGAAGTGTAGGTGCTATGGATAGGAGATGCTAGCCTATAGGACACGAATTTAGAGCAATGGAAATGTATAGCCAATGTAGGAAGTGCTCAATTGCTCACAAGAATGAATTTTCAATTTGCAAGTATGAATGTTCAAGTGTAGCACAAGTGTATTTTGGGTGTCCTATGGCTTGTCCTATTTATAGGAATGGCCTATGGATGCTTAAGGACATTCTATACACTTTGTAGGGGTTCTAAGTGCTCAACTAGCTGTTAGGTATCCATTAGTTACACTAACAACATATAGTTAATTAATTCTGAAAAGTGTAGACAGAGACATTCTCGGTCGAGGAATTGTCGACTGAGATCCCAGTCGGTCGAAGTTTTGTCGACCGAGGGACTGTCTAGAGTCAAGTGTATCTAACGTTTTGATCCAACTCCCAACTACTTTGTCTGCTGTGTCTAACGGCTACCTGGGTCATTCTCGGTCGAAGAGTTTTTCGACCGAGAGTGTCTCGGTTGAGAAGTTTGTCGACCGAGATTGACCCTGATTCAATGTTTTAAACTAAGTACTGAGTGTGTGTATGAGTGTGCAGTTATGACACTATTGTAGGGGATGACCTATCTAAGTGTTGTGATTTGTAAGGGAAGATCTCACGCTTGATTTACATGATGTCTAAGTACTTGTACATTATATATCTTGTACACGTTTTTACATTTGATTACAATCATGAAATTAACACATTGTGAGCATTTAGATCTTCCAAAGTTGTGTCATCTACCTAGCTCCTACAACACTCAAGTAGCACGTTAGATCCACAAGAATGAAATGTTTGTCATCATCAAAACAAAGGGATTATAATAATGTCCAATTTAGCCAACAATCTCCCCCTTTTTGAAGATGACAAACATTTCCTAAATATAAAGGAAGGGAATATAAATCATATGAGTTTCATACCTGAAGTTTACCTTTTGTAGCTATTCTTGTTTTGCAAGTGGGTGCTGGCCCAAGTTTAATGAAACTCATTTTACTTTATGTTTTCGGTTTATATTATTTCTCCCCCTTTGTCATTTCAAAAAGATATCCAAGAAAATCATTTTGTATGACTTTTATTTCTTCCCCTTAATTTTATAATTAGATGCTCCCCCTTAATAAGATATTCAGTTTGAAAAACCAAGGGATGCAAACCAAGTAAAATGAAACAATTTATTGTCAAATTTAGCCGCAATTTATTTCTCAATTATTTGCAAAGGATGTATCCTATAAGCTTAGAGTACATGAATGTATCTCTAAGCAAATACATAGGATGTTAGGCCCAGATTTGTTTAGAGAATTCCATTAAGAACCATATGTATGTCACATTCATGAATATTGTAGATTTCTTTGTTTTTATAACCAAGACTACTTTTAAGGATACTAAGGTCATAAAAAGCTTCAAACGATGTTTACAAAGTTTTGTAAGCTTCTTAATCTTATCATCAAGATAGTTTGTGTGAGCTCCCCCTTAATCTTATAGTCAATATAATTTAAGGATTCTAAGGTTACAATCAATATTAGATCATAATAGGTTGACCTTTTATGAGAGTTATGCACTAAAATTATGTTTTCAATATGATAAACACATTTTGAATCAAGATACTAAGATTAAGTGCAATAGAATGATGTACAAATAAGCATTTTGTCAAGCTTATTTTAGGTCGACCTTGACTTCGACCATAGTGCCCCTTGATTAAATTTAATTTCAATCAAGAGGCAAATTCTGCAGATTTCCAATTTAAACATTCATATGTGAAGTATAAATTTTGCAGGTAGCTTTAAATAAATATCAATTTGAAGCTCATTAAGTGATACCTATTATGAAGACTTAATATGGGAATCATAGTGAAGTCTTTGACCTTGATGTATGTTTTACATTCATTGTGAATGATGTCTCATAAGCTTTGTTATGGGTACATAAATATCAAATCCCATTTCTTCTTGTACCCTTATTTTCAGATTAATCATAAGATTCTTTAGAAACATATATCCTTGAAAACAAGATTAATGTCTTAAAGTCAAGATTGTGCAAACAACTAGATAAAACGTTAGTATTCTTGTTCTAAGAGACACTATTTGAATTTTCATAGCGTCATCATTCATTTATTACAAGCCATGCATACAATAATCATTTTCTATTATGTCAAGATGCATTTATGCCATAGAGTGTTAGTGTTATGCAAAATAGTATTTTCAACGATAGCATCATCTATATTTGTAATGTGTTGAATCACAATGATCATCCATTTATGGTTTCTATATATAGATCAAAGATTATTTTTAGACAAACCAAGTAAAAATGAATCACGATGATCATGGTATAATGATTTTGATAGAACAATAGAAGCATATCCACGATATAGTGATCAAGATACAAGCATATAATTTCATGAAATACAATGATCATGATCATTTAAACTAAATTTCAATACACATGGTTCCTATATAGATAGATCAGGGAATACTTAGGATAAACCATGTGGATTATGATAAAACAATAATTTCCTTGATTTAAAACAACATGATTCATAATTTTCAGTTTTAAGCCAAACCATGTAGATGAACATGCTTATTTTTTTTTAATCAATGAATAAGGTCTGTTTAAAATCAGTCTTCATATAACACTTTTGCAATATGTTTAAGGATTTCATATTCATAATGTTATTCCTTAATTCATGATGCAAAAAGATCAATATGTCTTGTTTCAAAGATGGTCTCCAAGATTTATTCTTGATTTGCATATTAAATCAATCAAAATAATAGAAAAATAGATTAATTGAAAACAGGTTCAGCAGAACTTGATTCGATCGACAAACAGTTCGACCGAAGTTGTCTCGGTCGACGTTTTTCTCGACCGAGAATGTTGCTGATTGTACATGTTTTATTAGATTTGTTGTAAACTACAAAATAGTAACCTGCTCGGTCGACCATTTCTCGACCGACAGTGTTCTCGGTCGAACAGTTTCTCGACCGAGAAAGTTTCTGTACTGTTTCAGAACTATTTTTAGTAATTGTTTTCAAGTAAAACATAGACTATTTTTAATTCAATTATGCAATTTGAAAACTCAGTTTAGTTGAGATAAAACATTAAAATATCAAAGTAACATTTAGATCAAATTCAACTAATCATATTCGAATCTTTAGGTTTTGGGAACCCAAATAAAGACAAAATTTTAAAGATGTGTCTCTGTAGATGTATTTAAAAAATGTATTTTCAAGTTGGAATTTTAATTTCTTGAATCAATTTGTTATCTTATTGTTAAGTTGAGATAGACATAAAGATATACAACTTAGAGTCGTTGGTCATATCTCAATTTATTTTAATTCATTTAGTTTGGGGGTTTTGGGACCCATACTAACTCAACATCCTTTTTCTTGTAAGGACATGAGAAGGAATAATGTCCAAGACGTAAACAATAATGGCAACATATAGAATCAACCTCAAGTCTCTTTCTGTGATTTTGTTCTAGGTTGTTCTTGGGTACATATGTATATTTGCCTCTAGGTACATACATATATTGACTTTCTAGTACCTGTGTCCTTCTCCAACTAGGTTTTTGATAAGATTTTCCTTTAGGCTTATAACCTAGTCCTCTCCTTCCAATTTGACGATAAGGATCATTTAATATTTTATCAAGGATATCATTGTTACTCAAACTACTAATTTCTTGTTGTAACTTAACAATCTCATCCATTCTCTTCTTGATATCTAACTTTGCTTGATCTAGATTAGATGATAAGGAATCTCTTTCTTTCACAATAATATCATAATCTAGATGTGTACACAAAACATGCTGTTTTTGAAGATCATTTAACTTTGCAAGTAATCCAACCTTTTCTTGAGATAGAAGATCATAATTTGTTTCTAGAGTAAAAATCTTCACATTACAATCATTTAGAGCTGATTTCAAAGTATGATTTTCAGAAATAACGCCATCCTTTTCAAATCCAATATTATTTAATTTTGCATACAAATCTTCATTTTCAGAAGTGAGAACAAGAAACTTAGCATGTAATTCATCATTTGCCTTATTAGATTTCTTTAATTTCTTCTTGCACTCAATGTACTTATTATGTGTTTCTTCAAGACTAGCAATTAGCTCTTCTTTTGATAAATCAAGAAGGCTTACCTCTTCTTCTTCTTCATTGGTTGTAGAAATGAGACAATTTTTGTGCACCTCTTTCTTCTTTTCTCTCCACGGGCAACCAAGTGTTGCGTGGCTTGTTCCTAAGCACCAACTGCAACTTGTTGCAGATTGGTCCATACTTTTCTTTTGCTTGCGGTTGTAGACACCATCACCCTTCATTCTTCAAGACTCGATTAGAGCTCCTTGAAGCCTGCTCTGATACCAATTGAAAAACCACTAGAGGGGGGGTGAATAGGGTTTTATGGATATTTTAATAATAATTCAACCAAAGCAAGCAACCACAAATATATTGGACAAGGGGACAAGGATTTAGAGTGGTTCTAACCTTACCAAATACTAAGGCAGTCAATCCACTACCCGGTTGCTTACCCAACTGGGATTTTGAAAGAATTAAATTTTATTACCTCGCAAGGATATTGCATAAAATTACAATTCTTTCACAAAACCCTTCGGACAGCCTTCACCTTGAAGTAGTCTCACCAAACTTGAAGCAGCCTTCCTTGAAGTAACCTCAAGTTCCCCTTGAAGTAGCCTTCCTCTTGAAGTAGCTTCCCATTGAGACAACCTTCTTGAAGTAGTCCAAAGTCCACCTTCTCCATCGAGAAGACCCTTCTCCACGTGAGAAGTCAAACCCTCTCCAATCCGCAACCTCCAACCCTAGGAGTAGCAAGGAGAGTACAAAAGATATAAAGGAACAAGAAGGAAAAACAGAAAGTACAATACCACTTGTAGTATAAGACTTGATTTCCTATATCAAGCGTTTTGATCTCCTAATCAATGTATATGGAAGTGTAGGTGCTGTGGATAGGAGATGCTAGCCTATAGGACACGGATTTAGAGCAATGGAAATGTATATCCAATGTAGGAATTGCTTAATTGCTCACAAGAATGAATTGTCAATTTGCAAGTATGAATGCTCAAGTGTAGCACAAGTGTGTTTTGGGTGTCCTATGGCTTGTCCTATTTATAGGAATGGCCTATGGATTCTTAAGGACGTTCTAGACACTTTCTAGGGGGTTCTAAGTGCTCAACTAGCCATTAGGTATCCATTAGTTGCACTAACAACGGCTAGTTAATTAATTCTGAAAAGTGCAGACAAAGACATTCTCGGTCGAGGAATTGTCGACTGAGATCCCAGTCGGTCGAAGTTTTGTCGACCGAGGGACTGTCTGGAGTCAAGTGTATCTAACGTTCTGATCCAACTCCCAACTACTTTGTCTTCTGTGTCTAACGGCTACCTGGGTCATTCTCGGTCGAAGAGTTTGTCGACCGAGAGTGTCTCGGTCGAGAAGTTTGTCGACCGAGATTGACCCTGATTCAATGTTTTAAACTAAGTACTGGATGTGTGTATGAGTGTGCAGTTATGACACTATTGTAGGGGATGACCTATCTAAGTGTTGTGATTTGTTAGGGAAGATCTAATGCTTGATTTACATGATGTCTAAGTACTTGTACATTATATATCTTGTACAAGTTTTTACATTTGATTACAATCATGAAATTAACACATTGTGAGCATTTAGATCTTCCAAAGTTGTGTCATCCACCTAGTTCCTGCAACACTCAAGTAGCACGTTAGATCCACAAGAATGAAATGTTTGTCATCATCAAAACAAAGGGATTATAATAATGTACAATTTAGCCAACATTTCTATGGTAGTACTTGGAGCAATGACCTTCAGTCAACATGGGAGCAAAGGGACCCTCTCAATGTTGGAGGTTGTCCTCTACTTATAGCACCCACCAAAAGACCTTATCCACAGGCTTTCTTGTGCTCCAAGGGAGTGTAGGCATGTGCCTCGGGGTGCATGCTCGAAATCTATGGTTGTCGCTATACGCAGATTCTTTGGCGAGTGGCACCCTGACGATCCATGTCAAGATGATGGTACCATCATGACATCAGTTGGTTGGGGTCTAGAATACCATTGAGATATGGTGTTCTGCTAGATTATTGTTAGGTGGGAGATCGTTTCTCCATCATAAGGTGAGGCTAGTTACAACATCAGAAGATGATCTCCTAATGCTTAGCTCAGTATGTTCTGGCCTAACCATCATTTGATGGTGCTCAATGGGTCCTTCAGTCATGTCTTCCAATCGTCTGCTCCTTCAGTCTTTTCTTCTAATGGTCTGCTTACACAAATATGAGTCTAGTCGGTCTTTAGGTTGGGGACATTGAAGGTCGATTGTTTGATAAGTTTTGAACTGGAACTCCATCAACCTTTGACCTTAGGGTGCCAAAGCGATGGTACCCCTGCTGATGATGAAAATGATGAATTTCCTACAAAAATTTGGTAGTTAGTTCTTTTTCAAATGAAAGGAAAAATGTAAGGAAAAAAGAGAAAGTTGGAGAATATTCAGATTAGGGAAATGGATAAGGACAAACATTGGCATGAAACATCAGCAAAATTAGAAGCTATCAACCCATGAATTATTTTTTGGAAATCCACACGAACTTGGTAGGGTACATAGGGGCAACTCCTGTGCATATCGATCTTGATGCCTGGTAAATGGGGGGGGGATCAAGGAGAGGTTTCCCCACATGGCATATCAGGAGAAGTGCTCATGAAAAGGTATATGAACTACTACATCTTTGAACTAGGAGAAGTCAATATTTTCCATATTTTTCCCATCATCCATGTAAAAGTTTAATTATGTGGAATTAATAGGATCTGCACATTAATAGTTTACCATTCAAATTGTATACAAATGCACAAAATGGTATAAGAAAAATCTAACCACATCGATTCAAATCCTAATACACTGTAGAATAATTTAACTTTGATATAGTTATTGGAAAATTATGGAGGTGACATGCGTAATGGAAGTGATAAAAATTCCATTTCCCCCACGGTTGTATCTTATAAACAATGATATAATAGGTATGTAGTTCGTGATCTATACACTGTCAGTGGAGAAAATCAAACAACTTTCCTCATGTGGGGTGGTGTGCATTTAGTTAGGTGGTGCACTGGTGGCGGTGGACAATGTCCTCCCAATCCAATCATATAACATCTTTGTCTTTATGTAGTCCATGTAGAAGACAAGGAACTCCATGTTGCTACTTGAGCAACATGGAAGGAACAACCTCTCATTGGAAACATGCTAGCATTGCACTCTATTTCCTTATACTCTCTCCCTTATGGGTAATGAAAGAGATGGTTAGTGCACAAAACCATGTAACCAAAACCATAAAAGTCATGCTCCTTCCAATGAAGAGGCAGGACACATGGTTTCAAAAAGAAAACCCAGAGAAATGAACAAGCAGTGGTGACTACATTTAAGTGGTTTTTCACTAAAAACCAATCAATTGAATGACCAATCTAGTCGATTAATTGATTAGATAAAAATGTTCTAGAATCGATGAGTAAATTTAATGCTCTTTTCCATGATCAATCAGGTTTTCTATCGATCCAATGGGCTGATTTTATCTAGTCGACCAACTGGACTTTGTAGTTTATCATCTAGATTGATCCTATCCAGCCAACTAAGTAGACTTTTTATTCGATAGATTGGGCTTCTAAATATTCCAAAAAGGTTCAAACTAAATTGACAAAACTATTAGTAACCAATCTATTTCTTATCCATGATGATACTCCTCTTCGTTATAGGCTCTGCCTTATATTAATAGTGATGCATGTAATCATATTGTGACTTCACAAGAATTTATTGGCATCTAGTAAGACTTCATTTCCACCCTAGTAATTGGATAAGTTGGAGAACGAATTCAACCTAGTTTTGTGACCAGAGTTATAGTGATTGCATAACCCTTTTGTATTTAATATTTAGTATCCACATTTAATTTGAAGCATGGAAACATCATACTCTTTTGTTCAATATTTCTCCTGGATCAAGAGTAGACCATTTGAGATACACATGATATCAATATCAAATATTGACTGACATGAGCATGTCCATATAGCTCATAGTCTCACTCATCATGTGGCTGGAATATTATTCCAACAAGAGGGACACATTTCATCTATGTCACTCGCAATAATCCACATGGTGCACCCAGTAAATACTTGTATTGCAACCCTTATTCAAGGTCACATTGAGTAGTGTTAAAGTATGTTAAACAACATGTGATCATTGTAGAAAATTTAGGTCTTAGGACCACATCACAACTGTCACTTTGAGAAATGATCCAGATTACCATTTATGGCTTCCTTGTGTCATGCTCAGGGTGGATATGTCTGCTACACTTGTTCATTAACAAGTATCCATGTGTTTTTCTTGATATCAAATATCATGACCAATGAGACATAGTCAACAATCAACACACAAACTAGTATCATGTATTATTATTGTGCTAATTTCCAAAATAATATCTAACAAGGGACTCTAGACAAGAATGAATACTTTGAACATACTTATGATCTCATGTTCAGGTCCTCAACCTGAAATGACATGTCATTGAGTAATAATTCTTAGAACATTATATGTTTAATCATTATCTCATACTGAAGTAAGCATAAAAAAGAGAATTGCTTATATTATTAGTAAAATCAATCACAATATATCCCATTACAATCACCATATGAATGTCTCTCAAGGCATACAACCAATAATTCCCACAATGATGAAGTTAATGCACATAAGTTGTGAATTATTCGTCTTTTGTTGTTCACATTTATGACATTGATGTTGCATTTGCTGCAATAAAGATGAGCCATAACTAGATTAATGAGCAATCTAATCCAAATATTAGGTTGAGGATGATCATATTAATGATAATATTTTAACATTTATGTTAATAAGGAGAATTAAGAAACTTACTATATATTTCTCACAATGATACACCGTTATGGTCATTACGAGCTTACAAGCAATGATGGGCTTTCTGAACACAATCTACCCCATGTGGGTTCTTGTCACACCCAACTCAAAAAGTATTCTATAAACATATGTCCTTGGTAGTGTGACTTAGTTTGACAGTTGCATGGAGAATAAATTAAAATGTTTGGAATTGTCACCACATTTTATACGGAAAATGAGGAAAAACAAAATACGATGTTGTGAGTCCATGGTGGAAAGTTGATTATTCATATGATTTAAATATATAAGTAAATAAAGGAACAAAAAAAACCCAAAGAATTCAGGTTCAGATATATTATTACGAGTAGGGAAGGGTTAGCACCCCTACCACACCTGATAAATTAGTATCAAGCCTTTTTTATGCAATTGGGAAAAAGATGATTCATGTCCATTAAAGGAAAACAATGAAAGGGAGGTGATAATAATAACAAACATTTTTATTTATGGGTGGGATTTTAGGGATGGAGGTGTTCGTGTCCTTCCGATAATTGCCCTAAAAGTCCTATTTTCAGGTAGATTGAGGTCCTAATCACCTCAGGACCTCCCACGGTAGAGATCCCTCATTGGTGATTAGGAACATTGCATAGGATGTGCTATAGGACTATAAGTGTGTGTGATGGATAATAAGATCTAATCTTTTTTTATATAAGATTGATATGAACAAATATATCACATGCAACATTAAGCAAATATGAAAAATTAAAGCAATTAAAGCAGTTGAAGAATAAAACACCTAGGTTACTATTTTAGCAACCTAGCAACATTAGCAGAGTAAGTGGTGTCAAAGGAAGGATCCTTTGATCATCAATAATGTGAAAAGTTAATTGAGGGGTAGTTTATCCTCAATCTTTTGGAGGTTTAAGTAGGTCCAAGAATATACATGAAACATGATGTATTTTTAGGGTGGAATTAGGGTTCAAGTTTTTCGATAGAACCTCCTAGAAGAGACAACAAATCTCCCTGATGTGCCATGTGATGTGGCACATTGATTGAGGCAATCCTTTATGTGGAACATGGTGGATGGATTGGATCCATTGGGTGTCCCAAGTTGGTTAAAACTTGCTTCTCTATTTTCTAGTGCTTTTAGGAATGCTCTGAAGAAAATTGTAGAAAAACATGGAGCAAGAGATAATTCAAGATTATTTCTCAGATTTATCAAAAAAATAATTGAATATCTATGGGGGAAATATATTTTATTCTAGATAATTCAAGTGGGAAATGTATTAAGAAGGCTTATAAGAAGTAGAATTGAAGATCACATTGCACTTTTAGTGTAAAAAGAGGATTTCTTCTAGGAAGCACCAAATTGAGTGAAAGTAGGTGATATGAATGGATTAAATAGGCAAAAAATATGAGAAAATGTGGGAAAAAATAAATGTTTGGAATGTGAAGTGGACCCCATCATTAGGCCCAAAATGTCTTTTCTTTTTGTGATGAATTAATGAAATATCCATCATAACAAAATAAGATTGGGTGTAAATGATTTCTCCAGAGTAAGGGTAACCTCCAACTAAGGCACTTACCCATATTTGATCAATCATTCATTCCCATGAAGTGATGATGAACCTTTGAGGTTTGTTGGCAGAAAAAGTGACTCTCATCATTTCTCTAGTTCCTAAATCAATATGTCTAATTCTCTTACTTACTCATGCCTTAGTGAGAAAGGGTGGATATGAAAAGGTAGATATGATGGTGGGTTGTCAAAAGTCATAAGATCATGAATAGTTGTGGTAATTACTTAACTACAATAAGATCTTTGGGAAATATTTATCATCTCTCATCATCCTACACATCTTTAGTTTATTTTAGAGTGGAACAAATCATGATCATGACCAAAATCCTTAAAAGGCAAAGTGTTGAGAGTTTTCCTATCGAGGAAGAGCTCTGGTTAATTGTTGTAGATTGGTAGTTAAGTGTCAGACAAGTTCCTAGATTTAAGGGGACTTCCTGTCCAGTGACTGATGGTCAACCATCTACCCTCTTAGAGTATTGTTAATTCATCAAAATAAGTTGAGGTTGGCAATTAGGTGACCATCCAGTAAAAAAGTGGCCTTCACAACATGTTCCTCCACATGTTTATCATTCGCCCCTAGAGTGTTGATGATCAATAATTATTGAATATGTATTTCTCTCCCTGATTTGAGTATTTAAATAATGATTCCAGATCATAACTTGTGAGATGACTCAGTTAATTTTTAATTCATTACATGATATGGTCAAAAGATTTGAGAGTGAAAGTGCAATTATAGTTTTAGGTCATGAAATAGGACCATATAAAGATTTGAAAAATGAAATCGTTAGTTCTATTTTAGGCCATGAGACAGGACTGTGAGAGATATAAAGTGAAAGTAGGGTAATGGCCTAGTTTTAGGTTGTATTATGAGATCGTCAAAGGATATCAAAATATGTAGTGTGAACTTGGTTCCATTTTAGGTCAAGAGCCAGGAGCCAAAATAATTTCAAGATTTGTGTGAGGGCTTTGTTAAATTCCAGGTCATGATCTGGTATTGTATGGGAACAAGTGTAGGCACGTGGATGGTCTAGTTTTAGGTCTTGGTTTAGGACCGTCAAAAAACTTAAAAAGTTAAAACATGATTGGTTCAGTTTTAGGTCACAAGGTAGGACTTTAGAAAGATTTTGAAATGAAGTAATGGTTGGTTGAGTTTTAGATCACGAGCTAAAACTATCAAAGAATTATTTCTCTTCTCAAATAAGTAAGCCTTTAGCTTTTACGCCAATATATGGAGTCTTCAAATTTTTTATTTTTTTTGGTATTTTATTTTGTAATGTTCTATTTTTCTATGATTTTAGAAGGTTTCTAGAAATCCTTAAAAAAATCTAGGGACATGTTTGAAATTTTTTGCATAATGTTTTGTTTATAAAAGGAGGGGAAATGGGAGGAGGTCAAGAAACCATCTCATTCATCTTCACTGAAGCTGTGGTGATGCATAGAAAATCGGCTGAGCCAGTAATAGCGCCAATTGTGGTGAGGCAAGAGAAAGTTGTGATGGAGGATTGTAACATTCCCTCAGCAAGCCTCAGTGGCATTATATGAAATCTCTTTGTGACGATAACGAGGCTTCAAACCACACATCTTGGTAGCTTTTTTTGAAGATTTTAACTATATTGTTCATTCCCGAGAAGGTATACCTTTCATTTTTGCACTTTATGTTGATCATTTTGTCCCTTCATGACAAAATCCAGATTTTGGACTCCCTTTGTTCTTCGTTATTTAGAGGTTGAAGATTACCTAAACTCACATTTCGATTGCAATTCAGCCAATTTTGTTGTTTTGGCATTTTCTTGGTCATCTAATGTCAGATTGAGCTGATTCAAGTTTCTATGTGAAGCTTATATCATTTTGGTTGTGGTCTTGTAGATGGTGGTTCCTGAATAGAGTGAGGAGGACCCCATCATGTATGAAAAAGATGCATGTGATGATGTTGGGACCAAGTTGTACCAACAATATGCATTGTAGCTTCATCTATAGAATTCATATATGAATATAAATATTTTGATCTACATTTCTTCTGGGCGGGCATCATTGCAGTGCAAGAATGATCGTGGGGGGGAGGGGTATTCCCAATTGAGAGGTTTGTGGATCATCCAGGAATGTTGTGGATGAACCTACATCACTGAGTCCAGTGAGCAAGCAATGAGGTATAACTTAGAAACTTAGCTCCACATTTTTTTGTAATTGCCGATGTTGAATTCATCTTTTCACCTATGATGATGGTTTTTTGACTTTATCTCTCTCTCCATCTCTTTAGGGTCATGGATTTCTAAACATATGTCTAAGGGCCCATTAGACTGAGCTAGGGACATTATAGGCTGGTTTAGTTGTCGAGGATCTACAATTGCTTATGGGATCCAGTTTTGGTTGCATCTATTAGTGTGGGATAGTTATAGGCACTATCTCCTCCCTTTGATTGAGCACTTCTTCCCTAAGACTAGAACTTTTCACTTTGCTTTTGGTGAGCTAGCCATAACTGATGGGGCTCTAAATGTCGCACCAAGAAAAACCCTAAAAGAATAACTCCTAGGTTTAACCAAAAGCAATGCACTAATTCTCACTCCACATGAGTGGAGGCCTTATTGCAATATACTTAGGATCAAACCCAAAGGACAATCTTGTTAAGCAGTTATATAAATTTAGAAGTTGTAAGAGTAATATTTAACATCGAAAAGTTGATTAATTGATTAAAAAACTTGTTGCCAATAGAAATGAAAATTAAGCTATAAATGAATGATAATAAAGAGGACCAGGGCATGGGGTTTCTCTACCCAATCCTATGCAATTATCCTACAAAGATCTAACTCTTCAATAACAACTGCTCAATAAAGGCTTAGCTGCTACACCCTAATGGGATAGAGGTCGTCACTTGGCCTAAACTCCCTTGGAACTGAACATCCTTGGCACCCAAGTTCCTTGTTTATCCCAACTAGACTACCTCACTTATGACCGACCATCCTCAACACGTTAGCAGATTCTAGCCCAATCACCTCTCTATCCCTTGTTAACACCTCAGGGGGATAACAAGATCGTTCTGGTGTTCTAATCACACTCAGAACAACATGCATATCCATGATTGTAACATATATGCAAAGCAAGTCGTCAATTTACAAGGCAAGGAAAAAAGTAGAACGATACTTTATTTTGTAAGAATATTGTTGAGTTTAGATACAAGCTAAGATAGAATATGGGCTGTTGGGGCTAGTCCCCAGGCCCCAACACAAACAACTACTCGCTCATAGTGAGAGACAACAATAAAAAGATAGAAAGAACAATGGAGGGGGCCATGGAGCTTGGTGTAGGAAGAACAATCTTTCAACTGCGGCTACTGCCTCCTCGCTCCTCACTAGGGTTTGTGTTGTGCAATGTGGCTACTAATCACTGACCAGAGATGTAAGGCCCCTGACCTAGCTTAATACTTGAGTATGCTTGCTTTGCTTAATTATATGCTTAGAACCTTGATCTAATCCTTGAGATGCTTTGTTAACATGTGACAATTTTATGTTTCAAATTTGGTCCTATTTTGATGATGTTTGAGCTTTGTATGCTTGTTTTGGACCAAGTTGCAATTTACCCATGTTGAGGGGTTATCTTGCCATTTGTCACATGTTGAGTGTGCCTGTAGTACCTTAGAATCATGGGAGATAGAATTATGCCATGGGATGTCTTATTGGACCTTGGTTGATGAGGTGGAATCTTTTGGTGATACCAGGATTTCTAGGGTTTTGCTTGATGTTGACCATGTTGAGCTTTGTTGAGTGTTGAGACCTTTGTTTTGACCTTGTTGGTGTGGCTTGTGCATGTCTCAACCAACACACCTTCCTTGAGTGGTTTGTTTTGACCTTGATGGTCTTGATGTGTTTTTGGTCGAGATGGTTTGTCTTCTTGTGAGGTGTTTTGACCATGTGTGGTTTGTGACCTGTTGTTATGGTCGAGACAAGGTATCTTGGTGTTTGTTTCGACCTCTAGGGTGGTGGTGACCCAAGTGGTCAAAAACCCACCTAGGTTTTATCACCATGGGTTGCATGCATGTGTTTAGTGGTTTCATGTTGGTTTCCTTTGTGGATAAGTGTCCCTTTAGTGCTCTCTTATGCTGACACCTCACCCCTACCTTACTTCCCTCCTCCTTTGAGTGTATAACCCCTTTATCCTTCATGAAAGTGATATTTTTTGGACCTCCTTCTTATCCCCTATCTTGTGTTCCTCCTTGGAGCTTTTTAGAGCAAGAAGAACTGACCTTGGAGCTTTGGAGTCTGATCCACCTTGCACATGGTGCCTTGGAGCTTGATCACCTTCCTTGTGATGATTGTTGGTAAGTGGTTCTACCTTCTTGATCACATTTTTCCTTTGGAACCCTGCCTTCTTTCTTCTCCTTCTCGGCCTTAAGACCATGTTTTGACATGGTGGCTTCCTTGTAGATCTTCTCCTCACAAAGGGGTCACTTACTATGTTTTGACATGGTGACACCCGAGTGAGAAGAAGCTCTATTCTTCCTTCTTTCTTCTTGGTTCGGCCTAGGTTTTTTCAACCTCTTCCTTGAGCATCCTTTTAACCATGATGCTCTTATATTTTGAGGTGATCTTGTGACCAAAGTGTTGACCTTGTTTGGAGCTTCATCTTCTTCTTTGGAGCCTTTGATCTTGGAGCTTGGATCTCTCCTTAAGGAGGGCTATATAACTCTCTACTTTCTTCTATTACTTGCACCATAATATTGCTTGCATTCTACTATTTTGATCTTTAAAACTTGATGTAATGTGCTAGATGAGGTTATCATGATTCATGATTTAAGACTTTGTAGTATTCTCATGTAGATTACTCTCTTTCTTAAACCCCTAAGTTCTTGTAATCGACTTGTTATATGATGGTTGAGGTGGTTTTGATACATACAACATGATCCTTGTTTTAATCACCATGTCTTGGTTCTTCCTTTGTGTTTTCTTGAAGTTTTGAGTTGGTTTTCTTGAGGTTGAAGCTTGCTCTTCTTTACCTTGGTTTGGTTTCTTGAAGGTCTATGTTAGAGATTGGATTTCAGGGTTTTGGTGCTTCTTTTCATGAAGTTTTTCCATGTTGTTGATGATGATTCTATTTGATGCAATCTTCTATTTTTGCCATGGTATACTTGTTTTTTTATTATAGTTCATCCATGTTTGAAGTTGTATTTTTTGCCTTTGTGGTAGCATGACCTTGGTGGTCACTGCTCCCTTGATTTAGTCTTGGTTGTTACACTTTGATTATGAGTTGATGGTCACAATTATTGCTTTGTTTTGGTCAAAACACTTGACTTGTTTCACGACCACAACCTTAACCCTAATAGGTTGAAGGGTCGAAGTACTTGAAGGTCTAGACATGTGCTTTGGTGTCACAGTCGAAACCCTAACCCTAGGGTGGTCAAAATGCTTGTTTTGTGCATGGTTGAGACACATGCTTTGTGCATGGTCGAGACACATGCTTTTGTAGTGGTCGAGACACTCATTGTGCTTGTGGTCGAGACACTTTTTTGAGAGTGGTTATCACTCATGTTGGATGAGTAGTCAATACACTCACATGAGAACATGGTCGTAACACATGGGAGACCTTGTTTGGTGGTTACATATGTACATGTAATTGATGATGGATAGCTAATGTTGTTTGGATAGTTAATTAATCAAGTTAATGATGATGTTATAATCCTAATGTGCTCCAAGAAAGTGGGAGTTGATATAACTAGGGTTTGGTGATTGATCTATGTTTTGAAACCCTGATCGGCTTTGTGTTTGACACCCTAATCCAAATTCTAGGGTATGATATACTTGTGGAGCTTACATGGATGGGTAGCATGTGATTATGTTTTCTCTCTCCTACTTGTATGATTCTAACCTTATAGGTTGAATGAATGTCATAGCTTGTGAATGCTAAGGTGATGGTCATGAGCCTTATGAGGCATGTTGAGATATATGATGTGATGGGTCTCTTGACCTGGCAGAGGCTTAATGCCTAGTGTGAAATGTTATCCTCTAGTGAAATGATTGAAGGATTGTTATCCCACAATGATATGACTATGGTGGTAGCTTTGTATGGCTGTGTGGCTTTGGTGATATCCTTATGAATGGTAGTGCTACACGTATCACATTATGATGATGTGACAAGTTCACGCCTTATACGTTTTATTTGTTTTGAAGTTGTATTATGCCCTTATCTTTGTAATGTTTGTTTAGGGTTTATACATTGTAACTTTGTTGATGCTGAAAGATACTCAATTTGATTAACTAATCAAGTAAAACCCTAATAATGTAGTCGCCCTATGAAATAGATCCATCTTCAACGTTAGTACTTGCTGGATGGTGAAATAGGTTCTCCCTTTATGGAAGATCAAAGTCGTATAATGTTGAGTATATGCATTTCATAAGATTAGCTATGATCATATACTGGAAGGAGAATGGTCGAGGCTGTATCTCAATTATGTGATATAATATATGTACATTATGTGTTTTGATGATGGATGCGGTCATACCTCAAAAGGAGAGCGAAAACGGTCGTAACTCAATTTCACTAGTGTTGTGCCTATATACCAAGGCAAACTAGGTTGTTTTGTAGTTTAACTCAGTTTCACTAGTGTTGTTCCTATATACCAAGGCAAACTAGGTTGTTTTGCATTTGTACTTTATATGTCACTGTGATGGACTCAGACTGACCAAGGGGTGTGGAGAGATCATTGGATTCCGACTCTTCCATTGATCTTTTATGGCACTAATTTTGACTTACCAGTGGCCAGTTGGAGCACGAGTGGTATACCTCATCTCCTCAAGGCATAATAAAAGATGTAATATAGTTGTGTATAATGTTTTCTTAGGGTAAAATACAAATAACATTGGTTGATTCCTTTGCCTTATCTTTGTACTGGTTATATTGAATTATAATGCAGTAAGAGAAATCAATTGTTATACATGTTATTCATATTCCTTATTATATTATAACTTACTTCTTATATTATAACTTGATCTACTGCTCAGTCATTACTACCTAGTTTGTTTAATATGCTCAACCTGTTAAGTATGTTGTGTACATGTTCTCTTAATAGACATTGGCAAAGAGTTATATCTCTCACTGGGATGTTTGGTCTCACCTTTGGGTTTTCACATCTTTTAGGTGGTCAAGCACATAGAGGTAGAGATTGTGTTTTTGAGGATGATCAACAAGAGGAGCAGTAGCAGAGCTAAGGTTGGATAAGCTGCTTGTGTTTTGTAGTAGAGTCCTATGTGTTGTCCATGTACTCTCAGGTCCTTGGGGGAGTTTTGTAGATGTTGTATATCGAGACGATGTTTTATCTTTATTCCTTTGTTGTATAGATATGGTATGTATGTATGTGAATAGGTTACCATATGTACATGTTGTGGCTAGTAAGCCAGTGAACGGTGCTATACAATAATTTTTTGGAAGGTGTTATATAAACAAGTTTCTTGTGTGGACTCAGCTTTTGTGATTATGCACAAACAATTGTAATTTCCTGTGTTTTCTGGTAACCTGGTTGTTTAGTGTTCATTCTGCATTTTGTTTTGAGTAATCTCAGTTTGTGGTGCATCAGGGCATCACAGTTAAGGTTGGTATCAAAGATTTAGGTTCGCTGAGTCTATAAGGACATAGGACTAGGGTTTGTGTTTATTCTAGTGTCCTCTAGTATGTTAATGGTAACTTCAGCTTATGCAGAAGAAGAAGAAGAGAAGAAAAGAGAAGAAGGTTAGAGAACACAAAGAACATGCTTCTGAGAATAGTGTTACTACACCTGGAGGTGGTGCAAGGAGGCAGGAGAGGGCTGATGGAGTGCTTGAGGTACCACAGTTTGACTTGAGCATGATGGAAAACCCAATCTTCCAGTCCTTGTTCAGGCAGTTCATGGTGAAGATGGCACACATGTCAGACAAAATGCCCACACCACAACCTAGGGCAGCTGTTCCCAATGTTAAATCTTTGAGAACCAGGAAGACCTTTGAGAGCTTGAGGCCAATTGGGGCTATGGAGTATGCTGGTATGGAAGATCCAATCGATGCTGACCTTTGGTTAATGGAGTTGGAGAAGGCCTTTAAGATCCTAAGAATTCCTGAGGTGAACACGTTGAAGCATGTTGTGTATCTTTTGAAAGGGAGTGTTGGCCATTGGTGGGCCAATGAGGAGGAGAAGAGGCATGGTGCTGCTATCAATTTGGAGGAGTTCTAACGTGAGTTCATTAGTCGGTGCTTTCCTCAGACCTACCTAGATGAGAAGATCAACTAGTTTGAGAGGATTTGATAGGGATCCATGTTTATCAATGAGTATGAGGTGAAGTTTATGGAGCTATTGAGGTTTTGTCCTCATATGGCTGCTACAGACCAAGAGAGGATCAAACATTTTGAGAAGGGATTGAGAATGAAGTTGGCTACACCAGTGTCAGTTTTGTAGAACCATGAGCAGTTTTCCATGTTTGTGGAGTCATTTAGGAGGATAGAGAGATCAGTTGTAGAGAAACAGGAGGCAAGTGCCAAGAAGAGACCAACACAATACCAGGGGTAGTCTTTTGTAGGATTCAAGAAGCCTAGGTTCTCTACACTATAGTCACATCAAAGGTTAGGTGTTTAGATGCAGTGGTCACCAAGTAAGGGAAGAGGCTATAGTTTTCCACCAATAGGAGCCTACAACACAATGCCAATGTCAGTGACGGGGTCGTCTAGGCCACAGTACAAGACCATGACTTACCACAAATGTGGACAAGTAGGACATTTGAGGTGGGCATGTCTGGTAAGGATGATGAGGTGACCCAACAACTAAGATTAAGTCATCTGAAATGCATAAAGACATTAGGTGGATGTCCATTAGAAGCACAATTAGAAATCTAGGGCAAAGTTCATTATTAAAGTCCAAACTAGGCACATATGTACAATCAAGGTCATTCATGAGCAATGGGTTAATTAGGACCCTCATTAGGGTCACAAAACATAAGAGTTACTGATTTGATGCTCATGAGGCTATAAGTAAATCAAAGATTTAAACTTCATCATAATCATGCATTAAATATGGTCATCATGGTCAAAATTGCATATTTTTGCAAAATAGTAGAAAAGAAAGAGGATTTATAGTCTACAAATATATTCATGTTGTAGGTCTCATCACGCTGATCAAATTCATATATAATCTTGCTATGTTTGGCCTTAAGATGGGAGAGTTATTGATTTTACAACATTTTGTTTTGGAACTATATTAAAAAGAGGTGTGTTACCTATGATATCATGCAAGGGATTTGGGTTGTTGGCCCGAGATCGAGCGGTCGCACCCCACACTCCATCCACACGTGCACACAACCTCCCATCACTCACTGTCACCAGTTGTGATTGACTTCGGTCACAGGCGGTGGGCAACCAGCCGAGGGTCCGTGAGATGTTGGCCCTCCGATGTTGGTCCAACGTCGACCCAAGGGGGATCTGACGACATCTATGGCTCATGGCTCTGTCGCCGATGAGTCCACCCACAAGTTCCAGTGCCGTGGTGCAAGGTCGGGAGTCTACCAGACTGGACTCGATCTCGGGGTAGCAAAGGTCAGGGAAGTAAGGGAAGGGCCCACCCAAGCATGTCATGCTCTGTTGAGGCTGATGCAAGTGTTAGTAAGGGCTATGGATGGCTAAAAGAAGGACACCCAATTGCACCCAGGTGACAGCACCCCCTAGGCTAGGGGAAGATGAAGAGGTTGCGAGAGGGAGCTAGGGCGTGCGATAGGGGAAAAATAACAAGGGGAAAAATGAGAGGGAGTCTATACAGATCCGCATGGGGGTTTTCAATTGTACAAAAGAGAGAGATATAGGTCGAATTGACTAAGGGCCATGGGAGGGTAGGTGGCCCTAGTGCCAATCAGGGTAGTGTCACTATATGGGGTAGGGGATATATCAGGGGCTGTTGGATCTAGGATTGTCAAGATGTATCAAAGATCCAACAGTCTAAACAACAACATCCACAAGAGTTGGTGGAGAAGACCCAGCTGGTCTGCACCCGATTGGGCTCGAAAGGCTCAAAAGAAAGGTAAAAAGAAGAAATCAAGTATTATTTGAACTAGTTTCAAATGATCATAACTTGGGGTAAGAACCTCCAATTGAGGTGATTTTTGTGCCATAGGATTTGTATTTGAAAAATATATAGTTTGGCATATATTGGGGAGTTAAAAGATCATAGTGAAAAGGTCCAAAATATATTTCAAGTTGGTCATATGTTAAAACATGTCGTTGTGTTTAATTTTTCAAATAAATGCTTCACATGGTGAAATTGAGCATTGATGTTACCAAATTGGAGTATGATAACACTTGAACTATGAAGCTGATATCGAATTAAGTAATAAGGTCACATGGTGAGGGAGAAGAATCATAATAAAGGAGAGAGAAAAAATCAGGTTATTACATCCTTCCCTCCTTCAAATAAATTTTGTCCTAAAAAATTGTCTAAGATTATAATTAAGAGTCAAGTCAAAATCCGTCAGGTCTAGGTATTTAACCACAGTTATCGTGCCATTCGCTACAATGGGATGCACACTTAGGTTATCATCATTAAGAGTGTACTCATATCGATTATGTACATATTACTTATTGTTCCATCATATTATGACATCATCATGCATTACGGTTTTCCCATCCCTTAGTATCCATACATAGGGTTTTTGTTCACATCTTTAGACAAGAACAAGGTGTATTATCAAAATCTATGTTATCAATTCTCAAACAAACATGTTCATGGTCATGACTTTCAAACGAGACTATCATCGAGTGTGTATCTCATCTTTACTCCAGATGTCATGCATGTTTTTGTTTTCCCCAAAATTTCTACATCTATAATCAATTATGTTCATCATTTCTCATTTTTGAATATGAAATTAAGAAATTTATTCATCTTGTTTATTTGAGTTATTAAACCAAGAGCATCATCATATCGATTTGATCATTTTTCATTTGGGTTTGAGATTAGGCATGTTACCCATGATTATTCAAGCTAAGATTTCTAGGCATACTCGATCAAGTCCATGATTTGAAAGTTACATCTTTTATGTATAGTATGATTTCATACTAGGTCTATCTCATGAGAGTGGCTCATTGCACATATATCAAGTTTTAAATGTAAGTGAGATTTTTTCATACATCATGCATTTCCTTGAGAAACAACAATATTATCATTATCGAGCTTTCATAGTCATCTCACTTGTATCTCTACAGATCTCCATAAGCTCATGCTACTCAATCTAAGACCTCGCTATGTACAATGAGGCATGCTAACCATAATATGCTCAACGAGACATGCTAACTACAATGTAACGACCCCACCTCCCGGTAACCCCCAATTAAGGGAGACCGAAAGGTCGGTGTCGTTACCTCAATTAACAGGATTAAAGGTTCAACAAATAATCAATAACAATTAACAAATTTTACCAACTAAACTGAAAATGGGTATAAAATAAAACTTTGCATACCTTTTCCAAAACCGGGATATCTACATCTATCTGCATCCGGAGTTTAATCTAACTAATCCTCCTTTTTACTTTAACTCTTAATTAATTTCACATATGCCGCTTTACTGTTTGTCCTTTTCAAGCTTGTACCTAAAACACCGACAAACAAAATGTCAGTCAGCATATCGGAATATGCCGGTATGTGGGGACAACCAAAAGTTTGCACATATGGATAACAATCTAATTATCACAATCAGGTTAATTGACAAGCCAATTTATGCTTTTTAATATGACATTCTCCACCGCTTTTGCCCTAACCCTGACATACCCATCTTAGGGTTTCTTTTACCAATGACTTAAGGCCACCTTCTCAATCCCGAGCTTGGTGCCTGGGGGTCACTACTCATGGTGTCCACTAGTCATACAATATCATAGGCCACCTTCTCATTCCCGAGCTTGGTGCCTGGGGTCACCACTCATGGTGCCCATTGGTCTACCCATCTGGGCCTGACCTTTGGCATTATCCATCAGGGTGGCATGTAGGTGCAAGAATACATACTTCCTATTATTAATGTGATAATCATAGTGACTTCATGATTTGTAAGTATGAACATCCAAACTGATAACTTGCATTCAATGCGATTAACCATCCGGAAAATCCTCAGGAAACTAAGGCGGTTATTCATAATTAACCACATACATGATCCAGAGCAACTTGATTGTCCAAGAAATAAGGATAAAGAACAAGCAACAAGCAATCAACAATATCTTGAAATTAATGCATGGGATCCAAGTGTTATAATTTATCCAGAACATTCTAAAGCTAGACTTGGATTCCACCTTAGGCTTTCTAGATCACTTTAGGGCTTTATTAGGGTTTTTGCCTCCATAATGCTTTTATCATATTTAATGCTCTCTTAGTTCATAAACCCTAATTTCAACATCATAAGCCCAATTAAAGTCGATTATTTCTCTTTTATACAAAAACTACCATTTTTATCCTTTTAAGTTATTTCAAGGTCATTAGACTCAATTATCACCTTTAGTTTCTTCCGGATTAACAACTCATAATTCATTATGGTCTAATTCACATATGAACGTTATTTATCATTAATTCTACCTTTTGTCCACTAGGAAACCCTAATTTCCACATTAAGGTATTTATCCACAATTTAGGAACTTTAATGCTAGAAATAGCTTATAACAATGAAAACTCAGTTCTATACATGAAATCAAATAATTAAAGCCATTAGTAGTCCTAATTACCAACATTAGGGTTTCAAGGCCCATTAAAGCCTATTTATGCACATAAAACTCTAAATTAACTAATTATGTGCAAAGTTCATCCTTTTTATTCCTAATGTTCCCTTTTATCATTAACAGGCTAATATCAACTTTAATCATCAAATAAACCCTACTAATCACATTAATCATATCAAAATAGGGTTCTTTAAACATTAATACATTAAAGTTGATATCTTCCAGTACTTTTTGAATTGCACAAGGAATCAGGCTTCAATTGTATTTTTATTGGATTCTTCACATTTTTCTGATCAACTTTCATGTATAACATGTCCTTATTCGACCTACCAAATATTTACTATGAATTTATCAAAACTCACTTACTTTGGGCCAATAGGGAGGCACCACGTAGCCCATTGCATGCAACGTTGCTGCGGCTTGTTTGGGAAATATTTCGAAATTACCACTCTGCCCTTGGTTAAGTTTCAGGTTGTTCATCCCGCAGAGGGCATAAACGTCCAATGCCAGGTCTTCTTCCTCCCGTGCATGCCCTAGCGCCTGCCGTAGCAGCAGGGAAATAGGTGTGGCTGCGCCGCCCCTCTCCGGACCACGTCGGCCACCGAGAAAAGATCCCTTACCTCTGCCACCCCCCTCCGAGCCCGTAGGTGTCCCAAGATAAGGTTGAGGTGGACGAGATTGGCTAGGTGGACCTGCAGCTTGCAGTCACCATTACAGCTGTGCTGTTGTTGTCGTGTGCAGCTAGGGTGAGGGAACAATTGCTCAAACACCCCACGATGTCATGGGAGTGGAAAACCTCCATTGCAACTCCTCCATAGCCCCATTGTTCCAAGGGATAGACGTACCCTTCCTCGATTAGGGTTTGAACGAGTTTGAATGAAGAAGAAGAAGGAGGAGAAGAGAGGGTGGAATATGTGGAAATCTTACTCCCACTCTTGCCAGAGATCAGCCCTTTATATAGGGGTGGTTGTCCACGCCCTAAGACACTTGCCCATGAAGAAACAAACTCCTTTTCTAATAGGAATCCACTTCCTTCATGAAGAAGCAAGATTCTCTCTCCTACTTACCTCTTTTAATAAACCATATCTCCTGGATAATTAGGAAATTCGAAAATCCTTCCATTATTCTCTTTCTTCTTGGATTTTAATTCATTGACCACGAAATTCATATTTCCATTAATTAGAAAATGCTTCCTTCTTTACAATACCACATAACCCATTAATGTATCACATTATCCTTTTATTTTGCAATTTTGGTATTTTCTCTTTCTTTCCTCTTTATTGGGACTCCTTGGATCCCAAGAAACTCTATTATTTCGAAACCCTTTTATTGGATACTCATTATCCTTCTAGATGCATCTAAATGCATTATTCTTCATTATCTTGTTTTATTCTTATTAAAATATCTCTTTTTGGAGGATTTCTCTTTATTTATCTTTTATTTTCCTGATTGGTATTCCTTTTAACATTAGGAATCCTTGGGATACGAAATTCCTCCAAGGATAACTCAATTATACCTCTTTTCACTTGTTTTCCACATTTTACCATTATTTTCAATTTCTTTCTTAATAAAGAAATACTTAATTAATCTTTTCTTTTCTTATTGCATTCTCTATGCAACTTTGGACTCCTTGGGACCCAAGGAACCCATGTGGCACAAAATCCACCTTTAGATTAAGTTCTTTTTCCTTCTAGATGTTTCCACACCTTTCTTTTCTCAAAACTCAATTATTCATTTACTAATTGGATTTCCTTATTAATGGGTCCAATAGCCAATAAAGCCCACAACACAATCATCAAGGCTATTGTAAATGAAATTCATCCACTCCAAACAAATTGTATCATTATTTTTCCCAATATCTTTAATATGATAAATCACATTTCTCAGCAAAGGAACCCAGAAATTGGGGTTGTAACATCCTTCCCCTCTTATAGGGATTTTGCCCTCAAAATTCCACCAAACAAACAAACAATTCAGGATAAGCCTTTCATATGTCCATCATGGCTCCCATGTGGCTTTACCCTTTCCATGGTGCTTCCCAAGAAGCTTCATTATCTCATATTCTTCCATCTGAGTTCTTTCTTACCTTGGTATATCGTACTGTCATAGGTGACTCACGACATTTCAGCCTCTCAAAAGCTGATTAGGTTCAGGGCTCAACACATGGCTTGGGTACCTCAGTGCTCTAGATTAGACTCATGCAACACATCATTTTATCCTGTGGGGCAAGGCTAAACACAACCATCTCCACCAATCCATCTCAAATGGACCCATATATCGGGGACTCAACTTTCTCAACTGTCACTTAGAGGGGTCGGATTTTCACATCACATATTCTCCCACAGTGAACCGCATGTCAATCTACTTTGCATCAGCTCGTGACTCATGTCACCACTGGGCTTTCTCTCTCTCAGCCATTGCATGATCAAAGTGACTTCATCTGCACACACTGTGGTTCTTTTCTGACCTTTGTGAGGCCTCTTTCACCAGCATCATCTTAATGAAGTGGTGACCGACAAAACCTCCCTATAGAACTTCTTGCATCCCGATAAAGGCTATGGTGGTTAACATCACATCTTAAGAACTGTGTCTTTGTATCACATTGAACAAGCACACTTTCTCTCATCAGACCCTCTAGTCTGGATCATACTACCCATTAGTTAGGGGTGATAAACTATAATATCATCGAGTTCTTCATGTAACTACTTCCTCCTAATGGAAGTGAACCTTTAGCTCATGCTCAAGAACTTTTGAACTTGCATCATGGTGTAGTTGAACCATCTTTCTCTCTTAAGTATTTCAACCTAATATGTCCCTTGACATCATTCTTTCTATCTCATGTCATCTAGGTAAGGCGATCTACTATAATCCATATTGCATCTTGACCTTCTTTGGTCTAGGGAAGACTTACCAACACATCTGTAGTGATGAATTCCCATTCCCTCTCGGGGATTTTTTTTTAACCTCTAAGTCAAAGCATTGGGTTACTGGTGTTTGTCCTTCACCTTTGGCTTGCATGGCCACATGCTACATGCAACTCCAAAGTGATACTGTCATCTACTATCTTTGTAGTATCATGGTGTATGGTGATCTTAAAACCATGATCTTCTATATATCATGATTCCTCAAGATGGATACCTCAAAAACCCTAAACCACTCTCATCAGGGTTTGATTACCTTCCTATCCCAAGAAGTGTATTTGAGGTTCTACCACCATCCTTTCATTTCATCAAGACCTATGCTGGCTAACCAAACAACCATTAACTTGTTCAACATATCTCGTTACATCGGAGTGTTACCCAAACACATCTCCTTTCTAGACTTAGTGTTAGCCTAACAACCTCTTCTAGTCTCTAGCCAAACTAGGCAGCTATATCTCAACTGAAACATCCATTACCACTTCACATCCTTAGGTAGTAGGTAATGTTGAAGACATACACCTCCATGTATTCCACTTATTATCTCATCACAATTCTAAGTTTCTCTTCATCAAGAAACTATGAGCTTATTCTCTTGGTCTTCGAACTCAACCTTGTATGACTCATAGCTCATGATAAAAGCATCCTTATAAGATGACTACCTTATTCCTTTTATTGTTTGCAAACCATCCATGTATCATTCACTCCACCAAGGTATGTTATCATCTCTATCCTCATATCTCGTAGCAACGTTCCAAATCGCATCATCTTTTATCCTTGGTGTATGGCATGCGTACTGTCCCATCTCTCCCTCTCATAACAAGAGGAAATAAGCATTTGGCGACCATCCAAACACAAATTTCTTCCTATTCCAAGAGTAGAGATGATACATCCCACATCGCCAGTACACCTTCAATTCTAATTTGAAATGTGCAACTTATGACTCTACATCACAACCATCATGATATCAAAATTATTTCCATGGAAAATTGGTCTCAAACCTACTGAGGTTTACACACATTCCTTGGTCATCTCCTTTAGGTCTATAGGATTCTGGCATTTTTGAAGTCATCCCTCTTCCCTTATGCATCTAGAGAGTGCCCTACTCATATGCCCTTTGGGTCCCATGAGTTCACGAAGGTGATCAATCTCCTAACCCATGGCCCTTAGACAATGATAGCTGTTACCTCCCGACCCTATGGTCATGTGCAACTAGGGAATTAGGAAACTCCTACTTCCATCGGTCTTATCCCTTCCTGACCCTAGTATAGACTTAGGATTCTATTATAGTACATGTCCAACTTAGAACCTTACCCAAGCATTCATCATCTCTCTCCGCATTTACGACTGAATTTCATCCCTTCATAGGGGTCATGGCAACCTGCCTACCTTGGTCAGGCCCCATACCGGTTACCTCCATGGTAACACATCCACACACACTTAGAGATGGTTATCTATGGGTCTACAGGTTCATTCTCATACCATGTACTTTTCACTTAGCTTCTCAAGATCCTATGAAACCTCTTTAGGTTACCTAAAAACCAACAAAACTGGTATACACCCTACCAAACGGTCCCTCTCCCAGGATGGGAGGAAACTACAACTTTTGACAACAAGGTCACAACCGTCCTTAGGGTTTAGATTCACATGAGCATGCCTAACCCAGCAGCTACTAAGGCACAAGCAGACCACCTATTAAACCATGCTAGGTCATACTTGTTCTCTTTCCTCAACATTAGATCAACTTAGTTGTGAGGGGTTCATTAACCATACCCTTAAATTAAGGGGTTTCCTTTACCTCTACACATGAGGAGTACCATGCTCGAAACTATAGAGACTCAAATCTCATCATGAGCATCAGATACACTGCTTCCCCTCTTAGGCCTAGAACCCTAGGTTCACCTTCGGGTGTCCAACTGCATGCTCAATCTCTTAACCATGAATCAAGCATGTCCAAGGTATGTCATGTATTCCCATGTTGTTTTTATATGAAAAACACCTCAGAGTTGAGTCCTCCTCAAGGACAACAAACTAGGTTTAATGCCTCACAACTAGTTACTTAAACCTCCTCAGGGTCTAAGGCACTCTTTGTCTCATCTCAGTAGGTAACCACTTATACCATAGGCACATAGGTACCAGAAGCATCATCCTCTCTCTAGGGTTCGGCTCCTCTAAAGGCAACCAAGACATCATCAGCCTCCAAGGATCAAGCATAAGGCAACCCCTATCATCCACTTAGGTCGCATCATCATGAACTCCCCATTGTTCCTCAAATTCGGGGTTTTAAGCTTCCATCCTCCATGCTGGGGTCCTGCTTTCTCTCTCTAGAGATAACTCCACATCCAGCCATACTACTAGAGGTCCTCTCTCCATGAAGGATCAAGCGTACAGGCATACCTCTATGCGGGTGAAGTCTGTGCTCAACTTATGTTTGCTCATGATTATCCATAACCCCTTATGCTTATCCCATAAGCCATCCATCCTGATCCCTTGTCCAGGGTTTCATCCTACTGTAAGCACTACTGACGTACTCTGGGTGCAAGCTATATCCCACTTGCAACAACCCATAAGGTTTCTATAGGTTCTTCTCTAACCTCCTCCATGAAGGAGCTATCCTTCGCTCAAACATGCACGACCCTCTCCAGGGTTGGGTTGCCAAAGATACTAGGCAATCTAACCTCTCATGTCTCATATGACATCCAAGGCATGTCTATCCAAACATCTAGTCTACCAAGACAACTAACTCATCATGTCATCTCTCCCTCTAACCTTCACTTAGGGTTAGGGTTACCATCATACTCAAAGGATGTTCTAGGTCTGTACTTTTAATGGAGATTTCTACCTCCAAGACTAACTCTCTCTACTCATCCTCCTGTCAAGGAGGTCTAGCCTCAGGTCTTCTTCTGAGGGGCAATGACAACTCATGTCATACGACCTAAGCATGTATCTATTCTTTAGTTTGTGCTTAATCTATTAAGCTTATGTTTGTGACATCTTATTTACATGCTTTTCATTAATTTGGTGGAGGATTCCTTTGACCTTATTAACCTTACCCATACCTCAAGAGGGTGAGGAGAAGAGAGGAAACCCTAATGCTTAAGGTCCTTAACAGAATTTGAGTTGAGAAGGGATGAACAAGATGAGAGAGTCCTAAAGGTATCTTACTTCGAGTCATATCCTAAGACATCGGCTAAGCAGTCACACAATCTAGGAGTCCTCATATTCCGACTAGCAGTGCAGAGGAAAATATTTCCAGCCCCCGGTCATGATCCTTTTCTAGACACCTCTATCTTTCAGATAATCCTCTAATAACTCCCTTGGGTTCTACAGAATTTGTAAAATTTAATAATTATTAAATATTAAGTGAGTAACCTATGCTCTGATACCAATTGTAACGACCCTGCCTCCCGGTAACCCCTAATTAAGGGAGACCGAAAGGTCGGTGTCGTTACCTCTATTAACAGGATCAAAGGTTCAACAAATAATCAATAACAATTAACAAATTTTACCAACTAAACTGAAAATGGGTATAAAATAAAACTTTGCATACCTTTTCCAAAACTGGGATATCTACATCTATCCGCATCTGGAGTTTACTCTAACTAATCCTCCTTTGTACTTTAACTCTTAATTAATTTCACATATGTCGCTTTACTATTTGTCCTTTTCAAGCTTGTACCTAAAACGCCGACAAACAAAACATCGATCAGCATATCAGAATATGCCAGTATGTGGGGACAACCAAAAGTTTGCACATATGGATAACAATCTAACTATCACAATCAAGTTAATTAACAAGCCAATTTATGCTTTTCAGTATGACATTCTCCACCGCTTTTGCCCTAACCCTGGCATACCCATCTTAGGGTTTCTTTTGCCAATGACTTAAGGCCACCTTCTCAATCCCGAGCTTGGTGCCTGGGGGTCACTACTCATGGTGCCCACTAGTCATACAATATCATAGGCCACCTTCTCATTCCCGAGCTTGGTGCCTGGGGTCACCACTCATGGTACCCATTGGTCTACCCATCTGGGCCTGACCTTTGGCGTCATCCATCAGGGTGGCATGTAGGTGCGAGAATACATACTTCCTATTATTAATGTGATAATCATAGTGACTTTATGATTTGTAAGTATGAACATCCAAACTGATAATTTGCATTCAATGCGATTAACCATCCAGAAAATCCTCGGGAAACTAAGGCGGTTATTCATAATTAACCACATACCTGATCCAGAGCAACTTGATTGTCCAAGCAATAAGGATAAAGAACAAGCAACAAGCAATCAATAATATCCTGAAATTAATGTATGGGATCCAAGTGTTATAATTTATCCAGAACATTCTAAAGCTAGACTTGGATTCTGCCTTAGGCTTTCTAGATCACTTTAGGGCTTTATTAGGATTTTTGCCTCCATAATGCTTTTATCATATTTAATGCTCTCTTAGTTCATAAACCCTAATTTCAACATCATAAGCCCAATTAAAGTCGATTATTTCTCTTTTATACAAAAACTACCATTTTTACCCTTTTAAGTTATTTCAAGGTCATTAGACTCAATTATCACCTTTAGTTTCTTTCAGATTAACAACTCATAATTGATTATGGTCTAATTCACATATGAATGTTATTTATCATTAATTCTACCTTTTGTCCACTAAGAAACCCTAATTTTCACATTAAGGTATTTATCCACAATTTAGGAACTTTAATGCTCAAAATAGCTTATAACCATGAAAACTCAGTTCTATACATGAAATCAAATAATTAAAGCCATTAGTAGTCCTAATTACCAACATTAGGGTTTCGAGGCCCATTAAAGCCTATTTATGCACATAAAACTCTAAATTAACTAATTATGTGCAAAGTTCATCCT
This sequence comes from Alisma plantago-aquatica, assembly GCA_963693085.1. Taxonomy (NCBI): domain Eukaryota; kingdom Viridiplantae; phylum Streptophyta; class Magnoliopsida; order Alismatales; family Alismataceae; genus Alisma; species Alisma plantago-aquatica. Next base: position 879,927,334 of record OY856414.1, on the reverse strand, counting down.
TTTTGTTCCTAATGTTCCCTTTTATCATTAATAGGCTAATATCAACTTTAATCATCAATTAAACCCTACTAATCACATTAATCATATCAAAATAGGGTTCTTTAAACATTAATACATTAAAGTTGATATCTTCCATTACCTTTTGAATTTCATTAGGAATCAAGCTTCAATTATATTTTTATTGGATTCTTCACGTTTTTCTGATCAACTTTCATGTATAACATGTCCTTATTTGACCTACCAGTTATTTACTATGAATTTATCAAAACTCACTTACTTTGGACCAATAGGGAGGCACCACGTAGCCCATTGCATGCAACGTTGTTGCGGCTTGTTTGGGAAATATTTCAAAATTACCACTCTGCCCTTGGTTAAGTTTCATGTTGTTCATCCCGCAGAGGGCATAAACATCCAATGCCATGTCTTATTCCTCCTGTGCACGCCCTAGCGCCTGCCCAGCAGTAGGGAAACAGGTGCGGCTGCACCGCCCCTCTCTGGACCACGTCGGTCACTGGGAAAAGATCCCCTGCCTCTGCCACCCCCTCCGAGCCCATAGGTGTCCCACGATAAGGTTGAGGTGGCCGAGATTGGCTAGGTGGACCTGCATCTTGCAGCCTCCATTACAGCCGTGTTGATGTTGCCGTGTGCAGCTAGGGTGAGGGAACAATTGCTCAAACACCCCATGATGTCATGGGAGTCGAAAACCTCCATCGCAACTCCTCCATATCCCCATTGCTCCAAGGGATAGACGTACCCTTCCTCGATTCGGGTTTGAATGAGTTTGAACAAAGAAGAAGAAGAAGGAGGAGAAGAGAGGGTGGAATACGTGGAAATCTTACTCCCACTCTTGCCAGAGATCATCCCTTTATATAGGGGTGGTTGTCCATGCCCTAAGACACTTGCCCATGAAGAAAAAAACTCCTTTTCTAATAGGAATCCACTTCCTTCATGAAGAAGCAAGATTCTCTCTTCTACTTACCTCTTTTAATAAACCATATCTCTTGGATAATTAGGAAATTCAAAAATCCTTTTGTTATTCTCTTTCTTCTTGGCTTCTAATTCATTGGCCACAAAACTCATATTTCCATTAATTAGAAAATGCTTCCTTCTTTACAATACCACATAACCCATTAATGTATCACATTATCCTTTTATTTTGCAATTTTGGTATTTTTTCTTTCTTTCCTCTTTATTGGGACTCCTTGGATCCCAAGAAACTCTATTATTTCGAAACCCTTTTATTGGATACTCATTATCCTTCTAGATGCATCTAAATGCATTATTCTTCATTATCTTGTTTTATTCTTATTCAAATATCTCTTTTTGGAGGATTTCTCTTTATTTCTCTTTTATTTTCCTCATTGGTATTCCTTTTAACATTAGGAATCCTTGGGATACGAAATTCCTCCAAGGATAGCTCAATTATACCTCTTTTCACTTGTTTTCCACATTTTACCATTATTTTCAATTTCTTTCTTAATAAAGAAATACTTAATTAATCTTTTCTTTTCCTATTGCATTCTCTATGCAACTTTGGACTCCTTGGGACCCAAGGAACCCATGTGGCACGAAATCCACCTTTAGATTAAGTTATTTTGCCTTCTAGAGGTTTCCACACCTTTCTTTTCTCAAAACTCAATTATTCATTTACTAATTGGATTTCCTTGTTAATGGGCCCAATAGTCAATAAAGCCCACATCACAATCATCAAGGCTATTGTAAACGAAATTCATCCACTCCAAACAAATTGCATCATTATTTTCCCCAATATATTTAATATGAGAAATTACATTTCTCAGCAAAGGAACCTAGAAATTGGGGTTGTAACATACAACCATCTACCCATAACAGATTTCTACCCAACCATAAAAAATAAGGGAAACCACTAGATTCCTTTATATACAACTACTATCCTGAGTATGAGTCTCATCATGGATATCACACATCATGTACATCATCTTAGGGTCTTGGGACATCTCCCTCACCTATATAGCAAGCATCAAAGTTTTCAATTGCCTCTTTCTCTAGGGTTAGATATATTCATAGGATATCTAGGGTTCAACATTTTCAAGGAAACCACACACTAGGTCACTTAACTCACATACTCAGGAGTAGTCTAGCCAGAGAATCATCATCATGTATTTCATCATGCATATTTTTCAACTTTTCACATATTTATAGAGGTTAGGTACTCTGACCTTCTCCCGTAGTGGGTCGACTCATATCAAAAGGTCGCTCTGTTCATATGTCCCATGTTAGATGTCCTCCTTTGTAAAGAGATTGAGGCCTGTGTTGGTCTCAAACCATATATCACATATCACATCTCAACACGTAAAAGACTAGGTACAAGCAAGCATGTCAACCCACTAGCTATGTTTAGCACATCACCCAAGTTATATGTATCATACAAGGTGCTATGCTTAGCTAGGGTTGCATGGTCAAACTCATCTCATATCGTCAAACATACTTGAACTTCCTCAAACAACTTGGGTCTTATCAACATCAACCATCAATATCATAGTCATTGTCACCTTAGGTTATCTAGGCTAATCACTAGCCTAACATTTATCATGGCTCTAGACAACTCTAGATACTACAACTAAACTCTCTCATCTAGACTTGATGTTACATCTCTTTCTCTTAGGTTACATGGACATTCACTGCCTTTCTGGGTGTGGTAACATTTTCATATGTACTTATACTAGTACTTGAAATATATTTTCTCCAACATTGAAACATTCGCTAAAAACCACCATACTCCATTCAAATAAAACCAAAACCAAAATGAGTTACCACACTCATGAGGCAGTCTAGTACCACGACACCTAGAGAACTAGCAAGAACATGGTGAAGACCTGTGTGGACATCCTAAGCACATGTCATGAACATATGTCTAGGGAGGTAAATTACACAACTCTACACCTAGTTCTAGAACATGTAGGTTCTAACCTAGCGGATAAGTCATCTTAGTCCACAAAGGACAACTCATTAAGTTTCTAAGTTTGAGATGTAAGGTTATGCTTACTTTGTGCTTCATGCGAGTCATGTTTGGTGTAGTTATTATTCATTCTATGATACCATCTGTGACGAAACTGGAATCCCAGTCCCATGAACCAAGAGAATACCAAAGACAACATGCAGAAGTGTGAAATGCTTATCATACATGAACAAATAACAAAACGTATGCACCAACATAATCTCAACATTCAAGAATATAATATTAAGAAACATCCTTTAATTACAAGATTTCATTTACATAATGAAGTGTCACATTGGACAAGTTTTTCTAATGTACACTAGGAATCTTACAACAAGTACACCTATCATAGCTCACCAACCCCATCAACCTTCTAGCCATCTCTGAACCAAAAAACAAAATACAAGAAATGGGTTTACACACGAGGTGTTGAGTATGGGGCAAAAAGATACATATATATGTACAAGCTTTGCATAATTTGAAAAGATTTCAAGACTAAATGAACAAGAATAAACATGTTAACATTTTAACAAAATGCAAAACCATATTTTATGTCATTTCACTCCATTATACTAACAATATCAAGTATTTATAAGGCCTTTGACCAACTTCCCGTCAGAAGGGTCTGTAAGGGTGCTCAAGATTAGTTAACACTTTTATATGAGAGGGACCTCAGGTCCATCACCAAGAGCTAACCTTGTTTCAACAATTGTATAATGGAGTTATATATATGTGTGTGTTTAAGTTATAAAACTTACGAGGCAAACATCGAGTAAGATATAGCAATACTACATGGCAATATTTGAGTAAGTAAACAACAAGCATACGATACATGTCTTTTCAAGCAAGAAAGTGACATTCATATAACTAGATAAGGCCCGTACCCGATTCATAGATTCTTAACTTAACTCATCCATTACCATCTAGATCATCAGCTAACCTAATTAACAACAAGATTACATGCATGCATTAGATTCTCATCATTAACCCTAACTAGCATCATTTTAGGGTTATGGCCAAGTTAGGTTCATAGTTGTTTCATTCCACAGATGATGATATTTTGATGGTCTAGATGCCATTATAAAGGTTGGGTTTAGGTTTCAAGTCATTCTGAAGTTCCAACCATTTTAAATGAACATTTGAAATTCATGTTACTTATGTACAAACTAGGTCAAAAGGACTCACAATAGGGAAACCAACGGTCATGATCATCAAGATAGGAGAACTCATCATCAAACATGGTTTAGATTAGCAACATTAAGTCATCAGAAACACATAAAAAAATTATGTGGGTGTCCATTAGAAGCAAGATTAGCAATCTAGGGAAAAGTTCATCATTAAAGTCTAAACTAGGCGCATATGTACAATTGAGGTCATTCATGAAAAATGGGTTAATTAGGACACTCATTAGTCATTAGGGTCACAAGAGAATAAGAGTTACTGATTTGTTGCTCAGGAGGCTATAAGTAAATCAAAGATTTAAACTTCATCATAATCATGCATTAAATATGGTCATCATGATCAAAATCACATATTATTGCAAAATAGTGGAAAAGAAAGAGGATTTAGAGTCTACAAATATATCCATGTTGTAGGTCTCGTCTAGATGATCAAATTAATATATAATTTTTCTATGTTTGGCCTTAATATGGGAGACTTATTGATTTCACAACATTTTGTTTTGGAACTATATTAAAAAAAATGGGGGGGGGGGTTACCTATGATATCATGTAAGGGATCTGGGCCATTGACTCGAGATCGAGCAGCTATGCTCCATGCTCCATCCACGTGTGCACGTGATCCCCCATCACTCGATGTCTCCGATTGTGGTTGACTTTGGGCACAGGCGGTGGGTGACCGGCCGAGGGTTCGTGAGATGTTGGCCCTCCGATGTTGGTCCAACGTCGACCCAAGGGGGATCTAATGACTTCTGTGGCTCGTGGCTCTTTTGTCGTTGAGTCCACACACAGGTCCCAGTGCAACAGTGCATGGTTGGGAGTCATCCGGACAAGACCGATCTTGGGGTAGCAAAGGATGGAGAATCCAGGGAAGGGGCCATCCAAGCTCATCATGCTTGGTCGAGGCCGATGCATGCCTCGAAAAGGGCTATGGAGGGCTAAAAGGACACCCAATTGCACCCAGGTAGCGGCGTCGCCTAGGCTAGGGGAAGAAGAAGAGGTTGGGGGAGGGAGCTAGGGCGTGTGAAAGGGGGAAAATAACAAGGGGCACAATGAGAGGGAGTCCATACAGATCCACATGGGTTTTCAATTGTGCAAAAGAGAGAGATATATGTCGAATTGACTGAGGGCCATGGAAGGGTAGGTGGCCATAGCGCCAATCAGGTTGGCATCACTGTATGGGGTAGGGGATATATCATGGGCCGTTGGATCTAGGGTTTTCAAGTTTTATCAACAATCCAAAAATATACAACAGCGGCGCCCATAAGAGTTGGTAGAGGAGAGCCGACTGGGCCGCACCCAATTGGGCCAAAAAGGCTCAAAAGCAAGATACAAAAGAATAAATATAGTATTATTTGAACTAGTTTCAAATGATCATAACTTGGGGTAGGAACCTCTGATTGAGGTGATTTTTGTGCCATTAGATTTGTATTTGAAAGATCTATAGCTTGACATATATTGGGGAGTTAAAAGATCATAGTGAAGAGGTCCAAAATCTATTGCAAGTTCGTCATATGTTAAAACATGTCATTGTGTTCAATTTTTCAAATAAATTCTTCATATGGTGAAATTGAGCATTGATGTTACCAAATTGGAGTTTAATAACACTTGAACTATGAATCTGATATCCAATTAAGCAAGAAGGTCACACAGTGAGGGAGAAGAATCATAATAGAGGAGAGAGAAAAAGTCAGGTTATACATGTGTCCTTTCTTGGACACGTGATATCTACAGAGGGTGTTCGTGTGGACCCCAAGAAGGTTGAGTCTATCATTGTAGCATCCCCCAAGTGCGATCCATATATATACAACATAGAAGCATGGACCAACAAAATCACACTCACGGAAAATTGCAAATAGCATATATCATTCATTGAAATAATAAAAATAACTTTACATAAAATATGATTACATTGATTCTCATATACACATTCTTTCCACAAGACTTACTACAAGAAAAATTGATACATAACAAATTTGAAAAACTAAACTGATTCTCCTTGGGTAATATAGATGGCAGCCCACCAGTTCTTGAACTTGTATGTAGATCCTTGAGGTAAACCTTGCACATCATATGACTTATCCTTTGTGCTTGCTCCTTACTTCTGGGCATCGCACCCCCAACCATGCATTTGACAAACCAATTGTAAGTGGTTGGGTTTCAGTAATAAAAAGAACATACCTTAACATAAAGCTTTGAAAATTGATATGAACTTGTATTAACATTAATTATGGGTCAAAGATGCATTCTTAACTTGATTAAGCTTTGTTATTAGGGAACCTACTCAATGAACATAAACATATCAAACACACTGAAAGTAAGCAATCTTCTGAACACACTGAAAGTGAACAGGAACATAAACATACCAAACACACTAAAAATGAATAGTCTTATAAACACACTGAAAGTGAACTGAAACATAAACATACCAAATACACTGAAAGTGAACATTCTTCTAAACACACTAAAAGTGAATAGGAACATAAACATACCAAACACAATGAAAGTGAACAGTCATTTGAACACACTGAAAGTGAACAAGATTGGGCTTGAACCTGATAATGAAGGGGGATCATCAAGAACCAACCTTCCATAAAAGTTCATGAGTAGGGCCTAATTATTTATTCTTAATATGATCTAATCTATTCTTATCTTACATAGGGTTTTCACCCATAATCACATTACTAATCTTAAACATGAAGATGTATATTATTTTAAATAATCTGATTTTAACAAGAATCTAAATGCAGTGAATCTTACTAAGATGTGCATATCTAAATACATCTTAAACATTATGGTGCTCACATAATAACATATATAACATGAAATTTAACCATGGTTAAGTGAGAAAAATTGTATAAATATAGTATATTGAAACCCAAGGCATGGACCACTTACCTAGTCCAGTAGGAATAATCTCTCCTAGGATCCTTATCTCAAAACTTTAGTCTTCCTATAATTATAACACAAACCCTAATTATCATATCATAAACTCTAATTTGGGTAAGTCTTGAAATATAAGAAATTAGAGTCAGAATTATGACTCCTAACATAGCCCAATGGCTAGATCTCAAAAAATCGATCAAAATTCATATATAATTCGAACCCATAGGACATACTAGTAAAAAGTCATGAAATATACAAGACTTACATTAAGTAGCCAATCATAAGGTGCCATACCTCTTATTCAAGTTATATTTCTTCTCCACGATCATGGATCCTTTTCTTGAGTCCCTTTGTTTGCAAACCTAGATCCAAATATCCTACTCTTCTCCTTTGTGTTGCCTCCCCACTTGTCCCTCTTGTACGAGGTTCATACGAATGCTACCACCCAATAGGGATGCTAGTGATGTGGATGGGTCTCCAAGCCCCATCGGGGTCTCTGAAGTAGGCGTCATATCTAGGAGTAGCGTCCCAAATGTTGAGCCACCCCTAGCCGACACTGAGAGGGTGATGGCATGAGCTCCCTGGAGGACTTCTGCCACTAGTCTCAATTATACTCCACACCCAGACCCATGATCTTCTCGATCACCTCTCCTCTTCCTTGCTCAAATAGATGACAAACATGAAGCATATCCTCCATTCACCATTTTCACGTACCTCTTTACACATCTGCCACCACCACTACACGCAATGGAGCAGTTTGCTATAATGGGTCTCCTCATCCTATAGGGAGCGGCTATGGCAGATCCACCACCACCTGGCGTCTCCTTGTAGAGCGAATGCTAGGTCAGACACTTCCAAGAAGAGAAATGCTCACACAATGGTGACCTCAGATATCCAAAATCTTTAGAACACCATAGGAAGTACCTTCTCAAATAGGCGGCCACATCGCTCAGGACTCTCACTTTCCCTGAAGGGGCCTTCGCTCATGTGAACACAATCCCAGTGAGGATTCACCCTCAGTGTGATCTAACTGTCCTGCATGCCAGCACCAGTGTCAATGCCAGCCTGTGTGCTTTCGTGAACCAGTGATGTCGTTGAGTGCCATCTTTTGTCCACCTAGCCTCCTCACTGGTGGCCATGACTAAGATCAAAGAGTAGGTGCTTGTTTTCCTGGTGAAACATATCTTTACTTCCACCACAACTCTGATGACTAAATGAAAGCATGGTGGGGATCATGGTCCTTAGATCGACCTTCACGTGACTACTTGCCTCCTTGTGGCACCACAAATATCTAGTATATATATCTTCTAGGGTTATCTTTTTGACAAGTTTTCCAATAAGGGAGGAGTCTGATCTTTTCCAGGAGCGTACTAATCTTATCATAGAATCAGTCCCTCATGCTTATGAAAAGCTAAAAATCTATATGAGACGTAACAAACTAAAATTTGTATTTGATCACATGGCTTTGGTCATTATCTCATGCATGGCAGCTCATTTCAAATCCATGGATAAAATCTTTCCCATATGCATTACATTTACTATGATCCCACTTAGCTAAAGTAAAAACAAAATGATTATAAATATGGATCACCCATGCAACAATATCCACATCATAGGTGTGTATCACAAGAAAAAAAAACTAAGTCCCTTAATGACTAAGAGTGCTTATTGGAAAGGTGTTTTGAATAGCATGGATTCTCCCATTAATTCGTCACTCCAAGTGCACCATTCTCATAGTTACATGTCCTAACATTAGTTCTCAAAACACCTCCAATTATTATATTCCATCCTAATTCCAACCTAGACATGTAATGATATATTTAATTGACACCCAACCATATGAATGAGCATCTAGTCACATTATTCCAACAATATGGTATAATCATTTGATATTCATCATTACTAATTCCTTATTGCATATCAAGATCAGTTCTAGATCATGATCTAGGGTTTTGGTGATTATGGGGTCTACAGATCCCTGTAGAATCTATTGAGATATAAAACCCTATAAACTAGTATGTTATAGTGATAGAGTGGGTGCAATTGAAGACGCCGATGGAGGTTCATAGTTTTCTAGGTTTGGCAGGCTGCTAAAGGAGGTTCATTAAGAACTTCAACACAGTGGTGATACCCCTAACAAAGCTGACAAGGAAAGATGTGTCTTTTGTCTAGGACGACAAGTGCCAACGTGCTTTCCAGTTGTTAAAGGAGAAGCTGGCTAGTGCTCCAGTGTTGGTTCTTCTTGAGCAAGGGAAAGGATATATTGTCTTTTGTGATGCCTTGAGGAATGATCTAAAATATTTGCTAATGCAGGATAAGAATGTGATCTCTTTTGCATCATGATAGTTGAAGAAGCATGGGGAGAATTATCCTACTCATGATCTGGAGCTAGCTATAGTGGTTCATGCCTTGAAGATATGGAGACACTACCTTTATGGTGAGAAGTGTCAGATCTTCATAGATCACAAGTACTTGAAGTACATCTTATCACATCAGGAGTTGAACATGCGACAGAGACGTTGGGTGGAGTTAATCAAGGACTATGATTGCACCATATATTACCATCCAGGGAAGGCAAACATTATGTCAGACGCCTTGAGTAGGAAGTCTTCATCATCATCATCTATAGATAATGCACAACTATTCTCCTTGGTGTGCCATAAGAGAGACATGTTGGTCTCCTTGCATTAGAAGAATGTGAAGCTAGAGGTATCTTTGTTAGCAGGTTTGTTGGCACAGTTACAAGTGAAGCCTATGTTGAAACAAAAGATTAGAGAGGCATAGTTGGACGATAATGTGATACAATAGATACAAGAAGAATTTGGAAGCCATAAGTATGATGGTTTCCATGAGGCAGAGGATGGGACACTGTGCTACCACAATAGAGTTGTGATTCTTGATGTTGATAATATGAGGAAGATAGTTTTGGAAGAGTCTCACTCTTCAATGTATGCTATGCACCCAAGTAGCACCAAGATGTACCATAACCTTAAAGATAGATATGGGTGGCCTGGTTTTAAGTCTGATGTGATGGAGTTTGTCACCAAGTGTCATGTGTGTTATTAGGTTAAGGCAGAACATCAGAAGCCCATTGGGACATTGCAATCATTGCCTATACCACTATGGAAATGGGATCATTTTATGATGGACTTTGTTATTGTTCTACCTATGACAGTCAAAGGTCATGATTACATTTGGGTGGTCGTTGACATGTTGACTAAGTCAGTTCACTTTTTTCCAGTGAAGACGACATACACAACAGAGAAGTTTGCTCAGATATATGTTGATGAGATAGTGTGTTTAATTGCATGGCATCCCAACTACCATTCTATCAGATATAGGTCCTTAGTTCACCAATCACTTTTGGGAGTGCTTGGACACAACTTTGGGTACGCAGTTGAAGTTCAATACAACATTGCACCCACAGACAGATGGATAATTTGAGAGGATCATACAAACCTTGGAGGATCTGTTGAGAGCTTGTGTCTTGTATTTTTTGAGCAGTTGGGATGTGCACCTCAGTCTCATAGAGTTTGGCTATAACAATAGTGATTAGAGGAGCATTGATATGGCCTGTATGAGGCGTTGTATAGGAGACATTATAGGTCTCTGTTGTGTTGGTATGAGATTGGTCAATATCGACTTCTGGGTCCTGAGCTTGTGCCGCAGACAACAGAGAAAATAAAGATGATACAACAACAATTGAATCCATCCTAGGATAGGTAGAAATCATATGTAGATAACTGGCATATGCCCTTGCAGTTCCAAGTAGGAGAATGAGAATATCACAATGTCTCTCCTTGGAAAGGTGTTTTAAGGTTTGGGAAGATGGTTAAGTTGGATCCCAGGTATATGGGACCTTACCCTATGGTGGCACGTGTTGGGAAGGTGTCCTATAAGATAGAGTTGACACGTGAGTTGCATAGATTGCATCTAGTGTTCCATGTGTTGATGTTGAGGAAGTGTCATCATGACACTAAGTTGGTTTTGCATCCTGTAGAGGTTGAGCTTGATGAGTATGTGTCTTATGTAAAAGGTCATGTGTTGATCCTAGACAGGAGGATCAAGAAGTTGAAGAAGAATGATATCATTATGGTTAAGGTTTTATGGCATCACTATGGCATATAGGAGGCCACGTGGGAGCTTGAGGAAGCGTGCGTAGGAAGTACACAACTCTTTTCACATAGGATTTTAGGGGTGAAATCCTTGTTAGGAGTTTATGATTATAAGGCCCCTGATCTAGCTTAATGCTTGAGTATGCTTTATTTTCTTAATAAGATGCTTAGAACCTTAATATAATCCTTGAGATTCTTTTTTAACATGTGATAATCTTATGTTTTCAGTTTGGTCCTATTTTGATGATGCTTGAGCTTTGTATGTGTGGCATCCAACTCACAAAAACAAAATTAACTTAAGTGGAAGCGAATTATTTGCAGCGGATTACTGAAAGTCACTAAAAATTAAAACTTTTTACAAAGAGATCCACACATAGGAAATATTTTCCATCAAGAACCATTATATAACATTTACATTCTGATTCAAACGTACATAACATGTACCATCTATTCTCAGAGACTACAACATTAGCTGCATATTATCATTATATACAGATAGCATAAAACCTCGAGGCATCAAGCCAAAACCTCAGATCGATTTATTAAAAAATCTAACTATAAACTCTGAGGACCTGAGAGTACAGAGATGACACATAGGACTTTCTAACTACATAACTTGACAGCCAGGGTCTCCACATGGGATCTCACTACTGTCCAAGCTGTTTCTTTCCTTTTTCTTGCAAAAGAATATCTGCTTCTTTGTCTGCGTCCACCTAAAAATATTGGATCCCACGGGGGTGAGACAATTGTAAATTGCCAAAACATTGTTATTGCAGTTTAAAGATATGAAACTGGACAAATGGTAAGCATTTTAAAGCATTCTCAACTTTGAAAGCATTGCAACTATTTATGATAGAGCAATATATCATCTATTCTTTTAATAAGGAATAGGAATGACATTTATATAATTTATACATCATATTATACCATCATATCAAACTTTTCTTGTGACACTCATCATCTTGTTATGTCACCCATGAAACACTCTTGTTCCATTGTGTTGGCCTTAGCCAACCTGTTTAACAGATAAGGAGATATATCTACCATGTACTCATATATCAACAATACATGCACTGGGTTAATACCAATCCTGTGTTACTATTACATGCATTGGTCTATTACCAATCCTGTGTCATCAGTACAGGCATTTAGCCTCTGCCAGGTATTGGACTCTTCCAAATCGGATTACACTGCCAGGCATTGGACACTACCAATCCTGATTTCACATCTAGGCATTGGACTTTAGCCAACCCTGATTACAGGAATTACACCTCTGCCCGGTATTAGACTCTAACCAAACCTGATTACACAGCCAGGCATTGGACTCTAACCAATCCTGATTTCACAACTAGGCATTGGACTTTTAACCAATCCTGATTTCACATCCAGGCATTGGACTCTAACCAACCCTGATTACACAGCCAGGCATTGGACTTTAACCAATCCTGATTTCACAGCCAGGCATTGGACTCTAACCAATCCTGATTACACAGCCAGGCATTGGACTTTAACCAATCCTGATTTCACAGCCAGGCATTGGACTCTAACCAATCCTGATTACAGGCATTACACCTCTGCCAGGTATTGGACTTTAACCAATCCTGATTACACAGCCAGACATTGGACTCTAACCAATCCTGATTATATCCCATGTCTATTTACACAACACTGGGCACCTTATTCTTTTACTAGCATTAAACTTTGGCTATGCCAATCATGCTCAATACATTCTTTATGTATTACAAGTATTCCTCTTTTCTCCATACATGTACAATCCAGGTTCCATTATTATAATTGTATCCTTTTATTATTATTATTATTATGTTACTAAGTTCCCATTCCTTGGTTCATTATGAACATTATTATCTCTTACAAGAGACTTTTATAATCATCTTGTTACCTCTCAACTAATCTCATGTCTCACAAAGCCCTTAAATAATCTTGTCACCTCTCACTAGGCAACAACAACATATTCCCTCATATAATACAATAGTAACACCACTATTCCCTCAATAGGGTTAGGGCTTGCTTTTCACATCACATTAAGGTTTTTCATGTCCCATTACCCAATTTAGGGTTAGGGTTTTCCCATTTCACATTAGGATTTCATATTTGTCAAATCAACCTTAATACATTGCTCCACACCTCTAGGAGCATCCATTAACATCTTGAATAATCAATCAAGTTTATTACTCTTAACATTTATCATTTAATGATTATCAATGCAAGGTATGAGTTCATTTCCCATCCTTATCTTGATATGATTACATCATACTCATGAATTTGGCTTAACCCCATTCTCGAGGTATATTAGCCTATACTTATCAAAGTATATCAAACTCATTACATTTCATTGTAATAATTTACATAACACACTTCATGTGTTTCTTATCCAAGTATATTAGATTTGAGGTGCATCAAGGTATATCAGCCCTGGAATGCTAAAAGTGATACCTATCACATCTTGATGTATCACTTTCCTCATCACTTCCAACTTTCTTGCGTTATCAACTTATCTTGGATTAAGGAATTTCCCATCTTAATCCTTTCATCCACTAACCTATCACTCTTACCATGAAGTGCATAGGTCACACATAAGAATGTTCCAACTATCTTTAATGATATGGACCCATTTTAGGATAAGGCATTGCTTGCTATAAGGTTATCTATAATTAATCACTTTAGGTATTTCTCTTATCAATGTATTAATCACCATTCCATTATTAGGATTAGGGTCTCTCATACCATCGCCCTTTATTAGGGTTTAGGGTTTAGGGTTTCACATACTATCATACTTCATTAGGGTTAGGATTTCACATACCAACTCCTTTTATTAGGGATAGGATGGCATATAACATCACCCTTCATTTAGGATTTCTCATGGAATCAACCTCAATTAGGGTTTCCACTATGGTTACCCACAACTTGGGTCTACTATTCATCTCCAATTAGGGTTTTACATCTCATTTCCCTAAATTGGAGTTTCATATATCATTACCCTAGATTTGGGTTACATCCTCACCCTGGATTAGGGTTTCATTTAGAATTGCCCTCAATTAGGGTTAGAGTTCAATAGCCCTGTCAATTAGGGTTTATGTTCATGATTAGGGTTTCATGATCTCTTTGCTTAAGAATCATACCCTTAATCACCTCATGAATCATATTCATGTATGAACCTCATGCTATCATCTTCTCAACTTGATTAGGTCATATGAACCCTTCAATCAAGTACATATAACTATGATTAACATAGAGTACCATCTCATTGTTCCTATAAGCAATTAGGGTTCATACCTTAATTGGCACTAATCACTTAGGTACTATTAGGATTTCAACTTTTGTACCTTCATTGATTATCATTACTAATCATCATTTGATCAATGGATCATTCATCATCTTAATTCTCAAGAGATTCAATTACATTGGACCTCCAATACATAAGGTATCTAATTGAATTGACCAATTGGATCTTCAATTACAATAGGTGTCCAAGTGGATTAAACAATTGAATCCTCATTCAATCTTGACTACTTGAGCCCCAAACGGTCTTAGTCTTTCAAAGTTCAAATGGTTTGAAACCATTTGGTAAAGGTGGTGCTTGAGACCGTTTGCTAAAGTAAGTACTTGAAACCATTTGCTAAAGTACCTTTTTGAAACCGCATGGACTCAACCGGTTTGGGATCATTTGGTCCCAAATGGTCTTGAGACCGTTTTGACTCAAACGGTCTTGAGAGCGTTTGGTCCAAACCACCTCAAAACCGCATGGACCAAATATGGTCTCAACCAATCAAATTGAATTAGGGTTTCCAATGTTGATTCCTTCAATCATTGCATTTATGTAACCAATCATCAAATGGACCTATCACCATACTTCAATTGAGTTAAATAGGTCAACCTTCAACTGATTTGACCCTCAATTGATCCTCAATTGATCATCAATTAGGGTTTGAATCAATTGGATTAGGGTTTAGAATCGATGATCCTTCAACATTAACCAATGTGAAACTAGTTACTTTAAAACCATTGGACCATCATCCAAATTGGGCATGACCTGACCCAAAACGATCTTGAGGTCGTTTGGATGACCTCCAAATGATCTTGAGACCGTTTTACCATGTCAACATCAAAATCCAAGTCAATCAATCAAAGTTTGCATCATTGGATTGATCACCAAAACAGCATTTGATTGCACTTCAACTTAGTACCTTTAGATCTTCAAACACCTAACCATAGTCAACCCTAGACCTCCAAACGGTCTTGGGATCATTTGGATGACCTCCAAACGGTCTTGAGACCGTTTTCCCATCATATCATCATCAACCATGTCATTTAATTAGGGTTTGGATCCTAGGATTGGTCACCAAATCAGCACTTAATTGTATTTCAATTTGGTATCTTTGGACCTTCAAACACTTGACCAAACTTAACCCTAGACCTCCAAACGGTCTTGGGTGACCCCCAAACGGTCTTGAGACCGTTTGGGTGATCCCAAAACGGTTTTGAAACCGTTTGGGTCAATCAACCCAAAGCATCAACTCATTCAATTGCAAAATCAGCACTTAGCCGATTAGGGTTTATACCATATGTTTGAATCTTCAAATACCTAACCATACTCAACCCTAGACCTCCAAACAGTCTTGGTTGACCTCCAAACGGTCTTGAGACCGTTTGGGTGATTCCCAAACGGTTTTGAAACCATTTGGGTCAATCAACCCAAGTTTCAAACTCAATCACTTATGAAATCAGCACTCAACCCGATTAGGGTTTAGGTGATTGATGGACCTTCAACTCATGAACCAATTGGAGTTAATCAATAATAATTTATGGGTCATTAACCTAGATCATTATGATCAAGTCCCAAAACGGTCAACCCTGGTCAACATCACCAAACGGTCTTAAACTATTTGCTTCTATGCGGTTTATTGAAACCGTTTCATTCCAAACGGTTTGAAACCATTTGCTCCCAAAACACAAACCGTTTGGACATTTGATTGAAACTGTTTGGTCTAGATATTTTGTGAGGTGTGTTCTTATGATGATGTCATCATCATCAAGCTCTAGACCCACGAAACCTGCTGTGATTTCCATGGAAATTGCATCAATCAACCAAATCAATAATTGTAAATAGAGAAATGATCATTATTTGATGGGGAATTGGATGTAATAACAAAGTTAGGGTTTCAAGTTATAAAACCCACCTCCAATTGAGCTACAAAGCTCCAATCTCAAAGAAACAATGGTGGATGAAGCTCTTGCAACTCCCCCTAGGTTCATCCTCAAGCTTTTGGTTGAAATAATTGGCTAGGGTTGATGAGGAGATCGAAATAAGAAGAAATCAATGATTTATTCTTGATTTCCACCATGAAATCAAGGAGAACGAAGGTAAAGGACTTACCAACAGGTTGGGGGTCGTCCTCCTGACCCTCCCAAGTTCCCTTGGTCGTTTCCCAAGAAAGGAGAGTAAGTGGGGTCGAAAAAGCCTTTCATTTGGCTTGTAAAAGGTCTTTTTATAAAAAATCAATGAGAGAGAATATGCTTTGTAAAAGTCCATTTAATCCCAACAATATGGCCTCCTATTCCCCCTCAACTTACTTAGGACGAGGCTATATTGTTTTCCTCTTATTACTCTCAATTATCCATGATTTAAAGAAAAGCAAATTAAGCACCTTAAATCATATTATACTAATATCCATATGTGAGTGGATATTTCTTTTTCTTATCAAATTGTGAGTGAGTTATCCATTCCCTTGGATATTTTCGTGGTCCTTGCAAGGCTCAAGGATTTCCACACTCATATTAATCCAACCATTTTACTTTTGGTTGAAGGCCCTTTAATTAATACATTTATTTTTTCCCTAAATCGAATTAGGGTTTCAATTAGGATTAAATCTTGATTATTTTAATATCAAGATTCTCTCTCCTCCAACTTAATTCAAATGAGGCGCCCCTCTCATTTTATTTTCTCTACATGGTGCCAAGAAACATTAGGGACCTTATTGAAGTGGTAATTTACATATTGCACCCTAATTTTGGGTAAATTGCACTTTACACCAAAACTAGATTTTAATGCACAAACCTTGCTTTATCAGCTCTTCCTTGGTACTCAGGCTACCACAAGCCATACCTCTGCATCATATTCATTCTCATGATGATTCAACACATGAGAAACATCTTATCATGAAACATTTGCAATTTAACCCCTCAACTTGGGTAATTTGCACTTTAGTCCAAAATAAGCAAACGTTGCTTCAACATTGTTCAAACAGGACCAAAATTGAAACATAAGTTCCTCATGAGCCCTAATTACTTTTCACAAGATAAGATTAAACATATAATCATAGTTCTTAATCAAAACACCTAGGGTTAAAGCATAACCCAGGTCAGGGATGCTATAGTATGCATGTTTTGGATCAAGTTGCAATTTACCCATGTTGAGGGTTATCTTGCAATTTGTCACATGTTGAGTATGCCCTTAGTGCTTTAGCATCATGAGAGATATAATGATTCTATGGGGCTCCTTATTGGACCTTGGTTGATGAGGTGGCATCTTGTGGTGATGCCAGGTTTCTAAGGTTTTGCTTGGTGTCGACCATGTTGAGCTTGGTTGATTGGTGTAACCTTTGTTTTGAACTTGTTGGTGTGCCTTGTGTGTGTTTCGACCAACACACCTTCCTTGTGTGGTTTTCTTAGACCTTGATGGTCTTTATGTGTTTTTGATCGAGATGGTTCATCTTCTTATGAGGTGTTTCGACCATGTGTGGATATTGACCTTTTGTTATGGTCGAGACAATGTATCTTGGTGTTTGTTTTGACCTATATATACGGTGATGGTGACCCAAGTGGTCGAGACCCCACCTAGGTTTATCACCATGGGTTGCATGCATGTGTTTACTGGTTGCATGTTGGTTTCCTTTGTGGACAAGTATCCCTTTGGTGCTCTCTTATGTTGACACCTCACCCCTACCTTACTTCTCTCCTCCTTTGAGTATATAACCCCTTTATCCTTCATGCAAGTGATACTTTTTGTCCCTCCTTCTTCTCACCTCTTTTGTGTTCGTCCTTGGATCTTTGAGGAGGAAGAAGGACTGACCTTGGAGCTTTGGTGTCCGATCCACCTTGCATGTGGTGCCTTGGATTTTGATCACCTTTCTTGTGGTGATTCTTGGTGGTTTCTCTTCTTGGTAAGTGCCTCTACCTTCTTGATCACATTTTTCCTTTGGAACCCTACCTTATTTCTTCTCCTTCTCGGCCTTAAGATCATGTTTTGACATGGTGTCTTCCTTGAATATCTTCTCCTCACAAAGGGGTCATGGACTATGTTTTGACATGGTGACACCCGAGTGAGAAGGAACTCTCTTCTTCCTTCTTTTCTTCTTGGTTCAGCCTAGGATTTTTCACCATTTTTCTTAAGCATCCTTTTAACCATGGTGTTCTTCTCTTTTGAGGTGATATTGTGACCGAAGTGTTGACCTTGGTTGGAGCTTCATCTTCTTCTTTGGAGCCTTTGATCTTGGAGCTTGGATCTCTCCTTGATATGGATTATATAACTCTCTACCTTCTTCTAATACTTGTACCATAATATTGGTTGCATGCTACAATATTTATCTCTAAAACTTGATGTTAATGTGCTAGATGAGTTTATCATAATTTATGGTTTAAGACTTTGTAGTATTCTCATGTATATTACTCTCTTTCTTAAACCCTAAGTTCTTGTGGTCGACTTGTTATGTGATGGTTGAGGTGGTTAAGATACATGAAACATGATCCTTGGTTTCATCACCATGTCTTGGTTTGGCCTTTGTGTTTTCTTGAGGTTTTGAGTTGGTTTTATTGAGGTTGAATCTTGGTCTTCTTTACCTTGGTTTGGTTTCTTGAAGTTTTATGTTGGAGATCAGATTTCAAGATTTTGGTGCTTCTTTTCATGGAGTTTTTCCACATTGTTGATGATGATTTTATTTGATGAAATCTTCTATTTTGGTTGTGGTATACTTCTTTTTTGCTTATGGTTCATCCCTATTTGAAGTTGGATTTTTGCCTTTGTGGTAGAATGACCTTGGTGGTCACTACTCCCTTGATTTAGTCTTGATCGATATACTTTGATTATGAGTTGATGGTCATGATGATTGCTTTGTTTCGGTCGAAACACTTGACCTTGTGTCACAACCGCAACCTTAACCCTAAGAGGTTAAAGGGTCGAAGCTCTTGAAGGTCGAGACATGTTCTTTTGTGTCACGGTCAAAACCCTAACCCTAGGGTGGTCGAAATGCTTGTTTTGTGCATGGTCGAGACACATGATTTTGTAGTGGTTGAGTCATGTGTTGTTCTTGTGGTCGAAACACTTGTTTGAGAGTGGTCGTGACTCATGTTGGAGGAGTGGTCAAGACACTCACATGAACAAATGGTTCATAACACATGTGATACCTTGTTTGGTGGTTACATATGTACATGCAAGTGATGGTGGATACCTAATGTTGTCTGGATAGTTAATTAATCAAGTTAATGATGATTTTCTAATCCTAATGTGCTCCAAGAAAGTGGGAGTTGATATAACTAGGGTTTGGTGATTGATCTATGTTGTGAAACCCTAATTGACTTTGTGTTTGACACCCTAATCCAAATTCTAGGGTATGATATACTTGTTGAGCTTACATGGATGGATAACAAGTGATTATGTTTTCTCTCTCCTACTTATATGATTCTAACCTTTTAGGTTGAATGAATGTCATAGCTTGTGAATGCTATGGTGATGGCTGTGAGCCTTATGAGGCATGTTGAGATATATGATGTGATGGGTCTCAGGACTTGGCACATGCTTAATGCCTAGTGTGAGGTGTTATCCTCTAGTGACATGGTTGAGGGATTGATATCCCATAGTGATATGACTGGTGGTAGCCTTCTATGGTTGTGTGGCTTTGGTGATAGCCTTGTGAATGGAATTGCTACGAGTATCATGTGATGATGAAGTGACAAGTTCACACCTTATACATTTTATATCTTCTGAAGTTGTAATATGCCATTGTCTTTATAAAGTTTGTTTCGAGTTTATACGTTGTAACTTGATTGATGCTAAGAAATATTGAATTGGCTTAACTAATCAAGTGAAACCCTAATCATGTAATTGCTTTGTGCCATAGATCCATATTCAATGTCAGTATTTTGTAAATGGTGAAATGGGTTCTCCCTTCGTGGAAGCTCGAAGTCTTATACTGTTAAGTATATGCATTTCATAGGATTGGTTGCGGTCATACCCTGATAGGAGAACAATCCAGGTCGTATCTCAATGATGTGATATAGTATATGTACATTATATGTTTTGAGGTTGTTTGTGGTCATACCTTGGCAGGAGTGTGGCTGTGGTCATAACTCAATTTCACTAGTGATCTGCCTATATGCCAAGGCAAACAAGGCTATTTTGTAGTTGAACTTTATATATCACTACAGCGGACTCGGGCTGACTAAGGGGTGTGAAGAGATGTTGGATTCTATATCTTCCATTGATCGTGTATGGCACTGACTTTGACTTAGCTGTGGTCAGTTGGAGCATGAGTGGTATACCTCATTTCCTCAAGGCATAATAAAAGATGTAGTACATTCTGGTAGCATATTTTCTTAGGGTCAAATAGGAATAACATTGGTTGACCCCTTTGCCTTATCTTTGTACTGATTTCTTGAATTATAACGTGGTAAGAGAAATCAATTGTTATACATGTTCTTCATATTCCTTCTTAAATTATAACTTGATCTACTGCTCAATGGTAACTGTCTCGTTTGTTCAATCTTCTTCACCTTTTAAGCGTGTTATCTACATGTTATGTTAATAGACATTGGTGGAGAGTTATATCTCTCGTGGGGACGTTTGGTCTCACCCCATGGGTTTCCACATCTTTTAGGTGATCGAGAACGTACATGTAGAGATCGTGCTATTGATGCTGAGAAGAAAGAGGAGTAGTAGTTGAGCTAAGGTTGGATAAGATGCTTGTGTTTTGTAGTAGAGTCCTATGTGTCATCCCTATACTCTCAGGTCCGTATGGGAGTTTTGTATATGTTGTATATTGAGATGATGTTTTGGCTTTATGCCTTTGTTGTATAGATATGGCATGTATGTATGTGAAAAAGTTTCCATATGCAAAGGTTGTGGCCAATGAACCAGTGAACAGTACCCATATCACCAAGGTGCACCACCTTTTCCGGGAGCCCATCACTAAAGAAATCCACAGTTAAGCGTGCTCAGTTTGGAGTAGTACTGGGATGGGTGACCTGTCGGGAAGTTGATCATGGCATGCGTGTGAGTGAGGACAAAGTGCTTTAGTGATGGGCTCCCAGAAAAGGAGGTGCACCTTGGTGATATGGGTAGTCCAATCATTCCTTTTAAGATCATCATATATGAGGCCTCAAATCCTGGGATGTTACAATCTCCCCCACTTAGACTCTTAACGTCCTCATCAAGGCTCAACTATATGGCCTCATAATATTTCCCATTTCAGTGCAAACCCAACATGGCCCATGAACACTCATCTCCCGATCACGGAATACCAGCGCAAGGGTGGATACGTCACCATGGACAACCCTTTCCTACATGCCCGAATTGCACAACTCAAGACTGGCATGCCACATGCCCATGTGGGCCCCACCTACTGGAGGGGTTATGTCTCTGATACCATTTGTAACAACCAGGCCCACTGCCCATGGCTCTAGTAGAGTTTCAGGAATGATGATTGTCCCCACAGATCACCACTAGCCTTAACTGTGTGCTTTGTCCTCACTCACGCGCACTTTGTCCTCACACGCATGCCAGGATAAACTTCTCGACAGTTCACCCATCCCAGTACTACTCCAAGCTGAGCACGCTTAACTATGGAGTTCTTTAGTGATGGGCTCCCACAAAAGGAGGTGCACCTTGGTGATATGGGTAGTCCAATCATTCCTTTTAAGATCATCATACTCGAGGCCTCAAATCCTGGGACGTTATAGTTATATCTCTCGCGGGGACATTTGGTCTCACCCCATGGGTTTCCACATCTTTTAGGTGATCGAGCACGTATAGGTAGAGATCGTGTTATTGATGATGAGTAGAAAGAGGAGTAGTAGCTGAGCTAAGGTTGGATAAGATGCTTGTGTTTTGTAGTAGAGTCCTATGTGTCATCCCTATACTCTCAGGTCCTTGTGGGAGTTCTGTATATGTTGTATATTGAGACAATGTTTTGGCTTTATGCCTTTGTTGTATAGATATGGCATGTATGTATGTGAACAAGTTTCCATATGTAAAGGTTGTGGCCAATGAACCAGTGAACAGTGATATGTAATAATCTTTTGGTAGGTGTTATATAAACATGTGGCTTTTGTAGACTTAGATATGATAAGTTCCAACTTTTGTGCTTATTTTCAAAAGGTTTTAATTTCCTATGTTTTCTGGTAACCTGGTTGTTTAGTGTTGATTCCGCATTTTGTTTTGAGTAATCTCGCTCTATGGTGTGTCGAGGTGTCACAAGAGACCCTTTAGAATGACCGATAAGGGTTATCTTTTATAGATGCATTCCTTGTTGTTGAAAACCTAATGTTGAATACTTGTGGTCGAAGGCATCTATCTGCATGGTCCATACTTGGTCCAACAGGCGATTCGTGTGGGTTACTCAATTTGGACCTCACGTCTAGTTATCTGACTGACCATCATGGATTAAACTGGAGTGGATTGGATGTTGGGAGCGTGCATCAAAATGGATGAATCTGGAAGACCCCGAGTAGAGAGCGGCTAGAGTTAGGCGAATGGCGAATTTGATCGCTTGATTAAGTGATTGGAAGGTGAACAATGGAAACATTTCGAGCCTTCCTTCCCTTGAGGTGTAGCATCATGAGGGATTGATCGTCCATCTGGGCATTGTCATAGATTTTTTATGGTTTTGCATAAAATATATATATAATGCATTGAAGTTTAGAAAAGAGAATATAATTGCATTTAAGTGAATACAAAAGTAAAACTCTGAAATAGAAATGCCACTTCCCTTTAAAAGTGAGTAAAATGGCATGCAAAGATGGGTATAAATATACTCATTATACTACCTGAGACTTAATCCTTTGCTTGTCCTGAGTAAAACAAAATAAAAAGAAGGCCAACAATTGATACTAGGACCCAAGCTTTCTTCTCCCAACTGAGCAAACTTTGTGGTCCCCTTCTGCCAAACAGGATCGAGCAACCCTAGTCCTTTGGGGTCACATAGACACACTTGGATATCCCCAGATTGGGGTTGGTTCCTCCATTCTCTAGATTCCAGAACCTACGACAAACTGATTTCATCTCAATAATACTCATGATCTGTTTGTGCAAATAAAAGGGAGCACAAGTCAGGGTTAATTATCTATTTTGGGGAGAATTTTGATAAGTCCCATGGGCATGAAAAATTGGATGAAAGGGGGAGAAAGACATGGAACAAACCCGATTCCCTGGTCTCTCCTCTATTCGACTCGAGACCTTATTTGGGATTATATTATTTTATTTGTCTCTCCTCTATTTGATTGAGACTTTTATTTGGTTGCAGTTACATTGATTGCATGTTTTCTTTTGGGCTAATTGGCCTCTTTTATTTATGTGATGTCTGTAGACAAAATTTGAGAAGGAGGTATAGTTATGGAAGGGATGCCACCCCAAACTTAGGGTTTGGCGTATAGTGGGATTTTTTTTCTTTTGTAGATGGAGAATAGATAAGAAATGATGGAAGATGAGTTTAAACAAGAGGGTGATTTGTACTTCTTTGTTGTATTGCTGTATTGGAATCAAATCATCATATTACATCAGTTAATTTAGTTAATGTAGGGTAAAGAAGTGTTTACAAATTTTGTTGTAAGTCATGTCAGAGGCACATGTGGCTTGACCTTTCTGACTCATTCTGCTTATCTTCATTTCTAAGGGGAAAGAATTCTCAATTGTTGTCATCGGGGCTCAGATCTATTCAAGACATGTTTATTCCTTAGAACTTCCTTTTGTATGGGTTATCTTAAGAAAAGAGGGAATAGTTCATTCATATATTTCCAATTTTTGTATACATCAAAATGGCCATCTAGGTAAAGTCCAAAACTCACACAAAATATTAAAAAATATATATATAACAAGACAAATGCAAATAAAAGATGGAGAAAAGAAAGAAATAAGTGTTTGAGGATAAGAAAGGGAAAGGGTGCAGTTGAGGTGGAGATGATGTACCACCCACCCTCCACCCCCAACTTTAAAATTCTTCCCATCCTCGAAAAAATAGAAGTTAGAGATGGAGGGGATTTGATATGGAGAGTGGTGGGGTTGGAGGTGGAGGCCATGGATGATTGTTTTCATCCAAGAGCACACAATAGAACCATAAGAATGGGTTCTTCTTCCATTGGTGACACCCTAATATGAATGCCGCCTTGGCCACTATTTGCCATGGTCTTCATTTGGTGGTGGTGAGGGTGGCCACGATTGCACTCCCCATTCTCATCAGCCTGTGTCTAGCCAACACCTTATTTGTAGGGAGATGTCTTCTTGATCATACAACCAGTTGATCAACGGATCAGGATCTACTGGTGGCATCCCTTGTTGATGTGTCAGCTGCATGAAGGGGAACTCCCAAGGGACATAAGTGTCCTGGGAGTAGTAGAGAAGGAGATCCCAGTCAGATGGTATCTCATCAGTCACTGAGGGGCCACCACATGAATGTTGAAGTCCGTCGTTGATGTTGTTAGTCACTGATGCCATTAGCGGTCTCGAGGCTGATTGAATATGGATCCTTGGCCTTATTTTTGATAGTCAAATAGAAGACATCGATGCCGTCAAGCCCTACGTTACCCCCCTTTTATAACTACAATGCAAAGACGTTAGGGATGCCTAAAAAGTCGGCAGTTATAAGCCATGCACACATCATGCCTAGTCTATAGGGATTGCACATCAATCACTTTTGTAAATTTTGTTAGACCAAGTGTGTGTGTCTTGTACGCACACCAAGAGGCAAACTGGAGATGATGAGCCTAATCTAGGTATGCATAATACTCTTAACATTATATGATCCTGTGTGTGTACTTTATCTTACTCTAACTCATTATTATTTCCCAGGTCTGATCCATATCTTCTCGAAGTTTTGGTGTGGCGAGGATGTTACCAATGTGTGACCTATTTTGAGGAATTATCTTTGGATTCTTGCTAGATCCAATTTGAGTCATCCTTTGGGAGTGTCTTGTACATGGAAAAGTGTGTTGCTTGTTAGTGGGCTAGTAGCTAGAGGATCCCCTTTGACCCTATTCCTAGGTTGGTTCCTCCTGGTCTTTGAATTTGTCAGGATGCTCAAGAGCTGACATGGGTCAGGTGACATATGATGAGTGCCTTGAGTGGTATTATGCACATGGTCAGTCCATACTCCTTTCTAGAGAGGGATATAATTGTCTTCAAATTCCTCTAGTGGTAATTGTTATGGTTCTTATTTATCTTCATATATTTACATTGTCCTGACATGCATCTTATATAGGTGGTTGATTATGATTATACATAGGAGAAAGATGATTACGGTTACAAGTTCCATCACCCACTTCCACATGAGGCATCTCCCCCCTATTGTTTCTTGTATCTTTGATGATTTTCCAAGGATTAGGTTAGATTAAGACTTTTGCATCACATGTTCATGTCATTTTCCTCTTTCCAAAAAGGTGTGGCGGGTGGACTCTTATGCTTGAGAATCCCACCAGGATATGGGCATAGTCTATAGTTTGAGGGATCTAATGGAAAGAGTGACTTTTCTTTAGAGGCCCCAGTTCAGACTATGGATCCATCATCATGGGGCATTGGTTAAGGTTCCTCTCATCATATGGACGCTTCTTGGAGGTGCCATCCAACATGGGAGACCCCTGACCTTGCTCAAAGTATTGAACAAACTTAAATATCATAATTGAATGTTTAGAACCTTAATATAACCTTGTGATATTATTTGTAATCATAATACATGCTTAAGTATCAAGTTTGGTTCAATTTGGACACTATCTGTACAAGTTATGCAATTTTATGCACATTTTAGACTTTTATGCAATTTACCCAATAGAGAGGTTTTCTTTGCAATTTATCACTTTCATTATGTTCTTTGGATGTTCTCTGATCATGCTTGAGCTTTTTGAGCCATGGGGCACCTAGTTGAACCTTTGTTTGGAGGTGTTTTCCACAAGGGTATTTTAGGGTTTACCCCTTTATGGATGAGCTACCTTTAGGAGCTATCAAGAAAATGATTTATTTATTTTGCTTGGAAAATCAAGAAATGAGGAATAAGAAGGTATCCATGGATGGTGGGTCAGCTGCTTGTGTGGCTTCTTGTATATCCTTAATAGTTTAAGGCCATGGATGCATGTAGAGCTTTTTAGACACCTCATGCTTCTTCTCTCCCTTATCCTAGAGCTTTATATATCTATTTTTGAGCTCCCAAATGAAAGTTTTACTTGCCACCACTTCTCTCCTACTAAGAACCTCGTTCCCTATTTGTTTAGCTGTGGAGGACCTGCCTAAGGTAGAATAAGAACGTGAATTTCTTGGTGGAAGCTCCTAGGGTTTTGTTTTGCTCTCTTTTAGGGTTTAAAAAGCTTCCTTCTAGTGATCTTGACCTAAATGAGTAAGAATCCCCTTAGTTTCTCCATTTATTTCTCTATTATCCTTCCTCCTACCTTTCTCCAGGTCAAAACATTGTTGTTCCATGGTAGAAATTGCTCTAAATCTCTAAAACCCTTCCTTTCTTGCTCCTTATGCTTAGGGTTTGCTCATTTGATGAAGAAAGGTGCTAGATGGACAAGTTCACAGCTTATGCTTGGATTTCCTACCCTACCTTCTTGTGTTTTCTTCTATTTGGGATTTTATCTTCTAATCAGAGGTAAGTTTTATAACTTTTTCCATGTTTATTGCTAACCATAAGCTTGCTAGCTCATGTTCTTGCTCTAAAATGATGATCCATGCACTAAAAAGCTATGTTTGACTTGGATTTCAATTTTAATAATGCTCCCTATTCTGATTTCAGTTCTAGATGAACTTGTGAACATGAGTACATTATTCCTAGTACATTATTCCTAAGGTATAATATGACTTGGATCAGGTTGGTTTGACAACTGATGGTGCTAAACACCTATCAATCAATGGTCAATTTTAGGGTTTAAAGATTATTTCTTCTATAAACACATGACTCAATGGTAGTACCATTGCAACAACCGATGGTGTTGTCTTCATAACATTTAAAAGATTTGCAAAAAGAAAGAAAGATCATAGAAAACAATTCTTTATTATGTTAAATACATTATTTTTAATCATTTTTCTAGATGATTTGCATTACTAAGGTGGACTAGTACCAAAACATATATATTGGGCCCATCCCTGTGTACCAAGTACTCTAGTGAACTCCCCATACACCGTGTGCTCTAGACGGGTGTACTAGTCAACATTAATATATTCCATCATAAGGGGGATATTGAATATCTTAAATAACTACAAAACATCTACTCATCATTTATGTTTTCAAGTGATAAAACATCGAGTACTGTATAGTGTTACTACATCCAATATTTGCAAATAGAACATAGCATACATACATATCATGATTGCACCCAAGAAAACCATAATCATATACTTAAATAAACCCACATACTTGAGTTCAGAGACTCTTAACTTATCCATGATCACATACTAGTCTGGTCATCACCTCCTTAATAACAAATATTCATTATTCATACAAGGTTCACCATTATTAATGATATTTAGGTCCAGTTTAGGGTTTAGGTCAAATCTAGGTTTTACTAATATAAAATATGTCTCTAGCATTTTTATACTGACCAAGATGTCATGTTTAGGGTCTGGTCCGAATTTCATATTTTTTTAATGATTGGTCTATTTTCTATGATTAATATGGGTCTAAAAGAATCTAATTATTCATTAATAGAAAAAGACCTATTAGTAAGAAAATGAACGTTCGGCTTCCTCTTTCTCACTCTAGAATCTCTTTGTTCCATCTCTACGATTGAGGCCCATGGCGGATGCGCAAGGGGGCGAGGCAGCCCCCCCGCCTCGTCCTCATCCGGCGGAGCGGAGGGTACCTGGGGTAATCCGGTGACGGACGTTACCCTAGGTCGGAGCTGGGCGGCCGCTGCGGAAAATCTCCTGGAAGTGAGACGCACCGATCAGTCGGTGTCTGAAATGGGCGACCCCAAAGGTCCGTCATTTAGGGCGGAAGATAGTCGGACGTGGATGAAGGTGCCGCTGCCTGTGGTCGAGGAAATGAACGCCTTCCACAAATGTTCATTGATCGTCCAGGTGATGGGGGCCAAATGCATCCTCCAACAGCTCTATGGCTGGATGTTGCGCTCCTGGTGGCCATCGGGCAAACTCCAATGCTCCCCTCTGGTTGGTGGACTCTTTCTAGCCCGATTTGCGTCTGAGGAGGATTTGAAGGTATCCCTGGAGCATGGTCCTTGGTTTTTCGAC
This sequence comes from Alisma plantago-aquatica, assembly GCA_963693085.1. Classification (NCBI taxonomy): domain Eukaryota; kingdom Viridiplantae; phylum Streptophyta; class Magnoliopsida; order Alismatales; family Alismataceae; genus Alisma; species Alisma plantago-aquatica. The sequence goes on along the minus strand of OY856414.1, from coordinate 879,898,717 downwards.
TGGAAGTTAGTCATTACAAGGCAGTGGTCACCTGACGCGGACATCCGGAGGGCCTCCTTGACCTCAGTTCCTGCTTGGATGACATTACTGGAGGTGGGGCATCACTGGTCTAGGTGTTCCATCACCATCATCAGCCATGGTATTGGTGAGCCTAAGGTCATCGATTTCCTGACCTCAGGGCGCTATGCGGGAGTAGCACATGTGTGTATCGAGCTGAAGGCTGACAAATCCCCTCCGCCAGTAGTCATGCTGGATATGTCCGATGCAAGGAGCTGGCCATCAAGGTGGTTTACGACGCCCTTCCGGAAAGGTGTGAGCAATGCAAAGTTTTCGGCCATTCCCAGGGTGGCTGCCCTGGCGAGCGAGTCTCATACTCGGAGCCACCCTTTGCGAGAGGCAGGGGCAAGAGCAGAAGGCCAATCCATAGAAGACGCAAGAACAGGAGTAGACTACAGACAGTGAAAAATCAGGCTATTGAGATAGGGGCTGCAGATACTGTTGGTCAGGAGTCCAACCAGGATATGGGCACATCTGCTCCTCCCGCTGGTCCTGTGAGTGAGGGTGTGCTCATAGAAGAAGCGGTGAAGGAGATTGTTGAACCTTCTGTGAGAGATGGTGGGAGCATAGAAGAACCTGTGTCAGAGATCATAGAGATCAATGAGAAGACCCTTGAGGAAGGCGAAGTGGATATTGGGGTGAGACCTCAGGTCCAAGCCATCAATAACCAATTCTCAATCCTAGAGAATATGGACCCAGATGAATTGTTGGATGAACTCTCTGGTTTGGGATCTAGCAGGAGGAAAACTACCGGCAACAACAACAGCTCTTGAGGTAGACGTACATCACCGAGAATGACCACTCCTGGAAAAGGGGGGTCCAACAAGAATTAGATGTCCATCCTCTCCTAGAATGTGAGGGGGGAGACAACGCCTAAAAGGCAGAGGAGGGTGAGAAATATAATTAGGGAGCTGAATGCTTCCTTGGTTTTCTGCCTCGAGACCAGAATTAAGAGACAATATAAGGAGAAAATTGTAGGGTTATTCCCCAGGGGTTGGGGAAGTACTTCAAACCTAGAACAAATTGATGGAGGTCGTATAGCCCTAGGCTAGAACAAAGACATCTGGGATGTTCAAATCATTCATGAGACTGACCAAGTTATGGTTGCTAGCTGCATCAACCATGGTGGGTTCCATTATGTCATGTCGGGAGTCTACGGCCATAATGACGAAGCAAGAAGACGGCACTGCTGGGATACCATAACTGAGACTACTCAACAACCTGTCCCGCACCTTCTTATAGGTGATTTTAATCATGTTAGGCAGGCTGGGGAGAAGTACGGGGGAAAACCTATCCCGGATTCCATTTTGAGCAGATTTAATGAGGCTGTTGATGCGGCTAGTCTCATTGAACTTAATATGGAGGGTGGAGTTATGACCTGGCAGAACAAAAGGGTCCCGGTGCACAGAATCTCTAGTCACCTGGACAGGGGGCTGGTTAATGCAGTGTGGCTGGACATTTTTGCTGAAGCTAATGTCGGGTTGGGTGGCCATCCCAATAGTGACCATGTGTGGCTGTTGGTGAAGTTGGAAGGCACAGTTACAAGAAACAGGCCATTTAGATTTCTGAATTTCTGGGTGGATTGGCTGGGCTTCAATGATGTTATTCTTAAAGCTTGGGAGGAAAGAGTGGTTGGCAATCCTATCTGTTGTGTGTGGGAGAAGTTGAGAAGAACTAAAGCTAGCCTCAAAGTTTGGTCGAAAGGTCTTGTAAATCTGAGAAATTTGGTGATAAAATAAGAAGAGGAGTATAGGGTGGCGGCTCTCGCACTGAGAAACCACCTCATTGACACAGATACAATCATTAAGGAGGAGCAGAAAGGGATCAGACTGTCACAGTTGGAGAAGGCAGAGGAACTCTATCATTGGCAGAGGAGCAGATTGAAGTGGATTAGTGATGGCGACCATAACACCAAAGTTTATCATAATGCTATGAAGAAAAATCACATGAAGGACTGCATCCATGGCTTTGTCAAGGCTGATGGGTCAACCACCAGAGGGCCTAATGAAGTGGCGGATGAAGCGGTAAATTTTTTCAGAAACCTGTATAACAAAAACCACCACACTAATGATTGTATTCTCCCTAGTAGCAAGGTGACAGATGACATGAACATGATTTTGTGTGGACCGCTATCAGATAAAGAGATAAAGGATGCAGTGTTTAGTATTAGTCCTTCCAAAGCCCCGGGGTCGGATGGCTTCAATGGAAGGTTCTTTCAGGCTACCTGGGAAATCATCAAGCAGGATGTATGTCGTGCTGTTCGTTGGTTCATGGTTGGAGGCAAGATGGTTAAACAAGCCAACCATGCTTTTATTAAACTCATCCCTAAAACAAACATTCCGGCGTCGATGGCTGACTATCGTCCCATAGCCTGCTGCTCAACCTTCTATAAGATCATAGCCAAAGTCCTATCGAACATACTTAAGAGTATTCTACCGTCTGTTATCTCTCCAAACCAGCTTGCGTTTATCCGGGGCAGGTCTATAGCTGATGGGGCGCTTCTTGCTTCTGAGTTCCTCAGCTCATTTAATCAATCAAACTCTACTAAGAAAGCCTGCTTTAAACTTGACATCAGTAAAGCTTATGACCACGTTGAATGGTCTGCTCTATGGAAGATCATGAATGCTATGGGTTTTTCTTCTAGATGGACTAACTTGATCAAACAATGCGTCGAGACGACATCCTTCTCGGTCTTGGTGAACGGGGTTCCTCATGGTCTATCCATTGCTTCTAATGGTCTCTGTCAGGGTGACCCTTTATCACCCTTATTGTTTACAATCATTATGGAGGGCCTATCTCACATAATTAACAAGGAGGAAGAAGAAGGCACTATCAAGGTTTTCAAACTTAGAAATACGCCTGCCATCTCTCATCTGGTGTTCACTGATGACGTTATGGTTTTTATAGCCGGTCATTGTAAATACCTTTGGAGGGTGCAAATCATTCTGGAAAAGTTTGGGAAGCTCACTGGTCTTTACATCAACGCCATAAAGTCTAAGGTGTACCTATCCCACTCGTGTGACAATAGACGTGGTAGGCTCAGAACTCTAGCTGGTATAACCCGAGGGTGCTTCCCCATGAAGTACCTTGGTATTCCTTTATCAGGAGGTAGGGGTAGAGGTAAAGATTTTGGGTAGCTTGTGGACGATCTATGAACTGCCATAGACAAGTGGGCAGGGATCTTAATGTCCTTCGCAGGGTGTTTGGTGCTATGCAAGTATGTCTTGACGTCCAAATTTTGCTTTTGGTGTAATTAGACTGAGCTTCCATGGTTCATCACTGATAAAGTTTGGCGCCTCATCAGTGGGTTTTTGTGGGGCGGTAAATCCCATGGTGTTGCATGGGACACCATTGCCAGGGACCGGAAGCAGGGCGACTTGGGTCTGCAGGACATTAGAGCTTTGGCGGAAGGTTCCACACTCAAAAGAATTGATAGATTCTTGATGGATACCGAGTCCATTTGGTCAAGGTGGATGAAGCGGAGGTACGACAACCTAGAGAGTGCTGAAGGAGATTATGGGTGCTCGCTTACCTGGCGGAGAATGAAACAGGGGTGGTCAACTGTGAGGAGCAAGTACCTGTTTGATGAAAATGATGCGTATAAAAGAATAGTGGAGAAACCTTAGATTCTCAAGTTTCTTAGACATGAGGTTCCTTGGGCGAAGCTGATCTGGAATAGGCTCCATTCACCTAAGTGGAGTTGTTGCTTGTATAGAGCGATTCTGGGCCGTCTTCCCACTGCTGATCGATTGATTAGGTGGGGTTTGGAGGTGAACCCCCTTTGCCTTCTCTGTAAGAGCGAGGAGAAGACACATGGTCATCTTTTCTTCACGTGTTCTTTCTCCAGATATGTCTGGACTCGCTGGTCCTTGAAATGTGGATGGGGCGGGTTGCCGCCTCTTTCTTTAGCCGAAGGGATTCCTTGGATCATGTCCTCAACTACCAGGAACAAGAACATGTTGGCATTCGGGGGAACGGGAATGACCGCCATCATCTATCTCATCTGGTAGGAAAGGAATAGAAGACTTCATGGAGGTGATGATGTGGATAGAGTGGCCTCTTTTGACATTCTATTTGAGAGGTTAGCCATGGCTTGTAAGGTCAGACCCGAGATTTATAAGGGTCTTGACCATGTTGTCAGAGTACAATGGGGTTTTTTGTAGTTATTCCCCCCGGTTTCATAACTTGTTGTTTGGCCACAGTGGGGTTTTGTCGTTAACCTCCCTCTGTACAGTATAGGCTCACCTATACTTTTATGTGATTAGCAATATTTTACCTTATCCACACAAAAAAAGACCTATTATTTATGTACATTATGTTGGTATGTATGCCCTCAGAGCCAATCATGGGATGATTGGTGGGATACATTAAGATTGATTTAATAAACATCAAAGGCAAGCTTCCAATTTTTTCTAGTTCAGTCATATGAGATAATGATAGAACAGATTGAATGTCTTGAGAATCATAGTACTCAATGACGTGTGCTTTCAGGTTCAGGACCTAAACGATGAGATCATACAGATGCTAAGAGTTTGTACATTCTTATTATATCCCTAGTCGGATGTCATTGTGGAAGGTAGATTGACAGCAATGACACACAAGACTAGATTGTGGTGTTGGTTGATGACAAAATCTCGTTAGTCATGATATGGAGATATCAAACCAAACACATAGGTACTTGTTAGAGAACAAGTGTACCGGACAAACCCACCATGAGTTTCACACATGGAACCATGACATGGTAGTCATAGTCAATTCTCACAGTGATGGTGGTGAGTGTGATTCTTTGACCTAAAATCACTACACTCAACACATGTCATTGGGTACACTTTGACATCATCAAACGCAGTCATGAAACATGGGTTGTTATAAAGCTGATGATTGGGTGGCTTTGACACATGGGGCTTTTGAGGGGTGAGTGATAGATATGGGATTTGTCCCTCCTGAGGGAGTTTGATATCCATGGCCACTTGATGAGTAGGATTGAGATAGGCGTGCGCACGCATGTGTGAATCAGTATATGATATTGATGTCATACATATCTCCTCCAATTTACTCTGAGATCAAGAAAGTGAATGAACGTTGACAGGATGAATGTTCCATTCCTTGAGTTCATTCGGGATATCAGTGACAAAGGAATTATACTTTCACTGTAACACCATTCATGGATTGTAGGATTGAAAGTTGTTCTCCAACTTTCCTTTTCACTTGGGTAGCACTGATGTGCGACTAGGAACCGCTCTTTGCTTGTGAAGTGATGTGTTATGGACTTTCACTGCCAACATGAAATGGGCATGCAGGGTCACACACATAGGATTTGACTTGGAAGAGTAGTTTATCCACAAATGATGTTTAGATTGATTGCTAAAGGAGTTTAGTAGTTCAATTAAACACTCAATTAATTGATAGCTCAAAATCATAGTATTCATGGTGTTGGACTAGATGATTAAGAGTATCAGATTGATTAGAACTGCAATTGACTGATTTGCACAATCTACTGCTCCAACCGATCAGCTCATAGGGTTGAACCGATCGACTCAGGTTGGTGAACTGACCGGCTCAAAGTGGTGAGTCGATTGGCTCATGTGTCAATGAAACGATCAGCTCAATTGTTGAACCGGTCGATTCGTGTGACCAACCGAGATCATTTGGAAAGTCAGAAGACTCTTTTTGCAAATACATATTTGTTTCACTTGTACAAATTTTATTTGGACAAGTACTAATATTTTATTAGTTGGAAACTAACATGAAAAGTCAATTTGATTTGGACCAGGACCATGAACCGATCGACTCAAGCATGAACCGACCGGCTCAGGGTCCCAACCGACCAGTTTAGGTGTGAATCGATCATTTCATGCTTGAAACGATTGGTTCAGCTGCTGTAGTTTGTCAGATTTTGTGGAAAATCTTGAACCCTTCTACTCTTGCTTTAATCCCGCATTGCCCGGGGTAGTGAACCCTATCCCATGACCCTCCTATATATAGGGGTATTGGGGGCTTCTCAGGTACAACAACTCAGAACACCAGTTGCTCTGTAAAGTTGTCGTTCTCTCTGGTTGTGGTAACTAGGAGAGCCCGAGCAAGTGCTACCTAATAAGGGAGGCACAACAAGGGAAACACAACTACAGAAAGGCGACTGGTGGAAGGAGAGTGTGTCGGTGACTAGTACACCGATAGGAGGGTACGACTCCTTCCAGTGCCTTATGCGACAAGGTGATCAGAGTTCCAGGTGGTCCGTGTGGACTACTTCAGAGGCGGGAGACTTCTACCGCTCAGAGGACAGCTGTCAATCCTGATAGTCCAGGTGAGTCCAGGAGCTACACAGACACCATCCAAGACCGGAGGTGAAGACCGTGCAAGTCGTGAGGTAACGTCGTCGAGCAAGCCTCGGGACAAGGTATGTCTCTACAAACCATCCTTCCTACTGTATAGACATTGACGTGATTCCTTTATACTAGGTTTGGGAGAAGAAATTTTTTGTTTCCACTGCCTTCTCTGCCTCCCCTAAAACCCAAATGTGGTACTAGAGCCACGTCAACTGCTCTATACTTTAGTATTATCGATGTGATCGATTTTGGTTTTTCGCCTTTATTTATTGCATACGATGCGAATAAAATTGGCTTTATGCATGTCCAATCCTAAATCCACAAATCCCAATATACATATATGATATGTAATATGAATGCACTCGATACACGTCGCCCTTAAACGAGTTTTGTGGTGGATGTATAGCATGGTTATGGACAATAAACCCTATATCTGTGTATGGTTGAATGTGGTTGCTTTCTCAGTCTGCACACCGATTACTTACCTCCTTTTCTTGATGTAACTCGAGATAAATTGAGATTTCTTTCCTACCTTTGCTCCCCCCGAATGTAACTCGAGGTTTCTCCATACAAATGTAAAAAAACTTTTATTTCCTATTATGTCAAAGAACGGCGAACTACCTGACGACAACTGAGACGATCGGTTCAAGGCGTGAACCGATCGATTGACATTCTAGAAGATCAATTCGAGAAGAGAGATGAGCAGATGGAGACCTATGGAGATGCATGACGACCGGTGAACCGATCAAATGGAGGCGCCAGTCGATTGGCTGGTGGCACCCAACCGACTGGCCTGATGGCAAGCTGATCAATCATGGAGATGAGTTGATCAAACCCAGAACGGCAAAGCACAGAGTTCATCTTGTATTGGTTACATGTAATATGGACCTAGATGACCGTGATTCCTCTTGGATCGAGGAATCACATTAGGATGGCCATAATCATCACTTTTATCATTTCACATGTTTTCTATGGGATATAGCATGTATATGATACATACTATGTATTGTGGTGATTGGATATGTATATGTACCTATAAAACCAAATCCCTCATTAAATATTAAAGTTTTATATGCCTTTCAAATGCGACACACGTGAAAAGCTAGATTGGCCAAGTGTGGGCATGCCGTAGCGTGGTGCACCGTCTATCTCATGGAAGCGTGAAGGATGAATATGTGGGTCTGCCCTAGCAGGGTGCATATTCATCGTGTTGGCTTTGGGTCAGACTTAACAAGGTGACCTAGATATGATCTATCACCTTGAGGCATGGAGGTGATCATGGCAAGGAGTTGCATATGACATCTTTCAAGAGTTGCATCTTTCAGGATCTTGACCCACTAGAAGATTGTACACTGCAATCTTCTGAATTGATGGTGAGGGCTATCAATTTGAACAAAAATAGTGGGATAAATAATTAATTAAAGTCCTAATTATATCTTCAACCTTTCAAATCAATCAAATAAGTCAAAATTGAGTTTTGGACTAAATTTAATATATTTCCTTTTGTAGTACAAATGACAACAAACAACAATCACTTTTCATTGCGATAGGTCCTTGAAAAGGACAAGCTGAATGGGACTAACTTCCCTGACTCGTTTAGGACATTGAGAATTGTTCTCACTCAAGAGCAAAAGCTCTATGTCCTGGATACTCCAGCTCCAGAGGAACCTGCTCCTACCGCACCAAAGGCAGAAAGGGATGCTTATAAGAAGCATTCTGAAGATGTCATTGATGCAAAGTGCTTGATGTTGTGCTCCATGAACCATGAGTTGCAGAGACAACATGAGAACATGGGTGTCATTGAGATGATTCAACATCTCAAGAACATGTATGAAGATCAAGCACGGAAAGAGAGATATGATGTCTCCAGGGAACTGTTCAAGTGTGTCATGATAGAAGGAGATCCATTTGGTCCACACACGCTCAAAATGATTGGGTATGTGGAGAACCTGACAAGTCTGGGATTTCCCCTGAGCGAAGAGTTGGCTACTGACGTGATACTACAATCATTGCTAGAATCCTACAGTCAGTTTGTGATGAACTACAACATGAACAACTTTGACAAGCCACTGACAGAGTTGTTGGGCATGTTGAGGACAGCCGAGGCACAGATGAAGAAGGACAAGCCTAAATATGTGATGATGATCAGCAACACGAAGGGCAAGTCAAAGCGCAAGGGCAAGGGCAAGGCTAAGAAAGGTTCTGATGCTAGCCAGCAACCCAAGTCGTCTTCAACTCTCAAGGCCAAGGGAGGCGTGACCAAGAGAGTCAATTGCCACCATTGTTAAAATCCAAGACATTGGAAAAGGAATTGTCCACTCTATCTGGAAGAACTAAAGAAGAAGGAGGCGACAGACGTCTCCACCTAAAGGTGTCATGAAATAAACTTGTAACATTTTTTAGGTATATGATACCAAGATATAAAGTGTAAAGCACTCAATAAATGGGGCAAGTGTTGCCCCCATAGATAGGAGTACTTTAGTTTATTTTCAGCCTTGAAGGCATGTAATAGAGTTATGAACTGCTATTTCATATTTTCCAATGGATAGAAACACCTTAATTTTTTCATATTGTATGACAATGATGACAATTAATAAAATTGGTATTTCAATCTTTGTGGCAATGCCTTGTTTATCTTGTGGCACTTAGTATGCTTAATATAAAATGATACCTAAAGGTTATTGATAACTCAAACAATCAAATTAGCATAAATCATGAGAAATTCATTTCTAGTTTCCATATGATGGATAAATCTAGACTCTTTTGGTTAGAGAACCAGTAAGAGAAATGGATCTCTTAGACATCAATCTTCACTAATGGTAGTGGGAGATTGATTATCCTATTAGGTATAATACATGTGATGTATTTACATACCTATTGGACTTAATGCTAGTACTTCAAACAGTGTTTAGAGAAATACCAATATGAATATTTTGAAGTGTTCAAGAATATCATAGATGAAGTACGAATTTGGTTAAGTGTTAATTCTTGATGAGATAAAGAATGAAATACTTGGACCAAATGTTTGAGATCCTTATGAGTGATTATGATTGTGTATCATAGTGAACTCATGATTAAGGCATGTTGATGTCTAAATCAAAAGGAGTCATACTCTAAGGGGTTAGAGGATGATTATCAAATAAATAATTTCTTCTTAAATAAAGAATACCCCACACTAATAAAGGACATTAAGAATCACAAGGAGCTGTGAGTTCATATATCCTTGACAGATACACCTCGATTATCTATGTGATGAGTTGGTCATGTAATGAATTAACTATCTAGATGAATATGAGGAACCCGATTTTGAGTTATGGTTTATGACCATTACATCCTAAATGACTTACATGTGAACCATAAGGTATGACCTTGATGGTAGCACCCATTGGGATGAAATCCATAAGTGTGAATGAGTCTTAAGAGTTAAGACACATTGATAACATTTTGAGAAGGATGATGCTTGTTGATTGCAACTTAATGACTAAGAAATTTGGAATACAGATACTAAAACCGCATTCCTATGAGTAATAAAACAAGGATGTGTACGTGACACAACCTATAAGGTTTATGAATCCATTAATGCAAATGAAGTCTATAAGTTTCAATGGACTAATCATTGTGATTGATTGAGTACAAGCAACTCAGAGCTGGATCTTTACTTTGATAATATAGTCAAGGGGTTTGACTGATATGACAAAGATAAAGAAGGGATTTGTGATTTAGTGGGAGCGTATTTGCATTCCACATGTCGATGAGGAATGAGATGTTCTAGAATGGAATCCAAAGTGGAAATTATCTTTAAGGAAGATAGAGACATTTCCTATCTAATAGGAATAGAGATCTATAGAGGTAGTTCTCAAAAACCTCTTGACCTGAAAAGAGAGAGCATACATTGGTAATCTATATTGAAGGGTTCAGTGTGCACATATTCAGTGGGAGAAAACTTCTCTATGTTACATGGAGTTAGTATCCCAAAGCCAAGTGTCCAATTCTTATGAAGAATGGGAACACTAAGAATATATATGGATCTATCATGTATGTAATTATCCCATTATCTTGCATGTATGGACATAGCAAGAATAAAATGCATTCATCATCTTATATGTAGGATATGACTATATGATGTGCTCATCCTGATAACTCGTATGTGGGACATGACGAGTGGATGTCTGTCTAGTTCCAGTAAGGGTTACTAGAATACCATAAGAATTTGATAAGTACTTAAGAAGTACTAGTTCTATGGAAATAAGGAAGGGTTCATTGTAAAGAGTTACACGGATGCAAACTTCCGAATAGGATAGAAAATAAATTGCAATATATATACAGGCTATATAAAAGTGAATGTTTGTTGATAAATGGAAACATTCCAATAAATCCATTTAAAAGGAAAAGCCGAGTATCCATGTTTTAGAAAACATTATTGGATACTATAAGGATCCGGAAGTTCAAGAGATGAACTTATAGTTATTCCGATCATTAATGACAAGTTAAGGAGAACTTGGTCATGCAATGTGGCTAAAGGTTAGCAAAGGAATACTAGATCGCATATTATGACAACTCCATCTCATACGTGTGACGTACAACAAAGAGATGAGAGACATTCAGTTAATACCGACTTTGGCAAGGTGTTGCCATAACTTACTGTATAAGCACTAGAGCATAGTAACATGTGGGACATGTTTGAAGATCACTATGAATATGATTCAAGGGTGATTTTCTCACAGTGCAAGTGGGAGTCTGTTGGTATGTATGCCCTGAGAGCCAATCATGGGATGATTGGCGGGATACATTAAGATTGATTTAATAAACATCAAAGGCAAGCTTCCAATTCTTTCTGGTTCAGTCATATGAGATAATGATAGAACAGATTGAATGTCTAGAGAATGACAGTACTGAATGACGTATGCTTTTAGGTTCAGGACCTGAACGATGAGATCATACAGATGCTAAGAGTTTGTACATTCTTATTATGTCCCTAGTCAGATGTCATTGTGGAAGGTAGATTGACAGCAATGACGTACAAGACTAGATTGTGGTGTTAGTTGATGATGGAATCTCATTAGTCATGATATGGAGATATCAAACCAAACACATAGGTACTTGTTACAGAACAAGTGTACCAGACAGACCCACCGTGAGTTTGACACATGGAACCATGACATGGTAGTCACAGTCAGTTCTCACAATGATGGTGGTGAGTGTGATTCTTTGACCTAAAATCACTACACTCAACACATATCGTTGGGTACACTTTGACATCATCAAACGCAGTCCTAAAACATGGGTTGTTATAAAGGTGATGATTGGGTCGCTTTGGCGCATGGGGCTTTTGAGGGGTGAGTGATAGATATGGGATTTGTCCCTCTTGAGGGAGTTTGATATCCATGGCCACTTGATGAGTAGGATTGAGATAGGCATGCACACGCATGTGTGAATCAGTATGTGATATTGATGTCATACATATCTCCTCCAATCTACTCTGAGATCAAGAAAGTGAATGAATGTTGACAGGATGACTGTTCCATGCCTTGAGTTCATTCGGGATATCAGTAACAAAGGAATTATACATTCACTGTAACACCATTCACGGATTGTAGGATTGAAAGTTGTTATCCAACTTTCCTTTTCACTTGGGTAGCACTGATGTGCGACTAGGCACCACTCTTTTCTTATGAAGTCATAAGTGTTATGGACTTTCATTACCAACATGAAATGGGCCTACAGGGTCACACGCATAGGATTTGACCTGGAAGAGGAGTTTATCCACAAACGATGTTTAGATTGATTGCTAAAGGAGTTTAGTAGTTCAATTAAACACTCAATTAATTGATATCTCAAAATCATATTGTTCAAGGTGTTGGACCAGATGATTAGAGTATCAGATTGATTAGAACTGCAATTGACTGATTTGCATAGTCTATTACTCCAACCGACTGGCTCATAGGGTTGAACCGATCAGCTCAGGTTGGTGAACCGACTGACTCAAAGTGGTGAGTCGATCGGCTCATGTGTTAATGAAACGATCGGCTCAATTGTTGAACCGATCGATTTGTGTGACCAACCGAGATCGTTTGGAAAGTCAGAAGACTCTTTTTGCAAATACATATTTGTTTCACTTGTAAAAATTTGATTTGGACAAGGACTAATATTTGATTAGTTGGAAATGAACATGAAAGTCAATTTGAGTTAGACTAGGACCATGAACCGATCAGCTCAAGCATGAACCGATTGGCTCAGGGTCCCAACTGACCGGTTCAGGTGTGAACCGTTCGATTCAGGTCCCCAACTGATCGGTTCATGCTTGAAACGATCGGTTCAGCTGGCACAGTTTGTTAGATTTTGTATAAAATCTCGAACCCTTCTACTCCTGCTTTAATCCCGCATTGCCCGGGGTAGAGAACCCTGTCCCATGACCCTCCTATATATATAGGGGTATTGGGGGCTTCTCAGGTACAACAACTTAGAACACTAGTTGCTCTGTAAAGTTTTCGTTCTCTCTGGTTGTGGTAACCAGGAGATCCCGAGCAAGTGCTACCCGATAAGGGAGGCACAACAAGGGAAAGACAACTGCAGAAAGGTGACTGGTGGTAGGAGAGTGTGTCAGTGACTAGTACGTAGATAGGAGGGTACGACTCCTTCTAGTGCCTTGTGTGATAAGGCGATCAGAGTTCCAGGTGGTCCATGTGGACTACTTCAGAGGCAGGAGACTTCTGCCACTTGGAGGACAGTTGTCAATCCCGACAGTCCCGGTGAGGCTAGGAGCTGCACAGACACTGTCTAAGAGCGTAGGTGAAGACTGCGCAAGTCACGAGGTAACGTCGCCAAGCAAGCCTCTGGACAAGGTATGTATCTACAAACCATCCTTCCTAATGTATAGACGTTGACGCGATTCCTTTATACTGGGTTTGGGAGAAGAAAATTTTTGTTTCCGCTGCCTTCTCTGCCTCCCCTAAAACCCAACACATTACTTAGATCACAGTTCAAAGTTGGACTTCAATCATCCTTAGGGTTCTATGAGAATTTTATGAGAATTAATATTAATTGGATATTATTTGTTTCATTTAATGAACTGTAAAAAGGAAAATTATACTGTAAATTAAATATCATCATTGAAAGTGGTTTAAGGGTCTGATCTAGGGGTCCATAATGAAGTAGACATTTCTCTGAGTTTGTAGATATTTTTGGGGTATTTATTGGACATGGGAGCTATTTTCTATGCATTTTCTAAGTTTCTACATAGTTCTAATGATTTAAATGGACATATACCTTTTGTATATAGTGGGACCGTCAGATATTCCTTCCAATGCTTCTAGACCATGCCACATCAGCATCATCAATAGGTGGCTAGCTTCCAGTCGTGGGTCTTGAGCCATCGACTCAGGTTCGACAAACTGGACATGCAAAACCCTGGGTCAACCGGGTCTCGCTATCTCTCCTAGGACACGATCTGTATCGCGACCGGCAATCCAATCCTCCATTCTCTATAGTAGGGCTACACCTATGCTTTCTCTCTGGTGGGGTTTCAAGTCAAGTCCTACCTCAGCATCGCTTAATTGAAGAACCTTCACAACTTCCAGCACTCCTATACCGCATGGAGTAGATGAGATGAATCTTGGTGGCCTACTGGTTGCACTATCACCACACACTGGAGCTCTAGCAAGGGATCATGAAGCACCCACCGGTGAGGATAGGAGATGGTAAGAAGAGTCTGATGTATCCATTTGCTGTCATAGCAGATGAAGAAAGGGAAACAATGAATCTGCCTTCCTAAAGTCTAGAAGACATATTCTAGAATGCCTACACAACCCTAAGAACATGGGTTGGGATCTCTTCGATGCATCATTTATTTTTTTTATTTAGAACATGCCTTTTTTATTTTTAAGGTTTACATCCTCATATTCTCATAAAGATAAGGGTTTATTCATAGTTTTGAAGTTGAGAAGGATTTAGCCATGGTTTTGTAATTCACTCTACTCACCAATGTAAGGTGATGTCAATATTTGATGAGTACCCTAAGTACATGGGTTATATTTTCATATTTTATGTTTAAAAGGCATTTTTCAAGGTTTTATTTCACCCCACTAGTCTATGCAAGGTGATATAAAGATTTCATGTTTACCAAAACTATCACACTTAACATCATTAATGGGGTATATGATCAACATGACTACGTTTCATCATGAGAGGGTATTATTTTTCATATTTACTCATTAGGTTTTCACCCTATGGTAGGAGAGGTATTTTCAAATTAGAAGCATAAATTTGATAAGATTTGAGGTTAATAACTATTTTGTGATCATGTAACCTATGATCCAAAGATATCTTTATTTCAAGCTCATGATTTTAGATTTATATGTCTCATGTATGATATGAAGGGAAAGAGAATACACTAAATTAAGCTTATCATTTTGAACTTGAATATTACACGTGTGACATAGGAAGGGAAAATAGATCAGTCGAGCTTACCATGATTTCAAACTTGAATACTACATGCATGATATAGGAAGGAAATATAAAATAGGTCAGGCTCATATGAGTGACTCTTCATACATGATCATTCACATAGCTCAAGTGAGGTTTCTAGCATCATATATAAAGAAATAGAAGAAGAAGGTACAACATGTTCTTCTTTTTAGTCTCTTATACACAAGGCATTTAACTCCAAGATTTAGCATTTCGTAAATCACTTCACTTGTAGGTAATGATGAGCTTTACAAACTTAGTCACTCAAGCTAGGACCTAAGTAAGTCAAGGAACTGAGTTCCTCATCATGATTCATGTACCCATCATTTCTTCTACCCAACTCTCACAACTAGGATTGAATCATGCAAAAGTCTTAACTCATCTACTCTAACCCAACTTAGGACTTATTATTTCACATATATCTCATATTTTTCATATATTATAGGGTATGTCCTATGACCCTCTCTTGTGGGTCTCACTCTCTCTAGAGTTTACCATGTATCTTGTACTAGCACCAGAGGTCCTCCTTTGTAAAAGAGCTTGAGGCTCATGCATATTCAACTTTATCATAACTTATCTCATCTTAAGAAAAGGGAATGTACTTTCATCATCAATATTTAGGTTAGAATCTTCAAAACTAGATTCAGCACATATACAACTTATATATTTATAAGGAAACTAATGTCATCAGATATTAACCTAGGATACAATAATCCATACTTATATCATTTACGATTATATCCTCTATCTATCTATCTATCTATCACATATCCTAATTAGGCTCTAGACATCTACTCTAGAACTACTCTCTCTTCTAGACCAATGTCGCTCCCTTTCACTTAGGTTGCATGAACACCTCCTATTCTCTTGTGTGAGGGACACATTTTCATATTTACGTATATATAATAAAGTATAATATAGTTTTTCTCTGAGAAGGCAGACGTCAGAGAAAACTATTGAGGCTCGAGCTGATTGGAAAACAAAACCAAATCAGCAAATTGAGTGTCCCACACACAGTAGATAGTCTAGTGCCATGTAACCTAGTGAAATGGTGAGAACAAAGTGTAGATCAGTGTAGCTACCCAATACCTATGACCTCTATAAGAAAAGGGTTTCACACACTTGTCTAGACCTAGTTCTTAAAGGTTCTAACTTAGAGGCTAAGTCAAACCTTGTTCCTATAAAACAACTTACTAAGTTTCTAGGGTTTATTGTGAAAGGAGAAATTTCGTTTTATGTCATGGTGAGAAATTGTTAGGTGCAGCTATTGTTCATGATATGATACCAACTGTAACGTCCCTGGATTCTTCTATCTTGATACTTAGAAGGCCCGAGAGGACATACTCAAAAGTGTTAGATAATTGTTTCAGAGAGCAATGTAGAAGCATAATACGCATACATGAACATACACCTATAATTCATACATCATAACATTCTCAACATTCAACATGTGTGTATTACAAAATGATTCATTACAACATGAATTAAAATGACACATTGAATGAATTATCTACAAGTCTATGAACATGTATGCTAACTAGGATCTACACAATAGGTACAACCTATACTCCTACTAATTTTTTGTCTTTTATCCCATGCTAGCTTTGAACCTAAAACATACGTGAAACAACAAATCAACACAATGTGTTGTGTACATGCATAGAAAGATACATATATTTATGGCTTTCATAACTTTGAAAAGATTTGCAGAAAGAAAGAAAGAAAGATCATAGAAAACAATTCTTTATTAAGAAAAATACACTTATTTTAATCATTTTTACTAGATGATTTGCATTACTAAGGTGGACTAGTAATGCCAATGAAGTGGCACCCTAGTGTTAAAAGTGATGATGTAAGACCGAGAGGTCATGAGTTCGAACCCAGGTGACGGGATGAATGAATCGCCAATTTTTTAAAAAAACTAAGGTGGACTAGTACCAAAACATATATATTGGGGCCATCCCTGTGTACCAAGTACTCTAGGGAACTCCTGATACACCGTGTGATATAGGGAGGTGTACTAGTCAACGTTAATTCATTCCCTCATAAGGGGGATAATGAACACCTTAAATAACTACAAAACATCTACTCATCATTTATGTTTTCAAGTGATAAAACATCGAGTACTATATAGTGTTAGTACATCCAATATTTGTAAATAGAAGAGAGCATACATACATATCATGATTGCACCCAAGAAAACTATAGTCTTATACTTAAATAAATCCACATACATGAGTTTAGAGATTCTAAACTTATCCTTGATCACATACTAGTCTGGTCATCACCTGGTTAATAACAAATATTCATTATTAGTACAAGGTTCACCATTATTATTGGTATTTAGGTCCAGTTTAGGGTTTAGGTCAAATCTCAGTGTTATTGATATAAAATATGTCTCTAGCATAAGATGTCTTTTTCCAGGTTTGGTCTGAATTTCATATTTTTTTATGATCGGTTTATTTTCTATGACTAATATGGGGCTAAAAGCATCTAATTACTCATTAATAGAAAAATACCTATTATTTAGGTATATTACTAAGATCGGAGTTCAAAATTGGACTTCAATCATCCTTAGGGTTCTAGGATAATTTTATGAGAATTAATATCAAATGGATATTATTTATATTATTTAATGAACCATAAAAAAGAAGCATTATACTCAAAATAAAATATTATCATTCAAAGTGGTTCAAGGGTCTAATCTAGGGATCTAGTAATGAAGTAGACATTTCTCTAAGTCCATAGATATTTTTAGGGTATTTATTGGACATGGGAGCTATTTTCTATGTATTTTCTAAGTTTCTACATAATTCTGATGATTTAAATGGACATTTACTATTTAAATATAGTGGGACCGTCATATCTTCCCTCCAATGCATCCATTTCATGCCACATCAACATCAACAATATGTGGCTAGCTTCCAACTGGGGGTCTTGAGCTGCCAGCTCAGGTTGGATGAATCGGACATGCAAAACCCTAGGTGAATTGGGTCCCTCTATCTCTCCTATGATGTGATATGTATTGCAAATAGAAGTTAAATCATCCATTGTCTAGAGAAGGGAACCACATGTTCTTTCTCTCTGATGAGGCTCCAAGTCTGGTCCTACCTCAGCGTCGCTTAAATGAAGAACCTTCAAAACTGCTAGTGCTCTAGCACCGCATGGAGAGCGCAGGTGTAACGTCCCCAGATTTTCACCTTCTCAAAACCCCATGGAGATGAGAAGACAAAATCTGAAAATGTTAAGAAATTGTATCAAACTGCATTGCGGAAGCAATATGTGCATACATGAACATATAACTATAATGCATACACCATAAGATTTCTCAACATTCAACATGTATATATTACAAATAACTTATTACAACATGAGTGATAATTACATATTGAATGGATATTTTACATAAGTCTGAACATGTATGCTAGGATCTTAACATGATAGGTAAACCTATACAATTGCTCACATCCTGTTCTTTTATTCCATGTTATCTCTGAACCTAAAAAATACGTGAAATAACGAATCAACACACAAGGTGTCGAGTACATGTGTAGAAAGATACATATATTTATGGTTTTTGTAATTTGGAAAGATTTGTAGAAATAAAGAAAAAAATCATAGAAAACATATCTTTATTAAGTGAAATACATCAATTTTATTCATTTTCCTAGATGATTTCCATTATCAAGGTGGACTAGTACCAAAACATATATATTAGGCCCATCCCCGTGTACCAAGTACTCTAAGGAAACTCCCCATACACCGTGTGCTCTAGGGAGGTGTACTAGTCAACATTAACCATTCCCTCGTAAGGGTGATAATGAACACCTTAAATAACTACAAATCATCTACTCATCATTTATGTTTGCAAGTGATAAAACATCGAGTACTATATAGTGCTACTATATCCAATATTTGCAAATAGAAGAGAGCATGCATACATATCATGATTGCAACCAAGAAAACCATAGTCATATACTTAAATAAAACCCATGTAACTGAGTTCAGAGATTCCTTATACATCCAAGGTCATTTACTACCCTGGTCATCACCTGATTAATAACAATTAATCGTCATCAATACAAAATTCACCATTATTGATGGTATTTAGGTCCAAATTAGGGTTTAGGTCAAATTTAGGTTCAAACAACCTGGAACTTATGTCTAATATTTTTATAATGGTCGGGAGGTCATTCTCAGGGTCTGGTCCAGATTTCATATTTTTCTGATATTTTTTCTAATTTCTAGAATTAAAAAGGGGCTAGAAACACATAATTTGATTTTAATAGCAAAAGATCTAATATTATGTAAATAGTTCAAATTACGGTATGCATGAGGTTTCTAAATGATTTTGGGGTTTGAAAGTAATTTCTTGAGATCTCATATTGCTCATATATAATTTGTTCCATTTAATATTATTCTAAAAGGAAGCATTGCATCTAAGTCAAAAACCTTGAAAAACTAATCATTAGAAGCCTGATCTATAGGTTTTATAATGAAGAGGGTATTTTTCTAAATCTGGGGGTATTTTTAAGAATTTATTGGCACTGGAGCTATTTTTAATGCATTTTCTAAGATATGTACTTAAATTTAGATAATTACCTTTTTGATATTATCTGGGCCGTCAGATCTCTAGGTGGCAGTCTTGATTGGCCTGCAGTTCTTCCTAGCTGGCTTAAGTGAAACATTTGGTTAAGTATTGAGCCAGGCGAGTTTGGAATTTGGTCTGTCTGGATCAGCGAGACCCTTCTCACCTGCGATCACCTGCATCTCTACTCACTCGACGGATCGTCTGAAGAATAAGACACCGCCGTAGGCACCATCAATAGTGAGCTCTAGGTCCACCGATGATCTTCTCTTTCTCAGACTCACGCCAGCCTATGGCCACCGCATTGCATGGATGACTCCAAAGTCTAGACTTTGCAGATGCGGTCTTGTAGATTCCCTCCGCGCCGCTCTCCTTAACGTACCTAGATCACGGTGGTCTTTGTACCACTTTCTAGCGCCACTGTGGCCTGAGTTTATGGTGAAGAACCTCGCAATCGTCCAACAACCATCTCAAAAATAGATGTAACTCAACTTTTAGTGATTGGAGTAAGCCAACTAGTTGTCGAGGCAGTGCCTAGCGCGGGCTCTCAAGGTCTAACAGAGATCCGCAGCCTATAACTCGACGCTAGAAGAGGTACTCGTAGCTGGATAGATGTGCGATGAACTACCGGTGAGGTTCTCATCCCTATTGAAGGAGGTCGGCTTAGGTTCTCCTTTCCTGACGTTATGCACTCCTCTTCTCTATGAGATCTAAGAAGCATCACTGCACTTGAGATCGTCGACGAGGATGATGTGCACGAGCAGGCTCCCATGGCACACTGAGGTCCCTCTAAGCTTCGCGGTTGCTTCCATAGCCTCTACAATGAGCTTGCATGGTGTGGGAGGTGATTCTTGCTCATTGACATACTCTAGGATGGAGGTCACGGAAGAGCAGGTGGCTGATTCTGGGGTGGAAGGCCTCAAGGAGGAAGCCTCCTCCAGAACATGGAAATGGCATTGGAAGGTGGGTAGAACAAGCTGGGATCCTCCCTGAGATCGCCATCTTCCTCAATCTAGACAGAACCTACGGAGGAGAACACCTGGAAGAAGGCAGTTCATTCTCTCTGCGATGTGGGTCTCGAGTGCAAAGTGAAGTTCAATCTACTCTGAGTGTTGTGTAGGTCATGGGTTTACCAACGAATCCACTTAGACCGCTCCACCTTCATCGGATCTTGAGGACACCTCAGCTACGTTTTGTTCCTCCATATGCAGAGGTTAGAGATGACTTGGTCCTGGGTCTGTGTGGACTGTTAGGATTGTGAGCATGACCAATGCATTACGAATGAATGGGATGTGTGACACATATAATAACCTGCCATTTTGGACTTTGTTCGAGTGGTATATGGCCAAGTCTCAAGATACTCATTTAATCATAATCTTTCATAACTCAACTCTTATATTTCCTAATAGGAAGCCCCAATTTAGATGGAATTTTAATCCACATGTTCCTCGTGACATGAATCCTTGTATTTCCAAGTTTGAACCCATGCTTACAACATTTGGTCATCTAACTTAATTCCTTAGATAACCTCATTAATAAGTATATAAACCTTGAATTCAATTTAGGAAATCATCAAATCTTGGTTCAACAAGTCCAACAACACATGTTATGATCCTAAAATACCTCAACGCTCATCAATTTGTCACTTGAGTTTGTTATGACTATTAAATGGACCTCTTGACCTGATAAGTACCCAAAATGACTAATAAAAAGCTATACATATCATAGTTGAACTCAATTCAATATTACAATCTCTAATCACATCTCTAACCACAATATTTAAGGTGAAGATGATTCTAAAATAGATCAATCCCTCAACTAAGTTCAACCACCTAAAGTACACTCTTAGTCCACTAGTATCATATTGGGTATCAAAACCCTAAAATTGGGGTCATCACATTCACCCCACCTTAAATGGAATTTCATCCTCCAAATTCAACTAAGCTTATATTCCCAGTCATAGCAAGGAGATTTTTTTTCTACATCTAGGCCACCAATTATGGTGCCAAAGCTGTCATACTAATGGATATACCCTAAGTTTTCATCTTAGGATTGAAGATCATCAAGGGTGTACACACCTAACCTTATATGGATTGAAGCATCATTTTTTTATATAGGAAAAGAAGCATCACTTAAATACTCAATCACAACTTGACCTTCATTTATTTTGGTATATGAATCCTTTAGTCCCCTGCGAGTTAGGGTTTTCTTTTTTTATACATACATGTGAATTTAGGAAGGTGTTACCAGAGTTTCATCTTTCACCCTACTCACCCATGTAAGGTGATACTAAGATTTCATATCTTTAAGTAACGAATTCCCACACTTAACATCATTATTGTGATTGATGGTAAACATCATACTAGATATTTATTAAAGAAGGGGTTTATCTTCATCTTTAATATAGGAGTTTGTTACTTGTGAAGGGCTTACTTAGCATGCTCAAATATTAAGGTTTCACCCTATTGTGTGAGAGTTATCATTAAACTAGAAACTCATAATCAGATATTTGAGATTAAGAACTATATTTTGTGGCCATCTCATATATGATGCCAACATATCTTTATTTCAAACTCATGATTTAAAACCAATATATTTCATGTATGATATGAAAGGAAACAAAATATACTAAATAAATCTTATCATGTTTTCAAACTTGGATATCGCATGTATGATATAGGGAGGGAAATATAGAATAGGTCAAGCTTATACAAGTGACTTTTCATACATAGTCATCATATTAGTTCAAGTGATGTTTCTAGCATCATATATTAAGAAAGAGAAGAAGAAGAAGAAGAAGAAGAAGAAGGGACAACATGTGTGAGTATTTTATGCACAATGCATTTTACTCTAAGAACTTGCATTTCATATATCACCTCACTTGCATCTAATGATGAGCATCATCGACTTAAGTCACTCAAGCTAGGACCTAACTCGGTCAAAGAATTGACTTTCTCATCATGAATTTTCTACCCATCACATTTTTTAACCCAACTCTCACATATAGGATTGACTCATGCTAAAAGAACTCAACTCATCTACTTAGGAGTAACCCATCTTAAGACACATCATTTCATACATATCTCATTTTCATATATTGTAGGGTAGGTCCTATGACCCTCTCCTTGTGGGTCTCATTCTCTCTAGAGTTCACCACGTATCTTGTCCTAACACTGGAGGTCCTCCTTTATAAAAGAGCTTGAGGCTCATGAATACTCAAATTTGTCTTAATTTATCTCATCTTAAGTAAGAAAAGATTATGTACTTTCATCACCAACACTTGTCTTAGATTATCCAAAACTAGACTCAGAACTCATATATGACTTAGATCTTTATATAGAACTTAAACCTCAGAGATCGAATTTATATCAGATCATCCTTGCTTACATCATCTATCATTCTATTGTCTATCTATCTATCATATATCCTTATAAGGTTCTAGAGTTCTAATCTAGATCTACTCTCTCTTCTAGACTGATGTCACTCCCTTTCACTTAGGTTGCATGAACACCTACTACTCTCCTATGTGAGGGACACCTTTTTATATTTACATATATATAATAAAATATTATATAGTTTTTCTCTGAGAAAGAAGATGTTAGAGAAAACTGTCAAGGCTCAAGCCGATTGGAAAACAAAACCAAATCAGCAAAATAGAGTGTCCTGCACACAGTAGATAGTCTATTGCTATGTCACCTTCTGAAATGGTGATAATGAGATGTAGACTAGTGTAGCTACCCAATACATATGAGCTCTATATGGAGAGGGTTTCACACACTTGCCTAAACCTAGTTCTCGAACAGCTAGGTTCTAACCTAGAGGCTAAGTGAAACCTTATTCCTATAGAACAAATTACTAGGTTTCTAGGGTTTAAAGTGAAATGTGAGGATTTTGTTATCTATTTCATGGTGATAAATTGTTAGGTATAGCTATTGTTCATGCTTTGATACCAATTGTAATGTCCCCAGATTTTCACCTTCTCAAAACCCCATGGAGATGAGAAGACAAAATCCGAAAACGTTAAGTAATTGTATCAAAGTGTGTTGCGGAAGCAATATGTGCATACATGAACATACACCTATAATGCATACACCATAACATTTCTCAACATTCAACATGTATATATTACAAATAACTTATTACAACATGAGTGATAATTACATATTGAAAGGATATTTTACATAAGTCTAAACATGTATGCTAGGATCTTAACACGATAGGTAAACCTATACAATTTCTCACATCCCATTCTTTTATTCCATGCTATCTCTGAACCTAAAACATACGTGAAACAATGAATCAACACACAAGGTGTTGAGTACATGGATAGAAAGATACATATATTTATGGTTTTCATAATTTGGAAAGATTTGTAGAAAGAAAGAAGAAAATCATAGAAAACATTTCTTTATTAAGCAAAATACATCAATTTTATTCATTTTCCTAGATGATTTGCATTATCAAGGTGGACTAGTACCAAAACATATATATTGGGCCCATCTTTGTGTACCAAGTACTCTAGGGAAACTCCCCGTACACCGTGTGCTCTAGGGAGGTGTACTAGTCAACATTAATCCATTCCCTCATAAGGGGGATAATGAACACCTTAAATAACTACAAAGCATCTACTCATCATTTATGTTTGCAAGTGATAAAACATCGAGTACTATATAGTGCTACTACATCCAATATTTGCAAATAAAAGAGAGCATACATACATATTATGATTGCAACAAAGAAAACCATAGTCATATACTTAAATAAAACCCACATACCTGAGTTCATAGATTCCTTATACATCCAAGGTCATTTACTACTCTAGTCATCACCTGATTAATAACAATTAATCATCATCAATACAAAATTCACCATTATTGATGGTATTTAGGTCCAAATTAGGGTTTAGGTCAAATTTAGGTTCAAACAACCTGGAACTTATGTCTGGTATTTTTATAATGGTTAGGAGGTCATTCTCAGGGTCTGGTCCAGATTTCATATTTTTCTGATATTTGTTCTAATTTCTAGAATTAAAAAGGGGTTAGAAACACATAATTTGATTTTAATAGCAAAAGATCTAATATTAGGTAAATAGTTCAAATCAGGGTATGCATGAGGTTTCTAAATGATTTTGGGGTTTGAAATTAATTCCTTGAGATCTCATATTGTTCATATATAATTTGTTCCATTTAATATTATTCTAAAAGGAAGAATTGCATGCATCTAAGTCAAAAACCTTGAAAAACTAATCATTAGAAGCCTAATCTATAGGTTTTATAATTAAGAGGGTATTTTTCTAAATCTGGGGGTATTTTTTAGGAATTTATTGGACACTAGAGATATTTTTAATGCATTTTCTAATATTTGTACTTAAATTGAGATAATTACCTTTTTGATATTTTTTGAGCCGTCGGATCTCCAGGTGGTAGTCTTGATTGGCTCGCAGCTCTTCCTAGCTGGCTTAAGTGAACCATTTGGTTCAGTATTGATCCAGGCGAGTTTGGAATTTGGTCTGTCTGGATCAGAGAGACCCTTCTCACCCGCGATCACCTGCATCGCTACTCACTCAGCGGCTCGTCTGAAGAATAAGACATCATTGTAGGCACCATAAGTATAGTGAGCTCTAGGTCCGTTGATGATCTTCTCTTTCTCAGACTCACGCTGGCCTGTGGCCGCTGCACTGCATGGATGACTCCAAAGTCTATACTTTGTAGATGCGGTCTTGTAGATTCCCTCCTCGCCGCTTTCCTGAACGCACCTGGATCGCGGTGGTCTCTGTACTGCTTTCTAGCACCACTGTGGCCTGAGTTCATGGTGAGGAACCTCACAATCATCCAACAACCATCTTGGAAACAGATGTAACTCAACTGTCAGTGATTGGAGTTAGGAAACATCAAACCCATTGAGCAAGGAAACATCAAACCTAACTCACTTCACCCTTTTTCAGTAGCCATGTAGGTCACATAGTGCGGTTTGAAGTATGAAAATTGAATCCACGAAAGTGAAAAAACACTCCTAGTCATCATTGACTATCACCGCCATGAAATGGTTCACCCAGAGCTACATGAAAGCCATGTGTATTGATTGTGTTTTCTAGGCCCTATATTTGAAGTTTGTATGTTCAATTCTCTTTTCATGACTGGTTTGTGAAAGTGGATAGGATATAGGTGGAACACATGTACTTAGTCATTATTAAGCCCATTTAGTCAATAATAATATGTTGCAAAACATTTATCATTCTTGTTTCTTGAAAGAAACTGAATAGAGATTAGGTTAAAGCATACTTGAGGACAAGTATGTTTTAAGTTTGGGATGGTGATGCAGCCCTATTTTAGGGCTTTATCTTGTGTCTTATTGCACTTTAATCACATCTATACCTGTTAGATTACATGTTATTTCCCTCAATATGCATATTTCTGCCATATGCACTTATGGACATTCTTTGTATGTTTTTTAGGTATTTGAACCACGCCTTGGATGGTCGAGAGAGAAGGAAGGTGTTCTAGGATTCCTCCACCCATGGAGGGTTCAAAGAAGACCCCAAAGCTCTGTAAAACTACCCCTAGTGGCATAGAGTCAACTCAAGCAAAGAAGTCCATGGATCATGAAGTTCAAAGCTCAAAGTGTAGCTGAAAACACTAGCATGACTATGGTGACATAGAATGGTCGTGTTGGTCAAGAAAAAATCACAGTAGCATCACAGGTTCATCAAGGATGAAGCAAGCTAGACAACATGGTCATGCTAGCCAGCATGGTTGTGCCAAGAAGACCTTGACACAGTTGTTCCAGCTAGAACAGGCGTGCTATTTAGGAGTAAAACGGTCATTCCAAGTAGAATGACCAAGTCACAAAATCATCTACCACGATCGTACTACCTAGCCCCCAGCACAGTGGTGCTACCCAACATGGTTGTGCTACCAGCCTCCATTTCCCCACATTTAAACTGTAACTTTACCTCAACCCAGCAAAATTGTTCCTTACCAGCATGGTTGTTCTACAACTCACCCACCATGGTTGTGTATGCCAACACAGTCATGTTGCCACCCAAAAGCCTACTTTTTCTACACCGATGTACCCAAACTATGCGCTTCTCCACCACCTATATATACTAGGGTGGTGTTTGTAGCACGAAGGTTAGCCACTCCTACAACCCCCTTTGCATTGAATGAGCTCCCACCTACTCCCATCCATCACTCACTCCATTTTCACCTTCCACTACCTCAAAAACCTAGTTTTCTAGAATTTCCACATAAAACCTCACCTTTCCATGCCATATACCTACTTTGGCATGAGGTGCTCAAGCTACTTCTGCTAGAAGGTGAAGAAAGGAGGAGCTTACATGAGATTCCATGGCCATCTTATTCTTTCTCATTTCTATTTTGCTATTTTGTTTGATCATGTATAGCTAAGTCCCTTTCGTGGGATATTTGGGGGGTTAAATGTCACTTTGATACCATGTTGGGGGAATATGACTTGTAATGGATATAATTTCATTTTATGATAACTGTCTCTTGATTCTATCTTGTTTCCCATTATTCTATTTGTGATTTATGCTTCTAAACATGGATTTATTGTTATTTGATGCTTGGAAACACCTAGATTCTAGGGGAAAGTGAATTGTATGTGGCTATATTAGGAATTGCTCCTAGGTCCAACCAGTGAATCCCTAGCTAGCATCTAATATTGCTATATACAAATCTCTTCTCCTACAACTAGGTGTGAGAACTAAGTATCTAGTGTAAGAGTTGGATTAAGAGAGCATTCTCTCCCCCTCTCCCACGTTCGTGGTAGAAGCTAGTGTAAGAATGTTTAGTGTAATTTCCTAGCATTTTCTAAAGGCTAGATGGTGAGTAACATGAGGTGAAACACCGTCATCTTTACTCCCCCTTCCTACCCTTGTCTCTCAATTACCCTAACAACACTTACCCTAGAAACCTAGACTTGCCAAGTCATATCAGAATTACACCTGAGCCCTATTTCAATTGAGCCTCATATGATTCGGTGGGGTGTGTAAGGGTGTAGTTTCCCTACTCACACTCCATACCAATAGCCAACTAGTAGCTCAAGGTAATTCAAGTAGCACTTGTTGTTTGGTTTGGCAATCTAGAATGAAAAGATTGGGTTTGCATGTTATATCATCCCTCGACTTTGGTTTATGTGACATTCCCTCAAATGTCCCACTCTTTGTATAACTTGCTTAAAACCCATCATGCTCTTTTAGCTATTTCATGTTAGTTTAGTCACTTGCTTTAATTTCTCCTTAGTCAATTTCCTTATTCTTGGTAGTTAATCCTTGCTATGGTAGCTAGTGCATCTTTTTGTTTTCTTAATATTTACATAGTGGTTGTTTAGGCATTTAATTGCTTTAATGTCTTAATTTCTAGTCTAGTTTAGTCTTGTGCTCTTGCTTAGGTAGTTGATTTCCTTGTTAATTAGAATTGCTTGTTTAGGGCTAAAGTAGGGTTTGCTTGTCTTGCTTTCCTTACTTCCTCTCTTATTTAATTGCTTGTATCTTAGTGTAATCAACCCCAAATCAATATTAAACCATAAAAAACCATAACCTTCGCTTTAGGAATATAGCTCACGCTAACTAATCTCTAGTGTCCCCCTGCGGATCGACCTTTATCTTACCTCTTGCCTATACTATAACATGACC
Organism: Alisma plantago-aquatica; assembly: GCA_963693085.1. Lineage (NCBI taxonomy): Eukaryota > Viridiplantae > Streptophyta > Magnoliopsida > Alismatales > Alismataceae > Alisma > Alisma plantago-aquatica. The sequence goes on along the minus strand of OY856414.1, from coordinate 879,870,630 downwards.
TCGTGTGCTTGTAGGTGAAGTGTGGTTGGTCTAAGTGAGTATATTAGACTAGGTATCCTTATAAATATTAAAATATCGAAAGTTTGTTTGAGCCCTAGGGTCACATCTAATCAAACCCAATTGGCTAGTTGTAACCCAAGGCAAGGAGAAACTCACCAATGATGTCCTTGAAGAGCTTGATAATTGGTTTACAATCAATAGAGAAAGTGGGGATTTTCTCTACCCACTTATCAACATATACAACCAATATGTAAAGTAGACATAAGATGGGGGAAATGGGCCCATGTAGTCCACCCCGAGACATCAAAAATCTCTACTTCTTGTTAAGTTGTAAAGGGTATTTTATCCCTCTTCAATATGTTTTAAGATCTTTGACATTGATCACAAGAGAATGTATTCGTACACATCTTAAGTATTGCAGGCTAGTGTAATCCACACTGGAGGAACTTCAATGTGGTTTTTTTGTGCTCATGTGTCCACCCGTTGGGCCCAAGTGGCATTACTCAAGAATAGAGTGTCCTTCTTTGTCTATGACACACCTTAGTTACAAACCATCAGTACAATTTGAAAGACATTAGACTCATCCCAATGGTAGTTCTTGACATCATGCATGAAATTCTTCTTGGAAGGCCCCCTATATTCCAGGTGCAGCTAGATAGTTTACAAATCAGCAAACCAAGGAATGTTAGAAGAAATTTTCATCAACCGGTCATCAGGGAGAGAAGTGTCATTATGCATGTTATTGTTGTCATAGAGATGAATGTGGTTGAGGTGATAAACCACCACCTTCACACTCTCTTTCTTGTCACGTATCTCTAGGTTGACTCTCGCAACAACAAAATCCACCAAACTATCCTAGGCTTACCATCTTTCTTTGTCATCAAATAGTAATTGGTGACATGGTCAGTGTAGACAATCACCTTGGATTTGAATAGATATGATCTGAATTTGTTAAAGGCATAGACAATGGTGAGAAAATATTCCCAATTGCATCATATTTCTATTGTGCTTCATCTAATGTCTTCTAGGACTGATATATGATAAGGCCTCTTGTCAATCCATTGTTTCAAAACTGCTCTAACTGCATAATCATTGGTGTCGCACATGATCTCAATGGGCTGAGACTAGTATGGTACCCTTAATGTTAGTGTGGAAATAAGAGAAGCCTTCAAAATGGTAAAGCTTTCCATGCAAGAAGAATCAATAAGAAAGTAGCATCATTAAGAAGGCTATTTGTGAATGCATTTGTAATCATTAAGAAATCTTTGATAAACCTACAATAAATCTGACATGACCCAAGAAGGCATGAACTTCCTTCAATGTAGATGGCAAGATGATCTTGGAAATAACTTTAATCTTTGCCTTGTCTACCTCTATCCCCTATTTCTCATTTTGTGTCCGACAACAATGCCATCCTTCACCATAAAGTGGCACTTGTCCCAATCCAGCATCGATGTGATTCTTCACATTTTTATAACATGATAGAAATATGATGCAAACACAAGAATCAAAAGAGTCATCATACATAGAAAAGTCATCCATAAAAAAATCCATCATAGTTTCTGTCAATCTTGAAAAAATGGTTTACACTATGCTAGAATGTGGTAGGGACATTGCATAGCCTAAATGGCATACATATGAAGGAATAAGTTCCAAAAGGATAGGTGAAAGTAGTCTTCTCCTAGTCATTAGGGTGGAATGGAATTTGATAGAAACTAGAGTAACAATCTAGATAACAGAAGAATTCTTGATGTGCTAGATGCTCTAAGACATGATCAAGAAAGAGAAGGGGTTAGTGATCTTTTTGTGTGACTTTGTTCATATTTCTACAGTCAATGCACATCCTCCGCCCTATAACTATGTGAGTGGGGATGATCACATTCTTGTCATTCTTCACAATTATGGCTCCACCCTTCATTAGGACTACCTATACTAGACTTACCCAAGGAGAATCTAAAATGGGATAGATAATCCCAACTTTGAGCAATTTTATGACTTTGAAATGAGACACTCCTTCATATTGGGATTCAATTTGTATTGTGGTTCTTTAAATCACTTATAATCCTCCACCATTGAGATTTCATGCATACAAATAGTCTGGTTACCTGTCAAATTCACAATCTTGAATCCTAAGATTGGCTTCCTTTTCTTTAGCTCGCTCATCAATCAATCCTCCTACTAATAAGCGATATCTAAATTTATGATCATAGGATAAATATCATCCTCATCAAAAAATACAGACTTCAGCCCCTCAGGTTTCATCTCTGGTACCATGGGTGCTTTTGCCTCTTATTTAACCACTGATATCTTTTCATCTCTTCAAATTCAGAATTTGTTTCATCTTCGTATCTGTCCAAGTGAATCTGACACTAATCAACTTGTGCATCATTAAATTCTGAACCATTTGGAATGGTGAGGGATATTTGTATAGGGTCTTCTAATACTTCACAATTCTATATAAGATGAGATGATCTATTAATATAGTCAAACATGAAAACCTCCTTGTGAATGATAATACCCTTCAAACTGTCAAATACCCTAAACTCCAATGCCTCTCTCCCTAACCTCATATGAATGGTGCTCACTTTTACATCAATCAAAGATTAGGCTATGTATAGGAATGGGTGGCCTAATCAGAGAGTATATCTAAGACCCTTCTTGATATTAACGATTATAAAATCTCAAGGCACATAGGAATGATTTCCAACCTTGATTGGAACGTACTCTATGATCCCCATAGACTTCATCGTGAAGGAATCTACTAGATGAAATGTCATGGAAATTGGGAGAAGCTCGGTGAAACCCATTATCTGGAAAAGGATGCATGGCATGATTAAAATACTAGCACCCAAATATGCTAGTTCCTTTATTCATTTGTTGTCTCTGAGGTATCATCCAATCCCAAAAGAGTTGGGATCCTTTTTTTAGGTATCTTATTAAGGACAATATTTGAGGTTGTCCTAGATAGATTCACATTGTATTCCTTAGGAGCATATTTCCTGGTCAAGAGTGTCTTCAAATACTTTTACCATGTTCATATCTCCAAAAGGGAATCTAATAAAGGGATTTCCACATGAAGATTCTTCATAGCTTCCTTGAAATTCATGAACCTAGAATCTAGGTTTTTCTGGCTTATACATGCTTTGTATGGGGGTCTTGGTTTATAAATTGGCACGTTCAGTTCAATAGCTCAACCTACACTTTCTCAACATTATTTACTTTCCCTACATTAGTATCAACAATGTTTTCATGTTCTTGTTCATTTACAACTATCATTGTGTCATCATCATTGAAGTCAATAAAAATGGTGCTTGGTATCACTAGAGGAGGGGGTGAATACATGTTTCTGAAACATGTGGGAATGACCTTTAGCTTCTTGTGACATATAATATTATTTTTAGGTTTCCCCATGAAGGTACCTTTAGGAGGACATAAGGAGGTAGAAAGTTGGATCGACTATGAGTCAATAGACTTTTGGTAGGCTTGTTGATTGAGAGCATTATTTGCTGAGAAACAATCATGGACTACTATGACATGATGATCTTCTCTATCATAGAGAGCTTATAATTAGTGGAGCAAGGAGGAATGGTGGGTTGTGGATCTATGACACTTTATTTGGATTCTAAATTTTTTGTCCTTGATTGTAGCCATGGTTTTGAAATTTTTCTTTGAAATTCCTTAGTTCTTGAAATTTTGTTGTTGATTGAATTATAACCCTGGGAGATCATGGCCTTGAGTTTTTGCTTGAGGTGTCTACTATTGTGATGCATTCTTTGCTCCTACTAGATTGCCATATTGGAAAATGGGGTGGTTTCAAGTTTATTTGGGGTTGTAGTAACCTTAGCCATGAATGGTATGGATGGAATTGAGATATTCTATTTACCCTTCATCTTTTTCTATGAAAGTTTTCTCCATTACATTAAAGAGAAGTTGGCAACTTAGAGTTAAATGGTTGTTTCCCTTGAACATGACACAAAAGAGGTTTTCTAATTCAACTTGTTGATATATATGTTGTGGATGTCCTCTTCTTTCATAGGCATCAAAAGAGGTTTCCAGATACTCATGTTAGAAGCCAACAACATCAAGGGCTCTGCTATGGATTTGAGCTTAGAATAATCTTTACCTTTATCCACTATAAGAACACCTCCAATATCCTCTTCTCAAATTAAAAATGATTTTGAGAACCACTTATAACAACCTTCCATGCACTATCAAAGTTATGAAATATGAAGTTTCCTCCTGATGAGGAGTCCAGGAACTTCTTTGTGTCTTCATCAACACCTAAATAGAAGGTCTCTATCAATTGAACTTGTGGGATGTCATGGTGTGGGTATCAGTGTATAAGTTCTTTGAATATCTCCCAAGCCTCTACAAGGTCTCTCTTGGGGCCAAAGAAAATAATATGATTGGCTTCATATTTGATACATGAGAGATGGGGGATAGTACTATCCCAAGAACTTGATTTGAATCCCTTCCTAAGTCATGACGTTGTTTCCCTCCATGACTTGTACTAGCTCCTTGATTTATCTGTCAATGAGTATTTGAATAGCCAGAGTTTGATGACATCCTATGACAATCTGGGTTCTTTTTGCAAGGCATACAAATCTATAAATAACTATAGATGGTTTGTGAAATCCTCACCCTTGTTACCAGAAAAGGTACTACTTTGTATCATGCTGATCCACTATGAGCAGATCTCAAACTGCATGGTTGTATTAGCTAGAGGGGCAACTACATGATGTGTGTCTATAGCCTTAGGGACAAAAAGTCCCTAAGATACTTTTTTTGTTTAGCTTCAAGAGTGACAACCTCTCGAGATCTATTTTATTATGCTATGATGGTTCACATATCTTGCATGAGATCTTCTCTCTAGGATTCAAGAGCCAAATTCACCCTATGGTAAATTTCTTCTTCATCCATCATGTTTATGTAAGCTCTATTAAAGCAATGAAGGTCATGTCAATCTCTAGATCAAAGTAAAAGGGTGTGAATCCAACACTTATGGAGCATCACCTACACAACTACTGCTTGGAAATATATTAAAAAAGTTTAAATGGAGGAAGGAAAATTGAAATAGATGCAAATGAAAATCAATCAAAAAAGAAAAATCCTAATTGTTCAAAACAATTGGGTTTGTAGGTTATTCTATTGTCTAAGACAATGATGCCAAAACTTGATGTGAGTTTTTATCACACACAAAATTCCCAAAGATAAATTAATCCTAGGTTTTAATCATTTTACCAAGTGCAATATTACTCACCCGCAAGAAGATGAGTCAATCATAGTATAGATAAAAGGGTTGAACCCAAAGGACAATTTGTTTAAGAAATCACTTATGAACTGGTCATTGAGAACAATATTTCAAACCAACTATTGAGAGTGTTGATAAACTAAGATTGAATTAACTACAATTGCAAAGGAAATGATTGAAAGTGGGTTGATAACAATATCTAAAGACACTGGGGTATTTGTATATCACTACCATCACCTTCGGAATTATCCTAATTGTAACAACTCATCAAATGTGTCTAATTAGACTAGGACCATCTAAATCCACCTCCTTTTGGAATATAGATTGGCACAATGATAGAATATAAAATGGTCTCGAGGTCACATTTCCCATCAAACATAACCCTAGCATTCTATATAACTCCTTTCATAATATCATCTAGAGTTTTATACATATATTCAATGATCTAAACCTATGTTTCAGGATCTCTACGCTTAGAATTACACCAAAAATGCAAAAAAATGATTTGTTTGAAGGGAAAGCAATAAAATAATGAAAACAGTCTAATTATATAAAGTACTAAGTTTGATAACAATTAGATAAAAATATGGGCAATGGGTCTACTTATTGGTATATATGCCCAGAGATCCAATCATATGATGATTGGAATGTAGCATTAGATACCTAATTTGATATTAATAAAGGTAATTTTGTCTATTATGTTTGTCTCAATCATAATATGATGACACATACATAGTAAATTTCTAAAGAGTGATGTTACTCGATGACATATGTCTTTAGGTTGATGACTTTAACAATTAGATCATACATATGATAAGAGTACATACATTCTTGTTATGTCCCTAGTCAAATATTACTGTGGAAGCAAAATAGATGGCAGTAATACATAAGACTAAAGTGGTGTTGATTGATGGAAGAGTCTCACTAGTCATGATATATGATATCAAGTCAAGCACACATGTACATGTTAGAGAACAATGTATCAGACAGACCCACTGTGAGAGTGATACATGGATACCATGGAATGATAGTCAGAATCAGTTCTCATAGTCATAGTGGTGATTTTAGTTCTTAGACTTGAAATCACTACACTCATCACATGTCGTTCATTGTACTTAGACATCATACAACATGACCTTGAATAAGGGTTGCCATAAAGGTGATGCTCAGGTACCCTATAACACATGGGGACTGAGTGTGAGTGATGTAGATGGGATTTGTCTCTTCTACAAGACATTGAAATCCATGCCACTTGATAAGTGAGACTGATAAATGTATGGCCATACACATTTGACTCAATATATGATATGTGAATTCATATGCATCTCAGACAGTCTGGTTGTAGGGAGTGGGACCAGGGAGGGGATCCACTCTCTACTTAATTTGAAAATAAACTTATCTACTCAAACATACTTGCAAGCATGCTCAAGTAGACATAAACCTTCTCAAATGATGATATGAAAAATAACCAAAATAGCAACAAAATTATATTTCATGACTATATTCAATTTTATAAAAGTACATCATTATCTCCCATATAGGGTTTACATGAAAGTTACAACATAAGGATCCAAGAAGAGGGATATCCAGCTATCTCAACTCTATCTCTCTAAAAACTTAACCTAGTAGGTCCATGTCACCAAGTCCAATCTTCCAAATCCTACACGTGAGGTTGGAAACATACCCTAGAAAATGGAGAAAGTAGATGACATCAACAAAAAGGTTGGTATGTGCAAATTAAACATGGATTGAGTGATGTACGGAATAAAGGTTGTCAAATAAACAAGGCTTCCCATACAAACGAAAAGGACTACTCAACTGGGGATCAAATAATATGAATTTGAAAATACATATACACAAGAGGAATACTTGCCATTAAACCAATATAAAAGTTATGCCACACAAGCACATATAAATTTTTGGGCACAAAATCCACTACAATGATAAAACATGCATGCATGTGATATAAGCATAACACTAGTGTAATATTAACTCAGTGGTTGCTAAGGCTCACAACCTTAAAACCTAATAGAGAATGGCACACAACCAAACTCCCTTGGCATACAATCTGAGTATGGGGCATATGATCCTCCATCCCAAATATATAAAAGTACAGGAGGACTAAAACCTTAGTGCATGGTAGGGGAATAAAACCCAATGCTTAATAATGAAACGTAGGGGAATAAAACCCTAGGGAAATGAAACCCAAATAACCAAAGTATTACATTATTTTAGGGCTACTAAATCACATAACATGCTAAATGCAGAGGCAAGTATAAAGCTCAGTCTTCTATAAGATTTCCATTATAAAAATGGACAAAGTAAATATCAACCACATAAGTGTGCAAGATTAGGGTTTCAACAAGAATAAAAGTACAAGTTAGAGTAAAAAGAAAGTCCAAAAAAGTAGGATGATCATAATATCATAATCAAGTAGAATATTTCACATGGAATAAATTTATAGAAGAGAGAGATTGTGTAGGCTTATCGTCGAGGGAGTGAAAAACTAGGTTTATTGCTCAAAGAGAATAATATGTGATGCAAACATACCTTAATTTGAGTGTTATGTCAGAGATCAAGTCATAATCCTCCAAATCTACAGTCGACTCAACCTACATATAATATTTGATCAATCAATTAGGGTTTAATTATATATGCTAGGTGAAACCCTAGAAATCCAAACTTTCGGCAAAACCCTAGATTAACTCATGGTATAAGGTTATTGATCATGGATTTGATCCAAGATCTAGTTTTACCCATTAAAATATTTATTCAATTATTATTAAGTGAATATGGATTATTAAACCCTAAATCATGTTTTTAAAAATTTTAATCAGGTAATAAAAACTAGACCAATAGATAGATAATAATTTTCTAAATCTAAAGAGTATTTTTGCATAATTTTTGGATAAATAGAGAGAAAGTTATGAATTTTGGATGTTTAGGCCAATCAAAAAACTCGACTGAATCCATGTAAGCAAAACTAAATCCAATCAGAGAGATTGGGCCCACTGAGATGGCCCAATCATCAGCAGCCATCTCACCCTATCATCGGCCAGTGAGGCACACTACAAAGAAAACAAGTTGTGAGCGAAAAGACAACATTGCCCATACGAGAAAAATAGTGTTAAACTAGGTGCGAGGGATGAAAGCATAAATTGGTCAAAAGGAGATATTCTCCTTCCCGACATCTCACACCACTACCGTACAAAGTATTTTGGCAAGATGATGGGATTTTTGGGGAAATCTTCATGAGGTAATGATCTATGGTTTTGATCATACAAGAGCGAAGATCTTGGGCTGTCGAGTCTTATTGTAGGTGTGATTGGGCTGAGACAAAGCAAAGATGGAGCATGTTGAGCTGACGCATTACCCTATTTCCCAAGCTATCATTGGTGATAGGCGATGATAGAGAATAAATAAGTGTAAGAGCATAGTTTGTGAAGGTGCAGCGGACACACGGGGGGCCAATTTGATATATATAGGCTAGGGTTATAATGCATGCTGCAAGGAGGTTTCAAGAAGATAGAAGGGGAATTTAGGCATTTTGCAAACAATGAAAACCAATGCTAGAGTAAAGTCTTTTTAGATTTATAATTCAATGATCTTTATTTCATAAAATTTTGTGGATCATAGAGAGAGAAAAAGTTAGAAGATCAGATAGGCAACTCGGCAGTACTATTCACGGATGTAGATCTTTCCTACCTGAGGTAGGAGACATGTATCACACTGTCATATGGTGGTCGAGCAGCCAGAAATTAAACCACCTCTCATAGCATGAAGAAAATAAATGCTAAAACCTTACCCAATCAGAAATCAATTAAAGTGAGATTAATTAATTATGTTCTTTCTTTTGGAATTAGATTTCACTTTTGAAGATATTTCATATTTTAATTAATTATTTAAGATTATAACATTCTCTTTCCTTTATGAATTTGAGGCATCTAGAAACTAGAACATGAAAAATATGATTTTACAATTAATATTTCCTTTTGAGATTATTTAACATGTTATTTAATATTTTGGGCTTAAATGTACATTCTCTCTCCTAAACTTCACTAGGATAGGCAAGTTTGTCCAAATAAGGTGAAAATTCACACAGGAAAATTTTGGTATGTAAATTTCTAACATGGGGTTTAACTCACACTTTTGCAGACTTCTAGTAATTTATTTAAAACTTTTGGTTCTTATCCTATTTTCTTTTCCAAATATAATTTAGATAGTTATGATTATGCAAATAATGTAAAACTTGGCAACCAAGCTTAGTGGCACCTAAGGAACACGTTTTTATGACTATATTTTACATTTGAGATTTCCTTTTATGAGTTATGGAACCATTAGGAACTTTGATGCATTATCGTTGTATTTATCAAAACATTATATCAACACTTAATTAAGTCCTATTAATGTCACATTGTTACAAAAAATGTTTTATATGTATTATTATGCATGCAATTCTTCATTTTACTCATTTTATACATTATGATCATTAATTCCTTATTTATTTAAATTATATGACAGTTTTAATATTTATGGACATGAAATTACCAATTGCTACTCCAAAACATTTTTAAGCCAATTTGTAAGTAAAGAAAATATTTGTATCGTATTTGTTGATTTTTACATGTTGGCACAAATTAAGTTATAACTATGTTTTAATTTTATCCTTGTTTGGTGAAATCTATGAAACCAATTTACTAGATTTTTTATCATGGAATAAGGTAGGATTCTATGTTTTAGTTCATTACACTACTCTAGCTCAAGGGGCATGGATTGAATGTTGAAGAGGATGACAATTCCATTCCTTGAGTTCAATCCAAATATCAAAAAACAAAGGAACTATAAGATCATGGTAACACTAATCACGGAGAAGTTGTTCTCCAACTTTCTAAATTACTTGGATAGAAATGATGTGTTTTTAGATACCGCTAATTACTTGTGATGTCATAAGTTGGTTATGGAAATTCACTTCCAACATAATTGGGACCTATAGGGTCACACACATAGGATGCACTTGTAATGGGATTTTATTCATCAATGATATTTATCTTGATTACTATAAGTCTTTGGGTATTCAATTAAATAAGTGAGGTTCAAAATTGACTTATTGAACTCTAAACTGACCGATTCAAGTGTTGAACCAATTGGTTGAAGTGGCATGTTAATTAGAAACAACAATTGGTTGAATATTTGCTTGAGTTGGACATATGAAATGACCATTTCACTTGTGAAATGACCATTTCAAAAGTGAAACAACCATTTCATGATTTGAACCAACCAACTCATCATCTAGGTTGTCTGGTTTAATATTCAATTCAATTGGATCAAGGATTTAATGCTGACATCAAGTTTTGCACTAATTGAATATTGAATGCCAATTTGATTCTAAAGAGGAAAGATATTGAACGGACTGGTTGAAGGATGAGCCGACCGGTTCACCCTATCAACTGACTAGTTGGACAGTGAACTGACTACTTCACCATTCATAGTTTCTAAAAATTTAGGAACTCGGTCTCTTCGACCCCATACCGATTGGAAACCATGATCCTAGCCTATCCTATAAATAGAGGGGTACTAGGGGCTTCCTAGATACAACAATAATCTTTGACAATTGTTGTCCTCTCTGGTTGTGGTAACCAATAGAGAGCCTGATCAAGTCCTAACCGTAAAAGGGAGGGATAGTAAGGGAGAGACAATTGTGGGAGAGTGAATTGATGCAGCCCTATTTTAGGGCTCCATCCTATGCCATTTTGTATATAAGTTGCATCTAAACATGTTAGATTACAGGTTATTCTCCCCAATATGAGTATCATTGCAAATACGCTTATGGATGTTCTTTGCACTATTTTTTAGGTACTTGGACCATGCTTAGATGGATGAGAGAGAGAGGGAGGAACCCAAAGAAGGCCCCAAACTCTCCCTCAACCTACCTCCAGTGGCCAAGAATCATCCCCGAGCAAAGACATCCGAAATTGACAAAGTAAGAAGCAAAATCAAGAAGTCAAGCCTCACCACGGTTGTGGCCCCAATGCCACGGTCGTGGCTTTATTGTCAAATTCCAACAGGCTGCAACAGGGAAATCCACAGAATCCCACGGCCGTGGCCACCTGCCACGACCGTGGCCCTTGAAGACACCACGGCCGTGGCCATCAGAACGGTCGTGGTCAGTAGAAGAGAACACGGCCGTGGCACCCTGCCACGGTCGTGGGAATTAAATTGTGAAAAATCAGTTTCCAACAGAGAAGTTGCCCAGAAAGCCACGACCGTGGCCGATGCTGATCAAGACGCCCGTGGCCCCTCCCCACAGTCAGCCCGACTCCTCCAAAACGGCCGTGTCACCCAACACGGCCGTGGTGCATGCTACCCACCACGACCGTGGCACTTCACCACGGCCGTGGCCACCACCCTACTTTGCTTTTTCACCACTGCCTTCACCCCACGACCGTGTTCACCACCCCACGGTCGTCCCCCACTACCCTCACCATGGCCGTGGCACACCCACCACAACCGTGGTGATCACATACCCTACATAACTTTCTACTGTTATTCCTATTCTACCCCCACTTAACCCTAGCTCCTATATAAGCACTAGTTGCTTCTAGGGCTCGAGGTTAAGCACCCCTAGCCGACCCTAGCTGCTTCCTTGCCTCCATTACTCCAATCCACCTACTCCCTTGCATCTAACCCCATTTCCACCCACTTTCCACTCATTTCCACCATTGAAACCTAGTTTCTCTAGGTTTCTATCCATCCATTCCACCATTTTCATGCACCCCTGCACCTTTGGAGGAGGGAGGTCGTCTGCAGCTGCTTGGAGGTGAAGAAGGAGGCCACTACATCGAGCTTCATGGCATTTTCCCTTCTTCTATCCCCTTCTTTTCCTAGTTTGATCATGTATAGCTAAGCCCCCTTGGGTGGGATGTTTGGGGCAAAAATGTGACTTTGATACCATGTTGGGGGAATATAATTTGTAATGAACATATTTCATTTCTATGATGATTGCCTTTGCTTATATCTCATTTCCCATTACTTGTGCATGTGGTTGTTGTTTAATTACATTAATTGCTTGCCTTGTGGTGTTTGAAGACATTTGTCTCTAGGATGTTTTGGTTTCTATGTGGCTATCATAGGATTGGCTCCTAGGTCCTTAATTCAGATCCCTAGCTAGCCCCCTATCTTCCTACATAATCACCTTCTTCCTACATGCAAATGTGAGTTCTAAGTGACTAGTATAAGTGTGATTAGTGCAATTGCCTAGGATTTCCTAAAGGCTGAGGTGGCTAGTGGCATGAGGTCAAATACCCTCATCTCTACTCCCATCCTTACCCTTGGTCCTCAATTGACTAATACCACTTATCCTAGAGACCTAGACTTGGGACGTCCTATGAGAATTACACCTAGCCCTAGTTCTCCAATTAGTAGCTTAGGGTACATTCTCATAGCACCCACCTTGTTGTTTGGTTTGGTAATCTAGAATGAGATATGTTAATTGCTTATTATGGTGACATCCCCCAACTAATGCCAAGGTCACATTCCCAAATGGCCCACCTCCTTCATCTAATTGCTTAAAACCCTAATTGCCTAGTTTGCTTGTTAGTGCTAGCTTAGTTCAATTGCTTTAGTCTAACTTAGTCAATTGCCTCGTTTTGTTAGCTAGTGTTAATTTAGATCTTTCATCTTGCTTAGTGGTTAACTTAGGCTCTAAATTGTTAGTTGCTTGCTTAGTTTGGTATAATTCGTCCCTGCTCTTGTTTAGATAGCTTCTTAACTCAGATTGCTAATTTGGTCTTTTGATAACTTAGTTTCACATTGCTTTTCCTACTTGCTCGTTTAGCTTAATCAATCAAACAAACCTTCAAACCCTAAAAACCCTAAGCTTTGCATAAGGAACATAGCTCACGCTTTCTAACTCTAGCGCCCCCTCTATCTCCGCGGTTCGACCCCACATCTTGCCTTTGATCTATACTACAACAGTACCCCGTACGCTTGCGGGCGCATTGTTTTAGTTTTAGTGATAGACTTGATTTGGGACCATATAAATTTCAAAAGCAAGGATCCCATCCATCATTCCGTGCCTCCTGACCTCGTGGATTGCACTCGGCCACCCTAGTTGGCCGGTGTTGTAACCCTCTAGCGGGAGCGCACCATGAATCAATCCTAGTAGATTGGCATACGAAGGGGCAAATCATTCCTGCTGGCTTTGGTAGGGAAACCTGGAGTTCTCAGTGATCCCCGTGGACTAATTTAGAGGCAAGGAGTTTTTTTCACTGAGGAGGACACCGTCAATCGCCGTCTATGGTGTTGCACCAGGAGGCTATTGTTGATGACTGTTCGAGTGTTGCCTAAAGAGGAAGCACACTACTGCTTGGAGAAGAAGCACAATATTGCATCAAGAGTTGTCTCTAGACTTTCTCTATGACTAGGTAAATCTCTTTTTTTCCTATTTCCTAGATACATTGTTGTTGATGTGATATGCTAGTTAGGCAATTGGGCTTTAAATATATTTTTTGCGTCTTATCTTTTGTCCCGATTTCCCAACACTAGTACCAGAGCCACGTCAATTGACAGTGTATCTGGATTTAAATTGATATGATCGACTATTTTTATTATATACGATGTGAATATTAAAATGATTAATGTGCATATATGATTAAATACTATATATGATCCCAACTAATATATATATATATGATACATATATGCAATTTACACATGTTGCCCTAAAATTGGTTTTGATGGTGGATGTTTGCATGGTTATGGCCAATAACCCTAGATCTATGTGTGCATGGTCATGGTTGTTAATTCTTGTTTATATCTCAGTTTGCATATCGAGCCTCTTTCCTCTTTTCCAAATGTAAATTAATGCTCTTCTTCCTATTTCTCCTGAAAACTAACTCGAGGATTTCCCTTTTACAATGTAATATGAAATAGGATAGTTTTAATTTATGTTTCGTCATGAGAAGACATTTTGCACAAAACGAACCAACCGACTCATCAGACGAACCGATCGATTGGAGGACCAAGGAGGCTAGATGACAGAAGATGAACTGATCAACTGGAGGCCCAAATGATCAGTTGTAGGACTTCAGACATAGGTTGAACCTAAGACTAGACGATTGTTTCAAGAACTCAACTAAGTGGCCAAGAGATAAGTTGATCAGTTCAAGTGTTGAACCGATCCACATGGATTGGTTTGAGCATAGATCATCATTAAAAATAGGTTTCTACATGTGATGTAGACCTTAGGTGGTAGTAATTCCTTATGGCTCCAAGGAATTATAATAGTATGACCATAACCATCATTTATGTTTATAATTGCATGTTTTTGTTTGTGGGGTATAGCATGTATATGGTACGTACTATAAGTATGTGGTGATTGGATATGTATATATTTTTTTTATATAAAGTTCCTTGATTTAATATTAATTCTTAGATGTTTTCCATAAGGAACACACATGAAAATCTTGATCGACTATGTGTGGGCACACCAAGCGTGGTGCGTTGTTCATCTCGTGGAAGTGTGATGGTAGTTATGTGGGCCTTCCAAGTAGGATGCATTACTATCGTGTTGGCTTTTGGATCAAACTTATTAACTAGGTGATCTTAATGAAATTAAGCACCTAGAAGCATGTTGATGGACTATGACAAAGCATTGTGCATACCATGTATCCAAGAATTGGATGATATGTAATTGGCCAAAAGTGCCTATCTTAAGGTTATGGACACTGGTGTTGGTCGGGTAATTATTTAATTGTTTTACATCTTGGCTCACTAGAAGATTGTACTCTATAATCATTGAAATTGGTAGTGTGTAACATCCCAAATTTTAAATAAAATAGTTTAGGGTCTTAATTGCAAAATTTCCAAAATGTAGACTTTAATGCAAAGATATCCCAAATGTTAGGCGATCTATAAGAAAAGAATGATATATATGTATATATCATATATATTTATTCCATTTTCTTTATGATTAACTGAATGCAAATACATAAAAGGAAAACCAACATTATTCTATCTCTTTCCTCTCTCCTATGGTAATCCTTCAAATACAAATGAAAGATAATGAATAGGCCATACATTGTATAATAACTCCCTATCATGAATTTGACTCAAATTATAACTTAGTAAGGAAAGGAAAATTCATTTTCAATCCATATACATTAAGTAATGAAATATGAGGGTTTAATGGATAAAATATAAAGAGAATCTTAAATCCAAATGCATAGGGAGGATCTAGCTATCTGATTATCTTATGGCTAAAATTTAAGGTCAATAGGACTTCATTTGACCCTCCAAACCAATTAGGAAAGATAACCTATAGCATTGACTATATACTAATTGAATATTTGATCCACATCACGATTTAGCCTAAGATTCGGCTATTCAAATGTCACGTCTGTTATTTACATTATTTTTGTCTATAGTTTAAGTGGCATACTCTCTTTTGATTTCAGATTCTATCTAATCTGTTGGATCCCCATCAGATGCCTCGAGACTGTCTCCTACCTCGAGTGGGAGATTGAGAACATGTTGGTCATTCTGTGCTTACTTCACCAACCTGGTTCTCTCGCCACAAAGATCTGTTTCTAGAAATCTCTTCGCCAATGAACTCATAATCCTCATGTGGACCCAATGATCCTAGGTTTTAAGGGATTGTATGCCCTCATGACAAAACACCCTTTAGGGATAAAAGTCTTCTCGCTGCCAAGGATATACAGAGCACCTTCCCAACTCCCAAACCTATATATAGGGTCCAAATCGAACAATGGTGTCAGAGAAACATTCCTCCTCTCTCAATTTGATCGCTTGTCCTCTAAGACACCCTGACATATCCAGTTTTCATCCCCAGCGAACAATTTGCTCGCACCAACCTGTTCTACCCCTTTTATTCAATTGGGTCTATGGTAAGCTTCTATGACTCCCCTTTGCTAATTTTACATCTTTGGTTTGCCCTGGGTTTTCTCGAGTCATCCTAGAATGTACCCAATTTTTTATGCACGGTGACGCTCGTCTCCTGGAAACTCCAGTGCATCTCCATCCATGGGGAGAGATCCTTTGGAGTCCCCTTCACTATTGTATCATAGTCCTTGCCATGGTTCATGTTTTTCAAGCATGTTCCTATGATTCTGAGTTCCGCCCTCCTTCCCCTATTTTATTTGCTACGGTGACCTGTTCAAGGCCTACGAGGGTCCTTTTGCTACCAGATTTGTGGCTTTTAAATCAGCAAGTTCTCACAGACTCATGTGACTGGGTTGTCCTCATCCATCGTGATAGGTCACCTATTTTGGATTCTTTAGTTTTGCCAGCCATGGCAGAACTGGTTTGCATGCTCCCAGCCATGGGGTACCCTCTAATTTAGGCTCTTCTTGATCGGCTGGCTACGAGAAAGGTGAATAGAACCTTCATTTTTCCTGATATGCTATTGAATTCGAGGTTGGGTTCATGAACTAGGTTGTTCTAAGAGCAGATCTTCGCTCCTGGAGAACAAAGATAGAAGATAATGATATCTCAATTTTTCCCTCGGTTGGCCTTTTCTTTTGTCAAAGTTGCCATGGGCTTAGCAGTCTTTTTGCCCTCATCAAGCTTCTCCACACTGTGACTTCTAGAACATGTGGCCGCATCCCTTTGGTCCACCTCAGGGCGTGGTCTCAAGTTGATTTAGATTTTACCCCATGTGTGTATTTTCCTTGAATTTCAATTGGTAGGTTCTTTGAATATTCACAGTAAATTACTTGATTATCACAAAAATATGAGAAAAATATAAGTTGGAGAAGATTTTTGACAAGGAACCTGATTTTTAGTGTTTCCAGATCCTAATTCCATTGTCCTTGAATGTGTTGCTTAAAAAACTAAATTAGGGTTTAGGATTGTTACAACCCCAATTTTTGGGTTCATTTGGTGAGAAATGTAATAATAATGATATAATTTGTTTTGTTTACAATAGCCTTGATGATTGTGTTGTGGGATTTATTGGCTATTGGGCCCAATAACAAGGAAATTCAATTAATAAATGAATAATTGAGTTTTTGAGAAAAGAGAGATGTGGAAACCTCTAGAATACAAAAGAATGTAATCCAAAGGTGGATTTCGTGCCTCTTAGGTTCCTTGGGTCCCAAGGAGTCCAAAGTTGCAAATAAAATACAATAAGAAAAGAAAAGATCAATTAAATATTCCTTTACTATGAAAGATATTGAAAACAATGAAAAAATGTGGAAAATAAGTGGAAAGATGTATAATTAAGTTATCCTTGGTGAATTTCGTATCCATGAAGTTTCTAATATTAAAAGGAATGCCAATGATGAAAATAAAAAGAAAGATAAAGAGAAATCCTCAAAAAGAGATATTTTAATAAGAAATAAACAAGATAATGAGAGATAATGGATAAAGGATAAGTAAAAGGCTAAGGTATATCCCAATATGGGATTTCGAGCCATTAAGATTCCTTGAGGTTCAAGGAACTCAGAATAATAATTCAATAGCAAAGGAAAGAGAAAATAAGTGAGAAATATATATAATTAAGTGATATCTTTCACCTAAAGAAAAGGAACGTTTTCTTTTACATAATGATCCCAATTTTGGCAGATAGGTATATTAAGTCATTATTACGTTTCCCTAAAAATTTGGTATTGATTGGACATGTGGTTTGGGAAATATGATTTTTGCAAGATTCTCTAAAGTGAAAAGGAAATCCTTAAATGTCACACTCATTTTATTAATCCGAGAATTATGTTCTTGGCTCTGGGTTGAGGGCCGTTGGATTTAGGATCCAACGACAACTGTTCTTCATGCTCTTCTTTTGGGAAAGAATAGGGAAACAAGTTTGTAGGATCGGATTTCTCAGTGACCTCTACACAAGAGTTGTCGGGAAGAGTCCCATGGAGATCAGGAAGGGAAGGCGCACCCAATGACCCCTAAAATCCTAACATATCGACTGGGATAGGGAGTGTCCCTGATGGAGCCAGACTCCATGGATCTAGTTTGCTGCCCGCCTGTATATAAGGGGTATAGTTCCCCTTTGAGAACTCCCTCATAATCGTGCGACCCTGTGAGATCCCCAGAACTTATCCCCTACCTTCGTTTTGATGTCGATTCCCTAAATTTCCCCTATTCTACCCCGGTGCCGCTGCCAAGGAAGGTCCTTCTCGTTCCCAACCATCCCGTGCACCTACACAGATATTGGTCCCACTAGCAGGTTCGGCCGGAGTTGGCAAAGGGAAGCGTGGCTTTTTCGTAAGGGATCGAGCGGCAACATCACTAAGTCAACGTTGGAGTTGATCGGGCGTCGGCGCTCCTGTCTCGCATTGGGCAACATGGAGTTCAGTTGCGAGCTTGAAGAAGATTAGAGAGAAAAGTCTCTCTTACCCCTGGAGCGTGAGAAGGAGAGCAGGGACAAAAGGGGTAAATGTCGGATCGCTGGAAAAGAAAATAGGAAGGACACGTGGCATTTTTCCATTAGCCTAAAATGTATATTCTTCACAAATTCATAATTAATTATCTCTAGCTCCTATGATAGAAAGTGATACATGAAAACTGATCAGAAAAACGTGAAGAATCCAATAAAAATATAATTAGAACCTGATATTGCTTGGAATTTAAAAAGTACACCAAGTTACCACCTTTGATGTATTAAATTATGGTAAAACCCTAATTTGATATGGAACTCAGATTTAATGACTCTTTTGGGTTAATTTGGTTTGGAACCCTAATTCTGAGCAATATTAATCTATTAAGAGTAGAAGGGAGAGTTGATTTTGAAAAAGGTAGTTTCATGCTTGTTTTAGGGTTTTATGCACATGATTATGTTTAGAAACCCTAATTTGGGAAAAATATGGGTTTTAATGAGTTAAATCTGAAAATATAATTATAGAACTGAGTTCTTATGGTTCTAAGCTATTTTGAGGATAAATGAGCATAATGACCTTGTCATGGATTAAAAGGATAAAAATGGTAGCTTTAATGAAAAAGAAGCTTAATGGACTTAATTGATGGTTATTTGTGCATTAATCTGGAATTAAGGTTATGTGTTTGGAAAAGGTAACCTTAATAACTTTCGTGAAGGATAGATGAGAAAATTAGGGTTTAAAAAGAGTAAAGGGAAGTAAAATCCTAATTGCAAAGTAAACCCTAAAAAGACGAAGAAACCCTAAAAATAGAATAGAAACCATAAGTAGCAAGATGGTTTGGATAGATTTTGATAAAAAGGAATTGAATGTGATTTCAGGATTCTTGTTCTTGCTTGATTGGATGTCTTGATTGATTGGACTACTCTATCTCAAATCTGCATGTACAGGTATGTGGTTACGCCTATGAATACCTCGAATTAGATTCCCGTGGATTTTTGAGGTTTTATCGATGACTTGAATTAAACTGTTGGATGCAGTTAATTCTTGCAATTTATAATGTGAATATGACTATCACCTAAGATATGTGCCTACTAGCTCAGATCCTAGTCCCCTCTGTAGCTTTATAGATTGACTGAGTAAATGGCTACCAATGGGGTAGGTCCATCAGGTCATTAAATGACTTAGTACATGGATACCAATGGGATAGGTCCATCAAGTCATCATGAGTCAGGGATTGGGCTACCTTTGGGTAGGACCATGCAACTCCATAACCCTAAGAATTGGCTACCTGTGTGGTAGGGCCATGGGGGTAAGGATCTACCACATGAGAGAGGTAGTTTCCATGTCCACTGTAGGGACAACACAAAGATAGGGGATAGGAAAGGATTGCGTAGTATCGCTTAAAATGTAATCTTAGGTGTTAAAGGATATTTGAATGAATACATTGTTAACATAGTTACACAATTATTGTTTACCCCACATACCAGCTTTGGCTTATCATTATTTTGTTTGTTGGCATTCTAGGTACAACCCTGAAATGAACAAATAGTAAAGTGACACATTTTGAAACTAAGAAATAAAGTGCAAGGAGGATTAGATAGATTAATTCAAGCTCTAGATAGATAGATTTCCAAAGTTTTTCAAAGGTAAGTAAAGTTTTAATTTTATACCCAATTCCAGTTTAGTTAGTAGAATTTCATAATTATTGTTGATTATTTGTTGAACCTTTGATCATGTTAATTGAATAATGGCTCTGACCTTTGGGTCTCCCTTAATTGGGGGATACCAGGAGGTGGGGTCATTACAATTTCTATCAGATCATAGGTTCATCAATTAATCTTTAATAATTGTTAAATTTTACAACTTCTATAGAACCCAAGGGAGTTATTAGAGGATTATCCGAAAGACAGAGGTGTCTAGAAAAGGATCACGACTGGGGGCTGGCAATATTTTCCCCCGCACCGCTAGTCGGAATACAAGGACTCTCGGATCTGCGTGACTGCCTGGCCAAAGTCTTAGGGTATGAATCGAAATAAGATACCTTTAGGACTCTCTCATCTTGTTCATCCCTTCACAACTCAAATTCTGATAAGGACCTTAAGGATTAGGGTTTCCTCTCATCTCCTCGCCCTCTTGAGGTATGGGTAAGGTTGATAAGGATTAAGGAATCCTCCACCAAATTAATAAAAAGCATGTAAATAAGATGTCATGGACATAAGCTTATACTTAGGTCGTATGACATAAGTTGTCATTGCTCTCAGGAGAGACCTGAGGCTAGACCTTCTTGTCAGGAGGATGAGTAGAGAAAGTGAGTCTTGGAGGTAGAGATCTCCATTAAAGTAGAGACCTAGCACATCCTTTAAGGATGATGTTAACCCTAACCCTAAGTGGAGGTTAGAGAGAGAAATGACATGATGAGTTAGATGACATGGTTGACTGGGTGTTTGGATATATATGCCTTTGGATTGCCATACAAGCCATGAGAGGTTGGATGACCTAGCACCTTTGGCGACCCTGGGAAGGGTCGTGCTTGTTTGAGCGAAGAATAGCTCCTTCATGGATGAGGTTAGAGAAGAACCTATGGAAACCCCATGAGCTTGGCATAGTATGCACCCAAAGCACGTCATGTAGTACATGCACTAGATCAAAACCCTAGCCAAGGGAGCATGTTGGATATCTAATAAGATAAGCATAAGGAATAATGGATAATCGTGAGTAAACATAAGCATGAACATAGGCTTCACCAGGTAGGGATATGCTTATGAGCTTGATCCTTCATGAAGAAAGGACCTCTTATAGAGAGGTTGGTTGTAGGATTAGCTCTAGAGAGAGAACAGACCTTGGGCAAGAAGGTTGGAAACCTAAAACCCCGAAACTTGAGGAACAATGGGAGTTGAGGATTTTGCGGCCTAAGTGGATGATAGTGGTTGCCGTATGCTTGACCTTTGGAGGCTAATTATGTCTTGGTTGCCATGAGAGGAACCAAACCCTAGAGAGAGGATGAGTCTGATGGTACCTCTGTGCCTATGGTATAGGTGTTTACCTCCTGAGATAGGTAGAAGAGTTTCTTAAACTTGAAGAGGATGAAGTAGCAAGTTGTGAAGCCTTGTACCTAGTTGGTTGTCCTGGAAGAGGACTCAACTATGAGGTGTTGCTCGAATGAAAGGATGACATACCTTGGACATGCTTGATTCGTAGTTAAGAGGTTGAGCATGAAGTTGGACACCCAAAGGTGAACCTAGGGTTTCTAGGCCTAAGAGGGGAAGCAGTGTACCTGATGCTCATGATAAGATTTGAGTCTCTATAGCTTCGAGCATGTGTGGAGGAAAAAGAAACCCCTTAAGTTAAAGGTATGTGTGATGAACCCCTCACAACTAAGTTGGTCTAATGTTGAGGATGAGAACAAGTGTGACCTAGCATGGTTTTGTAGGTACGCTTGTGCCTTAGTAGTTGTTGGATTAAGCATGCTCATGTGAATGTAAACCCTAAGGACGCTTGTGACCTTTTTTATCAAGGTGTAGTTTCCTCCCATCCTGGGAGAGGGATCCTTTGGTGGGGAGTTTACCAGTTTGGTTGGTTTTGAGGTAACCTAAGGAGGTTTCATAGGATCTTGAGAAGCTAAGTGAAGAGTACATGGCATGAGAATGAACCTATAGACCCATATATAACCATCTCTATGTGCATGTGGATGTGTTACCATGGAGGTAACCAATATGGGGCTTGACCAAGGTAGGCAGGTTGCCATGATCCCTATGAAAGGATGAAAGTCAGCCTATGAATGCAGGAAGAGAAATGATGAATGCTTGGGTAAGGTTCTAAGTTAGACATGTACTATAATAGAATCCTAAGTCTATCCTAGGGTCAGGTAGGGATAAGATCGATGGAAAAAGGAGTTGCCTAATTCCCTAGTTGCACATGACCATAGGGTCGGGAGGTAACAATTATCATTGTCTGAGGGCCATGGGTTAGGATATTGATCACCTTCATGAACTCATGGGACCCAAAGGGCAGATGAGTATGGCACTCTCTAGAAGCATAAAGGAAAAGGGATGACCCCAAAAGTGTCGGCACCCTATAGACCTAGAGGAGATATATGACTAAGGATTGTGTGGTGACCCAAGTAGGTTCGAGACCAGTTTTCCATGAAACTAACTTTGATATCATGATGTTTGTGATGTGGAGACATAAGTTGCACGTTTCAACTTAGAATTGAAGGTGTACTGGCGATGTGGGATGTATCATCTCTACTCGTGGAACATGAACAACTTTGTGTTTGGACGGCCGCCAAATGCTTATTTCCTCTTGTTATGAGAGGGAGAGATGGGACAGTACGCATGCCATACACCAAGGATAAAGATGATGTGAGTTGGAACGTTGCTACAAGGTATGAGGACATAGATGATAACATACCTTGGTGGAGTGAATGATACATGGATGGTTTACAAACACTAAGAGGAATAGTGTAGTCATCTTATGAGGATGTTTTATCAAGGGCAATGTGGAATTTGCAAGTTAACCAAGGTTGAGTTTGATCACCATGAGGATGAGCTCAGAGTTTCTTGATGAAGACAAACTTAGAGTTTGAGATGGGATGATAAGTATAATACATTGAGGTGTATGTCTTTGACATTACCTAACACCTAAGGATAAGAAGGGGTAATGAATGCTCTAGTTGAGATATAGCTGCCTAGTTTAGCTGGAAGCTAGAAGAAGTTGAGGTTGTTAGGCTAACCTTAAGTTGAGAAAAAGAGTTAAGTTTGGCTAACACTCAGATATAACGAGATCTGTTGAACAAGATTAGTGGTTGTTTGGATAGTCAGCCTAGTCCTTGATGTGGTAGAAGGATGGTTGTAGAACTCTGGATACACTTCTTTGGATAGGAAGGTAATAAAACCCTGATGAGAGTGGTTTAGGGCTTCCGAGGAATCGACCTTGAGGAATCATGACATATAGGAAATCATGATCTCCATACACCATGAAACTACAAAGATAGTAAGTGATGGTAGAGCTTTGGATGCCTGATACATGTTGCATGTGGCCATGCAAGCCAGGAGGTGAAGGATGAACACCAGTAACCCAGTGCATGGATATAAAGTATAAAGATTCCCCGAGAGAGAATAGGAGTTCATCACTATGGATGTTGTGGTAAGTCTCCCCTAGACCAAGGAGGGTCAAGGTATAATATGGGTTATGGTAGATCGCCTTACCTAGATGACATGAGAAAGGAAGAGTACTATCACGGGACAGATTTGGTTCAACTACTTAAGAGAGAAAGATGGTTCAACTACACCATGATGTGAGTTCAAAAGTTCTTGCGTATGACCAAGGTTCACTTCCATGAGGTGGAAGTGGATACATGAAGAACTGAATGATAGTATAGTTTATCACCCCATACTAATGGACAGTATGATGCAGACTAGAGGGTATGATGAGAGCATGTGTGCTCATTCAGGGTGATACATAGAGACAGTTCTTAAGATGTGATGTTAACCACCATAGCCTTTATCGGGATGCAAGAAGTCTTATAGAGAGGTTGTGTCGGTCACCACTTCATTAAGATGATGTTGGTGAAGGAGGCCTCACAAAGGTAAGAAAAGAACCATAGTGTGTGTAGATGAAGTCACTTTGATCGTGCAATGGCCGAGAGAGAGCCCAGTGGTGACATGAGTCATGAGCTGATGCAAAACAGACTGACATGCAGTTCACTATGAGAAAATATGTGATGTGAAAATCCAACCCCTCTAAGCTTCAGCTGAGAAAGCTGAGTCCCCGATATATGGGTCCATTTGAGATGGATTGGTGGAGATGGTTGTGTTTAGCCTTTCCCCTCAGGAATAACATGATGTGTAATGTGTTCCATGAGTCCGATCTAGAACACTATGTGAGGTACCCAAGCCATGTGCTGAGCCCTGAACCAAATCAGCTTTTGAGAGGCTGAAATGTCCTGAGTCACCTATGAGGGTATGATATACTGAGGTAAGAAAGAACTCAAATGGAAGAATATGAGATAACAAAGGTTCTTGGGAATCACCATGGAAAGGGTAAGGCCACATGGGAGCCATGATGGACATAGGAAAGGCTTATCCTGATTTGTTTGTTTGCTTGATGGAATTTTGAGGATAAAATTCTTATAAGAGGGGAAGGATGTTACAACCCCAATTTTTGGGTTCATTTGGTGAGAAATGTAATTTCTCATATTAAAGATATTTGAAAAAAATTAATGATATAATTTGTTTCGTTTACAATAGCCTTGATGATTGTGTTGTGGGCTTTATTGGCTATTGGGCCCAATAATAAGGAAATTCAATTAATAAATGAATAATTGAGTTTTGGAGAAAAGAGAGATGTGGAAACCTCTAGAAGATAAAAGAATGTAATCCAAAGGTGGATTTCGTGCCTCTTAGGTTCCTTGGGTCCCAAGGAGTCCAAAGTTGCAAATAAAATACAATAAGAAAATAAAAGATCAATTAAATATTCCTTTATTATGAAAGAAATTGAAAACAATGAAAAAATGTGGAAAATAAGTGGAAAGAGGTATAATTAAGTTATCCTTGGTGAATTTCGTATCCATGAAGTTTCTAATATTAAAAGGAATGCCAATGATGAAAATAAAAAGAAAGATAAAGAGAAATCCTCAAAAAGAGATATTTTAATAAGAAATAAACAAGATAACGAGAGATAATGGATAAAAGATAAGTAAAAGACTAAGGTATATCCCAAGATGGGATTTCGAGCCATTAATATTCCTTGAGGTTCAAGGAACTCAGAATAATAATTCAATATCAAAGGAAAGAGAAAATATGTGAGAAATATATATAATTAAGTGATATCTTGCACCTAACGAAAAGGCATGTTTTATTTTACATAATGATCCCAATTTTGGCAGAGAGGTATATTAAGTCATTATTACGTTTCCCTCAAAATTTGGTATTGATTGGATATGTGGTTTGGGAAATATGATTTTTGCAAGATTCTCTAAAGTGAAATGGAAATCCTTAAATGCCATACTCATTTTATTAATCTGAGAATTATGTTCTTGGCTCTGGGTTGAGGGCCGTTGGATTTAGGATCCAACGACAGCTGTTCTTCATGCTCTTCTTTTGGAAAAAAATAGGGAAACGAGTTTGTAGGATCAGATTTCTCAATGACCTCTACACGAGAGTTGTCGGGAAGAGTCCCATTAGGATCAGGAAGGGAAGGCGCACCCAATGACCCCTAAAATCCTAACATATCGACTGGGATAGGGAGTTTCCCTGATGGAGCCAGACTCCATGGAACTAGCCTACTGCCCGCCTGTATATAAGGGGTAGAGTTCCCCTTTGAGAACTCCCTCATACTCGTGCGACCCTGTGAGATCCCCAGAACTTATCCCCTACCTTCGTTTTGATGTTGATTCCCTGAATTTCCCCTGTTCTACCCTGGTGACGCTGCCAAGGAAGGTCCTTCTCATTCCCAACCTTATCGTGCACCTACATAGATATTGGTCCCGCTGGTAGGTTCGGCCAGAGTTGGCGAAGGGAAGCGTGGCTTTTTGTAAGGGATCGAGCGGCAACATCACTAAGTCAACGTTAGAGTTGACCGGGTGTCGGTGCTCCTGTCTCGCACTGGGCAACACGGAGTTCAACTGCGAGGTTGAAGAAGATTAGAGAGAAAAGTCTCTCTTACCCCTGGAGTGTGAGAAGGAGAGCATGGACAAAAGGGGTAAATGTCGGATCGCTGGAAAAGAAAATAGGAAGGACATGTGGCGTTTTTCCATTGGCCTAAAAGGTATATTCTTCACAAATTCATAATTAATTATCTGTAGCTCCGATGATAGAAAGTAATACATGAAAACTGATCAGAAAAATGTGAAGAATCCAATAAAATATAATTAGAACCTGATATTTCTTGCAATTTAAAAAGTACACCAGGTTATCACCTTTGATGTATTAAATTATGGTAAAACCGTCGGGGAGTCCTAGCTCGGGTGGTGCGGCTTGCAAGCCCCTTGCGAGGGAGCACAGGTTCGACTCTCAGCTAGGCTCCGAAGTGAATTGCCCATCGCGTCGGCCGGCCAATGATGCGGCTAACTGGTGGGTCCCTGTATGGGCTGGGGGTCCACCCAGGGGTTTAAGCTGCCTGCGGGGGTCACAAATGTGGCGCTCGTGCAGGAGTGGTTCCCTCGTCACCAAAAATATTATGGTAAAACCCTAATTCGATATGGAACTCAAATTTAATGACTCTTTTGGGTTAATTTGTTTTGGAACCCTAATTCTAAGCAATATTAACTTATTAAGAGTAAAAGGGAGAGTTGATTTTGAAAAAGGTAGTTTCATGCTTGTTTTAGGGTTTTATGCACATGATTATGTTTAGAAACCCTAATTTGGGAAAAATATGGGTTTTAATGAGTTAAATCCGAAATCATAATTATAGAATTGAGTTCTTATGGTTCTAAGCTATTTTGAGGATAAATGAGCATAATGACTTTGTCATGGATTAAAAGGATAAAATGGTAGCTTTAATGAAAAAGAAGCTTAATGGACTTAATTGATGGTTATTTTTCCATTAATCTAGAATTAAGGTTATGTGTTTGGAAAAGGTAACATTAATAACTTTCGTGAAGTATATATGAGAAAATTAAGGTTTAAAAAGAGTAAAGGGAAGTAAAACCCTAATTGCAAAGTAAGCCCTAAAAAGAGGAAGAAACCCTAAAAAAAGAATAGAAACCATAAGTAGCAAGATGGTTTGGATAGATTTTGATAAAAAGGAATTGAATGTGATTTCAGGATTCTTGTTCTTGCTTGATTGGATGTCTTGATTCATTGGACTACTCTGTCTCAAATCTGCATGTACAGGTATGTGGTTACGCCTATGAATACCCCGAATTAGATTCCCATGGATTTTCGAGGTTTTATCGATGACTTGAATTAAACTGTTGGATGTAGTTAATTCTTGCAATTTATAATGTGAATATGACTATCACCTAAGATATGTGCCTACTATCTCAGATCTTAGTCCCCTATGTAGCTTTATAGATTGATTGAGTAAATGGCTACCAATGGGGTAGGTCCATCAGGTCATTAAATGACTTAGTACATGGATACCAATGGGGTAGGTCCATCAAGTCATCATGAGTCAGGGATTGGGCTACCTTTGGGTAGGAACATGCGACTCCATAACCCTAAGAATTGGCTACCTGTGTGGTAGGGCCATGGGGGTAAGGATCTACCACATGAGATAGGTAGTATCCATGTCCACTGCAGGGACAACACAGAGATAGGGGATAAAGAAAGGATTGAGTAGTATCTCTTAAAATGTAATCTTGGATGTTAAAGGATATTTGAATGACTACATTGTTAACATAGTTGCACAATTATTGTTTGCCCCACATACCAGCTTCGGCTGATCGTTGTTTTGTTTGTCGGCATTTTAGGTACAACCCTGAAATGAACAAATAGTAAAGTGACACATTGTGAAACTAAGAAATAAAGTGCAAGGCGGATTAGATAGATTAATTCAAGCTCTGGATAGATAGATTTCCAAAGTTTTTCAAAGGTAAGTAAAGTTTTAATTTTATACTCAATTCCAGTTTAGTTAGTAGAATTTCATAATTATTGTTGATTGTTTGTTGAACCTTTGATCATGTTAATTGAATAACGGCTCTGACCTTCGAGTCTCCCTTAATTGGGGGTTACCGGGAGGTGGGGTCATTACAAGGATGGTACTTAAGGTGGTAATTAATATAGATCATATGATTTCAGGAACATAGGAGTGACTCAGGATCAGGGAGACTAAATGAGGGTTTACTCCAGTAAAGGTAAGTGGGTCCATGCACTTCGAGTATTTAGTATGAGTTTTCCATTGCCTTATGTTTATTGTATCATGATGATCAAGTTAAACTATATACATAGCCATGTACTTCAATTTGAATATATATTGAATCAATTTCATTATATGATGCTTATAATTTCAAGTTCTATTTCAAGAAACCATGTCATGTTCATGTGAAATCCAAGAGAAGGATAATCATTTCAAGTTAATGATGAATTATGTAATTGGTTACATTATTTTGTCCTTGTCATGTTAATGTTGAGCCCTTGGCCCTTATGAGTTCAATAGAACATAGTGGCATGTATGTGTAATCGTGAGCTCAAGTGGAGCATTATTAATGGAACTTATGTGCAAATCATGAGCTAAATTGGAGCATAGTTATGGAACTTTGGTGCAAATCATGAGTTCAAGTGGAACATCAGTTGAGCCTACGGGCCTTACGATCATAGTTGGTGCATAGGAGCACATTATAATTAACTGGAAGAGCATATCATGCGAATCTAAGATTTATTGTTCCATCAATTTTATGTTTTTCATCATTGCCAACTTATTATTTTGTTATGACAATACTCAATGTCGCTTACTCTAATGTGCTTTCCATTTTGAATGCATGGTTGGGGTCGCGATGTCCATAGAAGCAAATAATAAGGGAGGAGCTTAGGTGAGGAGCATTACTCTTAAGGAAAAACTAAGAGTTTAGACATGGTGGGGTGCCAACTATCATATGGCATTTAGTTTAGTTTTTCAATTAGTATCAAGACTATGTTCTAGTTTAGTTTGGTTCAAAGTTTAATATTTATGTTGTGGAACTTGAGACATGAGATTTGAAATTATGTATCCTATGTTCGTTTATCAAACTTTATTTTTGAGCAATGATTATCATTTTTTTGTGACGTCCCACTGTGGAATAAGCTTCCGCTCAGTAATACGTATGTTTTAGAAAATTGGGGTGTTAAAATATGGTATCAGAGCCTAAAATATAGTTGGCCACTAGGCTTTTATCAAAATCTCGTATAGTTCATGTTCCCTTTTTGTAGATGGCTCCCAAGAGGAAATCTGATAAGGGCAAAGAGCATGTAGATGGAGAAGGAAGATCTTCTAATGGGGTAAGTGATCATAGTGCTTCTAGTGGGGCTCACCCTAATGGTAACCCTAATGAACCTCTAGAAGTCCTCATCAAGGCTCTTATTGATGCCCTAACTGGTCAACATTGAAGACAACTTCAACCAAGGAACCAAGAGTTGACCTTAGTAGACTTCCTGAAAATCATGCCAGAACCCTTCTATGGAGAAGCTGAGACTGATGTACTTGGTCATACTGAAGAGTGGCTTCTCAATGTCGAGCACTATTTCCTTGGCATAGGATGTCCTGAGCCATCTAAACTTTGCTTTGGGACACACATGTTGAAGAGTGCATCACGCACTTGGTGGGAGAACTTCATCAATGCTCGAGGACCCAATGTTGAGTCGTTGACCTAGGAGGAGTTCACCACCACTTTTCAAAATCATTACATCTCCAAAGACATGATCAAGAAGAAGGAGATGGAGTTCAAGTACTTGATGCAGTATGACTTGATTGTTAGCCAGTATGCAATGAAGTTCTGTATGCTGCAAAAGTACATTTATGGTTTAGATGAGACACGCTGGCAAAGAAGTTGATGCGTGGCCTAAAGCCTGATTTGGGCTATGCTCTGACCAGATGTGGCATCAAGAAAGTGCAAAGGCACTCGAGTCTTCCCTGGAGTTGGAGGACCACCTTGGATGACATTGGAAGGATGGAGGATCCTCAAGAAGCAAGAAAGAGCACAAAATACGTAACGACAAGAAAATGAAAGCTCTAGAAGGACAATCAACTAGGGAACCTTGTGAAACTTGTGATAGACTTCATGGTGGAACAGGAAAGCAAGGACTTGGAGTTTTCCACTATTGTGGAGACCCAAATCATAAGAAGCCAGAATGTCCCAAGCTCAAAGCAAAGAATGATGTAGGGAAAAACCCTAAACCAGAGCAATGAGAAAAGAGGCAAGTAAGGATCTTTGCAATGGTTGAAGTGAGGAGGAAGAAGAAGGTACGATCTAGTTCTAGCCATGGTTTTAGTTTTGTGGGTATACCTGTTGAGTTTTGTAAACTAGGTGTAAGAAAAGCCCTAATGTGGGTAGTATTCAAAGAAAATTTCGAGGAAAAAATTATTGACAACCAACTAGGGAACCTTGTGCAACTTGTGGTAGACTTCATGGTGGAACAAGCAAGGACTTGGAGTTTGCCACTATTGTGGAGACCCAAATCACAAGAAGCCAGAATGTCCCAAGCTCAAAGCAAAGAATGATGTAGGGAAAAACCCTAAACCAGAGCAACGAGAAAAGAGGCAAGTAAGGATCTTTGAAATGGTTGAAGTGAGGAGGAAGAAGAAGGTACGATCTAGTTCTAGCCATGGTTTTAGTTTTGTGGGTATACATGTTGAGTTTTGTAAACTAGGTGTAAGAAAAGCCCTAATGTGGGTAGTATTCAAAGAAAATTTCGAGGAAAAAAATTATTTAAGGTGGGTAGAATTGTAACATCCCAAATTTTAAATAAAATAGTTTAGGGTCTTACTTGCAAAATTTACAAAATGTAGACTTTAATGCAAAGATATACTGAATGTTAAGCGATCTATAAGAAAAGAATGATATATCGTATATATTTACTCTATTTTCTTTATGATTAACTGAGTGCAAATACATAAAAGGTCGCCAATTTTTTAAAAAAATACGTAAAAGGAAAACCAACATTATTCTCTCTCTTTATCTCTCCTATGATAATCCTTCAAATACAAATGAAAGACAGTAAATAGGCCTTACATTGTATAATAACTCCATATCACGAATTTGACTCAAATTATAACTTAGTAAGGAAAGGAAAATTCATTTTCAATCCATATCCATTAAGTAATGACATATGAGATTTTAGTGGACAAAAGATAAAGATAAACTTAAATCCAAATGCATAGGGAGGATCTAGACTCTATGATTATCTTATGGTCAAAATTTGAGGTCAATAGGATTTCATTTGACCCTTCAAACCAATTAGGAAGCTAACCTATAGTTTTGACTATATACTAATGGAATATTTGATCCACATCACGATTTAGCCTAAGATCCAGTTACTTAAATGTCACACCCGCTATTTATATCATTTTCATCTATGGTTTAAGTGTCACGCTCTCTTTTGATTTCAGATTCTATCCAGTCTGTTGGATGCCCATCAAACTCCCCTAGACTTGTTTCCTACCTCAAGTAGGAGACCGAGAATAGGCTGGTCATTCTATGTTCACTTCACTGACCCGGTTCTCTTACCGCAGAGCTATGTTTCTAGAAATATTTTCACCGATGAACTCGTAATCCTCACGCAGACCCAAAGATGCTAGGTTTTAAGGGACTCTGTGCCCTAACAACAAAACTCCCATTAGGGCTAAAAGTCTTCTCCCTGCCAAGGATATACAGAGCACCTTCCCGACTCCCAAACCTATATATAGGGTCCAAATTGAACAACGGTGTTAGAGAAACATTCCTCCTCTCTCAATTTGATCGCTTGTCCTCTGAGCCACGCTGACGGATCTGGTTTTCATCCTCAGCTAATGATTTTCTCACACCGGCCTGCTTTGCCCCTTCTGTTCAATTGGATCTACGGTAAGCCTCTATGACTCCCCTTTGCTGAATTTACATCTTTGGTTTGCCTTGGGTTTTCTTGAGTCATCATAGCCTATACCCAATTTTTAATGCACGATGGCACTCGTATCTCGGCAACTCCAGTGCCCCTCCATCCATGGGAAGAGATCCTTTGGAGTCACCTTCACTGTTGTATTGTAGTCTTTTCCATGGTTGATGTTTTTAAAGCATGTTCCTATGATTCTGAGTTCCATCCTCCTTCCCCTGTTTTCTTTGCTTCGGTGACCTATTCAAGGTCCACGAGGGAACTTTCACTATCGGAGTTGTGGCTTTTGACTCAGCAAGTTCTTGCAGACTCATGTGATTGGGTTATCCTTGTCCATCGTGATAGCTCTTCTATTTTGGGTTCTTTAACTTTCCCATCCATGGTAGAACTCCAGTCATGGGGTACCCTCTGATTTAGGCTCTTCTTGACTGGATGGCTTCAAAAAAGGTGAATAGCTCCTTGATTTTTACCGATATGCTATTGAATTCAAGGTTTGGATTCATGAACTAGGTTGTTCTAAGCACTAATCTTCGAACCTGGAGAACAAAGATAGTAGATAATGATATATCAGTTTTTCCCTCAATTGGTCTTTTCTTTTGTCAACGCTGCCATGGGCGTAGCGGTCTTTTTGCCCTCTTTTTGGTTCCACCATCAAGTGTCTACACACTGTGACTTTTGGACCATGTGGCCGCAACCCTTTGGTCCACCTTAGGGTGTGGTCCCAAGTTGATTCTAATTTTATCCCATGCATGGATTTTCCTTGAATTTCAATTGGTCTGTTCTTTGAATATTCATAGTAAATTACTAGATTATCAGAAAAATATGAGAAAATATACATTGGAAGGGATTTTTTACAAGGAACCCAATTTTAGTGTTTCCAGATCCTAATTCCACTATCCCTGACCATGTTGCTTCAAAACCTAAATTAGGGTTTAGGATGATACTTATGGTGGCAATTAATATAGATCATATGATTCAGGAACATATGAGTGACTCAGGATCAGGGAGACTAAATTATGGTTTAGTCCAATAAAGGTAAGTGGGTCCATGCACTTTGAGTATTTAGTATGCGTTTTCCATCGCATTATGTTTATTGTATCATGATGATCAAGTTAAACTATATGCATAGCCATGTACTTCAATTCGAAAATATCTTGAATCAATTATATTATATGATGCTTATGATTTCAAGTTCTATTTCAAGAAACCATGTCATGTTCATGTGAAATCCAAGTGAAGGATAATTATTTCAAGTTAATGATGAATCATGTAATTGGTTACATTATTTTTTCCTCGTCGTGTTAATGTTGAGCCCTCGGGCCTTATGAGTTCAGATGGAACATAGTGGCACTTATGTCTAATCATGAGCTCAAGTGGAGCATTATTAATGGCACTTATGTGAAAATCATGAGCTCAATTGGAGCATAGTTATGGCACTTTGGTGCAAATCATGAGCTCAAGTGGAACATCAGTTGAGCCTACGAGCTTTATGAGCACAAATGATGCATAAGAGTAGAGGACATTATAATTAGCTGCTAAGAGCACATCATGTGAATTTAGGATTTACTGTTCAATTAGTTTTATGTTTTTCATCATTGCCAAGTTATTATTTTATTACGACAATACTCAATGCTATTTACTCTAATGAATTTTCCATTTTGAATGCATGGCTAGGGATGTGATGTCTGTAGGATGAAATAATAAAGGAGGAGCTTAGGTGAGGAGCATACATCTCAAGGACAAACTAAGAGTTTAGACCTTGTGAGTCGCCAACTATCATATGTCATTTGGTTTAATTTTTCAATTCGTATCAAGACTATGTTCTAGTTTAGTTTGGTTCAAAGTTTAAGATTTATGTTGTGGAACTTAAGACATGAGATTTGAATTTATGTATCCTGTGTCGGTTTATCAAACTTTATTTTTGAGCAATGATTATCATTTTTTTTGTGTCATCCCACTGTGGAATAAGCTTCCGCTCAATAATATGTATGTTTTAGAAAATTGGGGTGTTACATAGTGAGGTCTATCAATTTGAAAAATAATAGTGGGAGTGATAATTAATTAAAGGCCTAATTAATATTGACAATATTATCAAATCAAATTA
The DNA here is from genome assembly GCA_963693085.1 of Alisma plantago-aquatica. NCBI lineage: Eukaryota > Viridiplantae > Streptophyta > Magnoliopsida > Alismatales > Alismataceae > Alisma > Alisma plantago-aquatica. The sequence goes on along the minus strand of OY856414.1, from coordinate 879,836,433 downwards.
AAAGTCTTTTAATCAAAGTTGGAATATTTCTTTTGTAGAATCTAATGTCAAATACAAACATGTTATCATTACGATCATTCCTTGAGTAGGACAAACTAAACGAGATTAACTTCCATGTTTGGTTTAGGAATTTGATAAGCGTTCTCACAAATGAGTGGGAGTTCTATGTCCTAGAAAGACCAGAGCCAAAGGAACCTGTTCATAATGGATACTTACTTGAAGCATGCTACTGATGCCGCAAACATCAAAGACCTTATGTTGATCTGTATGAACTATGAGTTGCATGAACATCATGAAAACATGGACATTCTCGATATTGTAACACATCTTAAGAATCATGTAAAGCAATCAAGGTATAATGTCTCCAAAGTATTGTTTGAGTGCAAACTGATAGAGGGAAATCCAGTAGCGCCCCATGTGCTCAATATGATTGGGCATGTGGAGAGACCAGGATTTCTTTTAGGTCAAGTGTTAGCCTTGAATATGATTTTACAATCGTTGACCGGATCATATAACCAGTTTATCGAGTTTTATCATTTGAGTAACTTGGTCAAACCACTATATAAATTGATTGGCATGTTGATGAATGTTGAAGCAAAAATGAAGATGTACAAACTCGTGATGATGATTAGCATGACAGAGTCCAAGGACAAATTCAAGGACAAGAAGAAGTTCTGAGGCTAAGATGAAGCCCAAGTCTTCTGTATTCAAGATAAGGAGAGGGGTAAGTGCAAAAGGAATATGTCATTTTCACTTAAATGATGAAGGGAAGTGCCACCACTGTCATTAGTTTGAAATTGGTAAAGGAACAGTTGTCTTTATATAGAGGATCTTAGGAAGAAGAAGGAGATAATACTTCCACTTCAGGACTCAAGAAGATGAAAGCTACAATTGTACGGAGCAAGGGTTGTTGCCACTATAGTTGCAATCTATCATTCATGCAATGGGCATGTAACAGAATTAGTGAATTGCTATTACATACCTACCATTAATGAAACATATCACAAATCTTGTTTGGACAAGAATATTACAAATATGTTGATGTTTCATTTTAAAATATGAGATTTTATATGACAATGATCTATGTCTCATAATCTATACTCAAAAGTTGTAGAGAAAGATGTGTATGACACACATACCGAATGACTCAAACAATGAATACATATAGCATTGTCATCTAGAGTGCATAAATGATAAATGCATTTCTAGAATCCATAATGATGGCTATCTAGACTCTTTTAGTTATTGAACCAATAAGAGACATGCAAGTCATATTTATTTGGAAATATGGTAAAAGCATCTTCACTAGATGTAGTGGGAGAGTGACTATTCTATTCGGGCTCATACATACTGATGTATATAGACCTTTTAGAATTAATTCTATAGGTGGTTAATAGTATCTCATTATATTTACTGATGATCTCACTAGATATGGTAGATTGTATTTGATGAAATACAAGTCTGAATCTCTTGAATTGTTCAAAGAGATCATGAATGAAGTACATAACTGACTCGGTATAAGTATTAAAACATTTTGATATGATTGATTTGGAAATACTTTGAACCAAGAGTGTGAGGACCTTCTATGAGATCATCATAGTGTATCATGATGAACACCACCTGAAACATAATGACAGTGTATCAGAAAGAAGGAATCACATCCTAATAGTCATGGTTCGTTTATTAATAAATCTAGTTGATCTTCCAATTTCCTTTTTTGGCACATGCTTTACACTAAATAATGTACTGTCTAAATTGGTTTTTAAAGACAACATATGAGATATGGAATGGGAGGTGTCCTAATATGTCTTTTATGAGGATTTGGATTGAAAGCTTATGTAAGAAAATAGTTTCTTGAAAATCTTTGTCCACAAATCACATAAACATTATTTTTTGAATACTACTTTTATATTCCAATCCAACAATAAAGTTGTTCGTTGACTAGGATGACTATATTCCTGAAGGGAATTTAATTCAAAGGAATCAGTGGGAGAAAAGTAGAACTCAAAAAGTATAAGACAAACAAGAAAACATTGAACCTAAAGAGGTATATTAGGAACAAGGAGAATCACAAATTGTTGTGGAATATGAAGTTCCTTATGTAAAGAAAAATCTCATAGATCTAGTAGAAAATGCCTTGAGCTTGAAAGATTATGATATATTATGGCTCAAGAAGGTGCTAAGTTGGTCATAGATGATGAGGCAACAACCTACCTAGATTCCACTGAGGAACTAGAGTATGATAAATGGCTTGAAGCCATTGTATCCAAGATGGACTCCATGTACACCAACAATGTATGACCTTGATGGCTCCACCTATAGGGATAAAACTCATAAGGTTCCATAAATTCTTTAGGAAGAAGACCAACATGGAAGGGTACATTGGTTGCAAAGAGTTTCAAACAAGTTCAACGTGTTGAACACGGTGAAGTCTTTTCACCAGTTGTCATGGTTAAATTCATCAAGATCATGCTTGCTATTGCAACTTTTTATGACTACGAGATTAGGCAAATGGATGTGAAAACTGCATTCCTTAATTGGAATAATTATGAGGTTGTGTGTGTTACACAACCTAAAGGTTTTATAAATCCATATAATGAAAATAAAGTCTATACACTACAAAGATCAATCTTTGTATTGAAACAAGCATCCCAGAGCCGAAATATTTGATTTTATAAGACATACAAAGAGTTTGACTTGAGTCAAAATGAAGAAGAAATCTATGATTATAAAAGATTTAGTGGGAGCATATTTATATTCCACATAATGATGGGGAATAACATCCTTATACTACCAATGTTGAAACCTGGATGGGATAGTACCTCTTTATGAAGGGTTTACGTGAAGCATCCTATGTGATAGGAATTGGGATCTATAGAGATAAATCTTGAAAGCTTCTTCACATAAGAAAGAGCACATACATTGGCAAGATGTTGATGGTGTTCAATATGTGACTCATTAAGAGAAAATTTGTCCATGTTCTATGGGATTAGTCTCTCAAGAGCCTAGTGTCCCAATTTTTATGAAAAATGAGAAAACATGAGTAAGATGCCATATGGATCTATCATGTATACAATGTTATGTACACATCCTATTATCTTGTATGTATTGGACATGATGAGAGGATATATGCCAGATCCTAGTGAAGGTCATTAGACTACCATAAAGAATATCCTTAAGAGCTTGAGAAGCACTAAAGGATAAGTTCCTTAGTTATAGTAAGCAGGAAGAGTTGGGTGTAAAGGGTTACACAAATGCAATCTCCCAAAATGACAAATAAAATTAATGATCACAATCTGAATTTGTGTTTGACCTTAAGACAAGAACTGTAAGATGGAAAAGGTTCTAAGCTAGAGACAATTGTTTAATTCTACAATAGAAGTTGAGTATCTTATTGTTATGAGAACAACAGAGGATATTGTATGAATCTAGAAGTTCATATAGATGTACTTGTGGGAGGTTCCAACCATATAGAAATATTGCGACAACAATGGAGCTACTAGTTAGGCAAGGCATCTCAAATGACATACTACAACACTTCCATCTCCAATCAAGAGATGTGAAACTTGGAAAATACCGACTTAAAGCAAAAGTTTCTAACCCTCTATGAAAGCGATCACATTGTAGAAACATGATGGACATGTTAAGATCACTTAGAATAAGATTCATGGGTGATTGTCTCTAAGTGCAAGTGGGAGTATGTTGGTATGTATGCTTAGAGATCTAATCATATGATGATTGGAATGTGGTATTAGATACTTGATTTTATAATAATAAATATATTATGTTTGTCTCAATCATGATATGATGAGACAAACATAGTAGATGTCTAAAGAATGATGCTACTCGATAACATATGTATTTAGATTGATGACTTGAACAATGAGATTGTATGTATGATAAGAGTTTTAATGTCCCAAGATTTGATGCCTTGGATGATATGATATTAAAAGGAATGATTGGACTACCCATCTCACCAAGGTGCACCTCCTTTTCTGGGATCCCAGCACTAAAGAACTCCATATTTAAGCATGCTCAGCTTGGAGTAGTACTAGGATGGGTGACCAGTCGAGAAGTTGACCCTGACTTACGCGTGAGTGAGGACAAAGTGTGTAGTAAAGGATAGTGGTGGTATGTGGGGCCAGTCATCATTCCTGAAAATCTACTGGAGCCTAGGGTAGTGGGCCCAGGCATTACAAATGGTATCAGAGCCATAACCCCTCTAGTAGGTGGGGCCCACATGGGCATGTGGCATGCAAATCTTGAGCCGTGTGGTCCAGGCATGTTGGAAAGGGTTGGCCACAGTTGACATAGCCACCCTTGTGCTAGTATTCTGTGATCGGGAGCTAGGTGCCCATGGGCCATTCTGGGTCTACACTGAAATGGGGAAGTATTATGAGGCCATATAGTTGAGCCTTGACGAGGACGTCAAGAGTCTAAGTGGGGGAGATTGTAACATCCCAGGATTTGAGGCCTTGGATAACATGATCTTAAAAGGAATGATTGGACTACCCATATCACCAAGGTGCACCTCCTTTTCTGGGAGCCCGTCACTAAATAACTCCATAGTTAAGCATGCTCAGCTTGGAGTAGTGCTAGGATGGGTGACTAGTCGGGAAGTTGACCTCGACTTGCATGTGAGTGAGGACAAAGCACGCAGTTAAGGCTAGTGGTGGTATGTGGGGACATTCATCATTCCTGAAAATCTACTAGAGCCTAGTGCAGTGGGCCCATGCATTACAAGAGTACATACATTCTCATTATGTCCCTAATCAGGTTTTATTGTGGAAGCAAAATAGATGATAGTAATACATAATAATAGAGTATGTATTGATTGATGGCAAAGTCTCATTAGTCATGATATATGATATCAAGTCAAGCACACAGTTACATGCTACAGAATAGTGTATCGAATAGACCCACCTTGAGAATGATACATTGATAGCATGGAATAATAGTCAAAATGAACTCTCATTGTAATATTCATGATTGTGGTTCTTAGACTTCAAATCACTACACTCATAACATGTCATTTGTTGTACTTAGACATCATCCAACATGACCTTGAATAAGGGTTGCCATAAAGGTGATGCTCAGGTACATTGTAACACATGGGGGCTGGGTGCAAGTGATGTAGATAGGATTTGTCCCTCCTACATAATATTGATATCCAGACCACTTGAAAAGTGAGACTGAGAAATGTATGGCCATAATCATGAGACTCAATATATGATATGTTAACTCACATGCATCTTAGACAGTCTGCTCTAGTTCAAGGAACATGGATTGAATGTTGAAGAGGATGACAATTCCATGCCTTGAGTCAATCGGGATATCAGAGACAAATGAACTATACGATTATGGTAATGCTGATCACGGATTGTAGATTGAAGTTTTTATCCAACTTTGCATATTACTTGGGTAGCAATGATGTGTTTCTAGATACCGTTCATTGCTTCTTATGTCACATGTTGGTTATGGACATTAACTGCCAACGTAATTTGGGACCTATAGGGTCACACACATAGGATGCACTTGGAATAGGAGTTTATTCATGAATAATATTTTACTTGATTACTAAAAGTGTTTACGTATTCAGTTAAACAACTGAGGTTCAAATTGACTGAATGGACTTTGAACCAACCAGTTCAAATGTTGAACCAATCGATTGGAGTGTCAAGTCAATTGGAAACAATAGTTGGTTGACCATTTTCTTGAGTTGGACATATGAAATGACCATCTCATGAATGAAATGACTATTTCACTTATGAATTGAATGTTTCAAAAGTGAAATGGTCATTTCAAGATAGAAACAACCAATTCATGATGTGAACCAATCAGTTCATCATCTGGGTTGTTTGGTTCAATGCTCCATTTGATTAGATCAAGGATTTAATGTTGACATCAGGTTTTGCATTAATTTAATATTGAATGACAATTTGATTCCAAAGAGGAAAGCTACTAAGATGACCAATTGAAGGATGAGCCGACCGGTTCACACTGTCAACTTTCCAGTTGGACAATGAACATAAATGATCACCATTTTTCATTTCCAAAAAATTTGTGAACTCCATCTCTTTGACTCCCATACCGACCGAAAACCCTGAACCTAGCCTCTCCTATAAATAGAAGAGTATTGGGGGCTTCCTAGATACAACAATAAGCTTTTACAATTGTTGTCCTCTCTAGTTGTGGTAACCAGTAGAGAGATTGTGCAAGTCCTACCCATAATAGGGAGGGATAACAGGGGAGAGCCAATTGTGGGAGAGTGAATCCATCATAGAAGATTGACATTTGAAGGGACAACTCCTTCCCATTGTCTATGGTAGCGCAACCTGGAGTTCTTGATGGTCTACATGGACTACTCTAGAGGCGAGGAGTTTTCTTGCTAGGAGGACGACCTCAACCGTCGTCAATGGTGTTGCACCAAGAGGTTGTTGTTGATGAGTGTTCGACTGTTGTCTGAAGAAGAAGCACGTTGCTGCTTGGAGAAGAAGCACAATACTGCATCAAGAGTTATCGATGGACTTGCTCAAGGACCAGGTATAACTCTTGTTACTCTCTTTCCTAGATACATTGTTTATATGATCTTCTAGTTAGGGAATCATGCTTTAAATTTTTATTTCCACTTCCTTATCTGTTGTCGTGATTTCCCAACACTACTACCCATGCCCCCAACAATGGAGTCTACTTGCTCATATCCTTAGAGGAAGCATGTAATGTCCTAGTATTTGAGGTCTTAGATAAAATATTCTTTAAAGGAATGATCAGACTACCCATATCACCAAGGTGCACCTCCTTTCTAGGGAGCCCATCACTAAGAACTCCAACATTAAGCGTGCTCAATTTGGAGTAGTACTAGGATGGGTGACCAGTTGGGAAGTTGATCTCGACTTGCGTGTGAGTGAGGACAAAGCACATGGTTAAGACTAGTGGTGGTATGTAGGGCCAATCCTCATTCCTAAAACACTACTGGAGCCTGGAAGTGGGACCAAGCATTTTACAAATGTTATAAGACCCCTAACCCCTCCATTAAGTGGGGCCCACATTGACATGTGGCATGCCAGGCATGTTGGAAAGGGTTATCCAAGGTGATATAGCCATCCTTGCATTGGTATTATATGATTTGGAGTTGGGTGTACATGGGCCATTCTGGGTCTTCACTAAAATGTGGAATGAGGCCATATAGTTGAGCCTTGACAAGGACGTCATGAGTCTAAGTGGGGGATATTGTAACGTCCCAGGATTTGAGGCCTCAAATAAAATAATCTTAAGAGGAATGATTAGACTACCCATATCACCAAGGTACACCTCCTTTCCAGGGAGCCATCACTAAGAAATCCAAATTAGCGTGCTCAACTTGGAGTAGTACTAGAATGGGTGACCAATCGAGAAGTTGATCTCAGCTTGCATGTAAGTGAGGATAAAACATGCAGTTAAGATGAGTAGTGATATGCGGGGCCAACCTCATTCAATGAAACTCTAATAGATATTTGGGCAGTGGGACAGACGTTACAAAGAACGAATATAAAATAGGATAGAAGAGGGCATGTTAGTGAAAACAATGGAGATGACAACCAGGGGTCTTTGACTACAATCTTAACTCCAACAATAGAAAGTCTGATAATATATATGAAGAGAGGGATGTTCCTTCTCCTTTCTCTGGCTCTTGAACCAAAAAATAGGTTGGAATGAGTGTGGATGACCCCTTGGGCATTAGGCCAAGTTTTCATCAAATCCAATTTGGTTGAGCCGACAACTATCTTTCTTTACACTATCTGGAGTGTTAGTCTCCCCACTAGCCATTAAGTTGTGTGTCTGTTGGAATTTTATTCAATTGACTAGGATGTCATTCGTAGGACTTACCTATCATGAGTTTTCTGAAAAATTTTGGGTCGACTGATTGGATTCGCCCATGATAGCTATGCTACATATTAGTCGGCCGATGGGTGAAGTGAATCTGTTGACTGGCAGGTCTCCAAAAATATTGATGGCAATGGATTCAGGAGGCAATTGATAGTGAATTCCAATGGACGATTGGATAGTCTCCAATTCTTTTATTTGTTACCAATATTAGAGGGATTGAATTCCATTTGGCCAACTAACAAGGCAAGTCAGTCGATGGGAATGTCATCAGAAGTGATGTTAGTCATTGATTTTGAAGCCATGAATTCCAATAGCCCAACTAGTAACACCATTCGATTGATTGAATTTTTCTTGGGAGGCACATTTGGCTGGTTGGGACAATCGGCCCATTGGAGGACCCAATTGCCCGACTAGCCTAGATGAACATGCTAATTTGCCTCTTTTTGCCTTCCAACTTCCTCTAAACTTGAGACATGGAATTTGGAAAGGACCACTATCATGATTTTGAGTTGAGTAGTGCTTTTCCCTCTATATGAGAGAGAATTCTTCTCATAATCCTAAAGTTTTACAACAACAAAAAACAATGATACTAAGCAAAATAATAAGAATTGACTAATTGAAATGAGCAAACTAGTATGAAAAACGTAATGAAAATGTCGTAATTTGCATTCATTACACCTCCTTTTCAAGAAGCATATCACTAAGAACTCTATGGTGAAGCATGCTAAATTTAGAGTATTACTAGGATGGTTGACCTATCAAGAAGTTGATCTCAGGTTGTGTGTGAGTGAGGACAAATCACACAACCAAGGGCAATGGTGGTCTGTGGGGCTAGTCGCCTTTCCTAAAACTATACAAGAGACGTGGGAAGTGGGCCCAGACATTACAAATGATATTAGAGCCATTTCCCCTCTATTATGTGGGACCCACGTAGGAATGTGACACCCCAATCTCAAGTCGTATGGTTCATGAATGTTGGAAAGGGATATCCAACTCGATGGAGCCACCCTTGCACTGGTAGCACTCTATAGGCATGTTGGAAAGGGCTATCTGAGTTGATGGAGCCACCCTTGCATGGGTAGATATGAATGGAAGTTGGTTTTACATGATCCATTTTGGGTCTACACTAAAATGGGGAAGTGACCATGAGGCCATATCATTGAGCCTTGATAAGGACGTCAAGAGTCTAGGTCAAGGAGATTGTAACATCCCAGAATTTAAGACATTGTATGAAATGATCTTAAAAGGAATGATTGGATTACCCATATCACCAAAGTGTACCTACTTCTTAGGGATCCCATCATTAGGAACACTATGATTAAGCGTGATCAGCCCATAGTAGTACTAGGATGGGTGACCTATTGGGAAGTTGATCTCAGGTTGTGTATGAGTGAGGATAAAGCATGTAGGTAAGGCTAGTGGTGGTATGGGGGCCATTAGTCATTCTTAAAACTCTACTAGAGCCTTGGGTAGTGGGCCCAAGCATTACACTATGTGTGATTTTCCTAATACACTTAGTGATAAAGGGTGTTATGGGATGTAGAAGAAGGGTGTTTCACCTCCTATGACCCCCATCCAACTACTTAGCATTCTTTTTTCCAAGTGCATAGAGAGTAACATACCTATCTACATATATTTCTCACCTAAGGTTAGTGGAATGGAGGGATAAAGGGGACAAATGGGAAACTAACTAAGGTTCCTTTAGGGAACTTAGGATTTTCTCCACCAGAAATCCCAAAAGCTCCTCTTCCCCAAACCTTAGGTGGTTCCATAACTCAAACAATTAAAGCAAGATATAAGAAGATTAAATAAGCAATAACATAGCCATTGACAACAAACTCAAAGTATCATGCGTAAATATTCCCCAATGTGTTATGAAAGTTACATTTTTTTGCCCCCAAACATCCCTCAAAAGGTTCTTAGATACTCATAGTCAAAAAAAGTACAAAAGAAGAGGGAGAGTAATATATTAACTTTATGGACGTGGATGGAGAAGCTTCAAAAAATTTACCTTTAGTATCTCCAAGCACGAACTCCTCCAAGTGGGTGAGAGTGCATGAAAAGTGGAGTTGATTGGGTCAATGCAGCATCCCAATATTTCAGGCCTTGGATGAAATGATCTCAAAAGGAATAGTTGTACTAACCACATGATTGCTCTTTTTTCGTGGGCTAAAAGTGTAAACACAATTGTCCTAGTTAAAGAAATCAGACTTCTAATTTATACCCGACCAATAGAGACTTCCGCAACTCAATATGAAATCTTTGCAGTAGTGTTGTTACAACCTGGTCTTTCTAAATAATATATTTAATCAACATGATCTTAATTTTAAAAAAAATAACATCCTACTTCGATGATTATAAAAAAATAAATGAAAGAATATATCTCCTAACCTAATGTTGTAAATAAAGAAGTTAATAATTTAAACATAGGCGAGTAAAGGGTAAAAAGGGCTTGCACCAATTATTCACAAAATATAGGCAGATGGATGTGTATGAAAAGAACAAGGACCAATTTGTAAAGTTTGGAATTTCTTTTAAAATAAATAAACTGAATAAATAAACTGAATGGACCTTTTTATAATAATTGGAACTGTACACATAACTACACAATTTTCCCCACTCAACCACATCATTCACGCACCTTTGATACCTCATCCTATTCACCTTGCCCACCCACCTACTCTCTCCCTTTACCTCACACACATGTCTCTCTATTTTTCTATTGGTTAGAACCCATTCACACAGCCACTCCATCATTCACGAGTAATCAATTCTCTAATACAACGCAGCAGAAATCTCAAGCAATCACATTTTCTCGGCCCTCTCTCTCCCTGTTATTCATTTCCTAACATCCAGCCTTCAGGATGACGGGCCCACCAGCATAACTAAGCAGCAGCATGTCTCTCTTGCTCTCACTGCTTTCTCTTCTCCCGATAAGCCACCCAGTCTTTTCTCTCTCCACGTTTGCTGTTGTAGACAGACAATAACCTGACCGACATGACCCACCAGTAGCAAAACAAAAACGCAGCTCTCCATCTGCACGCGGGATTGCCTTCGTCCCGATGAGTCTCCTCGCCGGAGTACCGCCGCCGCTATATTGCAGGAAACTTTGCGGCGTACATAATGTACGGAATTCCTCATAAAAGGATGTGTTAGAAATGCAGGAAGATGACGGACACAACCATACATATCCCAACCACCCATGCAAACAAATGAATAGTTGCCACCATTGCACCACCACACCGCCGAAGATGACAGGCAACGTCCCGGTGAGCTCCCCTGCCCTGGCACTATAGTCTGCCACCGCACAAAACATCTAATCAACTCCGACATACTGTTATTAAGTCTCCAGAACCGCCAAAATGATCTTATACGAAACCTCCACGCCACCCATGACCTCGTCAGACATGGTCGTCGGAAATGACGCCTTGACTCTGACAACACTTAGCATAGCCTTCATGACTACGAAAATTCATCCTATTCGACCTCCTTGCGCTCTGGAAGCTAGAAAAGCCTATCTACTAGCCCCTAGCCTCCCCATTTCCCCATGAAATGACTTCAAGCATAAGGAGGAGATTAAGATGAAGTCTCATCCTCCTTTTGGCCGACCTAAGGGGTTAGACCGACCCTCCTTGGCTATAAATAGGTACTTGATGCTCTTGGACAAACCCCATTCCCAGATTAGAGTCCACAACCATCAAGAAATCCAACACCATGGCCATCTCTTCTTCATCCTAGAGATACACCTTTCCTAGAACAAAATATACATCCATAGTTCGTTATCCATCACCACAAACACCATATCCAACTCCACAAGCCCAAGAACCCCATCCAATACTTGCCTACTCATTATATACATCAAATACACCATCAACAACACCTTCTTTTCTACTACCACTAAAGGAAGCTCAAGGCAAAGAAGTAACTAGGCTCAAGACCATCATTCAAGTGTACCCACATTCGTACCTTGTCAAGGTAGGGAGTAAAACCTCTTCTCCTGAGTCCACACTCAAATCACATTCTAAATGTTGAGTTTTCATTCAAAGTAATTATGGATTTTATCGATATAATGTCCCTAACAAAGAGATCTTTTATCACATTTCATTGAAAAATCTCGTTCCCTTCATCAACTACACCTTTTGTGCAATAGATGTCAATATGTTTCACTCTCTTTTTTTTATGAAAATTAGTATCACAGTGAAGTTTTGGCATAACTTGTTGGCTAAATTGGACATTATGATAAATCCCTTTATTTTGATTATGACAAACATTTTATTTTTGTTTATCTAAATGTGCTACTTGAGTGTTGCAGGAATAAGGTGGATGACAAAAGCACTAGGGAATCCATATGCTTAAATGCTTATAAATTTCATGAAATGTAATCAATTGTAAACTTGTACAAATATATAATGTACAAGTACTTAGACTTCATGTAAATCAAGCGTTATATTTTCCCTAGCCAATCACTACACTTAGATAAATCATCCCCTTCGATAGTGTCACATATGCACACTCACATACACACTTAGTACTCTAATTGAAACAGGGTCAATCTCGGTCGACAAAATCCTCGACCGAGACACTCTCGATCGACAAACTTCTCGACCGAGAAAGACCCAGGTAGCCGTTAGACACAGCTGACAAGGTGGTTGGTAGTTGGATATGAATGTTGCAAACACTTGATCCAGAGAGCCTGTCGGTCGACAAACCTTCGACTGAGTAGGTATCTCAGTCGACAATTTCTCGACCGAGATGGACTCTGACAGCAACTGCAGAATTAATTAACTAGCCGTTGTTAATCCAACTAACTTATACCTAACGGCTAGTTAAGCACTTGGAACCCCCTAGAAAGTGTCCAGAACGTCCTTAAGCACTTGTAGGTCATTCCTATATATAGGACATGCCTTAGGACACCTAAACTTACTTGATTCCATACTTGAGAAATCTTTGAGCATAGACTTGCATTAGCAACCTGTTTTGAGCAATTGAGCAATACTTGCAATTGGCTACTCTTCACCTTGCTCTAAATTCGTGTCCTATAGGCTAGTATCTCCTATCCACAGCAATCACACTTCCATATACTTTGGTTAGGAGATCTACACGCTTGATATAGGCAAATCAAGCCTTGTGCTTCAAAGGATAAGTTGTAGTTTCTGTTTTCCTTTCTTGTTCACTTTCATTGTTTGTACTCTCCTTGCTACTCCTAGGTTGGAGGTTGCGGATTGGAGAGGGTTGTGATCTTCTTGGTGAAGAAGGAGACTTTGGACTACTTCAAGAAGGCTGGTGCAATGGGAGGTTACTTCTAAGAGGAAGGCTACTTCAAGGGGGAGCTTGGAGTTACTTCAAGAAGGCTACCTCGAGTTGGTGCATCTACTTCAAAGTGAAGGCTGTTCAAAGGGGTGTAAGAAAGTATTGTATTTTGTGTAATTCCTTGTGAAGGTAATAAAATTAATACTTTCAAATCCCGGTTGGGTAAGCAACCGGGTAGTGGACTGACTGCCTTAGTATTTGCTAAGGTAGGAACCACTCTAAATCCCTTGTCTCCTTCTTACTTTTTCATTTGTGGTTGTTTGAGTTAAATAATCGTTAAAATAACCTTAAAACCCTATTCACCCCCCCCCCTCTAGTGGTTTTTCAATTGGTGTTAGAGCAGGCTTCAAGGAGCTCTAATTGAGTCTTGAAGAATGAAGGGTGGTGGTGTTAACAACCGCAAGCAAAGGAAAAGCATGGACCAATCTTCAACAAGTTGCAATTGGTGCTTAGGAACAAGGCACACTACACTTAACTGTCCATGGAAGTCAAAGAAGGAAGATGCGCATAAAGAATGCCTTATTGCTACAATAAGTGAAGGAGAAGAAGAAGAGGTAAGCCTTTTTTATTTATCTAAAGAAGAGCTAGTTGCTAGTCTTGAAGAGACACATAATAAATATATTGAGTGCAAGAAGAAATTAAAGAAATATAATAAAGCAAATGATGAGTTACATGCTAAGCTTCTTGCTCTCACATCTGAAAATGAAGATCTCAAAAAGGTTATTGAAGATCATGATATTAAGCTAAAATTTGTAGAAGCAAATTGCAATCTTCTTTCCCTAGAAAAATTAAATTTGCAAACTCAAGTAAATGATCTTCAAAAACAACCTAATTTGTGTACACATCTAGATTATGATATTATTGTGAAAGAAAGAGATTCCTTGCTATCTAATCTAGATCAAGCAAAGTTAGACATCAATAAGAGAATGGATGAGATTGTTAAGCTGCAACAAAAAGTTAGTAGTTTGAGTAATAATGACACTCTTGATAAAATCTTAAACAATTCTTACCATCAAATTGGAAGGAGAGGACTAGGTTACAAGCCTAAAGGAAAATCTTATCAAAAACCTAGTTGGGGAAGAACACAAGTGCCAAAGAGCCAATCTATGTATGTACCTAAAGGCACAAATACATTTGTACCCAAGAACAACCTAGAACAAAATCATAGAAAGAGATATGAGATTGATTCTATATGTTGGCATTACTGTTTGCGCCTTGGACACTGTTCTTTTTCATGTCCTTACAAGAAAAAGGATGTCGAGTTAGTATGGGTTCCAAAACCCCCAAACTAAATGGATAAAATTAAGTTGAGATATGACCAAAGACTCTAAGTTGTATATCTCTATGTCTATCTCAACATAACATAATAGGACACTAAGTTAATCCAAGAAATTAAATTTCCAAATATACATCTTAAACTACTTGTTTTAGTTTGGATTCTCAAAATGTATATGATTAGTTGATATTTAACCTAAATGTTGCTTTGATATTTAATATCTCAACCAAATCAAGCTTTAACTTTCATATTTTTGGTTTTACTTGTAAACAATTTCTGAAAACAGGTCTGAAACAATGCAGAACCTTTCTCGGTCGAGAAACTGTCGACCGAGAGAACTGTCGGTCGAGAAATGGTCGACCGAGCAGGTTTCTGTTGTCAAGTCTGCAATAAATCTGTTGAATATGTCTTCAAGTAATCTATTTGCTATCAATTATGACTGACTTTACATGCAAAACAAGAATATATGCTGAAGACCATTCTTGAAACAAAATATTTTTTTATGAATATGAAAATCCTTAAACATATTGCAAAAGTGACATATGAAGACTGATCTTGAACAAACCCTATTCATTGATTGAAAAAGTTTGTTAGGTATGATCATTTATATATCTTATCTTAAAATTAAAAACTTATGAACCTAAATTATTTTGGTTTATCCTCTAAATAGTTTAAAACTGAAAATCATGATTAGTTTAATCAAAAGAAATTACTGTTTTACCATTATCCACATGGTTTTCCTAAAGTAATTCTTATAAGAATCATGTGTTTTGATACAAATGATTATGATCATATCCTTCTACTGTTCTATCAAAATCATTGTACCAGGATGATCATTGTGATTCAACACATTATAAATGAATGATGATGCTATGACAAGCCAAACGGTGTCTCTTAGAACAAAAATATTAATGTTTTATCTATTTGTTTGTTCTAAGAAATCAAAAGCAAAAAAAAAATTAATCTTGCTTTCAAAATATATGTTTCTAAAGAATCATATGATAAATCTGAAAATAAGGGTATAAGAAGAAATGGGATTTGCGTTCTCATAGCAAAGCGTATGAAACATCATTCACAATGAATGTAAAACATGCAAAAATCAAGGTCAAAAACTTCACTAGGATGAACATACTAAGTCTTCATAATAGATATATCTTAATAAGCTTCAAATTGATATTTATTTAAAGCTACCTGCAGAAATTATACTTCACATGTTTAAATTGGAAATCTGCAGAATTTGCCTCTTGGTTGAAATTAAAAATTGACCAAGGGGCGCTATGGTCGTAGTCAAGGTCGACCTAAAATAATCTTGACACAACACTCATTCGGATACTCATTCTCTATAAATTGTGATCAAAATCATGACCACAAAAAATTGTCCAAATATTGGTAATAATAATCACAATATTACTCCTTTAGAAAATATAGATATGCTCTACAAATTCAGTTTATCATTTATATCAAAAATCAGCTTAACAGAAAGTCTCTCGGTCGACGAATTACTCAACCGAAAACATCTCGGTCAGCTATCCCTTCTCGACCGACAGACTTCAAGAAAGAACTACACGGGAAAAACTCAGAAACACTTCCGGTCGACAATTGTTCGACCGAGCCAATGTCGGTCGACAAATTGCTCGACCGAGATTTGACCGTTGGAATACGACCGTTGGAATCTGACCGTTTGAATATGACCGTTGGGGGTCAATTGTTGGGTAACCGAGAGGCACGCCTAGGATATGAACGTTGTCGGTCGTCGGTCGACAATGTTTTGACCGACCAGGTTACTGGATTGCTATAAAAAGGACCAAAAACGGGTCATTGTATTACACCTTCACATTCTTACTTACTTAGCTTCTTTCTAGTGCATTTTTGTGCAACTCTTTAGCCTCTCCATCTCCAAGACTTTCTTGCTTCTTCTCCACCTTAAAGCAAAGAAATGGCTTCATCATCTACATGTGGAAAGAAGAAAGTTGCTAGCAGGAAAGGAAGGGCGGCTTCCCCACCATTGACGATCATCAACGACATTCCCTTCATCGATGCAGGCGCTGTTGGTGATCGCTACCTCAGGCTCTCCTCCAAAACTCCTCTTCCACGACAGCTGGTTGACGTCATGGACTTCCACAGCATCGTCGACCTAGAGGATCTCTTCGAGGTGCAAAATTTGAAAGAGTTTCTGAACCCTTCCTTCCCCTCCTACTCTTCCAAAGTGGTAAATGAGTTATATGCAAACTTAATCTCTCATTCTGAAAATGATAATGACTCCTTCTACTCTATGGTCAATGGGCATAGCTTTCGATTTACTGAGGAGAATATTCTTGACATGCTCAACATAGACTTAGAAGAATACCAAGACGCTCTTGACCTTACCACTGGAAATCCACTCAATACACTTTCCCAAGATGACAATACCGTCAGTCTTAGTGAGATTAAACGAACCATTTTTCAATCTAATACAACTTGTCACAAAGATAGGGGTACCTACTATGCCATTAACCTCAAACCTGAAGCTAGGATTATCAACCTTATTGTCTCCACAAATATACATCCTAGAGCAAACAAGTCTGAAGTCCCTACCTTTCGCATGTATCTAATCTATGCCATTATCAAACGCATTCCCATAAATTTTATCCGCATCATCATTAAGAATATGCTTGAGTTTTCTGGCAATCCCCTTTATGCTGATTTTGTATGCCAAATCACTCAACACTTTCTTAAGAAACAAATTGAGGATCTAGGATACACATGGGAGAGAAAACCACAAAAAATAAGCAAAAACACAGTAGAAAAGATGGGAATTGATTTTGGTCACAAGAGGGCTAGGACGGAAGGTGAGACATCTACTCAAGACATACCACCACCACCTCCTCCTACCAACCTACCCCATGATCCCATCCAAAACACCCTAACCTACATTGCTGGATCACAATATCATCTAAGTAAGCAATTAGATTATAGTCACCATGCCATGACCTACTTAAACCAAAGAATGCAAGTCCTCTCTCCAAATCAACCAGATGAATATCCTTATTCTTTAAATCCCGGCATGATCAACCCATATAACCCTTCCTACAACTACTACCAAACTCCACCTCCACCATCTCCTGATCTCACACACACTCAGTTTTCTCACCTGCAACTACAAGACATTGCTGCTCATTTCCGCTTTGATCGTGTTCCCACCTTCCTGGAAGCATATGCTTTAACCAAGACAGGTGATTTGGAGTGGAAAACTTTAGTCCAGTATTATGGAGCTGAGTCATTTCTTGGAAAAGACCCAGATATCGATGTAATACTTAGGTCTTTTCAGTGAAATCATGAGTGTCCTTTGTAACAGTTGTCATGAAATGGTTATCTTTCCATGATTGTAATAACTTTGTTTGTTTTGCAATGAAATTGGTTATCTTTGCATGATTATAATGGATACCTTTCAAAGCATATGAGTCATTTTGTAAAATATTAAGCTGTTGTTCCGTCTATGGCATCACCTGAACATCGTATATAAGAGCACACAAAGTAAGGGGAGTAATATATATGTAATGAATCTTTGCAAATACATGAAATTTATGGCTAAATTGACCATCTATTGGAGTGAATTAATTCCTTTATAATTGGGATATCTATTTAAGGGGGAGCAATGTATAAGGATTCTTAATGAAATTTTCATTTACTCTAAAAGCTTAAAAGGATTCTCATATCACTTTCACGGCTTCACAATCTTTGCAAGAGACACACCAATATGTATCTTGGATATCTTTTTGAAATGACAAAGGGGGAGAAATAAACATAAAATAAGTAATTGTTAAACCTTAGTAATTGTTACATGAAATGAGTTTCATAAACTCTTGGCTTTACATTGAAAGTTGCTATATTCCCTAAAGAATTGGATTTCATGTTCTATCATTCATGGGGAATAATAAGCACACATTTTATAAACAAGAGAATAAATTCACAAAGGTAATCTTCAGGTATGAAACTTACATGTTTTATATTTCCTTAATTTATATTTTGGAAATGTTTGTCATTTTCAAAAAGGGGGAGATTGTTGGCTAAATTGGACATTATGATAAATCCCTTTATTTTGATTATGACAAACATTTTATTTTTGTTTATCTAAACGTGCTACTTGAGTGTTGCAGGAATAAGGTGGATGACAAAAGCACTAGGGAATCCATATGCTTAAATGCTTATAAATTTCATGAAATGTAATCAATTGTAAACTTGTACAAATATATAATGTACAAGTACTTAGACTTCATGTAAATCAAGTGTTAGATTTTCCCTAGCCAATCACTACACTTAGATAAATCATCCCCTTCAATAGTGTCACATATGCACACTCACATACACACTTAGTACTCTAATTGAAACAGGGTCAATCTCGGTCGACAAAATCCTCGACCGAGACACTCTCGGTCGACAAACTTCTCGATCGAGAAAGACCCAGGTAGCCGTTAGACACAG
The DNA here is from genome assembly GCA_963693085.1 of Alisma plantago-aquatica. Taxonomy (NCBI): domain Eukaryota; kingdom Viridiplantae; phylum Streptophyta; class Magnoliopsida; order Alismatales; family Alismataceae; genus Alisma; species Alisma plantago-aquatica. The sequence continues at coordinate 879,817,520 of OY856414.1, read as the reverse complement.
CTGACAAGGTGGTTGGCAGTTGGAGATGAACGTTGCAAATACTTGATCCAGAGAGCCTGTCGGTCGACAAACCTTTGACCGAGTAGGTATCTCGGTCGACAATTTCTCGACCGAGATGGACTCTGACAGCAACTGCAGAATTAGATAACTAGTCGTTGTTAATCCAACTAACTTATACCTAACGGCTAGTTAAGCACTTGGAACCCCCTAGAAAGTGTCTAGAACGTCCTTAAGCACTTGTAGGTCATTCCTATAAATAGGACATGCCTTAGGACACCTAAACTTACTTGATTCCATACTTGAGCAATCTTTGAGCATATACTTGCATTAGCAACCTGTTTTGAGCAATTGAGCAATACTTGCAATTGGCTACTCTTCACCTTGCTCTATATTCGTGTCCTATAGGATAGTATCTCCTATCCACAGCAATCACACTTCCATATACTTTGGTTAGGATATCTACACGCTTGATATAGGCAAATCAAGCCTTGTGCTTCAAAGGATATGTTGTAGTTTCTGTTTTCCTTTCTTGTTCACTTTCATTGTTTGTACTCTCCTTGCTACTCCTAGGTTGGAGGCTGCGGATTGGAGAGGGTTGTGATCTTCTTGGTGAAGAAGGAGACTTTGGACTACTTCAAGAAGGCTGGTGCAACGGGAGGTTACTTCTAAGAGGAAGGCTACTTCAAGGGGGAGCTTGGAGTTACTTCAAGAATGCTACCTCGAGTTGGTGCATCTACTTCAAAGTGAAGGCTGTTCAAAGGGGTGTAAGAAAGTACTGTATTTTGTGTAATTCCTTGTGAAGGTAATAAAATTAATACTTTCAAATCCCGGTTGGGTAAGCAACCGGGTAGTGGACTGACTGCCTTAGTATTTGCTAAGGTAGGAACCACTCTAAATCCCTTATCTCCTTCTTACTTTTTCATTTGTGGTTGTTTGAGTTAAATAATCATTAAAATAACCTTAAAACCCTATTCACCCCCCCTCTAGTGGTTTTTCATAACTTACGCTTACACCATACAAATCACAGTATTGTGAATATCGATGGTTTTCCTCATGTTTTTGTCAAAAATTTGAATATCTATAGTTCATAGAATTGATAAAAAGTTTAATTGCTGAGATTCTTATCATGTCATGTGATACTCTTGGTTAAGCTATGATTAAAATAAGTTATTGTTGAGATTCCACCACTGAAGAGTTGGTTTTACAGTCCTGGAGCCGGTAAGGACCGGAAGATCGAGATTGATATGTTATGTTATGTTTGGATCCGGATCGTATCCTTGGGATGGTGAAGGGAGGAGGGATAGCCTTGCCCTTACAACTACCCCACCTTGACGGAATCCAAAGTGTTGCTGGTCTGTGAGATAAATCATCAAAGGTTGTGTATAACGACCGCTGAGGTGACGGAACCTGCACTAGGCCGCCAGACCATGGAGAGATATGGTTGTAGACCGATCCCACCTCGAGGGCAGACTGAGGGCTGTAGGACTACCCTTCGAGTAGGCATCGAATTCGGGGCCTACAAACCACACCAGCTATGTGCGGTGGGACAGAGGAAGTTGTGAGGGTAGAATTGGCACATGTGAGACCGATGTCTTTGTGATAGGGCAGTGTGCAAAGTGATATTGTTGATTTGTTACTTATGGTCTATGTGACCTTAGCTGTGGTTGCAGGCCACGAGCTGGATCTAGGGTTGGTTAACAATCCCTCTGGATTGAGTGGGGAATGATACAATAAAATAAATTAAATGATAATTGCTAGATTTATTAAGTGTCTTATTTCACTATTACCTGTTTCAACTTCCATACCACCTGACCAGTTTTTATGTATTTTTCCATTTATAATTTTATACATGTTATCGATGTTTTGATATCCTTTCAACTCTGTTGAAATTACTGTGCCTCTCCATACTTAGACATGTATCTAACTCCTCTTGCTACGGTTCTTGTTTCCCTCCCACCGTAGATTGATTACAGGTTGAAGTTACATCACCGCGTGGATTCTCCTAACTAGGTCCTGGAGGGAGAAGCATCGAGTCTTTTGTTTATGTTTTTGTTATCTTATGCTAGTAGTTTGTAGTAGGACTTCTTGCAAAGATGTAATCTCTTTTTAAGTTGGAACATATGTAACTCAAACTTAAATGTTGCTTTAAATTAAAGTGTGTGGTTGCTATCTATTACTTGATGCTTCTTCCATAATGCTCTCGGGTTTTAATCTCCATGATTAGGAGTAAATTATGGAGGCAAAAATCCTGGACGTTACAAGTGTGGGGTCAAACATAGGGACAAGTAGAATAACAGAATAAGAATGTGAAATCTTACCTAGTCTAGATTAACCAAAAGCAATCTTTATGGGTGTTCCGATTAAGGAATGAATTTAACCTAATTAAGAAGTAAACCTAAATTATGAGAGATCAAAGAAGAAATAAATATGAATAAAGAAATCCAGATAAAAAGGGACTTGGATTGGGTTTCACCAATCAAGCCAACCTCAACCACATAAAAACTTCACTCCTACTTTATATATATTCTCTACTTGTCTTTCAAACAGTCATAAGAAAATATGTGTCCCTTCCTTCTCTCGAGATTTGGGCAGATGTCTATCTAATGGGGTTCCCTCTCTCGAGTTAATAATTGAAAGATCAGTGGAAGACAATACAACTTTTGTTATAGCAACTCCTCACTCTTGTGTATCATTACTATCCTATACTCCAAATCTTTTTGAATTCATTCTCTCAAACATTGTCCATATCAAATGTCGAACGAAGGTAGCTAATCATCAATCAAAACAATTTTAACAAGAGTAAAGGAACAAAACTTTAAAGAATATATTCCATAAAATAGGAAGATGAACAATTACATGGTTGGGAGGGCCTGACGGCTACTCCCAACCCAAATTAGGTTTTTAGTCACACATGTCCAAAGAAATAAAAAGAATACAACTAAAGAAAGTTATGATGCAGAAAAGAGAAAGAGAAGATCGATACAAGGGTAGATTGAATGATCGGTCTCCAACCTCTCAGTTGATATATCGGCAGTTGACAGTGGTGTCGATAATCTTTATCCTCATTTCTGATCTTGGCTTGAAGCAAGAAGGTCCTTTAGGTCCTTGGTGATGATGAAGGAATCAGTAGGGAGCAAGGTCGACAAATCTGGATCAAGGTATCTAGGCAGTTCGACATGTCTCGTCCTCTAGCTCTGGAAATTGAAAAGGTTTGGTAGCAGCCTCTCAACGTTCTCACTCCAAAAATTCAGATGCATGGTACGGCTGCGCTGGAGGCATATCTACAAGGTTAAGGCTTTTGACCCCTCTCCATCAATGTTGATGGTTTCCTATCATCGGGTCTATAAATGTCTAGGTTGATAGTGGATCTTATTACAATATTTGTCGATCGACATATATGTCGATCTCTTCTTTTTGTCGACAAAGTTCTTCCTTGCAAATGATTTGTCAATCTTCCCGTCGATAGGTCTATCAAGGTGATTCCTCGACAATGGTTCTTAGATGTCGATAATTCTATCGACATAGTCTATCAGTGGAATAATAGATGGAACTATCAAGGGTCCTCTACTCGATAGGTGTTTTGAGCGTTGGATCGATAACTTCATACCGAAAAGTGTTTGTCAATGTTGATGGACTAGGATATCGATGTTGTATCGACAGAGGTGAGTTTTTCCCTTTTGTTTGACACTCCTTCCCTCGATAGATGGTTGTCGAGGTTCTTCAATTCATTAGGTTGATTGATAACACCCAAATTTAGGCATCTATGCTAAGCATTTTTTTATGGTTTTGTGTTAATATAACCTTAATTTGTCCAAAAATAATCATAGATTCTCATCTTTTAATAATTTGTATCTTTTCATAAATAAAGTTGCTCAACTAGAAAATTTTGGGACTTACAGACACCGAACCTGAAAAGACATCTATTCTCTAAGATTTTTCCCAACACATGGTTTTTACAGCAGCTAGACTTCCATCCTTCGCGGCCGTGGTGGACTAAGCATTGCACTATGTGCACCAGCTTAGGAGACGGTGGTCCCACTAACTGACTAGCAGGCCCAAGAAGCTTTTGGTATCTTGGACCCTATTTTTTATGGCCAATCCTTTATCAGAATCCATCCTTACCAATCAGAAGGTTCATCGATGTGGGCCCATCGATCACCAAGTAATACACCCCCCCCCGGGTGGGTTTCATCCATAATGCCGTGACCACGACCACGGCCAAGAAGAACATAGCCGCGACCGCGGACAAGAATAAATGATTGTGACCGCGGTCAACGAAGCGATCACCGCGACCAAGGAGGATGTCGCGACTGCAGCCAAGAAGACACGGCCGCTACCGCGGGATCCACCTCGACCACAATCGCGACCGTGGGATCTACCATGACTGCAGATACGGGGTCTCCCATGAACAAGGCAGGTGTCATCACCATCGTCCACCTTCTCCTATAAATAATCACCCCTCATGACCTGAGAGGGGTTCTGGGATCGAGAGGTCCATGTTGGGAATTTTCGGAGGTTCCACGTGTTGGTCCTGACCTGTTCTAGTTCCCAGAGGTCTGTGGGAGAGTCCCAAGGTCTGGAAAGGCTGAGGTGCTCATCCTACATCCGTTCCTCTAGTTTTCTTCCATCTACGACCATTTTCTACCATCATTCGCCCATATCCTACGATTTCTAGCCATCTGCCACCTCCATACACCCACCAAGCTGTTGTTCAAGGCAGAATCAAAGAGAAAGGAGGCTAAGGAACCCAGAAGACCAAGGAGGATGACCAAAGGATGAGATCCAGCCTATACAAAGGCTAAGGAGTGAGATCCACCTCTCCTCTATGGCTAAATCTCCTCTTCTTCTCCTTTATTCTATTATTCTCCTTTGTTTCTGTACAAATGATATTTTTCCATCTTTGTTCGGTGCCAACTATGCTTGTCCATGGCTAGTTGAGCTCCTTCTTATCTGTGTAGCCCGTTTGGGGCATGTTTATATACTTTTACCTTAAGCAAGTAGTTTTATTCCAGATGTAGTATATTTCTTATTCTATCTTCTCTTTCTGGTTATGATTGTCGGCTTGGTTGATCTCTTTCTTGCTTGAACTAATATTTCTACCTATATCGAGAGATTCATTGTAGGAATATATATAAGAGAAGATAGTTTGGATCGGAATCTGAAAGGAGGACGGTTCAAGGTGATCCATGCAGAATCGTAGATCCGGGCTGAGCCCACTACCTGGTTCTACGTGGATCACATCTGTTCCTGATATCTCAGAATGTTCTAGACCTGAGAGGGTATCTAGAATGTTCTAGGATGTTGATTTGTCACCCTTGAGAGAGGTTTCATGTCATTGATGGGTTTTAGTCATGCTGCGTGAGAGCGAGTGGGATGACCCCACAGGAACGGATACCACAGTATGTACCATGTTTGAATGTAGGTTGCTTGCTCGGGCATTTGAGGGTTGTCTGCGCCTGAGAACGGGTGCATGGACTGCCCTACTTATGGTTACATAGCTAGGAACTCCTTCTCTCTTATTGGTAGATTCCTACGGACTCTATTTTGTTTTCTTTTCTTTGTTTTGTTTTATTTCGTGACAATCTGCTAGACTAGTTCTAGCTCCATAATTCTATCGACTATCAGATTGCCTTATCTGACTTAAGAGTGAGATCTTAAGCATCCTAAATGTCCCCACATCCCTGTATTCGACCCCGTATATCTACTTCAACCCTGTAATAAAGTTGTGGGGGTCCTTGAAGGTTTCAGGTTATAAATTTAAAGTTCAATTCCTTCTAAGTCCGCCTCCTTTCCAGACGCGCGATTCAGGCTAATCAACTTTTTGGCACCATTGCCAGGGAGGTGGTTTTCTACGTTTACATGTCCAAAGATTTTGTTCTATCATCCTTAATCCTGTATATATATGCATAGTTCTTTTTTTTTGTTTTACACATACTTGTTCATATATACTGAATAGCTTTCCTTTTTCTTATACCTTTTTAGCCATGGATCTTGCTTTAGCAAGACAAGTTATATTGTCCACTTGTCCTACTGAGTTTTTCCACAGTTTTGACTATTGGCAAATAATTGAAGGTCGTGCTCTACAACTAGTCAAGCTATACTCACCTCCACCGTCATCATATTTGAAATTCCAAAAAAGGAAATGGAAGATCAGCCCTCAACTTTCGCGTTGACATGGGATTGAGAGTTGATTAAAGCAGTGGAGCTAGTTGGAGAAAGTGTCAAAGCACTCACCTCCTCCTTAGCTCCTCATATCCAAGAAAATGTCGATCCTCTCCAACAACTACTAGAAAAGAAGGATCATCAGCTCCAAGTAGCCACTGAGATTGCATATCGTAGTAGAAGTATACTTCAAACTATTGAACAAGGATTTGTCCAAGTGCATCAATCTGATACAATGAGTTTCCAACATAAGTGCATGGCAGAATTGACGAATCTTGAAAGCATTGCTGTTCAAGTCCAACAGCTTCATGAAAAGGATGTGGAGCAGAGCAGGAGGCTTCGAGAGCTCATTGATATGTTTACCATTCAATCACAAATACCATCACACAACCATGAAGATTACAATCATCATGGCCACTCCAGTGGGCCTGAATTGATGCATGCTTCACCAACCTATTCACACCGTCAACTGGATTCACTCGGATTTTTCTATGAAGACCAACCCACCTGGGGAAGCCCTTCATTCTATCCAAATGATTCAGCTAATAAACCAATGGAAAATACAAGCCACATGCATGAATGGTTCTACGATGATGATGATCAGGGTAGTCAAACAACCTCACAACGTGAAGATCAATTTGAAGAACCTAAATCAGACATTGATCCAGACTAGAGTGATACCTCTCATATTGAGACTTGTCACTTCACTTTGAGCAGTACGCAGTCATGGTTTGGAACAATTTGTTCAATGAAAGTGATGACAACTATTCCTCTCAGTGGAGCGAGTATACCAACGACAATGAATTGGACCAGCATGAGCAGATGTTGTCCACAATTCCTTTTTAAGGGAGAGTTGACGTCAAGGGAGAAGGATGGACAATCCACTACAACATGGCTATTGAGAATGAATACAACCCAGACCTCATAGAATGCAATAAGCTTGGGGTGGTAGAACCACAAACAGACTTACATGGGGATACTTCTTGTTCAGAAGATGATTGGATGACTCAGATTGTACATGAAAGTTCATCTGAACATCCAACATCAAGTTTAGAGGAGGGGATAGAAGAGAGGATCCCTATATAATACTTGCAACCTCTCCACTCTATCTCATCTAGTGTTGACATCCTAGGACCTTCCTATTCAGATTCATACATTGATGGGTACCTTGAGGATGCTCTACAGAAGAATTCATTTCAGTGCAGTTCATGTAAATCCCAGCACAGAGATGACTTCACCGAGTTAGCAGATTTTATTCCTCTTCTCCAGACTCGGAAGGGCCCACCTCTCTGTCTATTCTGCTAGTACATGGTGGATCTGATCGGAGAGACACAGGTAACACAGACCCAAAAACTATGGATTTAGGATCCAAGTGTAGGAGTTGTAGGGAAGCCACCCCCTACTGTCTATACAATTTCTCTTTAAATTTAAGTTTTAAATTTTTGCATAATAAAGTCAATTCAAGTTTTGTCTTTCCTCTAACTATTTGAATTTAGTTTCATTTGCATCATTTAGGTTTCTTTTACTCTTTAATCCATGCATTTCCTCCTTTTTCACCTTGACAGCTGCTTTTGGTCTATCTTTTTGTAAGAAGTTATTTGGTATATCTTGTTGCTCTCCCATGGTGTTTGATTCTGAAGCTATTTTCAACACCTTCCACCATAATTTTATCTTCTTATGGTTCTAAAAGGTGTTTAATTAGATTTTCACTTGGTAGTGGAAGGACAGTGAGTGTGGTCCAACAGTGACGACCATGACTGTGGGCTCGCCGTAACTGCGACTGCGGGATTGCCTTGACCAGGACCGTGGGTCTGCGCAACTGCAACCGTGGGTCTCCATGACTGCGACTGTGGGCTATGTAGGACCGGGGTCAGCTTGACTGACTAGTATGTTGATTTGTCTCTTCTTTTTTTACCGACTATATCACTTTTGACTGAATATTACATCTTTTTACTGACCTTTCACTTTTGACTGGGTTTTTGTGCGCCTTTCCTAATTTTTCCGCCATCTAGGCACTAGGATAGCACGGTCAGGCCCTAGGTGAGATAATGCACCCAACCTATAAATACCCCCGGGTCGAGCCTTTCTTCCCCAAGCCCACCAACCGAGTTCTCTGCTCATCCATGCTACCCTCATCCCTTTTCCCTCTTCCATTGCTGGCTAGCAGGCTTGAAGCAGGCACAGAGTCAACTGCAGCAGAAACTACCCTGAAACCTCCCCCTCTGACCCGTGACCACCATCTGCTACTCCAGTGACTTGACTGTCTATGGCTGACTCCACCAGATCCCATAACTGCAGTCGCGGTCAGGGTACAAGTCGCGGTCGCGGCTAGCCCAGTCGCGGTCACCTTGGTCACAGTAGGGGTCGAATCACGGCCACCTCAGCCGTAGTGGTTGAGGCCACCTTAGTATTTGCAGTCAGCATCATGGTCGAGGTTGAGGTGTCTTGGTGTGATGGTGCCAACCTTAACCACGATTGCGACGACCAGACCAGCATTAGAAAATTGGCACCATGGATGCAATGAGAAATAGCTTTAAGAAGATCAAGAATATTTTATCACGAGAGAAAGGGGAAGGAATCTCATCGTCAATATCATAGCATGGGAACCGATATCCGTACTGCACCACATGAACCACAAACCCGGTGTATGAAGATGAGACTATGCTTTTCACTTTAGCAGGGTTCGGGTTGCAAGGGACCGATTCATACTACTGTCACATGTCGGCCACTCCTACGGACACCTATAGTGGTGATTTGTTGTAGGAAATCTCCAGTGAGAGAAGGTCAAGAGAACGCCACAATGTTGAGCTCCATACTTCGGCGGACCATTAGGAGAGCTTGTCTGTGTTGCATAGAGCTTCATCTCTAGGGGACCAACGCCGACAATCAACGGAACGGTTGACGTCTTTATGCCGGTCAACTTCATCATGTGATTCAGTTCAGGGGAGCAGACACCACCCCACTCATGAAGGTGTTAACCAATTCTCCCTACCTTCTCCCCTGTTCTAAAGTATGAAGCAAAAGAAGCAGTTTGATGCCTTAATTAAAGATAAGCACGGGGTAATAGGCTCAAGATATGTTGACCCTACAACACTCATTAGGCTCGAGATACAAGCACAAGTTGACAGGTATCTTGCAGTTGTTGGCCTAGACATCCTTGCATATATGCAGTGTGATGCTTATCATAGACTCACCTATGAGTTTTATGCTACGCTCGAGACCCCAAAAGGCCACCAACACATTGTCATGCATTTTCGCCTCTTGAATCAAACCTGTGAAGTCACTGAGGATCACCTCAATAGCTGGTTGTCACACTCTGCTAAAGACTGCGCGAAGATGTCCAGGGGCCGACTGGAGGCAGGGGACCGCAACTTTAACACTGCTTAAGCATGGAAGATGCTTACATGGGAAGATCAATATGTTGCTAGAAGCGTCAAAGCTTCACTGACATGATTTTATCGTGTGTATAATGCAAGTATACGTATCAATGTAATATAGGCCTTGTGAGGCCCGAGTTGAACTCAGGGAAACATGAATTTCAGTAGACTACTACTAACTGGTAGCGACCAGCTAAACCGATTAAAAGAGTTGATAGGTTTGAAAAAGAAAATAAAATAAAGGGAAAACAAAAGAGCGATGATTAAATGTTGGTTTAATCAAATGGAATGAGATTCCTTAGGATTGCCGATTTTACCACAGGGTCTCATTATACCTAATATCTTGCATAAATAACATAGATTTTATCGCATCTTGGATAGAGAGCCTGTAATCAAGATTGCCCGCTTCCACGGTACAATCTACTACCCAAATCTAAGCCAATTCTACCTTTGTAGAAATCTATATCTTAGATTAGGTGCATTAATGATGACTCTGGGTATCTCTCAACTATTCGTACGTTGCCTAGTCTAAGGAACGTATAAGATGGTGTATAAAAGTGGGTTTTCCGACCTTTAATCCCCTTTCCAGAGTAATTATTAGTCTAATTCTTTACCTATGGTCATGAAGCATAAGTAAATCAAGAAATATCCACAATTATATATCCAAGAAATGAGAATTCTATATTAATTCATACAAAAATTCAATATAACGGTTCCCCGGGCTACTCCCGGGTCCTAAGGAACGATGGGGATTAGCCTCGCATGGTTGAAAATGAAGAATACATAGGAGTAGAGAAGAAAAACGTGGGAAACATGGAGAAAACTTGTGTAATCCCTGATACGAAGGTGTTCCTGGAGATCCTCCTCGAGAAACGTGTGTTTTGCAGTCTTCCGACAGCAAAATTGCCCGTCGGAGGTGCCCAGATCGCCCGGTTGCCGGCCTTCGGCTCTCGTCTCCTCTCTCTCTCTCCTTCTTGGATGTCATGCGGCATGATATGAGATCTCCCTTAGGGCTGTTCGTGCTCTCCTTAGGTCATAGGACCACTTTACGGCACCGAGAAAGCTCAACCGTCAGATTAGAACGCTCCGTTTTAGTGCAAAAATTTGGCAGATCCCGACGTTGTCGATACCATCGACACCCAGGTCGATGGTATCGAGCATGATGTTCATATTTCCTTCCAAAATTGAGTTTTGGGGTTGATTCCTGATGAAATGTTGATACTATCGACACCAGGGTCAATGGTATCGACTCTGGACAGTGTGAAAGTACTTGAAAAAGTGTCGAAACATGTGCATAAGTCTGGGGATTATACAAAATCATATAAATATGATAAAATAAGTATATTTTGATGCAAATAGAGTTTAAAGGCCAACTATAGTGAATTATGCAAATATAATCAAGAAAATGACAAATATGTGCATAAAATAGATATAAAATAAGCCTGTAAAAGTGGCTCAAAACCCATACATCAACTACCCTAAGCTTAAACCTTGCTCATCCTCGAGCAAAAAAACTTTAGATCTGGTTGAGATAATTCGGCATAAGGACATAAATACATGAAATGCATCTGCATCATCCCCACTTTCTTTCCACAAACCGGCCCTCCTTGACCACTGAACACTAACTGCCCTCCAGGCAACCAAAAACCTATGTAAAAGATGTTCGTCCCCAAATCAATGAAACACTATCAATTAAAGCAGTTAATATGATAAACTCATCTGGTCCAAACTTGATGCATCTTGTCATCTCCTATCTACGTTGCTCATTTCCTAACTACCATCTAAATAGAAGCAGATCTCCTAGTATTCATGAATGAGGAGAATATCATGGGTGGCCTACCGATTAGAGCAACGGGTGGATGGGATAGGTGGTTGTGGAAGAGATGGAAGCACATAACAGTCAATCATGCAATACAAAAATTAATGACCTATCATGATGCAAAATGCAAGTGAAAATGTCCTAATGCTACAATTTTTGGTGGAATGATGCATGCACTATCATTCCATCTTAAGGTGAGATGGAATATTTAAGAAAACTACACCATGTGCTTATTCTTCTTAGTTCTCAGGTGAGAACATGTTCCTTTCTCCCTCTCATTCATACTTACTTCTCAATTCTTCTTTTTTTCTTTTCTTCTCTTTTAAAAAAAATCATTTTAAGCCCATATTTTCATAGATGACAATGAATTATTTGTCGGGCTCACTTCTTGTTACATAACTTGTATATTTGAAGCATTCGGAAGGTATGGAACAAGTTTAACACCTTTCATGTTTTCATAAGAACATACAACACATGATGTACAACTATATGCTCAAAAGATGTGCATGCACTACAAAATGACAATTATGCAATTAAATGACATGCACCTAAGGATAAAGTGCATGTATGATTACTCTATCCCTTTTTTTTTCATTTTTATGCAAACATGTGTGAAAATAGCTATAATGCAAGACCTATCTACATGAGATGCAATCAAAAAGTGAAAGACAGTAATGTGTTCCCATTTCTTATGGTGGAGTGTGAATGAGATTGCGGTGGATCAGATCATAAGACTAATTAACATAACCTTTTGAAAATATCATATGTCCCTCTCTAAAGACATGTGTATAGGATAACTAGAGGCTTTCTCTCTTAAACTTTAGTCTAAGGTCATGTTAGTATTTGATCGGTTCAGGCTCAACAACCTTGTCAATCACATTTCCTTGGACAATAAAGATGGTCATTCATGTCCCCATGTCTTGAAGCTGACTCACCCAAACACTTCCTCAGTTATGCAACTCAATTACTCACAAGAATAAGCTCAAAAAGTTTTCAATATGCTCTCATTTTTTCATGTGCACACAACCCAAGAGTAAAACTCCCAATTGAAACCATGCATTTATTGCTCCACAGATTACACTAGATAGATGTGGATCCTACAAAAGTAGTAAACTTAGAAATAAAAACAACTAATATTTCAAAAAATAAAAGAAACATGAATAAGTAAGTAAAAACTAAGATAGAGGGTTGTTCCAACACCCCCCCTAAGCTTGAATATGACTATGGCCTCATAGTCAACATTCCCACTTAAGAGGTGGAACAGCGGTACCATTCGCTTTGAAGTGTGGTGAAGAAGGATGGTTGGATGCTCAAGTGGACCAAGTGATGCTTGCTATCTCCCTCTTTGTGGTGGCCCATTTTTGTGTCTTAGTTGTTCTAAGATGTGACTTGCTTCATCCTTCTTTGCTCTACAAAAAATGGTGCAAAAAAATCTCGTTTTGACACCTTTTACGACCTATTTTATGTAGTTGTCCTATAGGTGTCGATACCATCGACACCAAGGTCGATGGTATCGACTTAGGCTCAGCAATTTTGGTGTACCAATGTATGTAAAAACCTGGGAAATCAAAAGTGTTGATACTATCGACATGGGTGTTGATGGTATCGATGTCTCTATCACCAATTTTTCTGAAAATCTTTAGGAATCTCAATACTATCGACACTAAAGTCGATGGTATCGACTCTTTCTCAGCGTTTACTGATCCAAACTCAATACTATCGACATGGGTGTCGATAGTATTGACCTTAAAATTCTGCACACTTCAAAACACGAGTTAGGGTACCCCTTTTACAAAAGTTATCAAAACCTAAGCAAAAACTAAGTACATCAACATAAAAGATCATAACCAAACATAAAATAACCCTAAAGTTGGGTTGCCTCCCAACAAGCACCCTTGTTTAATGTCCTAGGCTTGACATAAAGATACCTTTAACCTGGATTTTCAAGGGATGTCTCTAATGATTCATTTGGCAATTTGAATTCAACTCTATCATCACCAATCCCAAGTGTCAAGTAACCTCGCCCAATGGCAGTGATTACATCAGCCGTAGCTTGGAACGGCCTTCCCAATAGCATCTCACCTCCTTCCAGTGCATGCATGTCCATGACCACAAAGTCAACAGGGAAGATAAATTTGTTGACCTTGACTAGCACATCCTCGCATATACCTTGTGGCTTTACAATGGATCCATCTGCCAACTCAATTGTCATGGAAGTTTGTGTTGGCTTCTTCAATCCCAGCTTTTGAAAAGTGGCACGTGGCATAAAATTAATGCTTGCCCCTGAGTCACATTGTGCTTGTGGAAAATTTTGGCCACCTATGGAACATGGGATGTAGAAACATCCTGGATCTTTCCTCTTCTTTGGTAGCCTTCCTTGGATTATAGAACTCACTGTTTCATTAACACATAGAACATCTGTATCTTCGATCTGTCGTTTCTTGTTGATGATGTCTTTCATGAATCTTCCATATGAAGGAATTTTCTCTATAGCCTCCACCAATGGAATGTTAATGTGGATCTTTTGGAAGATCTCAAGAAATTTCTTGAAATGCCTTTGCTCTTTCCTCGGCTTTAGACTATCCGGGAATGGCACGCTTGGCTCCTTTATGCGCTTGTGCGGTGTCACATATGGGCTATTTGGGGTCTCCTCCCCTAAGCTTGCTGCAATGTCACCCTATGGCGTAGGCTTTGGCATGTCATTCACGATTGGTGTGGCTTGTGGCTGCTCATCCTTCTCGGCGGTAGTAGCTCCACTGCGAAGTATGGCGTTCACCTGCTCCTCTTGCCTAGGTGTGGGCACGGCTGTGATGGGTTCTTGGTGGGATTTGTTGAATGGATGACATTCTCCTAGTAGTCCATATAAGCTATGGGGGTATGGCACACTAGGTTTAGCCTCCGTTTCAAAATGCATTTTGCCCTTTTCATGGACCTCCCCCACCGGGGGCTCTGTCTCCTTAATCACAGATATATACTTCACTTGATGATGTACTTGAGCAACCTCTTCATTCCCAGCTAGTTTTTGTTGAATGATTTGCTTCATGGCATCCACCTCAGTTGCAATTTGGGTTATGGACGTCTCTAGCATCCTCAGTTGTCCACCATGGCTCTGTATCTGCTACCCAAACTGGTTCAAGTACTCATTATGTGACTATATTGTCTTGGCGAGTGAGCCCATCATTTCCTGATTTTGCTTCACCACCTGACTAAGCAATTCATTATTCTTTTCCTCTAGGCTAGGTTGCGGTTTCTGAAAATTGTGTTCCTTCCTCCAATCGTAATTGTTATTTCTATATCCATGTTGATGTATATACTTTGCATGTGCTTCATCATCAGACCCATTGTCCTCTTTCTCTAGGAGCTTCTTGGCTATAAGATCCATCTTGTCATTAAGAGCTTTGATGGCCTTTGCTTCATGTGTCATGCCAACCTGCTCGGGTGCATCGCTTTCACCCCAAGACTGCTTTTTGGACATGTTCCTTAGAATCTCCCAACACCTTGTGTCTGTGTTGTTTAGAAAGAAACCAGAACCTGTTGAGTCCAAATTGCTCCTATCATGTTCATTTAGGGTGAAGTAGAAAATTTTAGCTTGCTTCTCCTTGTCTAAGTCGTGATGTGGACACTTCCTCAGCATTATCTGGAAGTGCTCCCAAGTTTCAGAATAAGTTTCACCGGCTCGCTGGCTGAAGTTGTGTATCTTCCGCACTAGATCGTTCATCTTTTCAGGTGAAAAGAACCTCTCAAAGAACATCTCAACCATGTGATCCCAAGATTCAACGTACTCGTCATCCAAATTGTGCAGACATTCCCAAGCATTGCCCGCTAAAGAACTGGGAAAAAGTTTCAGGTAGAGTGTCTCTTGCGGGAACCTGTCAATCTTTATCATATCATAGTTTTCCACTAACGTGCTGATGTGGGTCACCGGATCTTCATTCTTTTGCCCATGGAATGCATTAGATTTGACCAAATTAATTAGCCCTGGATCAATTTTATAGTTAGGAATGTTGATGGCCAACCTCTTGATTGGCCCCTTAGAAGTAGAGGAGGAAGAAGCCTTGATCTTCTCCCAGATTGTTTGCTCCTCATTTGCCGCTCCGTCACCCATTATTACATTACTAGTACCTAAAATTTCAAATGGTAGTGTATAAACCGGTACTAATAATTAAAACAATTAATAAGATTTGTAATTCAGTTCAAAAGATTAAAAGAAAAAATATAGGAATTAAAAGTGGCCTAGTGTGGCCGCTCGCAGCACTCCTAGTGTTAAAATTCACCGTTTCCCCGGCAACGGCACTAAAAACTTGACACGATTTTATCGTGCGTATAATGCAAGTGTATGTATCAATGTAATATAAGCCTTATGAGGCCCGAGTCGAACTTAGGGAAACGTGAATTTCAGCAGACTACTACTAACTGGTTGTGACCAGCTAAGCTGATTAAAAGAGTTAATAGGTTTGAAAAAGAATATAAAATAAAGGGAAAATAAAAGAGTGATGATTAAATGTTAGTTTAATCAAATGGAATGGGATTCCTTAGGATTGACGATTTCACCACATGGTCTCGTTATACCTAATATCTTGCATAAATAATATAGATTTTATCACATCTTGGATAGAGAGCCTATAATCAAGATTGCCCGCTTCCACGGTATAATCCACTACCCAAATATAAGCCAATTCTACTTCTGTAGCCATTTATATCTTAGATTAGGCACATTAACGATGACTCTGGGTATCTCTCCACTATCCGTACGTCACCTAGTCTAAGGAACGTATAAGATGGTGTATAAAAGTGGGTTTTCTGACCTTTAATCCCCTTTCCAGAGTAATTATTAGTCTAATTCTTTACCTATGATCATGAAGCATAAGTAAATCAAGCAATCTCCACAATTATATATCCAAGAAATGAGAATTCTATATTAATTCATGCAAAAATTCAATATAACAGTTCCTCGGGCTACTCGCAGGTCCTAAGGAACGATGGGGATTAGCCCGACATGGTTGAAAATGAAGAATAATAGGAGTAGAGAAGAAAAATGTGGGAAACATGGAGAAAACTCATGTAATCCCTGATACGAAGGTGTTCCTGGAGATCCTCCTCGAGAAACATGTGTTTTGCAGTCTTCCGACAGCAAAATCGCCCGTCAGAGGTGCTCGGATCGCCCGGTTGCCAGCCTTTGGCTCTCATCTCCTCTCTCTCTCCTTCTTGGATGTCGTGCGGCACGATATGAGATCTCCCTTAGGGCTGGCTGTGCTCTCCTTAGGTTATATGACCACTTTACGGCACTGAAAAAGCTCAACCGTCGGATTAGAATGCTCTGTTGTAGTGCGGAAATTTGACAGATCCCGACGCTGTCGATACCATCGACACCCAGGTCGATGGTATCAACCATGATGTTGATATTTCCTTCCAAAATCGAGTTTTGGGGTTGATTCTTGATGAAATGTCGATACTATCGACACCAGGGTCAATTGTATCGACTCTTAACAGTGTGAAAGTACCTGAAAAAGTGTTGAAACATGTTCATAAGTTTGGGGATTATACAAAATCATATAAATATGATAAAATAAGTATAATTTTATGCAAATAGAGTTTAAAGTCCAACTATAGTGAATTATGAAAATATAATCAAGAAAATGACAAATACGTGCATAAAACAGATAGAAAATAAGTCTGTAAAAGTGACTCAAAACCCATGCATCATTCACACATCCACAACTCGGCACTTTGTTATCTGCATCAGGTGATCATGAACTACATCTTAGAGAAGCAAGACAGTTAAGGGGTGCTCAGATCAGCAGACCTCTATATTTTGTAGTGTGTGATGTGGTCTATTATCGCACTAACAAATTTACTCGGGGTTGAAATCCCAGAGTTTTTAACCAAAACTTGTGCAATAATACCACCTGCAAGCGAATGGGTCTTATTGCAGTATAGTTAAGGATTGTATCCCAATGGACAATGTTTTTAAGAATTGTTTCTAGTCTAGTTTAGCTCAAGTAAGACTAATATTTAGAACAAAGGTTGATTTGATTTTAACTAAACTAAGTGCAAGAAAAGTAAAGTATAGGATTAAAGTTGAATCTAAATTAATGATGAAGATCGCTGGGGTGGTCACGGGTTTCACCACCACTACACATGCAAACATATCCAATCACAAACATCCAGGCAAGATCTAACTATCCAAAAAGAGTTGCTGCAAACCCTCCATTAGGATGTTTAGGTTTGCGTAAGCATCACCTTAGGCATTAGATTTCTCGTCGCCATCCAAATAATGAACTTACGGCTCCGAAAATACAGATATCCAATTGAAGTTGTGGCCCTCCGTTAGGATGTTTAGGCATACATAAGCGTCACTACGGGCTAGATGGCTCATCCCCTCACGGATCACACACTTACAACCTCAAGGAATCCCATCCGATTTCTCATCAGGGAGTCAACCGCGTTAATCGACATTCAAATCCTACATATAGAAGTTCTCGCAACATAGGAACGAACAAGATAAATGCAAGCAGGTGATCAATCCACAAGCACACATCGATGATTAACAACAAAATGAAAAGTTACATACATGCCATGGAATGTTTAATGAAAAGACAAATAAGCATGGGCAGCGGGGCTAGTCCCCGCACCCCAACAAAAAGGAACTACTCGCTCATGATGCGAGGAACAAAAAGAACAAGAAAGAGGGAAGATCCCACCATGAGCATGACGCAGAAGATAGTCGTAGCTCAGTGAAGATACAGTCTTCTACGCCACGTCAGAGCAGATCTGAACAAGGAGCGAGGGACACCACGGAAGATGGGGCAGACCTTCTCTCTCTACCTTCCTTCTCATCTCGACCTCCTTGCTCGCAAAAAGAGGAGTAGGTTGTGGATACATAGGCGGAGGATTTGCCCAGGGTCGAGCTCACAAAAGAGTAGCCTAGTGGCATCCTGGATCTGCCGCCCAAATGAGGACCATGCTGGTCCTATTTATAGGCTTGGGTAGAGTCCCACTCGGTTTGGACTTCTTTTACAATTTTCACAGTTTGGGAGCAATCAGTTTAGTCTCTCACGTTTTGGGAAACTGAGAGGTTAAATAGTAGAACTTGGTCTCCCACTTGAATGTCCTTTCTTTTCAGATGACCATCATGCCAAAGCTTGGTGCGTTGTTTGTAGATTCGTGCATTCTCATAGGATGTCATCCGGAGTTCATCCAATTCTTGAAGTTGCAGAATCCTGGCTTGGCCAGCTTTCTTCAGGTCAAAATTTAGTTGTTTGATTGCCCACCATGCTTTGTGTTCGAGTTCTACAGGAAGATGGCATGACTTTCCATAGATTAATTGAAATGGTGTAGTTCTAAGAGGAGTCTTAAAAGTGGTTCGGTAGGCCCACAAGGTGTCATTGATTTTCACTGACCAATCTTTTCGGTTGCGGCCTACTATTTTTTCCAAGATAGCCTTGAGTTGATAGTTAGAAACCTCTACATGCCCACTTGTTTGTGGGTGGTAGGGGGAAGCTACCTTTGCTTTACACCATATTTCTTTAACAACACTTCAAATCTTCTTTCCAGAAAATGAGAACCTTCGTCGGATATCACAATGTGTGGGACTCCAAAACTGGAAAAATAATATCTTTGAACATCTTGATAACTGGTTTGGAATCGCTAGTTATAGTTGGTATGGCCTCTACCCATTTTGAGACGTAATCCACCATGACTAGGATGTAGAAAAATCCATTTGAAGATGGGAATGGACCCATGTAGTCCACACCCCAAACATCAAAAATCTCAACTTATTGCCACATTTTAAGCGGCATCTCATCTCTTTTCGTAATGTTACCAGTTATTTGGCATTTGTCACATGATAGAACAAAGTTGCAGAAATATTTGGATATGGTTGGCCAAAAGAAACCACATTGCAAAACCTTCAAAGTAGTTTTCTTAGAACTCATATGGCCTCCAACTGGGCCTGAGTGACATTTTTCTAAAATGAGTTGGGCTTCTTCCTCGGAAATACAACATCTATAGATACCATCAGCACAAAGCTTGAATAGGTACGGTTCATCCCAATTATAATGCTTCATATCATGCCTAAATTTCTTCAGTGCATTTCTGGTGCATTCAGGGTGGATGACACTAGCGGCGAGGTAGTTCACATAGTACGAGTACCAAGGGGTAGCTTCTGAGACTTTCATGAGTTGGTCGTCTGGAAGAGAATTGTTAATCGGGATATTCTCGGTTTCCAAAGTGTTGATACAACTGAGGTGGTCTGCTACAACATTCTTTGTGCCTTTCTTATCTCTTATCTCCAAATCAAATATTTACAAGAGGAGAATCCATCTGATCAACATGGGATTTACATCTTTCTTTGCTAGGAGGTAACGGATAGCGGCATGATCTATGTAGACAATGACTTTAGAACCAATGAGGTAGGATATGAACTTGTCAAAGGCATACACGACTACAAGGAGTTCCTTCTCAGTAGTTGCATAGTTCCCCTAAGCTTCGTTGAGGGTCTTCAATGCATAGTAGATCACATAATGTTTCTTCTCTATACATTGGCCTAAAACAGCACCCACAGCATAATCACTGGTATCACACATAATTTCAAATGGGTGATCCCAATTAAGAGCTCTGATGATGGGTGTTGTTGTAAGGGCATGCTTCAGGTTGTTGAAACTCTTGACACATTCTTCGTCAAAATGGAAATCAACATCCTTTAGCAACAAATTCATCATCGGCTTGGTTATCTTAGAGAAATCCTTAATAAATCGTCTATAAAAGCCGGTATGACCAAGGAACGCACGAACCTCTCTTACATTTGTCGGGATAGTGAGTTTGGAAATCACTTCGATTTTCACTCTGTCTACTTTAATTTCTCTAATATTGACTCTATGGCCAAGGACAATGCCTTCCTTTACCATAAAGTGACACTTCTCCCAGTTTAACACAAGATGTGCTTCTTCACATCATTTGAGGACAAGGGAGAGATACTTCAGGCATGAATCGTAAGAATCTCCGTAAATGAAAAAGTCGTCCATAAAAACTTCCATGATATTTTCAGTGAGACCAGTGAATATAGCCGCCATGCAACGCTGGAAAGTTACAGGCACATTACAGAGACCGAATGGCATCCTTCTAAAGGCATACGTCCCAAACGGGCAAGTAAAAGTTGTTTTCTCTTGGTCATATGGATGTATAGGAATTTGATAGAATCCAGAGTAACCATCAAGATAGCAGAATTATTCTTGGTGAGCCAGCCGCTCTAAGACCTGATCAAGAAACATCCTCCACCCGGTGACGGTTCGAGTGGGGATGAGTTCATTATCTTCATTATGTACCATAGTAGTTCCACCCTTCTTAAGGACAACATGCATAAGGCTTACCCATGGAGAATCGGAGATCAGATAGATGATACATGTTGTAAACAACTTAATAGCTTCAAGACGAACAACTTCTGTCATATTCGGATTAAGCTTCCTTTGGTGTTCAACAGTCTGCTTATGGTCCTCCTCCATGGAGATTTTGTGCATGCACAACGCTTGACTAACCCCGGTGAGATCACTCATCTTGTATCTGATGGCTTTTCTTCTTTCCTTTAATTCCGTCTGGAGTTTATCTTCTTGTTCTTCCATTAGATCTGAATTTATGATGACTAGGCAGACCTTAAGGCCATCTAAAAACATGTACTTCAATCCCTCAGGGAGGGGTTTCATTTCAGGGGCTTCTGGTTTCTTGCAGGATTCTTCAATTGTATTCATAGCCTTGAGTTCCTCAATTTTGTCTTCATGATCTTCTTTAGTAGTTTTGAGGTGGAGGACACAATTCTTCACTTGTTCGTCAACAGAGTAATTAGCAGATGAGTTCATCAAAGCCACTTCTAAAGGATTGTCTTGTTCATAATAATGTTGTGTAAGGAGTGACATTTTCTCTATGAAATTGATTAGATAGACTTCTTCTTGAATACTAGGTCTTCGCATACTTTCAAAAACTTTGAACTCGAGAGTTTCTCTACCTAGTCTAAGGAGCAAGGTTCTTGCTTCGACATAAATTAAAGCTCTTGTAGTGGCAAGGAATGGATGACCAAATATGAGAGGGTATCTGGCGTCTTCTTTTATGTCCATAATGACAAAGTCACACGGAACATAGGAGTCTTTGCCTACCTTGACAGGGACATCTTCAATGATTCCCAAGGGGAGAGTCACAGTGTTATCTGCAAGTTGTATGTTCATTCCAGTCGGGAACAGTTCAGCAAACCCTAGCCTCTTGCAAAGGCTAAGTGGGATGATAGAGATGCTATCACCTAGATCGGCCAATCCCTTCTTACAAGAGGAGTCACCGATATGGCACGAAATCCCAAAAGATCTTGGGTCATTCTGCTTCTTGGGCATCTTGCTCTAGATGATATCTGATGTGGTTGTTGCGAACTTCACTGTCTCATACTCTTTAGTTATATACTTCATTGTGAGGAGAGACTTTAAGTACTTTGTCCATGTTGGTATTTTAGCTAGCGCATTAAGAAAGGGTATATCAACATGGAGTTTCTTCATAGCTTCTTTAAACTTGTTGAATCGAGTGTCAAGCTTTGTCTACCTCAAACGATCTGGGAAAGGAGGGTGAGGCTTGTACACTGGCACATCTGGCTCAGGTGTTTCTTCAACTTCTGTAATGGTAGGTTCTTTAAAACTTGCCTTGTCTGTTTTATCAGCAGTTACTGCCCCTTTTGGTTGAGACACAGGTATTGTAGAGTCTTGGACAACCACAAAGTCACCCTCATCAGAAATATCCACATGTGTCTTGACAGGAGGATCGGAATAGTTTTTCCCAGATCTGGTGGTCACAGCCTTCAGTTGCTTAGGGTGCTTAGGATTATTATCTGGTTGGCCAGAAAAGGCTCCAGCATGTGGCTTCATGCTAGCTGCAAGTTGAGCTAGTTGAGATTCAATGGCCTTCTGATGGGCTTGCTGGTTAGCTATCATAGTCTGATGCGACTGCAACATCTTCTCAATGGTCGACAACTTGTCATCATGAGAGATGGAACTGGCTTGTTGCCCTTGTTGTTGGTTCTAGTAAGGAACTTGGTTGGGATTCTGGAATTGAGAATTGTTCTAATAATTGTTGTAGTTCCTGTTCAGGAGGTTACCTCTAAAGTTTCCTTGATTTCTAAAGTTTTGTTGTTGGTTATACTGAAATCCCGACGGAACTTGTTGGTGGTTGTTAGAACCAAATTGTTGGGAGTTTTCTGCTCCTGAAGGATTTCCATATTGAAAACCAGGATGGTTCCTTTTCTAATTCGGATTGTAATATCCTTGACCAGGGATGGTGTTGACAGCATTAAGATTTTCCATTTGACCATTATCTCCTAGGCCACAAATGTTGCTCAGAACAACATCGTAGAGGACATTGCAGGCTAATGTAGAATGATCAGTGCCTTTACATGCTTCACAGAACAGTGAAGCTGACTTGATCTATTCTTGTTGTTGATGGGGTGAGCGTCTTCTTTCATAGGCAGCAAGAGATGATTCGAGATGGTCTTTCTTGGCAACTAAGAGCTTGAGGGATTCAGCGATAGACTTGTACTCAGGAATAGCTTCAGCCGTAGCTACCCTCAATACTCCTTTACCTATAGATCTACCCCAATTAGCTTGATTTTCAGCTCTAAGGGTGACAACCTTCCATGCGCTGTCATAACTCTGACGCGTGAAGTTTCCTCCAGATGAGGAGTCTAAGAACCTCTTGATGTCGTCATCCACACCCCTATAGAAGATCTCAATGGGCTGATTCTTAGGAATTCCATGGTGTGGACACTTGTGTAGAAGCTCTTTGTATCTTTCCCATGCTACATCTAGGGATTTTCCAGGGACCTGAGTGAATTGAGTTATACGTCCCCTGATTTCATAGGGGAGAGAAGGAGGATAGAACTTCTCTAGGAAGGCATTTTGAAGTTGTTCCAAAGTGGTGATGGGTTCGCATTGCAAGGAGTTATACCAACTCATAGCTCTATCGGCAAGAGAATATTTGAAGAGATAGAGTCAGACGGCATCATCTGTGACTCCATTTTGCTTTGGCATAGCACATAGATCTATAAACCTCAGAAGATGCTCCTGACTATCTTCTCCTTGCTTACCATATAATGGGCTATTTTGAAGCAAGGTGATCCAATGTGCCCGTATCTAAAAATTTGGAGCGTTGATGGGAGGAGGTTGTACTAGGTGGTGAACATCAGCAGCTTTAGGGATTGAGAACTCCCTAAGGTCTTTTTGTAACTCAGCTGGTTGAGCTGCCGCTTGAGCTTCTTGGATTTCTTCTTGAACTACAGCTCGGGCTTCTTGCATAAGCCTTTCTCTTTGTGCATTAAGGGCTTGAGCGACCCTTCAGGCTATTTCCTCCTCTTGAGCCATCCTTTCTTGGTTATCTCTACCTTGACGATGAAAGGTTCATTCGATCTTAGGGTCAAAGCTAGCAGCAAGGCCAGAACTGTTTGAGCGGTGCATGCACTAGTCTTTAAGAGTACCTAGGATGGAAAGATCTTTTGGAGGTAAGGTTGACAAAGTAGAACCGAATTCAAGAGAATGATCAATAGTATCAAAAGAAAAAGAAAAATCCTAGATTATCCTCAAAAGAACTAGATTTAACTAGATGATTTCGTTGTCCCCGACAACGGTGCCAGAATTTAACGTGGTCTATTATCGCACTAACAAATTCACTCGGGGTTGAAATCCCTGAGTTTTTAACCAAAACTTATGCAATAATGCCACCCGCAAGCGGACGGGTCTTGTCACAGTATAGTTAAGGATCGTATCCCAAGGGACAACATTTTTAAGAATCGTTGCTAGTCTAGTCTATCTCAAGTAAGACTAATATTTAGAACAAAGGTTTATTTGAGTTTAACTAAACTAAGTGCAAGAAAAGTAAAGTACAGGATTAAAGTTGAATCTAGATTAATGATGAAGATTGCTGGGGTGGTCTCGGGTTCACCACCACTACAAATGCAAACATATCCAATCACAAACATCCAGGAAAGATCTAACTATCCAGATAGAGATGCTGCAAACCCTCCGTTAGGATGTTTAGGTTCGTGTAAGCGTCACCTTAGGCATCAGATTTCTCGTCGCCATCCGGATCATATAGGCGGAGGATTTTCCCAGGGGCCGAGCTCGCAAAAGAGGGACACCATGGCAGACCTTCTCTCTCCACCTTCCTTCTCCTCTCGACCTCCTTGCTCGCAGCAAGAGGAGCAGGTTGTGGATACATAGGTGGAGGATTTTCCCAGGGGTTGAGCTCACAAAAGAGCAGCCTGGCGGCGTCCCAAATCCGCCGCCTAAATGAGGACCATGTTGGTCCTATTTATAGGCTTGGGTAGAGTCCCACTCATTTTCGACTTCTTTTGCAATTTGCACAGTTTGGGAGCAATCGGTTTAGTCTCTCACGATTTGGGAAACTGAGAGGCTTCCTCACAGTCTTGAGACTGTGAGGGTCTTCACGGTCTTGAGACAGTGAGTTCTGCCTTCACAGTTTGGGACTCGCTTGCTTCCTTCTCGGTCTTGAGATTGAAACCGATCAGCCACCTCTTCACAGTCTTGGAGCAACCGGCCTCCGTCCTCACTGTTTGGGATAGCGAGTAGGCTCTTCATGATCCTCCTGATCGGTCACGCTGATCCACGGTTTTAGAAACCGATCACTTCCTCACGGTTTTGAAAGTTCTAGGCCTTCACAGTCTTGAGACCATAAGGGGGGCTAGCAATCTTGAGACCGCTAGGGTAGGTGTCGGAGGTAGTAGACGATCGCGTTGTGAATGGAGGAGGAAGGGCGTCGTGGAGGCAGGGAGATGTATGGATGGTGTTGTTGTGGAAGGATGTGGTGGAGGATGAGACATGCAAGGTGGATGGAGGAGTAGGCGGCGCGGGGGTTGGCGGAGCGTCGACTGAATTATTGTGGTCTCGGTGGTGATGGAGTCTCATGGTTTTGGTGGTGATGTAGGTTGTGAAGACCGTAAGGTCGAGGAGGAAAAGGTAGAAGTTGACGATGGCACGCGAGGGTCTATGGGGGAGGTGGAAGACTAGAGGCGACGTCGTTGTGATTGTTGCAAGTGGACGGAGACGGTGGTGGCACTGAGCGACGACGATCGAAGGAGGAGGACAATCAAGTGCAGGGGGACGTTTCTCCTTACGGTCTTGGGATCGTGAGGGCTCTCACGGTCTTAATATTGTGAGGGCTCACACGGTCTTGAGACCGTGGGAAGGGTTGAGGGTGTAAAATTGTTAGGGCAGATCGCATGGCCAAGACTGCTAGGGCAAAACTAAGAGAGAAAACCAAGAGGGCAGGTTGCACGGGTGAAACTGAGAGGATCAAGGCTGAGGCTGGACCTTGATCTATGATCGGACAGAGGGGAGATGGTTGAGAGTGGAGGTGAGGGTGATGGTGAAGCACACCACTGTGGTGATGGTGGTTATGATGGAAAGTGTGGTAGATGAAGGTTGCTTGATGAAGGTGGATCTAGGGTTGAGTGAAGGTGGGCCCCCAACTGAAGATTCAACCTTATTGTGACCTGCATGATCTGCATGAAATTCATATAGAACTCCTTAATAGGCTTCATAATCCAATCAATTAAGAAAGATTGTGTATTGCAAGATTTAGGAGATGAAAGTGAATGTATTGAGTCGAATTGGGCCCAAGATGGCGACTGAAACCACGATGAATATGCATTCATTAGTGTGAATAAATAGGAAGAAAAGTGAATGTGGGGAACTTCATTATGTTCCACTTTCACAACTCTTTCAAGAAGTAGGTCCAATTCATGTAGATGGCAGGCGTTATCACTTTCATAGCACGCCGTCTTAGGATTGGAGATGGACAATTGGCACTTATGCAGGAAAAGGCCGAGTGGTCCAAGTTGGACTTGGATCACTTGATTCGCTCAGGGGTGGTCAAGTAGTGTAGCATAGGATATCCTTATATATTCGGTTACAGCAAGCATAGAGTACTACTGCCAGAAAATGTAGAGTTTGCATGTCGAACAACACTTATGGACGTCTCTCTATTGGACACCCAGGGAAACATTCGTCAGGCGGGCAGAACTATAGGAGCATCTACTTCAGCACCACCAATGCCAGAAACTCAAGAGGCCAGAAATAGATAGGGGAAACCTTTCATGACATACCATATCAGGGAGGGCCCTACATAGAGATTCCTGCAGCAGATTACCATCATCCTCCTCAGCATGAGCAATACGCCCCAAATCTCAACTCGGGGAACCTTTATGAGTTCATGACTGATTTCAGGGCTGACTCTGGCAGACGGTTTGATACGCTAGAGCAGGATGTGCAATACCTCAGACAGAGGTTCGACATAGCTTTCCCTCCACCACCTCCACTGACTTTTCAACATCCATTTCAGCAGCCCCACAGACCTTTCTACTAGTCGAACCAGGACTTTGGACAGTCATTCCACTTTCAGTAAGGAATACACTAGGACTATGAGAATCCACCAAGCGGCATTGATGATCTGAACCAGTATATAAATTGTGACTACCAGTAGCAGCTATTTTCCATGTCATCCAGAGCTTGAGATTTTCTCGAGGACAAGCAAAATTTTTAAGCTTGAGGTGGTGGTAGGGTGTACCACCATCTATCTTCCGCTTTTCTCTTTTATTTCTTTGCATGCATGCATGTTTATTTTCTATGTTCCTTGCATTTAGCATAAATTTTCAGCTTTGTAAGACTTTGTTTTGTAATTTGTAGCTTTGCAATCAAGGATATGTGATGCAAATCTTAGAACTAAATGCTTATGCCTAAATGCACAATTTTCATCTTAAACTGCTTGACCTTTTGCTTGACTTGTTCTTTGACTCTTTCCTTAAGTTTGGTAATAAATCTAAGGTTATGCACCTTTTTCATAGCTTAAAATGTTATTCCCTTGATCAATGTTATGAATGACAAACCCAGGATATAGGACCGTTGGAAAGAACCTAGAGTTTAATCAAAACTCCAAGCCGCATTTTTTTATGAACTTGCCTCTATTCTAAGGACCCTTGAATCATAATTACTATCTTTTCACACAGGTATCAAGTGGATGATGATGAGTTTTGAGCTATAATTAAGTTGAAGTGTTTTTCCTTGATGGTCTGTGTGTCCTCTCACCTTAGATTGAGTCAAAAAGGTGAAAATTAAAAATTTGGAAAATAGGCTTGGCCGCCCACAAAAATCCCAAAAATATCAAAATAGTTCTCACCCAAGCCTATAAAAATAGAATGCAAAGAATAAAAGCCTGAGAGTGAATAAATGAGCGTTGTTTTCTCTTTTTGGAGAGTTAAGGATGGTGCACAGTCAGTTTATAACTATTCTCATGAACGTGGGTATGTCGTGCCTGGTAGTGCCATCCTAAGGCTCATTAGAGAGTCACTAGGAACCCCTAGGAGACCTATGAGATCATCCCACTAGTAGGGTTGGTTCAAGCACAGTACAAGGAGTTTGTCTCACTTCTTTGGGCCAACTAGCTCAGACTGCAGGGACTGTTGCTCATTACATGGACCAACCTGGCGTAGATCAAGATCCTCAGAAGTCATTAGAGTCTTTTTGCTTTTGTTGCTTCTTAGGACCTGAATAAGCGGGAGATGAATTGTTCCCTATTAATCTACATGAATACATGATGATGGCTCACTGCTCATCACCCGTGTGATCACCTATGTGATAGTGCTTTTATGTTGTATAATTATGATTCAAACCCTCATGAGTATTATTGACATGATTATAGTGAATTCACTTAATCTTGTCTGGACACTCTTTGATCTTACTTTAGCATGATTGTGCTCCATTGGTGGGGGTTTGTTCTGAAATGGCATGGGTCAAGAAAATTAATGTTTTAAACTATTTTTCTTAACCTTAGCATTTATTGCCAAGCTTAATTTGGATGTTATCTTTTTGTTCTTTGAGCATAGTCTTACTTGAGGACAAGTAAATGTTTAAATTTAGGCATCTATGCTAAGCATTTATTTATGATTTTGAGTCAATATAGCCTTAATTTGCCCAAAAATAACCATAGATTCTTAACTTTTAGTAATCTATATCTTTTCATAGATAAAGTTGCTCAACTAGCCAATTTTGATACTTGCAGGCATCGAACCTGAAAAGACATATATTCTCTAAGATTTTTTCTCAACACATGGTTTTTGCAGCAGCTAGACTTCCATCTGTCACAATCGCGATGGACTAACCATCACACTATGTGCATCAATGTAGGAGATGGTGGTCCCACTAGTCGGTATCTTTGACCCTATTTTCGATGGCCAATCCTTTATCAGAATCCATCCTTGCCAATCAGAAGGTTTATCGATGCGGGCCCATCGATCATTAAGTAATACCCCCCACCCCACCCCCCAGGGGTGGGTTTCATACATAATGTCGCGATTGCGGCCAAGAAGAACATAGCCGCGACCGCGGTCAAGAAGAAATGACTGCAACTGCGGTCAAAGAAGAGATCACCGCGACCAAGGAGGATGACGAGACCGTGGCTAAGAAGACATGGTCGTGACCGTAGGATCCACCTTGACCATGACTGTGACCACAGAATGATCGCAACTGCGGGGTCCTCCACAACCAAGCCAGGTTTCGTGACCATCTTCCACCTTCGCCTATAAATACCCACCCCTCACGGCCTAAGAGGGGTTCCGGGATTGGTAGGTCTAGGTTGGGATTTTTTGGAGGTTCCATGTGTTGGTCCTGACCTGTTCTGGTTCCCAGAGGTCTATGGGAAAGTTCCAAGGTCTAGAAAGGTTGAGGTGCTCATCCTACATCCGTTCCTCTAGTTTTCTTCCATCTACCACCATTTTCTACCATCATTCGCCCATATCCTACCATTTCCAGCCATCTTCCACCTCCATACACCCACCAAGTTGTTGTTTGGGGCAGAATCAAAGAGAAAGGAGGCCAAGGAACCCAAAAGACCAAGGAGGATGACCAAAGGATGAGATCTGGCCTATACGGAGGCTAAGGAGTGAGAGACACCTCTCCTCTACAGGCTAAATCTCTTCTTCTTCTCATTTCTTCTATTGTTCTCCTTTGTTTTTGTACAAATGATGTTCTTCCATCTTTGTTCGGTGCCAACTATGCTTGTCCATGGCTAGTTGAGCTCCTTCTTGGCTATGTAGCCCATTTGGGGCATGTTTATGTACTTTTACCTTAAGCAAGTAGTTTTATTCCAGATCTAGTATGTTTCTTGTTCTATTTTCTCTTTATGGTTATGATTGTTGGCTTGGTTGATCTCTTTCTTGCTTGAACTACTATTTATACCTATATTGAGAGATTCATTGTAGGAATAGACAAGAGAAGATAGTTTGGATTGAAATCAGAAAGGAGGACAGTTCAAAGTGATCCGTGCATAATTGTAGACCCGGGCTGAGCCCACTACCTGATTCTATGTGGATCGCATATGTTCCTGATATCTCAAAATGTTCTAGACCTAAGAGGGTATCTAGAATGTTCTAGGATGTTGATTTGTCATCCTTGAGAGAGGTTTCATGTCATTGATGGGTTTTAGTCACACTACACGAGAGCGAGTGGGATGGTCCCACAGGAACGGATACCACTGTACATACCATGTTTGAATGTAGGTTTCTTACTCGAGCATTTGAGGGTTGTCTACGCCTGAGAACGGGTGCATGGACTGCCCAACTTGTGGTTACATAGCCAGGAACTCCTTCTCTCTGATTAGTAGAATCCTACAGACTCTGTTTTGTTTTCTTTTCTTTGTTTTGTTTTATTTTGTGACAATCTGCTAGACTAGTTCTAGCTCCATACTTTTATTGACTATCGGATTGGCTTATCTGACTTAAGAGTGAGATCTTAAGTGTCCTAAATGTCCCCACGTCCCTGTGTTTGACCCCATATATCTACTTCAGCCCCATAATAAAGTTGTGGGGGTCCTTGAAGGTTTCAGGTTATAAATTTAAAGTTTAATTTCTTTTGAATCCGCCTCATTTCCAAACGTGTGATTCAGGCCGATCATTGATTCTCGATAAGTTTGTCGTGCTTGAATCGACAACCTTTTCTCAATCCTCTTGGTCAGATCTCCTTGTTGATTGATTGATCGACAGACTGAAGAGAGGACATTTGAACAATTAATTAAACTTGATCGATTACACTTGACGTCCATCCAATTCCTTCAAATATGACCAAAACTAACTTAGAGCTTATTATTTAAGTAAATTGGAATAAAATGGGTAAATTTAAACATCTAAACATTATTTCTAATTACTTTTATTATGTAAAATGCTATTGAAATTGCACCAAAAATGATGTTATCAACTCCCCCAAACTTAGATTTTAGCTTGTCCTCAAGCTAATGGAATCATTATTTCTTTAATCACTAAAACAAAGAAAAATCCAAAACTTACTGAAAACACGAGTTTATACAATCCTCTTAACAAAACTAATCTTTATCCAAGATGTCATTATGTCAACAACTTCTTTCTTTATTTGTTTTTGCCTAATGCTTGTCTCCCGTATATCTATCACTTTATCAAAGCAGCTTTCACTCTCGTCTAGGTATTTATGTGGAAAAATTAGATAGGCTTATGGATATTCCTTTCTTTCTTTTTTTGGGTCATTCAAGTACATGTCCATTTAGATAGGTGAGTGATCCATGTGTTTCAAACCAGATGGTTTTAGAGTCATGATTTCACATCCTAAGTATCACTTCCCCAGATTGCAATACCTTTAATGAACTCCATTAGAGTGAGGTAGAGGTTGTAGAGAATAAATAAAATTGACATATCAGTGTTCATGAGCGCAACAATACATCATTTTAATAGCTCTAATTCATAGGTTGTGTCTCATATTCTTTTTCACTCCTTACTCATTTTGGGATGAAACATTTAGAAGATAGCATGAGGTAGCTCTTGCTTTGTTAATGTACCAGTATACCCTTGACAAGCTCAGACTTTATTAATTATATTCTTTTTGTAAGAAACAATTGATGACATCGTATAAGATACATAACGTTTTGCTAAGAGGAAAATATAAAAATTGTACTAGTAACATAAAGATTTTTGTTTTGAAATATCATGTATAAGGGAATAGTTTAGGGACAAACTAGAATCTTTGTAGAGGGATTTTTTCCATCAACTGCAGATTCATATCATAAACATGTTTGAATTGGTAAATGAAAACACATAAATTAAAAAATATATATATGAAAGGAAAAGGAAAAGAAGCAAAGTTTGTGATACAATGGATACCTACTCATGGGATTACACCCCCCAAACTTACAACACACACTATCCTCAGAGTGTGAAAAAGAAAGGAAAAGAAAATGTAAACATGTGAGTTTGTCAGTAAAGGTCCACTGTTGCCCATGGGGACTCGAGCAGCATCAAAGCATAATTTCCTCGAAGGCAATGATGATTATCATTGTGAGTTTCCTCAACAATAGCATGGAGAACTCCAATGGTGTACATCCAGTGTAGAACATAGAATCCACCATCATTGGACAACAGACATTGTTGAGGACAATGATGCCAGAATCTGGTTACTTTCCATCTTTTTGGTTCCTGAGAAGAATATCCACTGGAAAATTTGTGGATTAGCGGAATGAGTGCCTTTGAACATGCATCAACAATACTTTCATGTGTACTATGGATTAGCACTGAGTATTTAGGGCCTTCAGGGACAAAACAAGAATCTAAACTATTGTAGAGTATGACCTACCTTTCACGAGTAGTGACAGCAAGCAAAGTCCAATGTGTATCGTGAATAATAGGTATACAAATATAGTGGGGAATACATTCTTGTAACCGTCAAATCAAAAGATCTTTTTCACCTGAATCAGATTCTTGACAGAGATTGGTGACAAGATTAGGACCGACCATATAGACATCATCAACATCCTGGCAGATAAGAGATTGGTGAGCTACCATGAGGCTATGAGATAAACATCCTCGCGGTTGAAGAGTTTTCGGGAGGTTGTCTTTCATGACCAAAAGGTCATCTCTACTGAAAATGACTGATAACACCCATTTTTGTGATGTTTTGACCTTTATTTTGTTATCAAAACTGCCCTTTCAAACTGTTTTCCTCTCCTTTAATATGTACTTTTGCAATAACAGACCAAACTACGCTCGTAATTCAATATTTTCATCTTTTGTAGAGTTTTCCTCAAATTTTGACCCATTTGACAGCAATAAGGCCCGTCCCGGCCCACAAACACGATTCCACCTACATCGGCCTTCCAGTCGACCGATATGAACACTGCCTGACAGGGTAGCACGATACATCGAAGCGCGACGAGAGGATGTCGCGCAAGAAGGAACCATCAGACGACACGCCTCTTTACCCGACAGGGAGCCGAGCTCGCCATGACAACTCATATGTGTCGCGATACCGGCCACCGACCGGCAGGCGCCACTCGCCACGATGCCCAACAGCTAACATCCTTGTGTCGGGTGATACTGATTTTGGCCGTCCGCCAATTCTGCGATGATTAGGAGGACATGTGGCACCTTGAGCACCATAACTCCCCCAACTGCTGCCTATAAATAGCATCTACAGGAAGCCAAAAAGACAGGTCAGAACCCTACACAAGTCACCTCAGGAAAGCTGCGAAGAGCTAGTGTATCGTGCCTTAGTGCTTGTGACGGGCGATTCTAGGTGAGCACTTCCCCATCCCGAGAGGGAGGGAATGGTTCACTTAGGGTCGCTCCGGGCAGCACTGCAGGCCGATATCAGCCGAAAAGGATCTCCGACATAAGTGATCGATACTAGGAGCATCGCTCTATCCTGACACGATACCAAACCCCGATACGCATCGCCCGTCACGGCGTGTTGCCCGAGAGGGTGCCGCCCGACATGATCGTATCGGGCAAGGGTCCTCACTCGATGCAATCCGCTCGTCACGGCGTGTCGCCTAAGAGGGTGTGTCGTCCGACACGGTTGTATCAGGCTAGGTTCTTGCCCGGTATCGGGCTAGGTTCTTGCCCGGTATCGGGCTAGGTTCTTGCCCGGTATCGGGCTGGAGGGTCCGCTGTAGTCTGTCGTCCTTCTAAATCAAGAAGGCGGCATCTATCTTTACTATTTCAGTCATTTATTTCTTTTACTTATGCAATGTAATCAGAACCTTATTTGTTTATGGAAATAGAAGAGCTTAATTACCTGCTGCTTTACGTTTGGTACCTTTGTTGGATGATTGCTATGTTTAATATCTGAACTCTAGCTTGTATGTTTGGATCACATTTTGATTAGCTACCAAATCGTGTTTTCCCGTTGCAACAGCCTCGAGAGAGGTGTTGTGGCTCTAGTGTTTGGTCCGATTTTAGAGTATGAGATTGCCCAAAATCAGAGTCTCTTTAGTTACCTTTCCACTCTAACTTAAGTCCAGCAACCTCGAGAGGGGTGTTGACGCTTGGTTAGAGGTACCCGCTTCGAGAGAAGGGGTACATGATGTTTATTATGCCGCTTGTTTACCGAAGTTTTCTCCTTCGTACCTTACTATAGCATTAGTGTTATCTCTCTGTTTCCTTTGCACAAAAACCCCTAAAACTGATAATTGCTTAAAAACCCTAATCTTCCTCGTAGCTCCAGTTGGAGATAGGTTTCTTTTGTTTTATCGGTCTTATCCAGCTGTCCCCTTGTGGGATTTTTTTTCATCTCTTTTCCCTTACTGGAGTGTAACGTGTCGATTCAACATTCTCAACACTACCACCCTTGTCCCTGTGTTCGACCACGTATATCTACTTCGACCCCGTAAACAAAGTTGCGGGGGCCTAGAAGGTTTCGGGTTATAAATGTAAAAGTCTGACTACTTCAAATCCGCCTCCAATTTTAGGACGCGCGATTCAGGCCGGTCAACTTTTTGGCGCTATTGCCGGGGACAAGGCAAAACGGCACTGTTGACGAACCTGAATCCACTAACTACACTCCCGTGCCTCAAGGTTAGAAATGGGCTTAACAGCACTCTCTTTTTCCTTCTTTATCATTATTATTACTATTTTTTGCCTGAAATGAATATATCAGATTATCCAATAACATGTTTTCTAACTTGATTCTTTTTATTCATGCCATCTCAGCAACTCAGAAGGAAGGCATTCTAGTCAACCGAGCACCAACACCATCAAACATGCCTCGCTTTGAGCAACTTCTTTCTAAAAATGAACGCCAAGGGAGAGCCAGACATCTCTCGAGCACCAGTCCAGGCCAAGACGAGGTTTCTCACCAACCCAACTTGGTTGGACAGTTGTTTGGACAAGATGCAATCATCAACCGGCTGGCGCAGAGTGCGCACCCCAATCCAGGAGTTCTAAACTCCATGCAGTCCCAGATGGCCAATTTGTAGACGTGCTAATGACAGGTTGATCAACAACTGGCCCAGATGGCCGTTTTGATGAAGAACCCTTCAAGAAAGATGCTCCCCTGCCCCGAAACTGCCAGAATGGCAGTGCTAAGATCCGAGAGGACAGTGGAGCGTAATGAGGAGGCCAGACCAGAGCCTGAGCCAAGGACTGAGGGTGCAAATCCGGCAGAGGATGAAAACAGACAAGCTGACACCCGAGAGCCTAAACAGTGGTCTTTCGAGGAGCTACCTGGTGGGAGGAACCCTTATTCTCCCATGCTACCTTTTCCATATAAACTGATAAAGACAAACTTGAAGAAGCGTCATGAAAGATTCATGGAATCGATCAAGAAACTGCATCTTGAAGTTCCCTTTCTGGACGCCTTGGAAGAGATGCCGACCTATGCCAAGTTTCTCAAGGACCTGATCACGAAGAAAAGAAGAGGAGGAAGGGTTGAAACTGTGCACCTATCATCTGCTTCCTCTACTTTCATGAAACCTGACCTGCCAAACAAAACGAGAGATCTTGGAGCTTTCACCATCCCTTTTGCCATCGGAGACAACGTCGAGCGAAAGGGTCTTGCAGACTTAGGGGCTAGCATCAGCCTCATGCCCTTGAGCTTCACGCAAGGTTTGGGTTTAACCGACATGGTTCGAACTAATATGAGGATTGAACTGGCAGACCATACCTTCAAAAGACATGTCGGCGTTGTTGAAGATGTGACGATCAGGGTTGGTAATTTCTTCATTCCATGCGACATAGTCGTCATTGACACTATGGAAGACCCCCGCTGCCCAATCATCTTTAGATGACCTTTCCTGGAAATAGGAAGGGCGTTGATCGATGTTTCTGAGGGGATAATCACGTTGAGGGTCAGAAACGACCATCTGGACTTCAAGGTGAAGGATGCAATGAGAGGACCTTCCCTGGAGGAATCTGCATGCTTCGCGGATAGCTACGATAAGTTTTGCGAGGAGATAGAAGAGGACACCCAGATAGTAGACCCCCTTGCGAGGGTGATAAGCTGTCAGGATTCCAACTTCGAAAATCTAGAAATTGCGGAGTGTCTCAACCTTCTTAACTTGTCTGATGAAGACTTGAGTGAAGAGGATGAGGTGGTGGAATATGTGAAGTATGCCTCTCTTGAGGGGGGGCACAAGAGAAGATAGCCAGAGCAAAGCCTGAGTTGAAACTGTTGCCTGAAGGACTGAAATACGAATTCCTGGATCAAGAAGAAAAAAACTCTATCATTGTCAACGCCAACCTTTCAAGAAACCAGCTGGACAGACTTCTTGAGGAGTTGAGACTCCACCGGCAGGCTATAGGATATTCAGTGGAAGACATCAAAGGCCTTAGCCCTACCTTATGCATGCATCGCATCAATCTGGAAGAATCTGCGAAGCCTCTGGCTTAACCCCAGAGGAAGCTGAATCAGATGCTCAAGGAAGTCGTCAAGAAAGAGGTAATCAAGTTAAGGGATGCGGGGATCATTTACCCAATCAACGATAGTAACTAGGTAAGTCTGATCCACGTAGTACCCAAAAAGGGCGGTATGACAGTGGTAAAAGGAGAAAAGGGCGATGAGGTGGCAGTTAGGACCGTCATAGGATGGAGAATGTGCATCGATTACAGGAAGCTAAACCGGGCTACAAAAAAAGATCATTTTCCTCTACCTTTTATTGACCAAGTTCTTGAAAGATTAGTGCATCATGACTTTTTCTGTTTCCTTGATGGCTTTTCAGGATTTTATCAGGTACCCATCCTACCTGAAGACCAAGAGAAGACAACATTCACCAGCCTCTACGGCACTTATGCTTTCAGAAGGATGCCCTTCGGACTCTGCAACGCTCCCACTATGTTCCAACGATGCATGATATCAATGTTTTCGGATTTTCTGGAAGATATCGTGGAAGTTTTCATGGAAGATTTTTCAGTCTATGGAAAGGACTTCGATACCTGCCTGAAAAACCTATCTTTGGTTCTACAAAGATGCGAGGAGAACGGTCTGGTTTTAAACTGGGAAAAGTGCCATTTTATGGTACGAGAAGGCATCGTTCTGGGGCATAAGATTTCAAGGCGTGGCATCGAGGTGGACACTAGCAAAGTTGAAGCAATATCTAAGCTTCCTCCACCAAAGTCAGTGACGGGAGTGAGGAGCTTCCTCAGACACGCCGGCTATTACCAAAGATTCATAAAGGACTTCTCGAAGATTTCAAAACCATTGTCCAATCTTCTGGTAAAGGATGTTGAATTTGTTTTCTCTGATAGCTGTCTAAATGCTTTTCAGGCTTTGAAGAATGCCCTAGTATCACCACCCATCCTCCAAGCGCCAGATTGGGATTTACCATTCGAGCTTATGTGCGACGCTAGCGACTATGCGGTAGGAGCAGTCCTGGGGCAGAAGAAAGATAAAAAGCACCATGTGATCTGCTACGCTAGTCGCACGTTGGATGAAGCTCAGGTAAATTATACAACTACTGAAAAAGAGATGCTTGCGATCGTCTTCGCATTCGATAAGTTCAGGTCGTACCTCATTGGAGTAAGGGTCAAAGTATACACAGATCATGGGGCCATAAGGTACCTAATGCAAAAAAAAGACACAAAGCCCAGACTGTTGAGGTGGGCCTTATTGCTGCAAGAGTTCGACCATGAGATTATCGACAAGAAGGGAGAAGAAAATGTGGTCGCCGACCACTTATCGAGGATCATAGCTGAAGGACAGGGGGGGCGCCGATCAATGACAACTATGCCGATGAAGCTTTAATGTTGGCTGAAACTAAAGAAGAAGACTTGCCCTGGTTCGCAGATATCTGCAACTATCTTTCTTGTGGAGAACTGCCTCCTGACATCACCTATAATCAGAAAAAGAAGTTGTTCGTGGATGTTAAAAATTACTATTGGGATGATCCTCTCCTTTTCAGAAGATGCGCTGACAATTTATACAGGAGGTGCATTCCCGAGGAAGAAACCGCGAACATTCTGAAGGAGTGCCACGCCTCCCCCTACGGGGGACACCTGGGTAGCAAAATAACTGCTGCAAAAGTACTACAATTAGGTTTCTACTGGCCCTCTTTATTCAAAGATGCTGCACATTTTGTAAAAGTCTACAAGGAGTGCCAGACGACAGGGAATATAGGGCGAAGGAATGAAATGTCGATGGTGAATTTGATTGAAGTAGAAATCTTCGACGTGTGGGGGATTGATTACATGGGGTCGTTCCCTCCATCAAGGGGGTATCAATACATCCTAGTGGCAGTAGACTATGTATCAAAGTGGGTAGAAGTCGTGGCAACCCAAATGTGCGACGCTAAATCAGTAATCAATATGTTTGAGAAAACGATTTTTCCTCGATTCGGTGTACCACGAACCGTAATAAGCGACGACGGGTCGCATTTCGGAGAGAGACAATTCGAAGCACTCCTACGTAAGTATGGAGTCAAGCACAAAATCGCTACACCCTACCACCCACAGACTTCAGGGCAGGTAGAGGTTTCAAACAGACAAATTAAGCAGATCCTGGAAAAAACTGTCAGCAGAACGAGGAAGGACTGGTCTATGAAGATTGACGACGCACTTTGGGCCTACAGGACTACCTAAAAATGCCCATTGGAACCACCCCCTACAAGCTGATCTATGGAAAATCATGCCATCTACCTCTAGAACTGGAACACAAGGCCCTTTAGGCAATCAAATTCTTAAACATGGATCTTGAGAAAGCGGGAGAAAAGAGATTTTTGCAGCTACAAGAGCTTGAAGAGTTAAGGATGCATGCCTATGAGAACGCAAAAATCTACAAACAAAGGACGAAGGTGTGGCATTATTCCCACCTAAGGAGAAAGGATGTAAGTGAAGGGGATAAAGTTTTGTTATTCAAATCATCCATTCGTCTTTTTCCTGGAAAGTTACAAATAAGATGGTCGGGAC
This sequence comes from Alisma plantago-aquatica, assembly GCA_963693085.1. Lineage (NCBI taxonomy): Eukaryota > Viridiplantae > Streptophyta > Magnoliopsida > Alismatales > Alismataceae > Alisma > Alisma plantago-aquatica. Next base: position 879,778,936 of record OY856414.1, on the reverse strand, counting down.
CGTTCACTGTATCGAAGATATACCCATCAGGAATGATGGAGCTTTACGACAAAGACGATCCGACCAAGGTCTTTCAAGTAAACAGGTATAGAGTGAAGAGGTACTATGAAGATGAAGCTTTTGTCAGGAGGGAAGAGATCAACTTTCAGGACATGAGTTCTGTCAAAGGCTGAAAGTGAATAACCTACACCAGTCGAGCTGGCGACGCAAACTTCAGCGCTCCTCGGGAGGCAGCCTCAGTTTTCTTTCTTTCCTAGAATAGGATGCATTTTTCTTCTTTGTAAAACAAACATTATGGACTGTAATAAGGCCCGAGTCAGTGCATGCGTCGAGCGTACCGACCCGATATATTTCATGAAGCATTGAGGAGTAATACTATCTGAGGTGGGGGACTCACCCTAAGCCGATGATGTTTTGCCCGTCAATCGCTTTTTCTTTGCCTTGTTTTTAGTTTTCAAGCTGCATATCGGACATGTATCTCCTCTTTCTTTTTCAGACCGTATCGGGCAGCTGCTCAACTGGCATGTTGAATGCGTTGGGTATCTTGGGCACCGCAAGGGCCGTGACAGATGGCAACCCTGGGCGGCGTGCACCCGTGTCATGGGTATCGTGCAAAATGCATAATTGCCCTTGATTAGATGGATGGACAGCCCGTCTCAAGAATAGCTTGTCTTAACAGCTGACGTGCACCCCGGATCTACCCGTTTTACGCCCGGTTGAGATTTCTATATATAGTATGGAGGGTTTATCGTGTCGGGCTACTGCACTTACTCTTTCAGCCACCCGCATTATGCAGTAATCCCCTTTTTGCTCGCATGTCGGCCAGCTCGCCTTCGCCCTCGTGTCGGGCGAGAGCTTCAAAGAGTAAAGGTATAGCCCAACAGCCTGTTTCCCCGACATGAGTTTTATATCGCGCGGAGTGTGTCGGGTTGGCGGATTTAGTTAATTTTCATTGTATTGCCCGACACGTATGAAGGACGACAAGTCTATCGATCATGTTTGCCTGATACGCCATATCGAGCGACACATTTTTCCGTCGAGAGGTCCTATCGGGTAGTTGTTTCATGCGACCGTATCGCCCGACATACCCGTGTTGGGCAGCGTGTTGTGATGCGCAGCTCTCTCCATATCATCCAATCTTGTATCGCCTTGGATTTTCTTTTGATGGACGATACCCGGACTTTGCAATGAGACAAGTTTTATCGAGATATCAGTTTTTCCTACCTAACATTTAAATGATAAATGAACTTGATAACAGGTATGGCTAATACACAGCAAACCTCCAGACGAGTTGACAAACACAGTAGAAGAATCGACACTGCGGCCATAGTTGAAGCAACAACAGTCAGACAGAAATGCCAGAATCCCGAGACAGTCGGGCCACCACCCGCTTAAAAGAGAGCAAGAGAAGTCCATTTCCTTATCATAGTTTGTCTTCTGCGGTGGTTTAGGACCATCTCCAAAAGAGAAAATCAGTGGAAGTCCTCCTCCAGTGGCCCCTGGACTGAATGTGGGTATTTTGGGCCCATCAGTCGTGAAGCCACCTTCATCATAAGGGAGGCTTTGCGCTTCCTTCTTGAGAGCTTTGCACTTGTTCTGGTTGCATCCTCCTGGGAAAGAAAATGGACTCAATAGGACTGAAACTAGGATTGGCGATCAGTCCTTTTGTTCATGTTCACAACGGAAGTATCTTAAAGTCTACCAGGTTTAAGGGGATGCCAAATAATTTTGGGAACTTCTATCAAATAAGGAGAAGTCTGACCAACTCCGACAGCTAATAAGGGAAATGTATGGCAGCTTCTCCATGGCACAAGCGTGATCACCAACTAACCCTTACTGGGTTAACATTGCCTTACCCTGTCTTCTTCACTACTTTGGGATAGAGTGTGGAGTAAGTTTGGGGGGTACCCATGTACCAGTGAGGGAGGTATAAAAAATTTCTTCTTCAACTCCACCCTTTTGTGTTATTTCGTTCTTCTCTTATATCATGTGTATGTATCCATGCTCATATAAAAATTTGCTTATCTTGTTCCCTTTCATATGTACAAAGTCGCTATATTAATAAAAACCTGATACAACTTCTTGCCAGTTTGTTCTCTATGTGCCCAACGAGGTGCAAGTTTTGTTATGTCTTTCTGATAATGCAGCCTCAAACAACAAAAGACTATAACTTTCCACGCCAAATATTGTGAAATATAATCTTGCAACAACTAAGAGGTGTGTATGGAGAAGGAAAAAGCTGCCCAAATAGCAAAAATCTCTCTTGTTCCCCCTTACCCAACAAAAATCCCAAAAAGAGAAAGTAGCCTTATGAGAGTGAATAAAAGCATGAGAGTTATGCCCAATAAAAGAAAAGAAAATATATATATATATATATATATATATATATATATATATATATATATATACACTTGTTTTCCAACAGTACCCATCTTTAGGCATGGTAGATCCGGGGCAGTGGTACATAGGATGTGAAATCACTGCTCTAAAGCCAACTGGCTTGGACTGCAGGGACCACTTGCCCGTTAACAGACCCGTACCTGGATGGACTAATGGGAAACAAGAAAAACCCAAAAAGCCTTAGCCTACCCAACACACAAATTTCTGTCCCTAAAGTTGTTTGGTGTGAAAGCTAACTTCGGAATCATGCACCAAAGTCTCGCCGCAGCTGTAGAGAAAATTTTTGCTTAAATAAAGCAGGAGAAAATAAAGTCTGTTGTTCGTGACCAGGCCGTATTCTCAGAAAGACACCCCAATCATTGTCTTACCTCTTGGCCTGAAAGCTACACCGGGGAAGAAGAAGCATCACAAAATAAAGTTTAAATATTGATTGAGGACAATCAAAATGATAAGTTTGGGGGAGTTGAATTTTGTGATGTTTTGACCTTTATTTTGTTATCAAAACTACCCTTTCAAACTGTTTTCCTCTCCTTTTATATGTACTTTTGCAATAACAGGACAAACTACGCTCTTAATTCAATATTTTCATCTTTTGTAGAGTTTTCCTCTAATTTTGACCCATTTGACAGCAATAAGGCCCATCCCGGCCCACAAACATAATTCCACCTGCATCGGCCTTCCAGTCGACCGTTATGCACACTTCCCGACAGGGTAGCATGATACATCGACGCGCGACGAGAGGATGTCGTGCAAGAAGGAACTGTCGGACGACACACCTCTTTACCCGATAGGGAGCCGAGCTCACCACGACAACTCATACGTGTCGCGCGATACCAGCCACCCACCGGCAGGCGCCACGATGCCCAACAGCTAACATCCTTGTGCCGGGTGATACTGATATCGGCCGTCTGCTAATTCCGCGATGATTAGGAGGAAATGTGGCGCCCTGAGCACCATAACTCCCCCAACCACTGCCTATAAATAGCAGCTACAGGAAGCCGAAAAGACAGGTCAGAACCCTATGCAAGTCACCTCAGGAAAGCTGTGAAGAGCTAGTGTATCGTGCCTCAGTGCTTGTGTCGGGCGATTTTAGGTGAGCACTTCCCCATCCCGAGAGGGAGGGAATGGTTCACTTAGGGTCGCTCCGGGCAGCACTGCAGGCCGATATCGGCCGACAAGGATCCCCGACATAAGTGATCGATACTAGGAGCATCGCTCTAGCCCGACACGATATTGAACCCCGATACGCATCGCCCGTCACGGCGTGTCACCCGAGAGGGTGCCGCCCGACATGATCGTATCGAGCAAGGGTCCTCACTCGATGCAATTCGCTCGTCATGGCGTGTCGCCTGAGAGGGTGTGCCACCCGACATAGTTGTATCGGGCTAGGTTCTTGCTCGGTATCAGGCTGGAGGGTCCGTTGTAGTCTGTCGTCCTTCTAAATCAAGAAGGCGACATCTATCTTTACTATTTTAGTCATTTATTTCTTTTACTTATGCAATGTAATCAGAACCTTATTTGTTTATGGAAATAGAATAGCTTAATTACCTGCTGCTTTATGTGTGGTACCTTTGTTGGATGATTGTTATGTTTAATATCTGAACTCTAGCTTGTATGTTTGGATCACGTTTCGATTAGCTACCGAATCGTGTTTTCCCATTGCAACAGCCTCGAGAGAGGTGTTGTGGCTCTAGTGTTAGGTCTGATTTTGGAGTACGAGAGTGCCCGGAATCGGAGTCACTTTAGTTACTTTTCCACTCTAACTTAAGTCCAGCAACCTCGAGAGGGGTGTTGACGCTTGGTTAGAGGTACCCGCTTCGAGAGAAGGGGTACAGGATGTTTCTTCTGCCGCTTGTTTACCAAAGTTTTCTCCTTCGTACCTTACTATAGAATTAGTGTTATCTCTCTGTTTTCGTTGCACGAAAACCCCTAAAAACTGATAATTGCTTAAAACCCTAATCTTCCCCGTAGCTCCAGTTGGAGATAGGTTTCTTTTGTTTTATCAGTCTTATCTAGTTGTCCCCTTGCAGGATTTTTTTCATCTCTTTTCCCTTACCGGAGTGTAACGTGTCGATTCAGCGTTCTCAACACTACCACCCTTGTCCCTGTGTTCAACCCCGTATATCTACTTCGACCCCGTAAACAAAGTTGTGGGGGCCTAGAAGGTTTCGAGTTATAAATGTAAAAGTCCGACTACTTCAAATCCGCCTCCAATTTTAGGACGCGTGATTTAGGTCGGTCAATGACATGATTTCTACCAGGTTTGAAGTGGTACATCAACATCATCAGTTGAGGAAGAGAAATTTTGTAGCATGTACTGCGGTCAAAATTCTCAAAACTTGGCTCGATAGTGGTAACGGGGCCATATACCGGAAATGGCCAAGGCTCATTGAGCAATTTCAATATATCCATAGCTTCTTTAACTTTTATAGTTGTTGTAATAGTATCAGGAGGCTCAGTGACAATAGGTGATGGTGTGATCTATCCTTCTTCTACTTCCTCTTTCTACAAGACATCTTAGAAGGCCTCCTTCTCAGGTCGAGGAATAAGTGGATAAAGATCCCTTAGGTTTTTTGGTAGTTCGGGGTCCTGATAGAAGCACCTGTCGTGGATGACTTCCATAACATAACATCCATGAAGAGGTGTGAAGCCAATTGGGTCCAGGCTAGAAATAGGAGTTTCACAATTGAGGGATTCCATGACCCAGAGAATGATGAAAGCACTATTATTGTGCTCAGGTATTGTACTCAGGAATGTGCTGGAAGGCTAGTGGTGCAATCACATAATTTGTCTAGTTAGGTTGATAATATGGAACTTCTCAAACAACGTGTTGAAGTCAGAAAGGAATATGAGGTAGCTTCTCAGCAATGCGATCTCAGAATCACATATTAGAATGTGTAAGCATTTCAACGCACGTGTTGAATAGAGTAATTTGATGTTTGTTGAGGTCAGCAACACACAGGAGCCACAATCCTCTGAAATGAAAGGGTAACAAGATCACCCTTATCTTCTTATATTCAAACTTTTCTTGTAAAGTCAAAATATCTTGAGCCTTAAAATGGTTCTTGAATAAGCATATTGGTAAGGAAGGTGTGGTATTGTAATATGGCCAATCCTTATCTGTAGGCATGACGTCTTCTAGAGTTGTTGATGTGAGGATGGTGAACATTTTTCTGGTATCTTTGGCAGGATTACAAAAAGATTCTGGAAATCTTCTCATGAAAGGATGATGGACCCGTTGTTATATATAATATGAGTACCATCATGTTGATTGTCCATAATGTCTTGTAGGACAAATATGTCACAAACTTGCATTCCCTTCAAGAAATTGGGATCAAATCCACTCATTTTTTAGAGGAAGCTGAGGTGGAAGTGGCAAAATAGGTTCTGGAAAGATAGGTTTAGAAAGACAAGGGGTGCGGCTAATAGAACAATGGAGAGATCAACATTATCATCAACAAAAGAAACTTCTTCATTATCGAAAGGCCTTATAGTATCATCATCGAGGTCCATATGTGTTGTATATACCCCAATATATATATCTTCTTCTGTATATAGACTAAGTAGAGAGTGTGTTGGGTTCAGATTGAGCAGTGCTTTGTTAAGTTTCTATTTGATGTCCCTTTCAAAAATATCCTAGGACGATGGCAGAGACAGAGGCAGAATATTTTTGGATGGTTGATCCTCAGAAGGGCTAATGATAGTTGTTGTCTCGAACTGAGGTAGGCCATCCACTAGAGGATGTGGGATATGAGGCATGCAAAAGCCATCCTTTGATGAAGGTTTAGCAAATATGGATTCTCAGAATGACTCAGTGGCATGATCAAGAGAGTGGTGATGGGCGTCTTCACTCATAATATCAGCAATATAATAATTACCCTTAATGGATTGGGAAGACGGTGAAGATGATGCTTTAATAGAACTGCATCGACGCACTCATCTGTGTGCTCATCGTGAGGCATGTTGTTCATCTCGACGTTGCCTCGCCTTTTCTGATAAGTCATATTGAGCAGGAGGTGGTTTTGGACCTTCAATATTTCATCTAGCTTGCGTTGAAGGGTCACCATTTGTACAGGAATGGTGCTTAGATCGTCGACCCGTGCATCCATGGCTAGAACCTGTTGTTCAATGTTTGTTATGACCTTTCAAATTTAGGAAAGGCAGTCATGATTAAGGCCAGTGACCCTGTGTATAGTGTCAAATTCATGACCTAAGGCACCTCCTAAAGTGTATGGCTCCGATGAAGATGAAGAATGATTATCAGACCTAGGGTCCTGGTGAGAAGAAAAGGTTTGATAGGAATGTGAGTGGCATCGTGGTAGGCTATCAGGAACATCATGCACCGTCGGTCTGGGTGGAGAGATAGGTTTGCTAGTAGCAGCTATAACTGGGATGGAGGTGGGGTTGTTTGTGGTGGATTTAGGTTGCTTGCTTGTAGTAGTAGATGAAGTGAATGGGGGTGTTCTTCTTTAGGGACTAGAGGAGAGTATGATATATGCTTGGGGGATATTCACAATTCTTCGAGGTCATACCAGACAACTCTTCTTTGATCACTTTCTTTTGATATCTTAGATTGAGGTTGCTTAGGTTGTTTTGTGATGATAGGCTTTGGCTAGACTTGACCATGTGATATGCTTGGATGTGCTTGACTCATATTTCAAAAGTTCTGAACAAGCTCAGTAATTTCCTCCTCAAAAAATAGTAACTAGTCTTTTTCATAATTCTCCAGACCAGGTAAAGGAATATAAATCTTAGTTCTTGTGAACCTGTAGTTGGTAGAATTGTTGTGTCGTACCAAGATACCAGTGGATATTAGGTACCTTACGGTGATAGAGCTGTCTCCTGTTATTTTCTAAAACACAACGCATGGTGGGTGTCTGTATGCCTAAAATATAAGTCTTACGAGACCAACCATATAATATTCTCTTTGTAGAGTAGAGAAAATAAGTAGCCATTTATCAATCAAAAAGCCGCCAATATTGACAGGGCGTCCATCCATTATCGAAGATAACACATATAATTCCTTAAGGTAGATGCTCCTTGTTTCTTCTTTGGTGAAGAGGATGTTGGTTACTATTTTTTGCATAACTCTCCAGAAAATAGAATGCACCACTGATGCCTTGGAGTGTCCAGATTGATACTTCTTTTGGCCTATTAATTTTTCCCACTATTTAGAAGCATTGAAACTAGAATCTTTTTTTTCTAGGAGGCTCGAAGAAGCCCTGATAGCTTCTTCCTTTGAACCATAGAAAATTTTGTTTAGGCTTTGGTCAGTGAGAATGTAGTCAACATTGTTGGTCCTGACTACAGCTATTTAGAGTGCACTTCCTTGGTGGATGATACCTTCTTGTTAGATGGCATGAACTTTGTAGTTTCTTTTGCGTAGGCTCGTGGAGTAGAAAAATAGAGGTGGGTTAAGTTGGATTTAGCCAACATTTCCTTGACTAGTGCCTGAATGCCTATTTTATTAAGGGAGGTGAAAGAGATGAAGCGAGCGGGTTTGAAAACCACCCTTTTCATTGCCTTGAATGCCTCTAGATGGTCTTTGTTCTGGGATGGAAGGTTCCTTGGTAGGGAAACTCCAACTATGAACCTTGTGGAGCCTCTGGTGCTGGTGCAATAGTCCTAGCCCTCTAGTCTACTTCAGTTATGGGTTGCTCAGAAAGAGGTCTCTTCTCCCCCTTCTTGGACGGGATGATGGTTCCTTGGTGAGCCATTGTTGTAAGGAGAAGAGGAAAGGATACTAATTAGGTGTGTATTAACTCTGTCAATTAGTATTATAAAAGCAAGTGTCGATAGTGTGCACAAATGTTAGTGGTGTTGATTTTAAAAAAAGGAGTATACTTTCGATATGGATGTTGATAGATTATAATGAAAATAGGTCGACAGTGTGATTTATAAATAGTCGATAAGGTTATTGATCGACATGTATGGTGTGGTGTAGTTCGATAGGACGATCGACTGACGTGTGCATATACTTGTCGAGTAGTTGGGAACATAGTCGATAGGAACACATAGACAAGGGTGTCCACTGGTACGTCGATAAGAGGCTTGTTGAGTTGATCTTCTTGAAGGTCAACGGTCGAGCTAATCAAGAGGCAGAGCTTCGCTAGGATTATAAAGTGGTAAAAATTCTTAACATTGGGCTATGTATTTATAGCCGAGGTTAAGGTTGGTGAACTTATGTCAATTGTTCGAATGCGGATTTAGATATAACAACTTGTTTTCGGTTGACAGGGGTGTCGACCAAGATGGTCGATAGGTCTCAAATGTGGACATGTAGATCGTCTTGTGAACATTGTTGATCATGAAGTCAATATCTGAAAATCAAAATGTTATCAACCAACCCATCGGCAGGAAGCTTGTTGATCGACCCGACTACAAAGATGACAACTGTTCCAAAACAAGATCAATTCTAGGTGGTTGACAATATTTTCGACCTAAATAGATCGATATCATTGTTGACCTATTATGATTGACAAGGTACTAACTTTCTAAATGTAATATGTAATAAGGCAGATTAGATTTTAAGTTGACAGGTCAAAGTAAAATGACTGTCTTCTAATCATCATTTTAAAATAAAAATGGTTGTCCACCTTTATTTAGATCAAATAATGCTTTAAGAAGTATTTGTACAAGAAGAAACAAAATCATCAAAAACTAATCTAAATGACAGAAAAGAAAATGCTTGGGTTGCCTCCCAAGTAGCGCTTTTTTTATAGTCATGTAGCTTGACTCCTTGAACATCTCATTCTGCTTTCGGGGCATCTAGCAACTCCAAATCCACCTTTTGGGTGATGTCTTCATCTTCGTAGTACAGCTTTAATCGGTGAACATTGACTGAAAATGTTCCTGATTTCTCATTGTGAATGTCCATCATTCCTGAGGGATAGATGGTGATTACTGTGAATAGTCCAGACCAACGAGAATGAAGCTTATGTAGGAAGAGACATAGAGAAGAATTGAATAGCAGAACTTTATCTCCTTCTAAAATATCCTTCCTCCTAATATGAGAGTCATGCTAGATCTTGGTGCGCTCTTTGTAGATCCTTGTATTTTCATAAGCATGCAGGCGAATCTCTTCTAGCTCTTATAACTGTAAGAAGTTCTTTTCTTTAGCAACTCCAACATCCATATTTAGGGCCTTGATTGCCTTATAGGGTTTTTGTTCCAGCTCTAATGGGAGGTGACAAGATTTCCCATAGATTAGCCGATAAGGAGTGGTTCCTATGGGTTTCTTTTAAGAAGTCCAATATGCCCAAAGAGCATCATCGAGTTTAGACGACCAATATTTTCTTGACTTGCTCATAGTTTTATCGAGAATATGCTTGACCAGCCTATTGGAGACTGACCGGCCTAAATCGCGCGTCCGAAAAGGGAGCGGATTTGAAGTAGTCGGACTTTTAAATTTATAGCCTGAAACCTTCTAGGCCCCCGCAACTTTATTACGGGGTCGAAGTAGATATATGGGGTCGAACACAGGGACAAGGGTGGTAGTGTTGGGAATGCGGAATCGACACGTTACACTCTGGTATGGGTAAAGAGATGATAAAGTTCCCCCAAGGGAACAACAGGCTAAGATTGATAAAATAAAATAAAAGAAAACTATCTCCAACTGGAGCTACAAGGAAAATTAAGGTTTTTAAAGGTTTATCAGTTTTTAGGGTTTTCGCGCAACGAAAACAGAGAGGATAATACTATTGATTTTAGTAAGGAACGAAGGAGAAAGCTTTGGTAAAACAAGCGGTAGCAGAAACATCATGTACCCCTTCTCTCGAAGCGGGTACCTCTAACTAAGCATCAACACCTCTCTCGAGGTTGCTGGTCTTAAGTTAGAGTGGAAAGGTTACTAAAGCAACTCCGATCCTGGGCACTCTCGTACTCCCATATCGGACCAAACACTAGAGCCACAACACCTCTCTCGAGGCTGCTGCAATGGGAAAACACGATTCGGTAGCAAGTCAAAATGTGATCCAAGCATATAAGATAGAGTTCGGATGCTAAACAAAACAATCATTCAACAAAAAGGGACCAAACATAAAGCAGGAGATAATTAAAACTCTTCTAATTCCATTAGCATAAAAGGGGTCTGGTTACATTGCATAAGTAAAGAAAGTAAATGACTGAAATAAGTAAAGATAAATATCGCCTTCTTGATTTAGAAGGGCGACAGGCAGTTGTAGATCCTCAAGATCCCTCCAGCCCGATACCAGGCGGGAGCCTTGCCCGATACGCTCGTGTTGGGCGGCACACCCTCTCGGGCGACACGCTCATGATGGGTGGACATATCGTGCAGGGCGCTCATGCCCGATACGACCGCGTCGGGCGGCACCCTCTCGGGCGACACGCTCATGACGGGCGAACGTGTATCGAGCTTGGTATCATGTCGGGCCAGAGTTTTGATTAGAGTATCGAGTACTCATATCGGGTGTCCTTGTTGGCCGATATCGGTCTGCTGCAGTGCCTGGGGCCGATCCTAAGTGAACCATTCCCTCCCTCTCGAGTCGGGAAGTGCTCACCTAGTATCGCCCGGTACACCTCTGAGGCAGACACGCTAGCTCCAGATGCTTTCCCAAGTTGGCTTTCGAAAGGTTTCGACCTTTTTCCGACCTGTCCCGTCGGAGTCCTGTAGCTGCTATTTATAGGTAGCAGATGGGAGAAATTGTGGTCCTCCGAGCACCACGTGTCTTCCATCAGCACCATCACCACGGATTCAGGGATGCCCGATATGTGTGTCGCCCGATACAAGGATGTCGGTCTGTGAGCCTATCGGTCATCGTGACGAGTGGGTGCCTGCCGATGGGTGGCTTGTATCGCACGACACGCTTCAGTTATCGTGGCAAGTACAGCTCCTTGTCGGGTAAGTGGCGTATCGCCCGTCAGATCCTCTTAGTGTGGTGCCCCCGTGTCGTTCGGTAGGCGTGTCGTGCTGCCCTATGTCGGGCAGCGAGTGTGTCGGCCAGCTAATGGGAGGGCCGATGCAGGTAGGACACGTTCATGGGCCGAGATGGGCCTTTTTGCTAATAAATGAGTCAAAAAGTGAGGAAAACTCTACAAAAGATGATAAAATTAAGTTAAGAGCGTAGCGTGGCCTGTTTATTCAAAAACATGACAAAAAGGAGAGGAAAACAGTTTAAGGCAGATTTGATAATGAAATAAGGGCCAAAAACATCACAAAATTTGGTGTTATCAACTCCCCCAAACTTAGCATTTTGATTGTCCTCAATCAATCTTTAAAACTTTGTTTGTGATGCTTCTTCTTAACCGGTATAGTTTTCAGACAATGGGTTTGAGTGAGCATTGAGATGTCTTACAGAGAATACGGCCTGACCACGAACAACAGACTTTACCTCTCTTGCCTTATTTAAGCAAAAAATTTCTCCACAGCTTCGGCGAGACTTGGGTGCATGATTTTGAAGTTAGCTTTCACGCCAAACAGCTTTTGGGAACAGAAAGTTGTGTGTTTGGGTAGGCTTAAGGCTTTTTGGGTTTTTTTTTCTTGTTTCCCATCAGTCCATCCAGGTATGGGTCCGTTAGCGGGTGAGTGGTCCCTGCAGTCCAAGCCAGTTGGCTTTAGAGTAGTGATTTCACATCCTACATACCACTACCCCAGATCTACCATGCCTAAAGATGGGTACTTTTGGAAAATAAGTGTGTATATATATTTTTTTCCTTTTTATTTGGCACAACTCTCATGATTTTTTTCACTCTCATAAGGCTATTCTCTCTTTTTGGGATTTTGTTGGGTAAGGGAAAACAAGAGGAATTTTTGCTGTTTGGGTAGCTTTTTCCTTCTGCATACACGTCTCTTAGCTGTTGCGAGATTATTTTTCGAAATTTTTGGCGTGGAAAGTCATAGTCTTTTGTTGTTTGAGGCTACATTGTCAGAAAGACATAACAAAACCTACATCTCCTTGGACACATAGAAAACAAACTGGCAAGAAGCCGTATCAGGTTTTTTACTATATAGTGTCTTTGTACATATATGTGGAAACAAAATAAGCAAAAATTTTGTATTTTGTATGAGACATGTGTATGTATATGTACACATGTTATAGAAAAAGAACAAAAAGAATCAAAAAGGGTGGAGTTTGAAGAAAAAAAAGTATACCTCCCTCACTGGTACAAGGTACCCCCCCCAAAACTTACTCCACACTCTGTCTCAGAGTTGTGAGGTAGATAAGGTAAGGTAATGTTAACTCAATGAGGGTTAGCTGGTGAGTGTGCCTTTTTCGGATAGAATCTCCCACACATATTCTCCCTGTTTTCTATGGTAGTCGATGTGGTGGAGCTGGTCAGGCGTCTCTTTATTTGATATCCATTCCAGGACGAAGATGCCACAGTCGTTGGATATAGGAATTTGTTGTGGATTGCGGTGGCAGAACTGGAGCTCATGCCATTTGCTTGTTGCCGTCTCCAAGAATGGTTGTATCAGCACAGCCACCTCCTCATAGTATTTTCGTACTAAGCACTCAAGGGAGGTCAACGTTGTTGATGTACACTGCACCGGATGCTCTTTGTTGTTGTCCGAGCTGTTGTAGAAGATTCATGCTCGTTGGCGAGTGTACATCATCAGGAGCGTCCAGTGGTTGTAATGCAGGATGGGCATGAAGATTGTGTGTGGGACCCTACGTTGCAACTCTGCCAAAAAAGATTGCTTTGCTCCTGACTCATCGACGAGGCAGATGTCGTTGAACAGCATTGGATGAGCAATGTATGTGTGTTCAAACTTCACCTGTAGTGTCTGGATGTAGGCGGCCTCCACAGATATCGCCAAACATCCTCCATCTTTTACCATGTCCCTTAAGTCATCTACCGGGACTATGACACTGCCTGTTTCGTAGATAACATCTACCGGGGTAGAATCAGCTAACTTCAGAAGAATTTCATTGACCTTCTCCTGCGTGAGTGTAGAGCACGAGAAGTGGTCGAAATTGTTGATCAATTCTTCTGAAGTTTCAGGCGAAGTGGCATCTTCGATTCCATGCATTTCCCGCAGAATTTCTAACTGCTTGCCTGTCCCGTAGATGTCTGTTTCCATCTCAGCTTCTTTTTCTAGAGTGCTGTTGGGGTGTGAAGATTCACCTTCTAGGTCATTGTCCAGCAGCTTCTCTGGTATCCCTGCATCTTGGAAATAGCGCATGTCTTTGATCAGCAGCAGTGCATATGTGCTTCTGAGTTAATAGAAGTTTTGGCCCTGGAGATGCCTTATGTATCCGAATATGTTGAGCAACTCCATGGTGCGTAAGACGATGAAGGCTCTATTTCCGCTTCCCTCTTCTACTTGGATGGGGAAGTCTCTGATAGAGAAGAAGTTCCAAACGTCGTTGTGACGTTGGACTCCTTGCTTGATGGCTCGTAGAAGACACAGCGGTAGAAGCCTGAGATGCTTGTCCTCTGGGTGATTGAAGATAAGCCCAGAGCGTGACACCTCCTTGTTGGTGAGGATACATGGTCTCTCTGGCTCCTGGAACAAGATCCCAGACTGTCCCTGTAGAGAGATGAGTTAAATCAGTAAGCCCATGGCCTGAATCTTGAGAGCATAGTTGATCTAACTTTGAGCCATCCTTTCTGTCAGACAAAAGCATTTTGCTGTATATGCTGGAGTTGATGGCAAAATTCGGCAGTATACTCCTCATTTCTAGCAATACAACAGAGCAGAATTTACATACTTATTTCGAACTCGTCATCAAGGATATATGAATGCTTCTCTTGAGTACAATGAATAGAATGATTTTTTTCAGATTGCTTTTCTTCAACCTTTTCACTATCGTATGAACAAATATCAATGGACCTCAAGGATAAGTTATATTCATCCCATAATTTATCCATTTCCTTATCATAGTATGTCTTCTGCGGTGGTTTAGGACCATCTCCAGTCTTTCAAAAATACCCAATTGAAGGAAGGATGACTGGTGGCAGAATCTGCTCGGCCTGTATATTTTAGTTGCCAGTTCTGAGTACCGGCGTCCATGCTCGTTATCTCTTGGCACAAACCTTCCTGATGTGTGATCCAGGGGTTCTGCCGCTGTGGTTGAAGTTGTTGCTGGAGCCATTACTTCTTCCTTCCTTGCTCTCTTCTCAGCGGTTGATGGCCCAGCCACCTCGAGATTCGGGCATTTCTGCCCGACTGTTGTTGCTTTAGCTGCGGCCTCAGTGTCGATTCTTCTGTCGTATTCGTCAACTCGAACGACAGTTTGCTTTGTACGGGCCATATTTGTTATCATTAAACAAGTTCATTGATCATTTAAATGTTCTGATATTAGGTAGGCAAAACTTAAATTCGGCATGATACTGATTGCACGATAAAAATTTGACCCGATACAAAAGCTACCCGACACCACCGTATCGGGCCTCAACACTGGGGGATACGATGCTTGCCCGATACGCTTGTGTCGGGTGATACGAAGCTTTTGAAAAAATCACCATAGGCTCATGCCCGATATGAGGTCCGGGTGTCGTCCATCAAAAGAACATCTAGGCGATACAAAACTGGATGATACGGAGAAAAGTTGTGTGTCATACCCATTGCTCGACGCGGGTATGTCGGGTGATACGGTCGTGTGAAACAAAGTGCCTGATAGGGTCTTCCCTGATAGAAAATTGTGTCACCCGACAACAAGAACAAGTGAGGCGACACCAAGATGGGCGACACTGTTATTTCCCGATATAGGGTGTCGGGCAAGCGCACGTTAAAGACGTGTCGCGCGATACCAGCGTCGGGAGATACATGAAATCAACTAAAGTCGTATGTTCGATACGTTGTCTGCGATATGGGGTCGTGTCGGGAAAGCCAACCGATACGGCTGTCAGGCTATACCTTCGCTATCTGAAGCTATCTTGCGCGACACGAGAGCAAAAGTTAGTTGGACGACACACGAGCAAAGGGAGAAATTACAGCACAATACGGGTAGTTAGAAGAGTAAATGCAGTAGCCCGACACGGTAAAACCTCTGTACTATATATAGCAATCCAAACCGGGGGTAAAATGAGTAAATCCGGGACGCGTGTCAGCCGTTGAGACAAGTCATTCCTGAGACGAGCAGTCCAATCTGTCTAATCAAGGGTAATTACTCATCTTGCCCGATATGGGTGCTCGCCACTCGGGCGTGCCATCCGACACGACTTATGCGATGCCCGATATGCCGTCGCCCGATACGAGCGTGTTCTGTGCGCTGGCTGAGTTTTTGCCCGATACAAGGTCTTTAGAACAAGATCTAGATGAAAAAAAATAAAGCAGAGGAAAAAGAGATTGATGGGTAAAACATCATCGGCCTAAGGTTAAGTTCCCGGCCTCAGATAGTATTACTCATCAATGCTCATAAAATAGAGCGGTGGCCCATAAAACAGAAGAGTCAGCGCATGTGACGCATGCACTGACTCAGGCCTTATTACAATCCAAATGTTCATAATGTTTTTCTTGAAAGAAAGTAAATAACATCCTATTCTAGGAAAAGTAAAAGCTCGGGCTGCCTCCCGAAGAGCGTTTTAGTTTGCGTTGCCAGCTCGACAGCTCCAGGTCCTTCACTTTTCGCCTTCAGCGGTATCCATATCTTGCAAGTTGATCTCTGTCCTTCTAACGAAAGCTTCATCTTCATAGAACCTTTTCACCTTGTGCCCGTTCACTTGAAAAACCTTGGATGGATCATCTTTGTCATATAGCTCCATCATTCCGGACGGGTATATCTTTGATACGGTGAAAGATCCAGACCACCTCATTTGTAACTTACCTGGAAAAAGATGAATGGAAATTTTAAATAATAAAACTTTGTCACCTTCACTTACATCCTTCCTCCTCAGGTGGGCATCATGCCACACCTTCGTCCTTTGTTTATAGATCTTTGCGTTCTCGTAAGCATGCATTCTTAATTCTTCAAGTTCTTGCAACTGTAGATATCTCTTCTCTCCCGCCTTCTCCAGGTCCATATTCAAGAACTTAATCGCCCAAAGGGCCTTGTGTTCCAGCTCAAGGGGTAGATGACAAGATTTCCCATAGATCAACTTGTAAGGAGTGGTTCCAATGGGTGCTTTATAGGCAGTTATGTAGGTCCAAAGTGCGTCGTCAAGCTTCATTGACCAATCTTTCCTCGTGCGGTTGATAGTCTTCTCTAGAATCTTCTTGATCTGTCTATTCGAAACCTCTACCTGCCCGGAAGTTTGTGGGTGGTAGGGCGTAGCGACCTTGTGTTTAACTCCATACTTTCGCAAGAGCGCTTCAAACTGTCTTTCTCCAAAATGCGATCCACCGTCACTTATTACAGTACGAGGTACTCCGAAATGAGGGAAATCGTCTTTTCGAACAACTTGATCACTGACTTAGAGTCGCACGTTTGAGTTGCAACATTTTCTACCCATTTGGATACATAATCCACTACCACTAGAATGTATTGAGACCCTTTTGATGGGGGAAACGGTCCCATGTAGTCAATCCCCCATACATCAAAGATCTCCACTTCAACCCAATTTGCCATGGGCATCTCATTTCTTCATCCAATGTTTCCTGTCAATTGGCACTCTTTACAGACTTTTACATACTTTGCAGCGTCCTTGAACAAAGAGGGCCAGTAAAAACCTGATTGTAGTACTTTGGCGGCAGTCCTTTTGCTACCCAGGTGTCCTCCATAAGGAGAGGCGTGACACTCTTTCAGAATGTCTGGGATCTCTTCTTCGGGAATACATCTTCGGTACAGGTTATCTGCACATCTTCTGAAGAGGAGAGGATCTTCCCAGTAGTAGTTCTTCACATCCGCAAAGAGCTTCTTCTTTTGATTATAGGTTATGTCAGGGGTAGTTCTCTGCAGGCAAGATAATTACAGATATCTGCAAACCAAGGTAAATTCTCTTCCTTGGTTTCAATCATCATCAAAGCTTTGTCAGCATAATTGTCATTAATAGGTGGTTCCTTCTGCTTTTCCACCACAATCCTTGATAAGTGGTCGGCGACCACATTCTCTGCACCCTTCTTATCGACTATCTTGTGGTCGAACTCTTATAGTAACATGGCCCACCTCAATAGCCTGGGCTTTGTATCTTTCTTATGCATGAGATATCTTATAGCCCCATGATCTGTGTAGACTTTAACCTTTGCTCCGATGAGGTAAGATCTGAATTTATCGAAAGCGAAGACTATCGCGAGCATCTCTTTCTCTGTAGTGGTATAATTTACTTGAGCTTCATCCAGGGTACGACTAGCGTAGCAGATTACATGGTGTTTTTTGTCCTTTTTCTGCCCCAGGACCGCTCCTACTGCATAGTCGTTGGCGTCACACATAAGCTCAAAAGGTAACTCCTAGTCTGGAGCTTGGAGAATAGGTGGTGAGACAAGAGTGTCCTTTAAAGCCTGAAAAGCGATTAGACAATCGTCAGAGAAATTGAATTCAACATCTTTTACCAGAAGGTTGGACAACGGTTTCGAAATCTTTGAGAAGTCTTTTATAAATCTTCGGTAGTAGCCGGTGTGCCCGAGGAAGCTTCTCACTCCCATCACAGACTTTGGTGGAGGAAGCTTGGATATGTCTTCAACCTTGCTAATGTCTTCCTCGATGCCACGCCTCGAAACTTTATGTCCTAGAACAATGCCTTCTTATACCATAAACTGGCACTTCTCCCAGTTCAAAACCGAACTCTTTTCCTCGCATCGTTACAAAACCAAAGAGAGGTTTTTCAGGTAGGCATCGAAGTCTTTTCCGTAGACAGAAAAGGCATCCATGAAAACTTCCACGATATCCTCCAAAAAATCCGAGAACATTGATATCATGCAGCGTTGAAACGTTGTGGGAGCATTGCACAGGCCGAAAGCCATCCTCCTGAAGGTGTAGGTGCCATAGAGATAGGTAAAAGTTGTTTTCTCTTGGTCATCTGGCAGGATGGGGACTTGATAAAACCCTGAAAAACCATCCAAGAAACATAAATAGTCATGATGCGCTAATCTTTCAAGAACTTGGTCAATGAAAGGAAGCGGATAATGATCTTTTTTAGTGGCTTGGTTTAGCTTCCGGTAGTCAATATGCATTCTCCATCCCGTGATGGTTCGAACCACCACTTCATCGCCTTTATCTCCCTTTACTATTGTTATACCACCCTTATTGGGTACTACATGGATCAGGCTCACCCAGTTACTGTCACTAATCAGGTAAATGATCCCAGCATCCCTCAATTTGATTACTTCTTTCTTCACGACTTCTTTTAGCATATGATTCAATTTTCTCTGGGGCTGAGCCATAGGTTTGGCTGATTCCTCCAAATTGATGCGATGCATACACAATGCGGGGCTAAGGCCTATGATGTCCTCTACCGAGTATCCTATAGCCTGCCTGTGGAGTCTTAACTCCCCAAGAAGTCTGTCCAACTGATCTTTCGTAAGATGGGCATTGACGATGACAAGATTCCTCTCCTCTAGATCTAGGAATTCATATTTCAACCCTTCTGGTAACGGATTCAACTCAGGCTTAGCCTCGGGTGATTTTTCTTCCGGTGCCTCCTCAAGGGAGGTAAACTTAATTGTTTCCACTATCTCTTCCTCGTTGCTCAGGTCTTCATCATACTGGTTAAGATAGCTGAGAAACTCCACAACTTCTAGATTTTCAGAGTCTGAATCTTGATTACTTATCTCTCTTACAAGAGGGTCTACCATTAGGATATCCTCTTCTACCTCTTCACAGAAGTGGTTGTAGCTTTCCGCAAAGCAAGCAGACTCTAACAGGGATGGTCCTCGCATCGCATCCTTTACTTTAAAGTCTAAGTGGTCGTTTCCGACCCTTGGAGTGATTATTCCCTTAGCAACATCGATCAACGCCCTTCCTGTAGCCAAGAAAGGACGTCCAAAGATTATAGGACAGCCAGGGTCCTCCACGGTATCAATGACAATGATATCACAAGGAATGAAGAAACTTCCTACCCAGATAGGTACATCTTCAACAACGCCAACAGGCCTTTTAAAGGTATGATCTGCTAATTCAATCCTCATATTAGTCTTGACCATATCAGTCAAACCTAATCGTTGCGCGAAGCTTAGGGCATAAGGCTGATGCTAGCCCCTAAATCGGCAAGACCTTTTCGTTCGACATTATCTCTAATGGCGAAAGGAATGGTGAAAGCTCCTGGATCTTTATTTTTGTTGGGCAATTCTGATTTGACAAAAGTAGAGGACATACTTGCTAGATGCACAGTTTTGATTCTTCCTCCTCTTCTCTTCTTGGTAATCAAATCTTTGAAAAACTTAGCATAAGTCGGCATTTCTTCTAAAGTGTCTAGAAAAGGTACTTCGAGATGAAGTTTCTTTACTGATTCCATGAACTTCTCGTGGCGCTTCTTAAGGTGTGCCTTTATCAGCTTGTAAGGAAAAGGTAACTTGGGAGAGTAAGGGCTTCTCTTACCAGACAGTTCCTCAAAGGATCTTGGTTCAGGTTCTCTGTCATGAGCTTGTTGATTGTCTTCTTCTGTAGGACTATCATCCGCAGTCCTCGATACAGGTTCCTCTGGTCTGGCTTCTTCATGACGTTCTACTGTCCTACCTGATCTCAGCACTGCCATTTTGGCAGATTCAGTGTTGGAGGGTATCTTACCCGAGGGATTCTTTATCAATTCGGCCATCTGGTCCAACTGCTGATCAATTTGGCGTTGGTGTGTCTGCATGTCTGCCATCTGGACCTGCATTGTGTTCACAACTCCTGAATTTGAAAGCACACTCTGCGCCAGCCAGTTATGGATGGTATCTTGTCTTTTTACAAAATTGAACAACTGGACAACCAAGTCTGGTTGGTTCGAAACCTTGTCTTGACCTTTCTCCTTGGCTTGACTTTGACTTTGACTAGCGTTTTCCACTTGGCGACCTTGGTACTTTCCTTGTCCTTGGAAATTTGCCTTGTTTGACTGGAAAGAAGTGGTTCTGGTGAACTGACTTTGCCCCCCTCTTTTCTCGAAACCTTGGGGTTGTTTGGTGGGGTTATGCAGCTGATGTGAGTTTTCGGCCGCATCCTTGTTGCCGTAACTAAAACCAGGATGATCTGGTCTCTTGAAATTAACAAAAGAGACGTTCTCAGCCTCCTCAGTCTCGGATTCACTTTCGTTTGACTCATCAGGTCAGGTGTAGATACAGTTATCTACCCCGTGTCCACCTTCTCTGTAGGTGACACATTTCATGACCTTTTCGACTTGTTTCTTCCCCTTTCCACTTGATTCTTTCAGCTGTTTGACATCAGTGGCTATCCTATAGATCTGAGAGGTGATAGTCTCCAGAGCCTTGGATTCAATTGAAGGTCCTTCATTAGCCTTCTTAGCATGTCCTCTATCCGATCTGTCGTAGTTGGTGTCGGCTTGCAACTCGGCCATGTTCTCGATGATCTTTTTGGATCTGCTAGGCTTCTTCCCCAGAAAGTCACTGCCTTTTGTTGCATTCAGTGAAACCCTTTCCTCAGGGGTTAGACTGTTATAGAAGGTAGTTATCAAGAAACCCTTCTTATAGTTGTGATGAGGGCAGTCCCTATGATATTCTTGATACCATTCCCAAGCATCGTGTAGATTCTCGTTCATCTTTTGCATGAAAGACGTGATCCTCTGTCTATTCCGGATGGTTTTCTCTGTAGGATAAAACTTGTTTACAAAGGCATCTGCTAGTGCACTCCATCCATTAAGAGCTTGGTGTGGCAACCCGAGATACCAGGATAGAGCCTTATCTTCTAAAGAGAAGATAAAACCCTTGCAATAAATCACCTCTTGCGGGACTCCCCGCATTTTGATGGTGTCACAGATTTTTTTAAAAGCATCTAAATGGTGATAAGGATTATCATTCTTTGAATTCCCTGTGAAGCTCTTGTTCTGGATCATAAAGATGACGGATGGTTTTAGCTCAAAGTTGGTTGCGTTGAACCTCGGGATGACAACCGGACATCTTGAATTATTATCCTTGGTGGCAGCTAACTCCCTGAGAGTCTTTTCTTCTTCATTGGAATCGTCACTGTCACTGTCTCCCTAGTTCTGATCTTGATTATTTTGATTCCTTCTACGCCTCCGGTGATGACGACGTCTCTCTCGACGATGGTCATCCTCAAATTGCTCTGTTTCAGGATCTTCTTATTGATGATTGTCGTCATAACGGTCATTGTCTTCAGGCGGAGGTGAGTGAGGTCTACCTCTCGCGTGTCCCTCACCATCTGAAAGAGGTGGTTCAATGCGAGGCGGCATGTCTGGTGATGTCAGTGCTCAATTGAGCAGAACGCCTCCCTTCTGAGTACCTGAATAGCACATAAAATCAAGTTAGAAAACATGTATTAATAATACGAATTATTCATTTCTGGTAAAATTAAAATAAAATAAAAAAATAAAATGAGAGTGTTGTCAAGCTCATTTCTAAGATTGAGGCACTGGAGTGTAGTTAGTGGATTCGGGTTCGTCAACAGTACCGTTTTGCCTTGTCCCCGGCAACGGCGCCAAAAAGTTGACCGGACTAAATCGCGCGTCCGAAAAGGGAGCGGATTTGAAGTAGTCGGACTTTTAAATTTATAACCTGAAACCTTCTAGGCCCCCGCAACTTTATTACGGGGTCGAAGTAGATATACGGGGTCGAACACAGGGACAAGGGTGGTAGTGTTGGGAACGCGGAATTGACACGTTACACTCCAGTATAGGTAAAGA
Source organism: Alisma plantago-aquatica (assembly GCA_963693085.1). Lineage (NCBI taxonomy): Eukaryota > Viridiplantae > Streptophyta > Magnoliopsida > Alismatales > Alismataceae > Alisma > Alisma plantago-aquatica. Next base: position 879,756,904 of record OY856414.1, on the reverse strand, counting down.
GATGATAAAGTTCCCCCAAGGGAACAACAGGATAAGATCGATAAAATAAAATAAAAGAAACCTATCTTCAACTGGAGCTACGAGGAAAATAAAGGTTTTTAAAGGTTTATCAGTTTTTAGGGTTTTCACGCAACGGAAACAGAGAGGATAATACTATTGCTTTTAGTAAGGAATGAAAGAGAAAGCTTCGGTAAAACAAGCGGCAGTAGAAACATCATGTACCCCTTCTCTCGAAGTGGGTACCTCTAACTAAGCATCAACACATCTCTCGAGGTTGTTGGTCTTAAGTTAGAGTGGAAAGGTTACTAAAGCAACTCCGATCCTGGGCACTCTTGTACTCCCATTTCGGACCAAACACTAGAGCCACAACACCTCTCTCGAGGCTGCTACAATGGGAAAACACGATTTGGTATCTAGTCGAAACGTGATCCAAGCGTACAAGCTAGAGTTCAAATGCTAAACAAAACAATCATCCAACAAAAAGGGACCAAACATAAAGCAGCAGATAATTAAAACTCTTCTAATTCCATTAGCATAAAACGGGTCTGGTTACATTGCATAAGTAAAGAAAGTAAATGACTGAAATAAGTAAAGATAAATATCGCCTTCTTGATTTAGAAGGGCGACAGGCCGTTGTAGATCCTCAAGATCCCTCCAGCCCGATACCAGGCGGGAGCCTTGCCCGATATGCCCGTGTCGGGCGGCACACCCTCTCAGGCGACACGCTCATGACGGGTGGACGTATCGTGCAGGGCGCTCATGCCCGATACGATCGCGTTGGGCGGCACCCTCTCGGGCGACACGCTCATGACGGGCGGACGTGTATCGGGCTTGGTATCGTGTCGGGCAAGAGTTTTGCTTAGAGTATCGGGTACTCATATCGAGTGTCCTTGTTGGCCGATATCAGTCTGTTGTGGTGCCCGGGGCCGATCCTAAGTGAACCATTCCCTCCCTCTCGGGTCGGGGAAGTGCTCACCTAGTATCACCCGGTACACCTCTGAGGCAGACACGCTAGCTCCAGATGCTTTCCCAAGTTGGCTTTCGAAAGGTTCCGACCTTTTTCTGACCTGTCCCATCGGAGTCCTGTAGCTACTATTTATAGGCAGCAGATGGGAGAACTTGTGGTCCTCTGGGCGCCACGTGTCTTCCATCAGCACCATCGTCACAGATTCAGGGATGCCCGATATGTGTGTCACCCGATACAAGGATGTCAGGTTGTGAGCGTGTCGGTCATCGTGATGAGTGGGTACCTGCCAGTGGGTGGCTTGTATCGTGCGACACGCTTCAGTTGTCATGGCGAGTACAGCTCCCTGTCGGGTAAGCTGTGCATCGCCTGTCAGATCCTCTTAGTGCGGCGCCCCCATGTCGCTCGATAGGCGGTTCGTGCTGCCCTATGTCGGGCAGCGAGTGTGTCAGCCAGCTAATGGGAGGGCCGATGCAGGTAGGACACGTTCATGGGCCGGGATGGGCCTTTTTGCTGATAAATGAGTCGAAAAGTGAGGAAAACTCTGCAAAAGATGATAAAATTGAGTTAAAAGCGTAGCATGGCCTGTTTATTCAAAAACATGACAAAAAGGAGAGGAAAATAGTTTAAAAGGGCAGATTTGATAACGAAATAACGGCCAAAAACATCACAAAATTTGGTGTTATCAGAGACCTTGACCTGACTTGCAGTCTGAGGGTGATACGGGGTGGCTATCTTATTCCTCACCCCATATCGTTTCAGAAGAGCCTCAAATTTCCTTTCAATGAAGTGTGACCCTCTGTCACTAATTACAATATGTGGAACTCCAAATCTATGAAAGATGTTTTTTGTGAACAGACACTTTACCATCTTAGAGTCACATGTTGATGACGGTATAGCCTCCACCCACTTTGAGATGTAGTCAATGGCCACCAAGATTTATTTGTTCCCAAAAGAAGGTGGGAAGGGTCCCACGAAGTCTATCCCCCAAACATCAAAGATCTCTACTTTGATCCATTCAGCAAGGGGCATCTCATTGTGTTTGCTGATATTTCCAGTGTGTTGACATGTGTCACATTGTTTAGTGAAAGTGTGTGTATCTTTAAATATGGTTGGCCAATAAAAACTAGAGTTCAAGATTTTTAAAGTTGTCTTCCAGAGCCAAGATGTCCTCCATAGGGGGGTGCATGACATTTTTCTAAGATGGAATGAACTTCTTCATGATCCACACAATGACAATATGCATTGTTTATGCACTTTTAGAAGAGAAGGAGATCATCTCAGAAATAGTTCTTGATGTTAAAAAAGAATTTCTTCTTTTGATTGTAGGTCATTACTAGAGGTAATTGTTGGCATTCTAGGTAGTTGCATAAATCAACGTACCATGGAGTTACTTGATCAATTGAATGAATCAGAAGTAATGAATCATCTTGATAGGATTCGTTGATAGGGAGGGGTTGCTTTCTTCCACCTTTATTTGAGAGAGTTGATCGATGATGATATTCTCTGTCCCCTTTTTGTCAAAAATCTCATTATCAAACTCTTGCAAAAGAAGGGCCACCTGAGGAAGCGTGGTTTGGTATCTTTCTTATGCATAAGATACTTGATTGCACCATGATTAGTATAGATTGTCACCTTCCCACCTAATAGATAGGATCTGAATTTTTTAAAGGTGTAGATGATTCTTAACATTTCTTTCTCAATGGTTGTGTAATTAATTTGATCCTCATTGAGAGTTTTGTTGTCGTAGTAGATGATATGATGTTTCTTGTCCTTCTTTTGTCCTAAGATAGCCCCCACTACATAATCACTAGCATCACACATTATTGCAAAGGGGAGGTCCCAATATGGAGCTTGTATAATGGGAGAAATGGTCAAGGCATCCTTTAGGGTGTGGAAGGCCTTCTGACACTCTTCATTAAAGACAAATAGAGTGTCTTTTATCAATAGTTTGGACAACAGATTTGCAATATTTGAAAAGTCCTTGATAAAACGATGGTAATATCCTGGATGTCCTAGAAAACTACAGACAAAAGAGATTGAAGATGGGGGTGGAAGTTTATAGATTGCCTCTATCTTACTTTTATCCACCTCTATACTGGCTTCGGACACCTTGTGTCCTAGGACTATTCCTTCTTGTACCATAAAGTGGCACTTCTCCCAGTTAAGGACTAATTGCTTTTCTTCACATCTTTTGAGGTCCAAGGATATATTCTTTAAACAATCTTCAAAGGATGACCCATACACAGAGAATTCGTCCTTGAAGACTTCCATGACCTCTTCTATTAGATTGAAGAATATGGCTAACATGCACCTCTGAAAAGTGGTAGGGTCATTGCATAGACCGAACGGCATGCGCCAAAAAGCAAATGTCCCATACAAGCAAGTGAATGTGGTCTTTTCCTGGTCTTCTGGATGAATGGGGATCTGATAAAATCCGAAATACCCATCTAAATAACAAATATGAGAATGATGTGCCAACCTCTCCAGAACATGATCAATGAAAGGAAGGGGGAAATGATTTTTGCGTGTTGCTGCATTCAGTAGTCTGTAATCTATGCACATGTGCCAACCAGTCATTGTATGAGTGGCTAATTCCTTCCCTTCGCTATCCTTTACTACTGTCATCCCACCTTTCTTGGGAACCACATGGAGTGGACTTACCCAGTTGTTGTCACTAATGGCATAGATAATACATGCATCCATAAGTTTGATGACTTCCTTGCGTACAACCTCTCACATTTTGTCATTCAACTTTCTTTGACCTTAAACTCTTAGCTTTGCATCATTGTCAAGCTTGATTCTATGCATTCATATCGTTGGGTTGAGACCCTTGATATCATCTATAGAGTATTCGAGAGTCTTTTTTTATGTTTTTCGTTAAGATAAAAATTACACTTGCTAATCGGAGGGCAGTTGTGCATTAATGATCACCAGATTTCTCTTTTCTTCATTGAGAAATTCATACTTCAGACCTTTCGAAAGTGGATTGAGTTCTGGTATTGGTTTTGGAGCTGAAATGTCTCATGGTTCACGCTGAAGAGAGGCATATCGTGTCATTTCAATAATGCCATAAAATTTTTCTTCCTCATATGTGGTTGTCAAGTAGGCCAGGATTTCTTTGACCTCAGGATCATCAAATCCTACTATAGGGTTGTTTAATGCGCACATCAGAGGATCAACTATAGCATTATGCTCTGCTATTTCCACAAACAAATGATTGCAACAGTCAGCAAAGTAACTTGTTTCTGTTGAAGAGGGCCCCCGCATGTGATCGAGTATGTGGAAATCGATAGATTCATTCCCAACTTGTATTGTGATTGACCCATCAACCACATCAATCAACACTCGTGTTGTTGGAAGGAAAGGTCATCTGAATATTAATGGATAGGTGGGATCTTCAGCTACGTCGACGATGACAATGTCACAACGGATGAAGAAATTCCCTATCCTGATTGGTAAGTCCTTCACCACCCCAATTAGTTCAGTATAAGAATTATCTGCTAATTGAATTTTTATATTATATTTAATAATATCAGTGAGGCCCAACTTGGATGCTAAACTGTACATAATGAGAATGATGTTGGCTCCTAGATCTGCAAAATTAAATCTTATCAATGAATCTTACCAAGTCGATACCATCGACGCATGGAGGTTACATCGTCACAAAATGACAGAACCGACGCCAAAAGGAAGTCAATACCATCGACCCGAGTCGATGGTATCGAGATGATGTCGGGCGCGACAAAGGAAGGGTTTGCAGTCAGCCGCTACTGTAGCAGGTCGATACCATCGACTCGCATCGCTGGTATCGACGCCGTAGGATATGAGTTTGCTTTCTAATGATCTCAATCAGACGGCTGGAGTTAATTAGCGACCTAATTAGGGACTTATACCTAATGACGGCTGCCGAGAAAAAAAAGGAGCTGATTAGCCATTGCACAAGTGCCGAGGAGCGAGAGAAAGGAGAACGGAGGCCAGAAGTTCATACCAGTCGATCCGGACGCTGTCGAAGACAGATTTCACCACCGAGAGGCGGGAAAGCACGTGTTCTACGCAAAGGATCGATCGGTTCTTCTCCGTTCAGGGGTTTTCCCTTTCAATTCATGTTTTTCATATGATTTCCCCTATTTCTTCCATGTACTTGTGTAAGATGAACATGCGGGGCTAATCCCCTCCATCTTTAGGACCGGGAGTAGCCCGGGAATTCATTGTATGACAGTTTTATAATAGTAATTCATATTTTCTCTCTTAAATCCGTGGTATAGCTTCGTTTTCTCCATATATTGTTATGCTTGATCACCATAATAATAATCTAATGCCCTTAATCACTTCGACAGAAGGATTAACGGCTGAAAAGAGACGAAACCTACATTAATCGATAAATCCCTTGAACAAGGTGGTGTAAAATTAATGGTGGATACTGAGAGATCGTTCGTAATGCACTTAGTTTAGGGAATAGGTTACTACGACGGTGGAACCGACCTAAACCTAAGTAGTGAATTGCACCACGACAGTGGGCAATTCTGTTTTCAGGCCACTACCCGAATAGAGAGAGAAGATTGAGGCATTATATAAAATCTAATACAATGAATACCCGCGGTGAAACCGCAATCCTAAAGATACCTTTTTGAATTGATTAAATTAACCTTTAATCGATTGTTTGCTTTGTTTTATTTTTACTTTCTTTTAATTTTGACAACAAACCCCAATTTGTTATTCGGCTTAGCTGATCACAAATAGTTAGTAGGAGTCTCCGACAATTCCGAGTATCCCTGTGTTCGACTCGGGCCTCACAAGGCTTGTACTACTCGACGTGTATACTTGCGTTTTTAGCGCGTAGTAAAATACACGTCAAGTTTTTGGCGCCGTTGCCGGGGAATACGGCGAATTGTTGGCACTTCGAGTTCTACGAGCGACCACTCTAGGCCACAAATTTCTTTTTGATTTTCATTCAATTTCAAATATTTTTACATTGTGCTTTAATTGTTTATACTCGTCTAAGCTTAGTACTGAACTTGAATTTTCTTATTTCAGGTACTGTGTATGGTGCAGACGCGTAGTACTGACTACGCGGAACGCGCACCCGAGGTTCCGTTTCCGGGACCTGAGGACGAGGAACATTCCGAGCAAGAGTACCAAGAATAGGTAGATTCTGAATCTGAACCGGAAGAGATGGCCGAGCCACAGACCATATGGGAGAAGATAAAGGCTTCTTCCTCATCAGCTTCAAAGGGGCCTATAAAGAAGCAGGCGATCAACATACCGACATATAAGATCGATCCAGCGTTGATTAATTTGGTGAAATCAAATGCATTTCATGGGATGAAGAATGAGGATCCTGTTGCACACATCATCCAGTTCATTGAAAATTGCGACATGGTAAAAATAGACAGGTTTCCACAAGATGTATTGTATCTCAAGCTTTTCCCAAGTTCCTTGGCGGGAGCAGCAAGAGAGTGGCTATATAATCTAGACGATGAGTTCGTGGAGTCTTGGGACCATATGGTGGAGGTCTTCTTTGAGAGGTTCTTCCCTCCTGAGAAGACTAACGACATGATCCGGAAGATTCATAATTTCACCCAACATGCTGGTGAAACATATTCTGAGACCTGGGAGCGATTTCAGGTTATGTTGAGGAGGTGTCCGCATCATGGCTGGACAAGGAAACGCAGGTGAAAATCTTCTATTTTGCTCTCTCCGAGCATGATAGGAGTAATCTGGATTCAGTCGGGTCAGGATTTTTTCTAAACAACACAGACACTAGATGCTGGGAAATACTCAAGAACATGGCCAGAAAGCAATCCTGGGGAGAAAGAGAGAGAGGCCCAGTTGAGCAAGCACGAGTCGCCAGTGAATCAAAGGCAATGAGAGAGCTGAATGAGAAGATGGATCTTCTCACAAAGAAGTTATTGCAAAAGGAATATAATGAGTCCGAGGATGAGGCTCAAGTCAAGTACATGAGACAACAGCAAGGGTATAGGAACAATGACTACTCATGGAGAAAGGACAAAAAGTTCTCATGGAAGGATCCGAACAATTTTCTACAGGATCCGGAAGCCAAGCCCGCGCCAGCTGCAGAAGACAAGAGCACGGAATTGCTCAATCAGGTCATCAAGCAAAATCAAGAGTTAATGAATACATTCGGGCAGCAAATCAAGCAGCAAGGAGAATACATGAATCAATTTGGGCAGACATTGCAGAGTCATGGGGCTCAAATGAGTACCATTGAGACATCCATGGCGCAGATGGCAGCCAAAATAGCTAGTTTGAAGAAACTGACACATCCGGGTTTTTCGGGGAATACCAATGTTCCCGGAGGAAACCAGCAAGCTAAGGCCATTCTGCTGAGAAGCGGCAAGAAAGTGTTGAATCCAAGAACAGATGAAACAAGCACACCGCAAGATAAAGTTGAAGGTGAAACCAATACAGAGCAGTTCACACCAGTCACAGGGCAAGCTGAAGACATAGCCGGTAATGGTACTGAAGAACAAGTTGAAGAGGAGGAACTGCAGAAAAAGACGCCTTATGTGCCACCCCATCAAAGGGCACAAGCTGTTCTGGTCCCTTATCCAAATAGTGTGAAGGCAAGGAAGGTAGATGCACAGTTCAAGAAGTTCCTGGACAGTTTTAGGAAGCTTTCAGTCAATATCCTGTTACTGGAAGCCATTGAGCAAATCCCTTCATACGGGAAGTTTCTAAAAGATGTCATTACCAAGAAGAGGAAAATGCCAGATACTGAAGTCGTTGTGCTAAAGGAGCAAGTGAGTGCCTTCATTATGGGCACTTTGCCGCCAAAGAGACAAGATCCAGGGTGTTTCAACATTTCTTGCTATATCGGGAAGTGTAAATTTGGAGAAGCATTGTGTGATTCAGGGGCAAGCATCAACTTGATGCCCCTTTCGACATTTAAAAAGTTGGGACTGAAGGAGTCACGGCCGAGCAATATGACTATTCAATTGGTCGACAACTTTGTGGTGAAGCCTTATGGAATCTGTGAAGATGTCTTAGTAAAGGTGGATCGATTTGTCTTTCCGGCTGATTTTGTGGTTATGGAGATGCAGGATGAGAATGGCAATGAGCTATTACTTGGACGTCCCTTCCAATCTACAGCCGACATGATCTTAGAGATGGGGAGAGGTCGCTTGACCTTGGGCATAGCAGATGACCGCTTTGAGATGGTCATGCCTGTTGGATAAATTGGACATTATGATAAATCCCCTTGTTTCGATGATGACAAACATTTCATTCTTGTTAATCTAACGTGCTACTTGAGTGTTGCAGGAATGAGGTGGATGACAAAGCTCTAGGGAATCCATACGCTTGAATGATTGTAAATGTCATGCAATGTAATCAATTGTAAACTTGTACAAACATATAATGTACAAGTACTTAGATTTCATGTAAATCAAGCGTTAGATCTTCCCTAGCCAATCACCATACTTAGATAGGTCATCCCTTTCAAATAGGTTCACATATGCACACTCATACATTTACTTAGTGCCTAAATTGAAAGATTGAAACAGGGTCAATCTCGGTCGACCAAACTCCTCGACCGAGACACTCTCGGTCGACAAACTTCTCGACCGAGAATGACCCAAGTAGCCGTTAGACACAGCTGACAAAGTAGTTGACAGTTGCAAATGAACGTTGATCCAGAGAGCCTGTCGGTCGACAAAACTTCGACCGAGTAGGTATCTCGGTCGACAAATTGTCGACCGAGATGGTCTCTGACAGCAACTGCAGAATAAAGTAACTAGCCATTACTAATGCACCTAACTTATATCTAACGGCTAGTTAAGCACTTAGAAGCCCCTAGAAGTTGTCTAGAACGTCCTTAAACATCCATAGGCCATTCCTATAAATAGTACATGCCTTAGGACACCAAAATACACCTAAGCTACACTTGTGCTATACATGAGCAAGCAATTACATTTGCAATCTGTTTGTGAGCAATAGAGCATTTCCTACATTGGTTATTCATTTCCATTGCTCCCATTTCGTGTCCTATAGGCTAGCATCTCCTTACCACAGCACTTACACTTCTACACTCATTGGTTAGGAGATCAATACGCTTGATATAGGCAAATCAAGCCTTGTGCTTAAAAGGATAAGTTGTAATTTCTATTTTTCCTTCTTGTTCCTTTTTATTCTTTGTATTCTCCTTGCTACTCCTAGGGTTGGAGGCTGCGGATTGGAGAAGGTTCTTCTCAGAGGAGAAGGTGGACTTCAAGCTACTTCAAGAAGGCTATCGCACGGGAAGCTACTTCAAGAAGGCTATTGCAACGGGAAGCTACTTCAGGAGGAAGGCTGCTTCAAGGTGGTGCAATTACTTCTAGGTGAAGGTTGCTTCAAGGTTGGGCGATTACTTCTAGGTGAAGGCTGCTTGAAGGGTTTAGGGAGAGAATTGTAATTTTATGTAAAGTCCTTGCGAGGTAATAAAATTAAATTCTTTCCAAATCCCGGTTGGGTAAGCAACCGGGTAGTGGACTGACAACTTTAGTATTTGCTAAAGTTGGAACCACTCTAAATCCTTGTCCCCTTGTCCAATATTTTAGTGGTTGATTGCTTGAGTTCAATAATTGTTAAAATTATCTATAAAACTCTATTCACCCCCCCCCTCTAGTAGTTTTCAATTGGTATCAGAGCAGGCTTCAAGGAACCCTAACCAGGTCTTGAAGAATGAAGGGTGGAGGTGACTACAACCGCAGGCAAAGGAGCAACTTGGACCAACTTTCAACAAGCTGCAATTGGTGTTTAGGAACAAACCATACAACAATCGGTTGTCCATGGAGAGAAAAGAAGGAAGAGGTCCATAAAAATTGTCTTATTGCTACAACCAATGAAGAAGAAGAAGAAGACGTAAGCCTTCTTGATTTATCAAAAGAAGAGCTAATTTCTAGTCTTGAAGAAACACACAATAAGTATATTGAGTGCAAGAAGAAATTAAAGAAATCTAGTAAAACAAACGATGAGTTAAATGCTAGACTTCTTGCTCTTACATCCGAAAATGAAGATTTATATGCTAAATTGAATAATCTTGGTTTTGAAAAAGATAGCATTATTTCTGAAAATCATACTTTGAAATCATCTCTAAGTAGTAGTGATGTGAAGATTTTTACTCTAGAAACAAATTATGATCTTCTATATCAAGAAAAGGTTGGCTTACTTGCAAAGTTAAATGATCTTCAAAAACAACTTGTTTTGTGTACACATCTAGATTAAGATAATATAGTGAAAGAAAGGAATTCTTTATCATCTAATCTAGATCAAGCAAAACTAGATATTAAGAAAAGAATGGATGAGATCGCTAAGTTGCAACAAGAAGTTAGTAGGTTAAGCAACAATGGAATCCTTGATAGAATATTGGATGATTCCTATCATCAAATTGGGAGAAGAGGTCTAGGTTATAAGCCCAAAGGGAAATCTCATCAACAACCTAGTTGGAGAAAGACACGAGCACATCAAGCTACATTTGTACCAAAGAACAACCTAGAACAAAACCATAGAAAAAGACTTGAGGTTGATTCTATATGTTGCCATTATTGCTCACGTCTTGGACATTACTCTTTTTCATGCCCATACAAGAAAAAGAATGTTGAGTTAGTATGGGTTCCAAAAACCCCAAACTAAATGGATAAAATTAAGTTGAGATATGACCAAAGATTCTAAGTTGTATATCTCTATGTCTATCTCAACTTAACATAATAGGACACCAAGTTAATCCAAGAAATTAAATTTCCAAATATACATCTTAAACTACTTGTTTAGTTTGGATTCACAAAATGTATATGATTAGTTGAGATTTAACCTAAATGTTGCTTTGATATTTAAACATCTCAACTAAATCGAACTTTAACTTTCATACTTTTGCTTTTAATTATAAACAATATTTGAAAATAGGTTTGAAACAACACAGAACCTTTCTCGGTCGAGACACTGTCGACCGAGGGACCTGTCTGTCGAGAAATGGTCGACCGTGCAGGCTTCTGTTGTCAAGTCTGACATAAATCTTCTGAAATTGTTTTTCAATCAACCAGTTTGCTATCAAATTGTTATTGATGATTGAATTAACATACAAATCAAGAATAAAATCTTGGAAGACAATTTTTGTAGCAAGACATATTGATTGTTTACATTATATAACATTATGAGTAGAAAATCCTTAAACATATTGCAAAAGTGCTGTAAGAAGACTAATCTTGAACAAACCTTATTCATTGTTTGAAAAGTTTCTTCGGCATGATCAGTTATAAAAGTTTGTCTTAAAATTGAAAACTTATATGAGACTATTTTGGTTTACTCTCAATGGTTGGATTTAAAACTGAAAAAGCATGATTAGCTTAACCAAGGAAATTACTATTTTATCATAATTTACATGGTTTTCCTAAGTAATCCTTGGAATGTCTATACATGAACCATGTATGTGTTGCAATTTAAATTATTGCACTATGGATATGCTTCTACCTCTCTATAGCATCATTATTATTATATTTCAATAACTATGTTTCTTTAGAACAATTTTTTTTAATGTTTTATCCATTTATTTGTTCTAAGAAATAAAAAGTAAGGATTCAAGGAAAAATGCTTCTGAAAACAAGAGTAAATAGGATTTGACACCTGTAACAGAACTTATACATACAAATTGCTGAATAAAATTTGCAGAAACATTCCCGGTCGAGAAATACTTCGACCGAAAATATTTCGGTTGAGAAGAGTTCGACCGAATAAGTTTTTGGAAACCGACTAGCTCAGTCTGCTATAAACTTAATTGGAATTATGAATGAATCTTTAAGACAAATCACAATTGATATTTGCAACATGCCTTCACTTGAATCATATAGGTCCATTCTAAGTATTCCTTTATCTAGTTACATAAAAACCATGGGTTAAATTTCATGCTTCAATTGTTCTATCGTAGATATGCTTCATCATGATCATTATGTTTCATTGGTTTAAAATAAGCTTTGATTCATATATACAAACCATGAATGATCATTGTGATTCAGATAATTGCAAATGTCATTAGCATAAAAGCATCTTGACATAATAGATAATGCTTGTGGACACAGTTCGTGATGATGATGTTGCTATGACAAGCCAAACGGTGCCTCTTAGAACAAAATATTAATGTTTTTATCTATTTGCTTGTTCTAAGAAATCAAAAGCTTTATATTGCTTTAATTATAAGATTAAGGGGGAGCTCATAACAAATTGGATTAATTGATTAAGAAGCTTAGAAAAACATCGTAAACATCACTTGGAGCTTGTTCATACCTTAGTATTTTTACTATTGGATATAAAGAAATTCATGAATGATCTTGTACTTAAAGGAACTCTCTAAACAAATCAGGGCTTAACATCCTTTGCAAATGATTGAGAAACAAATTATGGATAAATTAAGACAAAAATGATATTCAATCCATGCTCCTAATAGATATCTATTTAAGGGGGAGCATAATATAAAATTAAGGGGGAAAAGAAAAATAAAATATACAACTTGGATATCTTTTTGAAATGACAAAGGGGGAGAAAGAATATAAAATCAAAAATATAAAATGAGTTTCATAACATCTTGCACTCACTTGCAAAACAAGAATGGCTACAAAAGGTAATTTTCAGGTATGAAACTCACATGCTTTATATTTCCTTATTTCATATTTAGGAAATGTTTGTCATCTTCAAAAAGGGGGAGATTGTTGGATAAATTGGACATTATGATAAATCCCCTTGTTTCGATGATGACAAACATTTCATTCTTGTTAATCTAACGTGCTACTTGAGTGTTGCAGGAATGAGGTGGATGACAAAGCTCTAGGGAATCCATACTCTTGAATGATTGTAAATGTCATGCAATGTAATCAATTGTAAACTTGTACAAACATATAATGTACAAGTACTTAGATTTCATGTAAATCAAGCGTTAGATCTTCCCTAGCCAATCACCATACTTAGATAGGTCATCCCTTTCAAATAGGTTCACATATGCACACTCATACATTTACTTAGTGCCTAAATTGAAAGATTGAAACAGGGTCAATCTCGGTCGACCAAACTCCTCGACCGAGACACTCTCGGTCGACAAACTTCTCGACCGAGAATGACCCAAGTAGCCGTTAGACACAGCTGACAAAGTAGTTGACAGTTGCAAATGAACGTTGATCCAGAGAGCCTGTCGGTCGATTAAACTTCGACCGAGTAGGTATCTCGGTCGACAAATTGTCGACCGAGATGGTCTCTGACAGCAACTGCAGAATAAAGTAACTAGCCGTTACTAATGCACCTAACTTATATCTAACGGCTAGTTAAGCACTTAGAAGCCCCTAGAAGTTGTCTAGAACGTCCTTAAACATCCATAGGCCATTCCTATAAATAGGACATGCCTTAGGACACCAAAATACACCTAAGCTACACTTGTGCTATACTTGAGAAAGCAATTACATTTGCAATCTGTTTGTGAGCAATAGAGCATTTCCTACATTGGCTATTCATTTCCATTGCTCCCATTTCGTGTCCTATAGGCTAGCATCTCCTTACCACAGCACTTACACTTCTACACTCATTGGTTAGGAGATCAATACGCTTGATATAGGCAAATCAAGCCTTGTGCTTAAAAGGATAAGTTGTAATTTCTATTTTTCCTTCTTGTTCCTTTTTATTCTTTGTATTCTCCTTGCTACTCCTAGGGTTGGAGGCTGCGGATTGGAGAAGGTTCTTCTCAGAGGAGAAGGTGGACTTCAAGCTACTTCAAGAAGGCTATCGCACGGGAAGCTACTTCAAGAAGGCTATTGCAACGGGAAGCTACTTCAGGAGGAAGGCTGCTTCAAGGTGGTGCAATTACTTCTAGGTGAAGGTTGCTTCAAGGTTGGGCGATTACTTCTAGGTGAAGGCTGCTTGAAGGGTTTAGGGAGAGAATTGTAATTTTATGTAAAGTCCTTGCGAGGTAATAAAATTAAATTCTTTCCAAATCCCGGTTGGGTAAGCAACCGGGTAGTGGACTGACAACTTTAGTATTTGCTAAAGTTGGAACCACTCTAAATCCTTGTCCCCTTGTCCAATATTTTAGTGGTTGATTGCTTGAGTTCAATAATTGTTAAAATTATCTATAAAACTCTATTCACCCCCCCCCCTCTAGTAGTTTTCAATGCCTTCTATCACTGCGTCATCTAAAGCAAAAGAACAATGTAATATGGTGAAACATATGGATCGCAATATCTCACTCTGCCTTGGAAAACCATTTCTGGACATGGCTCATGTGATGAGCAAGGTGGATAATGGAACCTTAGCTGTGGATATCATGGAGCAGACTAAGGTTGTTTCTTTGTGTAAAGCTGTGGGATTTCCGAATGATGAGAATGAGGACATTCTGCCTTCTTGGGAGGATGATGCGATTTCTATTTCTGTTGTTGATGCATATCCAGAATTACTGCTGGAGGCTTGTTTGTTGAATATTACATATGATTGGATGCGGAGTAAATCACTCAAGGAGTGCGCTAAAATGCTTCAGATGCTTCCATGCTTATATGCGAGGCACTATGAAGATTTAGGTGCACTTCCCCCACCATTGCAATCATCTCTTATCATCCCGCCGGATTTGGAATTAAAGTCGCTGCCCCCTCATCTCAAGTATGTCTTTCTAGCTGAGAAAGACAAGTTACCGGTGATCGTTTCTTCTTATTTGAGTGCGGAAGAGGAGGAGCAACTGTTGATAGTGCTGAAAAACCACCGAGGAGCTTTTGGGTGGTCCGTTGCAGACATCAAGGGGATTTCCCCTACTCTATGTCAGCACAAGATTCGGCTCGAGGAGGGAGCCAAGCCAGTGATTCAGCCTCAGAGACGTCTAAATCCGAGCATGATGGAGGTTGTGAAGAAAGAGGTCATTAAACTTCTTGCTGCATGGATTATCTATGCCATATCAGACTCGACATGGGTGAGTCCTACACAGGTAGTCCCTAAGAAGGGGGGAATTACTGTCACTCAAAATTTATTGAATCAACCTGTCACCACCCAATTGATAACCGGGTGGCGAGTTTGTATTGACTACCGTCGTCTGAATGCTGCCACACTTAAGGATCATTTTCCTTTACCGTTTATTGATCAAATTTTGGAACGTCTTGTCGGGCGATCGCACTTTTGTTTTCTAGACGGGTACTCGGGGTACAACCAGATCTCGATTGATCCTTTGGATCAAGAGAAATCTACGTTCACTTGTCCCTATGGGACTTTTGCTTACCGTCGAATGCCGTTTGGTTTATGCAATGCACCGGCGACGTTTCAATGTTGTATGCTCGCCATATTTTCTGACATGGTAGAGCGCTGTCTTGAGGTTTTTATGGATGACTTCTCGGTTTATGGTGCATCGTTTGATGAATGTCTCTATAACCTAGACAAAGTGTTGCAGCGTTGTGAGGACACACACTTGTCCCTTAACTGGGAGAAATGTCACATGATGGTGATAGAGGGAATAGTGCTAGGACACAAGGTGTCTAGCAAAGGTCTTGAGGTAGACCCGGTGAAAATTGAGGTCATTTCCAAGTTACCCCCACCAAATTCTGTAAAAGGGGTGAGAAGTTTTCTGGGACACGCCGGGTTCTATCGGCGATTCATAAAAGATTTTTCTAAAATTGCAAAACCCCTATCCGAGCTTTTGGAGAAAGATGCGGTTTTCGATTTCAATGATAAGTGTCTACATGCATTCGATGTTTTGAAAGAAAAACTGATTTCTGCCCCGGTTGTTCAAACTCCGGATTGGACAAAACCTTTCGAATTAATGTGTGACGCTTCGGATTTTGCGATAGGAGCCGTATTGGGGCAGAGGGTAGACAATAAGCCCGCCGTGATTTTCTATGCTTCAAAAACTCTGAATGATGCCCAATTGAACTATACAACTACTGAAAAAGAATTACTTGCCGTTGTGTTTGCTTTCAAAAAATTCCGGCAGTATTTAGTAGGATCTAAAGTAGTTGTATGGACTGACCATGCTGCAATAAAATACTTGATGGAGAAAAAAGACGCAAAGCCTAGACTCATTAGGTGGATTTTGCTCTTACAGGAATTTGACATTGAAATCAAGGATAAGTCTGGAATTGAGAATGTAGTGGCTGATCATTTGTCTAGGTTAGATAGGGTGGATGAAAAAGATTTGCATATACCCATAACCGAGACGTTTCCCGATGAACAGCTTTTAAAAATTAATTCTAAAGAGCCTTGGTTCGCTGAAATTGTTAATTATTTGGCTTGCGGGATCATCCCGGAAGATTGGTCATATCAGGAAAAGAAGAGATTCTTTCATTCTTTGAGATACTATTTTTGGGATGATCCAATTCTTCTTAAGCAATGCAGGGACGGTATTTTACGTAGGTGTGTGCCTGAAGTGGAGTACGAGAGTGTTCTCCATCATTGCCATGCATCACCTATGGGAGGACACCACGCCAGCTTGCGAACGGCAGCTAAAGTTTTGGAAAGCGGCCTTTATTGGCCAACTTTGTTTCGGGATGCCTACGATTTTGTGAGGCAATGTGATCCTTGTCAGCGAGCAGGTAATATCTCAAAGCGACAGGAGATGCCCCTGAATGTATTTCAGGAAGTTGAGGTATTTGATTTGTGGGGAATAGATTCCATGGGACCCTTTGTGTCCTCGAACTCCAATTTATATATCTTGTTAGCAGTTGATTATGTGTCGAAGTGGGTGGAAGCAATCCCCACAAGGACTAATGATTCTACTATAGTGTGCAGGTTTGTGAAGGAGAATATTTTCTGCAGGTTTGGTATACCCCGAATGATAATCAGTGATGGGGGTACACATTTCAAGAATCAGAAGTTCTCGACATTATTGAAGAAATATGGGGTCAAGCACAACATTGGCACCCCATATCATCCGCAGACTCAAGGCCAAGTGGAGGTCTCCAACCGTGAGATTAAGAATATTCTAGAGCAAACGGTGGCATCCACGAGGAAGAACTGGAGTGCCCTACTACCGGATGCACTGTGGGCGTACAGAACGGCCTACAAAACACCTATAGGCACCACGCCTTTTAGGTTGGCGTATGGCCGGGCTTGTCACCTACCGGTGGAGTTGGAGCACAAGGTCCATTGGGCACTTAGAAGGCTAAATCTAAGTTATGATGAAGCTGGGAGAAAGAGAATGTTCGAATTGAATGAGCTGGATGAGTTACGGATGATGGCATATGAGAATGCCCGGATATACAAGGAGCGCACAAAACTGATCCACGATCGCCACATCAAGTTGCACACGTTCAAGAAAGGAGATAGTGTTTTGTTGTTCAACTCCCGACTCAAGTTGCATCCCGGGAAGTTAAAATCCCGGTGGACTGGACCGTTCGTGGTGGAAGAGGTCAAACCACACGGCGCGATTCTAGTGCGTGATGGTGATACCACGTTCTTGGTAAATGGACAGAGGTTGAAGCTCTATTTTGGTGAGAATTACAAGAGGAAGGTGAATGAGGTTAAACTCATTGCACTTTTGGATGAATGAGATGCCAAGAAGCCGTCTAGCCTAAGACGTTAAATAAGGGCGCTTGTTGGGAGGCAACCCAACCATCGGTACATTAGGATAGTTTAATTATAATCGTAGGTTGCTTTATTTTTGTTCAATTTTTAGTGTAAAGAAGATACCTTGATCTGCTTGTTCATTGTGCAGGCTGAGGCAGAGTCGATACCATCGACACCCTCGTCGATGGTATCGACAAGGGTACAGGTTGACGACTACAGATTTTGTTCTGAGTCGATACCATCAACGGCCTCATCGATGGTATCGACATACCTACAGGTGGTTGAGAAGGAAACGTCGATAGTATCGACACACGCGTCGATACCATCGAGATCTCTGGAGAAGTTCAGACTGATTTGTCTCAGTCAACTCGATACCATCGACGGCCTCGTCGATGGTATCGACATGGTTCCAGGTTGAAATGCAAAAAGGCGGTGTCGCAATGAAGCCAAGTCGATACTATCGACACCTGTTGATGGTATCGACCATCCATGTCACCGATCTGCGCAAAGAAATCGACGGCAATCGCGGCTTCCACGTCATCGATCTAGGTGCAGCGTCGATACCATCGACCCAAGTCGATGGTATCGACACGACAGCGATCCGGGTTACAAGATCCAGCAATCGACGACCGTCGATACCTGTGAGGGGCGGATAGCATCGACCCACGTCGATACCATCGACTCGCGTCGATAGTATCGACGGGCCAACAGTAGTGCTGGCCAAGTCTATTTAAGGAGAATCATTACATCATTTGACGTCACACCTTCAGAGTGATCTCCTCCCTTTGCGCTGAGCACTTCCCCGAGCCATCCAAGAGCGAAGACCAGCATCACCGAGCGACGCTCATCACCGAGCAGAGATTCATATCTCCATTCTGCACCGAGCTCTCTTTTCTAATCCCTTTCTTGTTGCCAACATGGTTCACGTCGCTGGAGCATCTTCTTCACGTGCGGACCCGGAGGAGATCCCGGAGTTTGTGCCACCTCCTCCCGGGTCGGTTGCACGGTCGTGCATGATGCATCCTTCCACAAAGGTGAAGAAGATCTATGAGGAGATCTTAAAAAGGAAGATCGAACCCACCCGGTATGTGGACCGGGAAATGATCTAAGACCTCGAATTCGAGGCCAATCTGGCCTATGTTCTGCAGGGGCAGGCGAAACATACAAGCAGGAGGCCCGATGAGTTACAGTACCATGCAGATGGCCAGCCGTTTTTCGGCGAGTGGCCAACCTACAAAGAGTTGGTGGCGGAGTTCATGGCGTCACTTGACGTCTGCGTCGTGCCCAACGACATCGTCACCACCAACCGTGAGTGGATAAAGGGTCGGGTGTCTTTCCGACTGTACAACCGTGACTATACCCTCACGCTTCGCCAATTCAACAAGATCTTCAATTGGAGTCATTCTCCATACGACCACTGCCGGCCTGATAACCGCACCAACTACGACGCTCTCTTTTCCGAGTTGGTGACGGTGCCACAAGGGAGGTCGGTGAGCTACCACAACGCTGCGGTAGCCGACTTCGAGCACCTATTTGTTCGGGTATTGCACCGGATGTTGAGTTCCGCCATCTTTGCTCGAAGTGATCTGCGCTAAGCAAATTTCAAGAGACGGATCTTTTCTTCTTATATCATCTCCTGAAGTGCTAAGAATGCAACTGGGGTGCATTCTTTCTACAACGAGTTTTGGCGGTTAAGAGGAGCACAAGAAAAGCCCCGATTCATTTTGGGGGGCTTGTCACCAAGGTAGCCCTCTACTTGGGCTTGAATCTCGATCAGCTGACTCCTCTTTGTATGAGAAGCAAGGTCAACTTACAACATCTACACCGAGCCAATCTCGTTCTTCTCCGAGCTGGCGTGGCTTTTGTGCATTGCCACGTAAATCAAGTGTACCAGGAGTGCGCGCTGTCGGATCCCGTCTTTAACATCGAGGGCGCACAACATTTCAGATGGCCGATCATAGCCATCGACTCCGATGATGAAGAAGGCGGAAATGACGGCGGCGACGAAGGACAGGACGACGAGGCTGAGGAGGAAGAAGAGGCATTTACACCTCTTCGAGCATGAGTAGCACCCCGTAAGCGCCCTAGGATGCATCCGGGTGCGTCTTCATCTTCACAGCCTACGCCGCCTCCACCATCGCCCTCGCAGCCCAGCGAGGATGCCTATTCCATGCAAGGCATGTACAGCATGCTCCAAGATATTCAGCAGACGCAGCACAGCCACACCGCTGCGTACGCTGGTATTCAAGATACAACCAACCGGCTTTTTGTCAACCAGCAGGCTATCTTCGAGAATGAACACCTTCTTTTCGCAAATCAAGAGAACATCCATGATCGGCTGCATAGGATGGAGCAGCAGCAGCAGTCATTTTACGATCATTACTGGAGCCAGAATTATTTTGGGGGGTATCCACAGCCTCCTCCGATGCCCCAGTATGATCCGACTTTCCAGGGGCAATACCCATCTTGGGACCCCACGGCGCCGCCTTACCCGCCTCCACCTCCACAAGAGTGATCGGGTATCCCTGTTCCAATCTTTAAGTTTGTTTTTGACTATGAGGCCATAGTCGAATTCAAGCTTAGGGGGTAGTTGGAACAGCTCTATCTTTTATTGTTTTTAGTTTTTAACATTGTTTGCTTTTGTTCTCTTGTTATTTGTTTCTTGCATTTTTAGTTTTTGTAGGATCCACGTGCTATCTAGTGTAATTGTGGATGTCATAAAAGTGTGTCATCTTGTTGTTAGTGCATGGGAAATTCAAGGGAAATTTGAAAATTTTTGTGTGTTTTGGATAGCTTGTTTTGTTTGACCTTGGGCACACATCCTACGAAAATGATTGATTATGTCAACTTTAAAACAACATTTCACACATGTACTCCTAATGATTCATGAAAGTGGACGAAAATGGTTGTTTGAGCCTAACCTAACCAAATGGTAATGAGACCTTAATTGGATGTAAGAGAGAGAACCCTCTAAACTACTACACAGGTCAGTAAGGAGGGACACATAATATTTTTCTAAGGATCAGTCATCTAGTCTTGTGATCGTTCCACTTCATTGTTTCCATAATCCACCCAAGAATTGGAAGTAGAGTATAGTTTTAACTCTTTTTGCTTGCATAGCATCTAGATAGGACTTGCATTGCAATTGTCTATACGATTCTGCATTAAAAAAATGAATGAAGTATAGTGATTCATGCACATTACCTTTAGGTGCATGTCATGTAGTTGCATTCATGATTTTCATGCATAAAGTATATCATGTATTTCAATTTTTTCCCAATTGTGAATTAACTGTTCCATACCTTCTGAATAGTGCAAAAATTTCTGAATATGAAAAAATAGCCAATAAAAGTATCTTTAAGCAATTATGGATATGTGGGCTGAAGAAGAAAAAAAAGCTGAGAGTTTGCAATAAAAAAAAAGAGAAAAGAAAAAGAATTCAGAAGAAAGTGAAATAAGAAGGAGAAAGGAACATGATATTAGTTGCATTTCAAGATAATTGAGTACATGATGTAGCTTGACTAGATATCCATCTCATTTTGAGATGGATGGTTAGTACATGCATTTTTCCACCCAAGTTTAGGCATTAGGGCATTTATAATGTGCATTTGCATCATATAGGACATTTTTGTTTTATGCAGGTTGAAACTGTACAATACTTCCACGTTCTTCCATGAGCCACCCATCTTCATCCACCCATTGCTCGGATTGGTAGGCCACCGTGAATTTCTCCTCACTAATGAATATCAGGAGAACTGCTTCCATGTAGATGGTAGTTAGGGCGAGTAACGTAGTATAGGCGATCACAGGATGCACCAAGTCTGAACCGGCGAATTATATTATGTTAACTGCCTTATGTGATAGTGTTCATTGGTTTGGAGGTCAATTTCTTTAATTGATGATTATTGTCGCCTTTAGGGTAATTACCGTTCTGTGGTTAGAGAAGGCCGGTTTGTGAATGTTCAGTGGGAGTCATATGGGATGTTGGGTTGGTGTGTTGTTTTTCAGTTGACATTTGCAATTCTATTCTAAGGATTAGTTGCTCGAGGGCGAGAAATGTTCAAGCTTAGGGGAGTTTGATGCGACGATTTTGAGTTGCATTTATATACCTATTTGATATGTGTTTTGTGCTTTTATTAGTCATTTCTATGGTTATATTGCATAATTCATCCATTTTGGTCTTTGCCATTATTTTATGTCAAATTCCCTTCATTTCATTTTTTTAGCATTAATTATCACATTATTATTATTTGTGTGGATTTATGTGATCTTGTCTTTGAATTTCAGGAAAAACGAGTATTTGCTTCCGTCGATACCATCGACGGAAGTCGATACCATCGACATGGTCACAGGTTGCCAGCTGAAAGGAGCAGCAAAGAGTCGATACCATCGACGCTGATGTCGATGGTATCGAGACACCTTCAGGTTGCTGGCGAAGAAGCAGTCGATAGTATCGACACCAAGTTAATACCATCGACACACAGAGGTTACAGTGTCGCAAAATGATAGAACTGACACCAAAAGGAAGTCGATACCATCGACCCGAGTCGATACCATCGACCTGAGTCGATGGTATCGAGATGATGTCGGGCGCGATAAAGGAAGGGTTTGCAGCCAGCCGCTACTGTAGCAGGTCGATACCATCGACTTGCGTCGATGGTATCGACACCGTAGGATATGAGTTTGCTTTCTAATGATCTCAATCGGACGGCTGGAGTTAATTAGCGACATAATTAGGGACTTATACCTAATGACGGCCGCCGAGAAAAAAAAGGAGCTGATTAGCCATTGCACAAGTGCCGAGGAGCGAGAGAAAGGAGAACGGGGGCCAGAAGTTCATACCAGTCGATCCGGACGCTGCCGAAGACGGATTTCACTACTGAGAGGCGGGAAAGCACGTGTTCTACGCAAAGGATCGATCGGTTCTTCTCCGTTCAGGGGTTTTCCCTTTCAATTCACGTTTTTCATATGATTTCCCCTATTTCTTCCATGTACTTGTGTAAGATGAACATGCGGGGCTAATCCCCTCCATCTTTAGGACCGGGAGTAGCCCGGGAATTCATTGTATGACAGTTTTATAATAGTAATTCATATTTTCTCTCTTAAATCCATGGTATAGCTTCGTTTTCTCCATATATTGTTATGCTTGATCACCATAATAATAATCTAATGCCCTTAATCACTTCGACAGAGGGATTAACGGCTGAAAAGAGACGAAACCTACATTAATCGATAAATCCCTTGAACAAGGTGGTGTAAAATTAATGTAGGTTTCGTCTCTTTTCAGCCGTTAATCCTTCTGTCGAAGTGATTAAGGGCATTAGATTATTATTATGGTGATCAAGCATAACAATATATGGAGAAAATGAAGCTATACCATGGATTTAAGAGAGAAAATATGAATTACTATTATAAAACTGTCATACAATGAATTCCCGGGCTACTCCCGGTCCTAAAGATGGAGGGGATTAGCCCTGCATGTTCATCTTACACAAGTACATGGAAGAAATAGGGGAAATCATATGAAAAACGTGAATTGAAAGGGAAAACCCCTGAACGGAGAAGAACCGATCGATCCTTTACGTAGAACATGTGCTTTCCCACCTCTCGGTGGTGAAATCCATCTTCGGCAGCATCCGGATCGACTGGTATGAACTTCTGGCCTCCGTTCTTCTTTCTCTCGCTCCTCGGCACTTGTGCAATGGCTAATCAGGTCCTTTTTTTTCTCGGCGGACGTCATTAGGTATAAGTCCCTAATTAGGTCGCTAATTAACTCCAGCCGTCCGATTGAGATCATTAGAAAGCAAACTCATATCCTACGGCGTCGATACCATCGACGCGAGTCGATACCATCGACGCGAGTCGATGGTATCGACCTGCTACAGTAGCGGCTGGCTGCAAACCCTTCCTTTGTCGCACCCGACATCATCTCGATACCATAGACTCGGGTCGATGGTATTGACTTCCTTTTGGCGTCGGTTCTGTCATTTTGCGACGTTGTAACCTCCGTGTGTCGATGGTATCGACTAGGTGTCGATACTATCGACTGCTTCTTCGCCAGCAACCTGAAGGTGTCTCGATACCATCGACATCAGCGTCGATGGTATCGACTCTTTGCTGCTCCTTTCGGCTGGCAACCTGTGACCATGTCGATGGTATCGACTTCCGTCGATGGTATCGACGGAAGCAAATACTCGTTTTTCCTGAAATTCAAAGACAAGATCACATAAATCCACACAAATAATAATAATGTGATAATTAATGCTCAAAAAAATGAAATGAAGGGAATTTGACATAAAATAATGGCAAAGACCAAAATGGATGAATTATGCAATATTAACCATAGAAATGACTAATAAAAGCACAAAACACATATCAAACAGGTCTATAAATGCGACTCAAAATCATCGCATCAATCTGCAAAATCAAATCTTATCAATGAATCACCATTGAGGAATGGTATAGTAAATGCATCAGGATCCTTTTGTTTTGTCAGCATATTCGATTGACAAAAAGCGGATGTCATTTTTGTAAGGCATATTGTCTTGATTCTCCCCTCTTCCTCTTCTTTGTGATGAGGTCCTTTAGAAACTTGGCGTATGTAGGCATCTCATATATGATGTCAAGGGGAGGAATATCAAGATAAATTTTCTTAATGGTGTCAAAGAATTTAGTGTATCATTTCTTGAGTTGTGCCTTAATGAAGCAATGCGGATAAGGGGCTCATGTGGGAAATTTGATCACCTTTAATGACGGAATAGAGTTCGTGGATCCTTTTGACATTTGTATATCGGGGCCTCTTTTGGGCTATTGATGCTTCCTTCAATGATTGGTGTTTTAGGTTGTGCAACAGATGTACAATTCCCAGAGCGAAATGTGGCCATTCTTGTTGTTTTATTCTTGGGATTTTGTTTGGTGTTAGATGGGAATTGTCCTAATGATCTTCGAATCGATGTAGTAATAGAAGCTAAGTGTTGACCGATCATCTAACTGTGAGTTTGATTATCACTTATTTGAGTATTCATGATGCTCATCTGTGTGTCTGCATGTTTGCTAGTATGTTGTTGTTACTCATGAGGCATTCCCCCATCTTTTCTATTAAAGACTCCAAATTTGAAATAGACTTTTGATGTTGTTGAAAAAGGCTCCCCCTCTGCCCATTGAAGGTTCCCTGTTGTTGTGGCTGAGATCTATTTTGTTGAAATATGGGTGGTGTTCCTCTTCTTATGGCTTCCCCCTACCCATTGCTTGAGAAGATTGATTTAGTTGAAATGAGTTTTCTAATATCGAGTTATCCCCATAAAATAATCTAGGATGATTGGAATGTTTGTATTTCACATAAGGCACATTCTTAGTTTGTGTGTATTTTACTACATGGGTGTACATGCAGTGATCAGTACCATGACCCCCTTCTCCACATGTGACACACTTTATGGATGCCTCAGTAAAGCATCTGGAATTGACTTCCTTCATATTCTTGACGTCAGATGCCATTTTATCAAGTTTGTTGTTCAATTTCTCCAATAGCTTAGAGTCTAGGGGCGGCAATCATGGTCGCTGAAGAATTCCTGTCAAAATCTCGACCTACTTGGAGAGCTTCCATGTTATTTATTATCTCTTTGGATGTGTCAACATCGTGTTTAGCTTGCATATTACCGTCTTCTCAACTAGGTAGAATTTGTTCACGAAAGCTTTAGACAGTTGTTGCCAAGAAGTAATGCCCTTTTGAGATAGGTACCATTGTAGGGCTTTGTCCTTGAGGGAGAAACAAAAACCATTCACATAGATGATATCTTGCGGTACTTTGTTCACCTTGATAGTATTACAGAGTTTCTTGAAGGATTCTTTATGGTGATAAGGATTTATTTCCATAGAGTTCCCCCAAATATCTAATTTCAAATCATATTGATGAATCCATGCTTCAACTCAAAGTATACTGCTAGCATATAAGGGAGAATTATAGGATCTCGATCGTCATTGACACGACCTGTGACTAAGGAACGTAGAGAAGGTTTTTCCTCAGGGACATTTGTGTCATGGGGACCTCGTGCTTCCATTGGATCTATGAGGAGAATATCTACCTCTAGATCTTCAGCGAGGAACTCCATGATTGGTTAGAAATGATAGGAGGCTACCTATAAATGGAAATATTAAAGGAATTAGAGTTTGAGACTAGAAACATAACCAATACTATAGAAGATAGGTAGTAAAAGAGATTTGCTAATAAACTTTTTGCAAAATTTAGAAGCGATGACTAGTGCTAAGTATACATCTGGTTCTTAGAGGTTATCTGATGCCTTGTCCCCGACAATGACGTCAAAAGTTGATCGCTCTTTTTCGTGGGCCAAAAGTGTAAACACAATTGTCCTGGTTAAAGAAATCAGACTTTTAATTTATACCCGGCCAATAGAGACGTCTGCAACTCAATATAGAATCTTTACAGTAGTGTGGGGTCGAATGTAGGGACAAGGAGAATGATAGAATAAGAATGTGAAATCTTACTTAGTCTAGTTTAACTAAAAGTAATCTTTGTGGGTGTTCTGATTAAGGAACATATTTAACCTAATTAAGTAGTAACCTAAATTATGGAAGATCAAAAAAGAAATAAAGATGAATCAAGAAATCAAGATAAAAAGGGACTTGGACTGGGTTTCACTAATCAAGCCAACCTCAACCACGTAAAACCTTCACTCCTATTTTATGTATATTCTCTACTTGTTTTGCAAACTGTAACGACCCTGCCTCCCGGTAACCCCCAATCAAGGGAGACCAAGAGGTCAGAGATGCTATCCCAATATTTCAGGATCCATAGTTTGACATTTAATCAAAAATAATTATCGAATTCTACTATTTCTAAACTGAAAAGCTGGAATAAAATAAATCTTTTTGCATACCTTGTAAAATTCGGATTCTAGACTTCTATCCACAGTAAAAGTCTATCTAACTAATCCTCCTTGAAAAGTTTAGTTGTATCTTCACAAATTTCAATTTACTATTTGTCCATTTTCAGAATTGTACCTAAAATGCCGACAAACAAAATGTCGGTCAGTATATTTCTATATTGGTATGTGGGGAACCAACACAGTTTCACAAATAGTTTCTAACAACTGAATTATCACAAATAATTGATTAACAATCCAAGTTACACTTTCAAGGTGACTTCTCAACTACTTTTGCCCTAACCCTGGATTACCCTCTCTTAGGGTTTTGTCCTTGTAAGGGACATAAGGCCACCTTCTCCATCCTGAGATTGGTCCCTAGGGTCACCTCTTAGGGTGCCCAATGGTCTTCCCTTTGGGGCTTGACCAAATCAAACCTTCCCTCCGAGGCTTGGTCTTGGAACATACATCATGGTGGCATGTAGGTTCAAGAAACACATTCATATTTAATTGTGATACTCATAGGGACTTTATAGGATTGCATAATTGATCATCTAACAGTTTAGGTTGCAATTGATTGGGAAACATTCAGGAAACGTCGTGAAACTAAAGACGATTATTTATAAAGTAATCACATACCTGTTCAGTAGATTTCATAAGAAAATAGCAATTTCCAACCAAGAAAGCAATCTAATCCAAGCAAGCAATTCCACCACAAAATCACAGAATCCTGAAAAGCATACGTAACCTATTTACTACATACTAATCAAGAATCTACTTTATTGACTTGGATTCACTCTCTAGAGTTTCTAATCTGAATTAGGGTCTCATTAAGGTTCCTTTAGATCTATTCTCAACTTCTCTTTAGGCCCATAAAAACCTAAAACATCAATCTTAGGTCAAAAACCCTAATTACTCACATATTCACATTAGAGCTTTTTATCATCTATTAGGCTTGAGATTAATCTAACATCAATTCTATACAAAGGATCTCAAATTATATCTCATTAAAACCCACTAACACCTAGATTAGGGTCTCTAAGCCCATTAATGCTCATTAACATATCAAAACCCTAAATTTAGCTATTAAGCATATGGATCATCTCTTTATACATCAAAACGTATTTTTATTAACAACAGGTTAATATACTCATAGATCACCCATATTAATCTTCCCAATTCCATAAAACATCAAATTAGGGTTTTCTTAACTATAAAAGCATTAGAGATAATAACATTAGGTACTTTTCAAATTGCAAGAAAAATTAAGCTTCAATTGTATTTTTAATGGATTCCTTGAGTTCTTTTGATAAAAATTCATATATAATATGTTGCCATCCGAGTTACCAATATTGAGTTAAGATTTTTGCAAGATAACTATATGATGACCAATTGCTAGCTGACACGTCGTCAACTTACGTGATTTATTCAACTAGGCGGGCGGCTGGGATTACTATTAAAAGGACATCTTTGACCTTCCCCACTGATCTTGATCTACAGGCACTTAAGGGCTAGGTTTGTCCTTTTGGCATGTGCTCGTATTCAACCCCCGATCAACCCAGTTCTTGCACACCGGTACCATGGGCAGTCAACATGCATGTTGACCCACGTCCTCACCGCATCATACCTTCACATCAACATCGCCTTGGCTCCATCCCACTCCTCTAGAGTCGCCGGCTCACACAGGCCCCCCGCCGGTGGTCGGGGTGGGCTGACCCACCAATCGTCACCACCCTATAAGTAGAGGAGACGCTGGCCAGGTGTAAGGCCTCTTCCTCGTATGTCGCACCTCTTGCAATACACACTCTCCTGGTTAGAGTACATGAGAGGCATGAGGAGCATCAAGGTCCCCCTTTATATAGGCAAGGATGTTGGTACATTGCCCTCTTATAGAACTTTCAGTTCCTAGATGGGATGGGATTTGGGGAAATCTTAATCCCGCACGGCAAAGAAGAGACCAGGCGGTGGAATGGTCTAAATCAATCTCCCTGTCTCAATGGGAGGCTTTCCAGGAACCGACATGCATTCAGGGAGGAGGTAGAGTCCAGCGATTTTTGGAGTCACTGTACCCCACCTTCCCGATCTGGCTAGAGCTGGGAGATGATCTATAGACCATCTATCTATAATCCAAGGGCTTTGGGGACGCATGACATCTAAAAAGGGTCGGGCCCTAGATTCCTGGTTGATTTATAAATGTGATAAATCACATTATCATATTAGTTAATCCCTCACTTTAAGGAAACTTAATAAATGCATAACTCTCTCTTCTTTTATCCAAACGTTCCAAAATTTTAAAGGAAAGTCCAAAATGACTTAATCTACTTGTGTACCAAATTTGGGACTCAAACACGAAAGTATGAGGGACTTTTCTTCATATGCAAGTTATCTTTTAATAATACATATTTTAAGCATATTTTCTCTCTCTTCATCTTTTATTTTCTTTATTTGGATTCCTTTTACCATTATAAACCATGTGGACTCAAAATGTCATTCGATTCCATTATCCATTTTTCCACATATTTCTCATATTTCATCGTTACCTTATTTATTCATTTATTAATTGATTCATTTTCCTTTTTATTTTCTTTTTCTTGTTATTAGGCCCAATAGCCGACAAGGCCCATGAAATCAAACACACAAGTCTATTTATCAAAGGAATCCGTTCAAGGAACATAATTCACACAAAATACATAATCATACATTTATTGGGGAAATTGCCTTTCCAATCGAAAGAACCTCAAAAAATTGGGGTTGTGACATTCTTCCCCTCTTATAGGAATTTTGCCCTCAAAATTTCACCAAACATACAAACAAAATAGGATACATATTTTCCATGTCCATCATTGGCTCCCATGTGGCCTCATCCTCTCCATGGTGCTTCCAAAGAACCATTATCATCTTATATTCTTACATTTGAGTTCTTTCTTACCTTGGTATCATGTACTCTCATAGGTGACTCAAGATATTTTGACCTCCCTAGAATCTCAATAGGTTCATGGCTCAGTACATGGTTCAGGTACATCACATTGTGCTCTAGATCATACTCATGGAACACATCATACATCATGTTATCCTGAGGGTTAAGGCTACACATAAGCAACTCCACCAACCCATCTCAAATGGACCCATGTATCGAGGACTCATCTTTCTCATCTATAGCTCAGAGGGGTAGGGTTTTCACATGTTTGCCCACAGTGAATTGCATGTCAGTCTGCTTTGCATTAGCTCACGACTCACGTCGCCCCTAGGCTCTCTCAACCATTGCATGATCAAAGAGACTTCATCTGCATACATTGTGGTCTCTCTGATCTTCCCAAGGCCCTCTCACCGGCATCATCCCAATGAAGTAGTGACCGACACAGCCTCCCTTACAGAGCTTCTTACATCCTGATATTGTCTATGGTGGATATCATCACAAGCAAACTCTCTTAGGACAGAGACTGCTCCATGTATCACCCTGAACGAGCACACATGCTCTGGATCATACGTGATTGTATATCTGTCAGGGGTGATATGTTGTACTCAACTTCAATATAGCATCAGTTCTTCTAGTGCCTACTTCCACAACATGGAAGTGAACTTTAGGTCATACTCATGATATTGAACTCAGATCACAGTGTAGATGAACTATCTCTCTCTCATATATAGTTCAACCAGAATCTATCACACTCACAGTGCTCTCTCTCTAAAGTAAGGGATTAGGTCAACTTGGTAAGGCGATCTACCATAACCCATATTGCATCTTGACCTCTCTTAGTCCAGGGGAGACTCACCACAACATCCATGGTGATCTACTCCCATTCCCTCTCGAGGACTCTTCATCCACTATCACAACTCACTAGGTTACGGGTGTTCATCCTTCACCTCCTCGCTTGCATGACAACAAGCCACATGCAACTCTATATACTTCTACATCCCAGGTATTCAAAGTACTACTACAAGCTCTTACTATCTTAGTAGTACCAGGGTGTATGGTGAACTTAAAATCATGATATCCTATATGTCATGATTCCTCAAGGTTGACACCTCAGAAACCATAAAACACTCTAGTAGCGGGTTTCACCACCTTCTTTTCTCGAGAGGTGTATCTGAGGTGGTTACAACCATCCCTCTATCTTTTCAAGCTCTAGGTTGGCTAACCAAACAACCCCTACTTGACCCACGAGTCGGGTTGTATCTTGGTGTTAGCCAAACATGTCTCACAAACTTAGGGTTCACCCAATCACCTCTTCTAGCCTCTCTAGTGGCTAAAGTAGACAGTTGTGTCTCGACAAAGAGAATCCATTACCACCTTACATCCGTATGTGCTAGGTAACAGTGAAGACATAAACCTTCATATACTCCACTCAACATCCCCATCTCAGATTTTGGTCTAACTGAGTCAAGAAAATTTTGGGCTCGTCATCTTGGTTATCAAACTCAAACTTATATAACTCATAAATTCCATACTGCTCTTGATAAGAACGTCCTTATGATGACTACCTTAGTTCTCCTAGTATTTATAAACCATCCATTCCATGTACTCTCCAAAAAGGTATGATAAGTTCTTTATCCTCAAACATCATAGCAATGCTTCAGCTCACGTCATCTTTATACTTAGTGTATGGCATGCATTTTTCCCTATCTCTCACACCCATAACAAGAGGAAATAAGCATTTGGATGCATTCCAAATACAGAGTTCTTCCCATTCTAAGAGTAGAGATGGTACATCACACATTGCCAATACACTTTCCAAACTAAGTTGAAACATGCATCTCATGTTACCACATCATGAACATCTCCAATCTATGTTTACATCCATGGAGAGGCTATTCCCAAACACTCTTGGGTCATCACATGATCCTTAGTCATCTCCTCAAGGTTTGTAGGGTGTCGGTACTTTTGGGGTCATCCCTCTTCCCTTATGTAATGTTTGGGCCCATTGCACTAGGATCAAGTAGAGTTTCAGGAATGACGACTGTCCCCACAGACCTCCACTAACCTTAAATGTGCGCTTTGTCCTCACTCATGCGCATGTCAGGATCCACTTCCCGACAGGTCACCCATCCCAGTACTACTCCAAGCTGAGCACGCTTAACTATGGAGTTCTTTAGTGATGGGCTCCCAGAAAAGGAGGTGCACCTTGGTGATATGGGTAGTCCAATCATTCCTTTTAAGAGTGTTTTTATCTGAGGCCTCAAATCCTGGGATGTTACAATCTCCCCCACTTAGACTTTTGACATCCTTGTCAAGGCTCAACTATAAGGTCTCATAATCTGACCCCATTTTAGTGCAGACCCACAATGACCCATGGACACCCATCTCCTGATCACAAAATACCAATGCAAGGGTGGCTATGTCAACCATGGACATCCCTTTCCTACATGCCTGGACCGCACGGCTCAAGACTGGCATGCCATGCCCATGTGAGCCCCACCTACTGGAGAGGAATTGGCTATGATACCATGTTGTAAAGACCTTATCTTTACGATCAAATATTTACAAAATGTATCAAACACATAAACAATCTTTGTTACAATCATGCTTGTACATCAGAGTCGTGGAAGCTTACAAATATGATTACACGTTTAAGAATAAAAATTCATTGATATCTAGTCTTCAACGAAGGACTACCCAGTGCACGTCTCTTCAAGCTCTTCCATCTACCACATGCCCATGAGTTCCCAAAGGGAACGAAACCACACATGGACCCCATTGAAGGGAAAATAAAAGGTCAGTAAAGCTTGCACTAAATTCTTATATCGAGATATTTATAAAATATAGGTTCTAAGTATAAATCATGGTAATATCAAATCTAGATAAGGAACATTTTGTGGACTAAATTTTCCAAATCAAGAACAACAATATTTCAATGTTTGTATTTCAAGATCAAATCTCCACAAGGCTATTCAAAATAGTTCAATATATCAAATTATCAAAATATTTGCAATAATCAACTTTTGAATATTAAGGTTGAGCACTATCATATCATTTCCTTCAAGGGATAAAGTGCCTTATGTTCAGTCATCTATGAAAGAATGACACAGAACCCTAATTGCTATTTTGACCAGTCGACTGGGGGTTGACTAAACCATTACACTTGTGCACAGGGCAGCGGGAAATACCCTACCTCAAGTGAGCCAAAGCTCTAAGGGGACAAAGCCAAAAAGGACCAAAGTTCAGGGAGTCAAAACTCCAAATAGATCAAGTCAAGTGCTATTATAATATTCAATGCAATCAAACAATAATTAATATGAGGCGGTGAACTTTCAAAGAGGCACCCAAATAATTATATATTAATGGTGTTATCACTTGGCTTGAAATCAATTAATCCTCTATTAATTAGGATCTTCCTTCCCTCATAGGGTTATTACTAATTCTTGGTATTCTGCTATCCTTACACATAGCTAGGCCTATATATATAATCAATATTACGTACTCAATTTCTTTATCGTTTTCCTATAAATTAGATAATGTTACATAGAATAACTCCATTCATTCACTAAGGTCAATTATGTTTATTTACCAATGTCCTTTACTAGGGATATTTATGGTTAAATTTTTTGCATACTAGTTATATAGTCTTAACTAGGTCTCACTATGCTAGTCAAAATATTAATTATTAATTTACTAATATAAGAACTGGATAACTTTGGATATAATCTAACATAACTCTCGTCACCTATTCTATTTTCCAGTTAGGGTTACCCATAATCAATTAGGTTTCTCTTTTATACTTTCTTGCTTAACTTTCATCTTAATCAAAATAGGTAGGTTTTAGATCAAATTACTTTTAGATCGATATCTACTCTATCCATTCTAGGTGTCTAATGCATAACAAGATTAACATTGGCACGTGTTTAATGAATATTGTTAGTTTTATATATCTTATTACTTAATAACATGAGGACATGGACACATATGATATTATTGACATTAAGATAATTGATCAAATAGACATCCTATATTTATTATACTCATTAGTATCATTCATATAATAATAAGTATTATCAATATTACTGCAAAGACCCGATCTTTACGATCAAATATTTACAAAATGTATCAAACACATAAACAATCTTTGTTACAATCATGCTTGTACATCAGAGTCGTGGAAGCTTACAAATATGATTACAAGTTTAAGAATAAAAATCCATTGCTATCTAGTCTTCAACGTAGGACTACCCAGTGCACATCTCTTCAAGCTCTTCCATCTACCACCTGCCTATGAGTTCCCAAAGGGAACGAAACCACACATGGACCCCATTGAAGGGAAAATAAAAGGTCAGCAAAATTGGTACTAAATTCTTGTATCGAGCTATTTATAAAATATAGGTTCTAAGTATAAATCATGGTAATATCAAATCTAGATAAGGAACATTTTGTGGATTAAATTTGCCAAATCAAGAACAACAATATTTCATTGTTTGTATTTCAAGATCAAATTTCCACAAGGCTATTCAAAATAGTTCAAGATATCAAATTATCAAAATATTTACAATAATCAACTTTTGAATATTAAGGTTGAGCACTATCATATCATTTCCTTCAAGGGCTAAAGTGCCTTATGTTCAGTCATCTATAAAAGAACGACACAGAAGCCTAATTTCTATTTTGACCAGTCGACTGGGGGTTGACTAAACCATTACAGTTGTGCACAGGGCGGCAGGACGTACCCTAACTCAAGTGAGCCAAAGCTCTAAGGGGCCAAAGCCCAAAGGGACCAAAGTCCAGGGAGTCAAAACTCCAAATAGATCAAGTCAAGTGCTATTATAATATTCAATGCAATCAAACAATAATCAATATGAGGTGGTGAACTTTCAAAGAGGCAAGAAAGGCCTATAGTATAGGGTTCACCACCAAATAATGTACATGAAATTCAATAAGGAAATTAATAACTCAATATAAAAATACAGAATCTAGTACCTCAAATTATTCAACGCTCCATAAATCGCTCAATCATAACAAGGCTCCAAGAAGAAGAATCTACAAATTTATAGAATGGTGTTATCACTTGGCTTGGAATCAATTAATCCTCTATTAATTAGGATCTTCCTTCCCTCCTAGGGTTATTACTAATTCTTGATATTCCGCTATCCTTACACAAAGCTAGGCCTATATATAATCAATATTATGTACTCAATTTCTTTATCATTTTCCTATAAATTAGATATTGTTACATAGAATAACTCAATTCATTCACTAAGGTCAATTATGTTTATTTACCAATGTCCTTTACTAGGGATATTTAGGGTTAAGTTTGTTGCATACTAGTTATGTAGTCTTACCTAGGTCTCACTATGCTAGTCAAAATATTAATTATTAATTTACTAATATAAGAACCAGATAACTTTGGATATAGTCTAACATA
The DNA here is from genome assembly GCA_963693085.1 of Alisma plantago-aquatica. NCBI lineage: Eukaryota > Viridiplantae > Streptophyta > Magnoliopsida > Alismatales > Alismataceae > Alisma > Alisma plantago-aquatica. Next base: position 879,722,198 of record OY856414.1, on the reverse strand, counting down.
ACTCTCATCACCTATTCTATTTTCCAGTTAGGGTTACCCATAATCAATTAGGTTTCTCTTTTATACTTTCTTTCTTAACTTTCATCTTAATCAAAATAGGTAGGTTTTAGATCAAATTACATTTAGATCGATATCTTCTCTATCCATTCTAGGTGTCTAATGCATAACAAGATTAACATTGGCACATGTTTAATGAATATTGTTAGTTTTATATATCTTATTACTTAATAACATGAGGACATGGACACATGATATTATTGACATTAAGATAATTGATCAAATAGATATCCTATATTTATTATACTCATTAGCATCATTCTTACAATAATAAGTATTATCAATATTACCTTTATACATAGACTTAATAATTACATTTCTAAAATCACGACCTAAGAAAGTGTTGTATATGTATGTTTAATAGGATTTCCATATACCACTATTAGCACATTGATTCATAAACCCAATATGTATAAGGGTGTTATATTAAATAGTGTCATCATTGATATACCAATTTATTCGTTCTTTGTAATCTATCCAAAGTATGCTGAGAATAAGGATAATATGAGAGGGAGAGACTACCTGCAGAACCTGGGATCCACTAAACCCTTCTTGATTGAGCCTCCTAGTACCATGGGGTACTTTACTAATTACTAGAATTCCTTGGAGCAGGACTGTGATCTTTTCAGGTGTTGGTCTTCTTTGTGGGTGAACAACCACTTCACGGCCTGCTTGTGGAGTTTTCAATTTGCTGGATGTAAGCATTATGCTGAGAAGGAATCTAAGGAGAGAGAGAGCTTCACGAGTGAATCTACTTCAATCCTCCTAAAACATCTCAATCGAAGCCATGGCTTGAGGATTGCGGTTGGGGGTCAAGGTGGCTAGCAAGCAGCAATGGTCGAGCAAAGTACACCAGGGACTATAGTGTGGAGGTTCAGTTGGATTCGTGGAGGCTTCATGGTGCAGAGACATCTGATGATGTCTTTAGATCATAAATCTTCAATCCTTAGATCTGTGGGCGGGTCTGCAATTGCTCTGGTCATTGTGGATGCCACCGTGGAGTGATGATGGTAGTGTGGTGGCAGATCTGGTTGAGGTCTGAAGGTGGCAGGGAAACAACATAGAAGTGGCATGATCTATAGTACCCTGGGGGTTTTTGGGGTCAGTGCTGATCTGGGATTTCATGGTGAGGAGGTGCAGTAGCTTCGGGGTTCCTGGTGGCCATGGTGGATGTGATGGAAGAACTTGACAGTAGGTTGAAGAGGAGACGGTGGGGAAGGTGCAACGTGGAGGCTCATTGGAGAGCATCAGGATGGGTTTTACTTCCCTCGGTGAGGAGAAGGAAGATCAAAGACTCTGAGGGTCGGTATGGCGGATGAGGTTTATGGCTGGAGAGGTCTGCCGTCATTGTTGCAAGGGTGGTAGTGGTTGCAGTTGGTGTGGTTGTGGTAGTGGCAGTGTCGGGTTGTCGTGGTATCTGGTGACACAGCAAGGGCGAACAAGAGAGGGAGAGGCAGCGACGCCAATCCATTCGAGCAGGCGGTAGGTGGCGGCGGCGTTGCAAATGGCCGTCGTGACCATGCACCAGGTTGACGGTGTTGGAGATCATGAAGGAGTCAACCACCAATGTAGCAGATCGGCGACCATCAATAGTCTGTTTGCTGGTGAGGCGCCATGGTGGCTGCAGGCTGCTTGGGGGCAATAGCGCCATGGTGGAGTCAGAGAAAACGAAACCACAATGGTGGTTTTACAGGTCTAGAGAGGGTTCGAGGTCTAGGGAAGAGGGATTGGGGAGGAGATCAGTGTGATCATTCAATTGGTTGTCGATGCATCGTGCCATGACCATCGCAGATGGGGAAGGATAAGTGGTGCACTCTATGAGCTTAGGTTGCATGCTACGATTGTCGCACAGGAGGTGGTGTTTTGTTACAGATCTGTCGTTCTATGTGTATAGTACTTATATTGTCTATAGGGAGGTATTAGGATTAGTGGGTATGCAAGGTCATGTAATGGTGGGTCTTTTGTTTCCAAATAGGAAAGGCATTCTAATGGTTCACATTAAGTCAGATTCTATTGATTCAGTAACTGATGTCATTAGCTTACATGAAAAATAGAGTGGATGCATTAAGTAATCATAAGATAATTTTCCATACAACTCCCTCGTTGCTCCCTTAACCAATAAGGACCAACTACTCATCTATGTGCAAGTAACATTTTTGCACTCAATGGGTATTGATTATACAATAATGTTTCACCATTATATACTAGTGACTACTCTTACATACGAGTCCTTATTGACTAATAACTTCCAAGCAACACTTTTAATTTCTATATTACTTTAAAGATGTGTTCCAAAAACATATTGATACCTATAGTTATTATTATAAGATGGATATTTATTTATCTTCCTAAATAATTCTAATATATCTATATCATTTACTATTATCAACATACTCTTTAATTCTAAAGCATTCATAAATCCATGGGAATTATATGAATGTAAGGTTTAATCAAAGTATTCTAACACTACAATTTCAGATTGTACTAATTGATGTCAAGTGATTCATTGAGGTATTGTTTTGTAAATTTCTCAATTGATGAACACATGAAACTCTAAAGAAGGACAATTTTGTATTAAGGAATGTCAACCTGATCACATATGAGTTGAATGGAAGGACTTGATTGTAATTGATAAAAAGTATTGAGGAATTTATGAATTATTACTCAAAATAAATCTGGTACCCAAATTTCGATATGTTACAACTCTCCACCCCTTAAAGATGATTTCGTCCTCAAAATCAGAATATCATTGGTCTAGTAAAGTGCTATTTTCCACTACTTATAAGGATTCAACTATAAATCTAAATATGTACTTCAATAGTGTCTTCATTTCCTCTAGGTTTCACCTCTAGAGTTTTCTCATACCTACTTGATTGTGACTTAGCTAAGAAATCTTCGATAAAATTCTGCAAAATCATTTTTTGTACATATAGTATTATAAAGAACATAATTTCTAGTGAGAAACTTGTCGGTGAAAAATTGAAAATATGGCCAAAATCGATGCGAGAACCAAGTCACAATCACCTCATGCCTACATTTTAATTACTATTACTCTGTCATCCCAATTACTAGACACATCTTGGAAATCTATTTTTCTATGAAATATAAGAAGACTCCTAATCACTTAGTGATGCCTAGTCCATATAATCCCTCTAGAGTCATGTACCAATGTCTAGGTCAAGAATTCTAAATCACGAATATCAAAATCTTGCCTTACACCCTGAACTATAGTTATCATAACCAAGCTTAGAACTTTCAAATTTTACTCAGTAATCTTTATAATGATTCTTTATTGTGTCATAAAAAATCATTTCTTTCAGTGAGTAGGGTTTTACATCAATATAATGCTTGATGCAACATTGATTGTCTAAAATTTTATCAAAAATCTATATGGCCTAACATTCATCACATCTACCCATTTAATTATATTGTTATGGGATGGGATGCAACTTTTTCCCCAATTGTCTACTTATGTGGATCTAGTGTTGAATTTTATTCCAAGTGTCATAGCTTCTGTAGGTACTTTTTTTTAATATGTAACTACTCAATTATAAAGGGGATGATACTAATCATTTTCTTTTCCAGATTGTCAACATTTTCTTTTTCTTCAATATTCAAAATGAAATGTTATTATACATAACAATATTGACATAAATTCAAATGATTTTAGGAGTTATGTTATTTATTCATTCTATTTTACACATTTATAAATATTTTTGTATGTCCCAATGTAAGGAGATAATCTAGGGAACTCTACCACATTTGTATGCTAAGGGATCAAAGTGATATTCTACTAGGCATCATTGCAAAAGTAAACACACACACCTAAAAAAATGCATCCCTAACTCAAAATAAGTCCACGCCTAGATAGAGAGTTCAAAATCTACTAGATGATTGAATTATATTCTAAGTACTCCTAAGACAAGGTACATATATGGCCACGTATGTTTTTATTTCAATCCTTGGCAGTTAGGGCTAGTAAGACTAGGATTTGTTGTCAACTATTTATTAAAGTCTTCACTACTTAATTTATGTTTCTGACTAACCTAATTTCCACGAGACATACATGAGTGTCGACCGTTTATGGCTCTAATACCATGTTGTAACGCCTAGGCCCATTTCCCTAGGATCAAGTAGAGTTTCAGGAATGACGACTATCCCCACATACCACCACTAGCCTTAACTGTGTGCTTTGTCCTCACTCACACGCATGCCAGGATCAACTTTCCGACAGGTCACCAATCCCAGTACTACTCCAAGCTGAGCACGCTTAACTATGGAGTTATTTAGTGACGGGCTCCCAGAAAAGGAGGTGCACCTTGGTGATACGGGTAGTCCAATCATTCCTTTTAAGAGTGTTTTTATCCGAGGCCTCAAATCTTGGGATGTTACAATTACCTTTATACATAGACTAAATAATTACATTTCTAAAATCAGGACCTAAGAAAGTGTTGTATATGTATGTTTAATAGGATTTCCATATACCACTATTAGCACATTGATTCATAAACCTAATATGTATAAGGGTGTTATATTAAATAGTGCCATCATTGAGATATCAATTTATTCGTTCTTTGTAATCTATCCAAAGTATGTTGAGAATAAGGATAATACGAGAGGGAGAGACTACCTGCTGAACCTGGGATCTACTAAACCCTTGTTGACTGAGCCTCCTAGTACCATGGGGTACTTTACTAATTACTAGAATTCCTTGGAGCAGGATTGTGATCTTTTCAGGTGTTGGTCTTCTTTGTGGGTGAACAACCACTTCACAGCCTGCTTGTGGAGTTTTCAGTTTGCTGGATGTAAACATTATATTGAGAAGGAGTCTAAGGAGAGAGAGAGCTTCACGAGTGAATCTACTTCAGTCCTCCTGAAACATCTCAATTGAAGCCATGACTTTAGGATTGCGGTTGGGGGTCAAGGTGGATAGCAAGCGGCAATGGTCGAGCAAAGTACACCAGGAACTGCAGTGTGGAGGTCCAGTTGGATTCGTGGAGGCTTCATGGTGTAGAGACATCTGATGATGTCTTTAGATCATAAATCTTCAACCCTCAGATCTGTGGGTGGGTCTGCAATTGCTCTGGTCATTGTGGATTCTACTGTGGAGTGATGATGGCAGTGCAGTGGCAGATCTGGTTGAGGTCTGAAGGTGGTAGGGAAATAGTAGAGAAGTGGCATGATCTGCAGTACCCTGGGGGTTGTTGGGGTCAGTGCTGATTCGGGATTTCATGGCAAGGAGGTGATGTAGCTTTGGGGTTCCTGGTGGCCATGGTGGATGAGATGGAAGAACTTGACAGCAGGTTGAAGAGGAGAGGGTGGGGAAGGTGCAATGTGGAGGATCGTTGGAGAGCATCAGGCCGGGTGTTACTTCCCTCGGTGAGGAGAAGGGAGATCGGAGACTCTGAGCGTCGGTAGGGCGGATGAGGTTTATGGGTTGATAGGTCTGTCGCCATTGTTTCAAGGGTGGTAGTGGTGGCAGCTGGTGTTGTTGTGGTAGTGGCAGTGTTGGGTTGTCGTGGTGCCCGGTGACACAACAAGGGTGAACAGGAGAGGGAGAGGCAGTGATGCCAATCCATTCGAGTAGGCGGTAGGTGGCGGCGGCGTTGCAAATGGCCATCGTGACCATGCACCAAGTTGATGGTGCTGGAGATCTTAAAGGAGTCAACCACCATTATAGTGGATCGGCGACCATCAACAGTCTGTTTGATGGCAAGGAGCCACGGTGACTGCAGGCTGCTTGGGGTTGGGGCAATAGCACCATGGTGGAGTCGGAGAAAACAAAACCACAATGGTGGTTTTATAGGTCTAGAGAGGGTTCAAGGTCCAGGGAAGAGGGATTGGGGAGGAGATCAGTGTGATCATTCAATTGGTTGTTGATGCATCATGCCATGATTGTCGCAGATGGGGAAGGATCAAGTGGTGCACTCTATGAGCTTAGGTTGCATGCTACGATTGTCGCACAGGTGGTGGTGTTTTTTTACAGATCTGTTGTTCTGTGTGTATAGTACTTATATTGTCTATAGGGAGGTATTAGGGTTAGTGGGTATGCAAGGTCACGTAACGGCGGGTCTTTTGTTTCCAAATAGGAAAGTCATTCCAATGGTTCACATTAAGTCAGATTCTATTGATTCAGTAACTGATGTCATTAGCTTACATGAAAAATAGAGTGGATGCAATAAGTAATCATAAGATAATTGTCCATACAACTCCCTCATTGCTCCCTTAACCAATAAGGACCAACTACTCATCTATGTGCAAGTAACGTTTTTGCACTCAATGGGTATTGATTATACAATAATGGTTCACCATTATATACTAGTGACTACTCTTACATACGAGTCCTTATTGACTAATAACTTCCAAGCAACACTTTTAATTTCTATATTACTTCAAAGATGTGTTCCAAAAACATATCAATAACTATAGTTATTATTATAAGATGGATATTTAATTATCTTCCTAAATAATTCTAATATATGTATCGTTTACTATTATCAACATACTCCTTTAATTCTAAAGCATTCGTAAATCCATGGGAATTATATGAATGTAAGGTTTAATCAAAGTATTCTAACACTACAATTTCAAATTGTACTAATTGATGTCATGGTGATTCATTGAGGTATTGTTTTGTAAATTTCTCAATTGATGAACACAAGAAACTCTAAAGAAGGACAATCTTGTATTAAGGAATGTCAACCTGATCACATATGAGTTGAATGGAAGGACTTGATTATAGTTGATAAAAAGTATTAAGGAATTTATGAATTATCACTCAAAATAAATCTGGTACCCAAATTTCAATATGTTACACCTTATGCATCCAGGGAGTGCCCACCTCGTTTGCCCTTTTGGTCCCATGAGCTCATGAAGGTGATCAATCTCCTAACCCATGGTCCTCTAACAAAGATAGTTGTTACCTCCCGACCCTATGGTCTCGTGCAACTAGGGAAATAGACAACTCCTATTACCATCGGTCTTATCCCCACCTGACCTTAGTACAGACTTAGGATTCTATCATGGTACATATCAAACTTGAATCCTTACCCCTCACTCCATCATCTCTCTGGGCATACATGGTCAAGCTTAAATCCTTTCATAGGGATCATGGTGACCTACCTACCTCGGTCTGGACCCATACAGGTTCCACCATGGCAACCTATCCTCTTGCCCTTTAGAGATGGTCACACAAGGGTCTATAGATTCGTGCTCATACCATGTGTTCTCCACTTAGCTCATCAAACCCTCATAAGAGAGACCTCTTTAGGTTACCTTAAACCTAAACACAAGCCGATACTCACCTTATAGAAAGGTCCCTCTCCAGGATGGGAGAAAACTATCTCTTGATAACAACAAAGGTCACAAACGTCCTTACATCCAGGGTTTACACCATCATGTGCATGTTTATCCCTATCATGCTACACAGGCACGTAGCTAGCCAGAAGACAACCTACTAGCCACTCTGGGTCCCTTGGTATATCATACTTGTTCCTTATTCCTCAACATTGGACCAACAACATACATGCATATGTCACCAACCTATGTGTGAGGGGTTCGTCAAACATATACCCTAGCCAAGGGGTTTCCTTTTCCTCTAATCCTTAGGGGTGCCATGCTTCAATCCATAGGAACTCAAACATCATCATGAGCATCAGGTGCACCACGTACTACTACTTCCCCTCTTAGGTCTAGGAACCCTAGGTTCACTCCTTATGCATCAGTTGTCCATCCATGAACCAAACATGCACAAGGTAGGGCATACACTTTCCACCATTATTCCATGTGAACAACACCGTAGAGTCCTACACAAGGACAAACGACTTGGTGTGAGACCTCATAACTTGTTACTCTACTTTTCCAGGGTATAAAGAACTCTCCTTCCTACACCTAGAGGTAGGTACCCATAACCTCTGTACACCAGTTCAGGAAGCCTCTTCTCATCTAGGGTTTGGTTTCTCTAAAGGCAACCAAGGTACGACAAGCCTCCAAGGATCGTGCATGAGGAAACTACATACATCCACTTAGGTCATCTAATCTAGGTCATATCATACCCAAATTCTCATGATTCCTTATGTCGCGTAGTCTAGGTCTCTAACCCTCTTTATCAGGTCTTGCCCTCTCTCTAGAGCTAACCCTATAACCAACCTTACCACAGGAGATTCTCTCTCCAAGAAGGTGGACCAAGCTCTTAAGGATACATGCATACACCTACATGGGTGAAACGTATGATCCAACCTATGTTCGATCAAGATTATCCAAAGATCTACATGTTCATCTCCTAACCTGTCGAGCATAACCCTTCTGACCTAAGTCTCATCCTACTACCAGCACTACTGACGTTCTCTCTTACATAAGTGCATGCTCTTCTATGCTCATATATGCCTATAAGGGTTTCTATATGGTCACCACGGCCTTCTTCAATGAAGGAGCTATCCTTCACCCTAACAGGCACGACCCTTCCAAGGTTGGGTCACCAAAAGACACTAGGTCAACCAACCTCACATAGCCCATGCTTCTCACAGGTACTCAAAACCAATATGCATGTCACCCCACATACATGGTCGCCTATGATACCCAACTCATCTGACATCTCTCTCCCTAACTACTACTTAGGGTTAGGGTTAGGGTTAGGGTTGGCATCATCCTTAGAGGATGCATTAGGTGTCTACCTCTTCCTGGAGGCCTCTACTTCTAAGGCTCTACTCATCCTCCTGACAAGAAGATCTAACCTCAGTGCTCTCCTGAGGGCACGACAACTCACGCCATGCAACCTAAGCATGTAACTTATCTTTAGTTTATAATTAAACTATTAAGCTTATGTCCATGACATCTTATTTACATGCTTTTCATTGATTTGGTGGAGGATTCCTTAGTCCTTATTGTACTTACCCTGACCTCAAGAGGGTGAGGAAGAGAGAGAAAAACCCTAAACCTTAGAATCCTATATGAATTAGGGTTGAGGAGGGAAAAAAATAGATGAGAGGGTCCTAAAGGTATCTTATTTTGAGTCAAGACCTCAGACATTGGCCAGACAGTCACACCGCATCCGGGAGTCCTCGTGACAAACTAGCAGGGCGGAGGAAAATCTTGCCAGCCCCAGATCATGATCCTTTTCTAGACACCTCCATCTTTGGAAAATCCTCTAATAACTCTCGCGGTTCTACAGAGTTTGTAAAATTTAATAATTACTAAGGATTAAAGGAGAAACCAAGGCTCTGATACCAAATGTAATGACCCCACCTCCCGGTAACCCCAAATTAAGGGAGTCTAAGAGGTCAGAGATGTTATCCCAATATTTCAGGATCCATGGTTTAACATTTAATCAAAAATAATTATCAAATTCTACTATTTCTAAACTGAAAAGCTAGAATAAAATAAATCTTTTTGCATACCTTGTAAAATTTGGATTCTAATCCTTCTTGAAAAGTTTAGTTGTATCTTCACAAATTTCGATTTACTGTTTGTCCATTTTTAGAAGTGTACCTAAAATGTCGACAAACAAAATGTCAGTCAGTATATTGCTATATTGGTATGTGGGGAACAAACACAATTTCACAAATAGTTTCTAACCACCTAATTATCACAAATAATTGATTAACAATCTAGATTACACTTTCAATGTGACTTCTCAACCACTTTTGCCCTAACCCTGGATTACCCTCTCTTAGGGTTTTGTCCTTGCAAGGGACATAAGGCCACCTGATAACACCCAAATCTACGCATTTTCTCTATGCATTATATCTATAGTTTTATGTCGCTTTAGTCTTAATTTGCCCAATAATGTTCATATTCTATGCTTTCTATCTCTGCTTAGGTAATGTAGTTAGAATAGCCAATAATGTAGCTAATTAGCTAGTGTTAGACACGCATGCACCAAACATAGATGAACTACCTCTTCTTCATGCTTTATCTCCAACTGAGGCCCAGTGAATTGTATTATTTGATATATTATCTAATGATGAACAGATGTTCATCATTAGTCTGAGTTACTATCTTGGGCCCAATTTAGCTCTAATTACTTGCTTTTATGGCCTAAATATCTTTATACTTCCTTATTTGGCCTAATTTATTTTACCTCTATTTTAATTGATTTTATTCTTGTTTTGCATGCCAAATTGTAACACTTGGGCCAATTCCTCTCAACCCATCTTACCTGATCGCGGCCCCTTTCTTTTCCTTTGCTGACTCCCGCTTCTTCTCTTAGATTGCGGGCTCCATCCAACCCTAATCGTGACCGCGATTTCTAGTAATCGCGACCTCAGCCTCTCTATTAAGATTGTGTTCACCTCTTGCCCGCGGTTACAACCTAAGCAGCCTACGATCCCAGCACCCTCAATACCACGACACCCTTCAACAGTGGTAGCATCATCCCAGCAGCGATCTCTCCACCTGCAATCCTCCTCACCATGACCAGCAATGACCTGGACCATGCATGAAGACTACATGCACTCCCCATCACACCGCGACTGCTCCCTTCATGCCTCGGTGCTCCCGCTTCCCTCTCCCAACCATGGAATAACGCCACCATCACCATCCTTCTCCTCTGTTCCTTTCCTTACGCCATGACCCCTCCTGTAAATGATCGTGACCTCGATCTTGATCGTGACCGCGATCTTTGCCGCGACCTCAGCAATCACACTCGTGGCTCGCCTCGACCTACATTGCGACCTGCAGAGCACAGAACTATGACCACGCCTCCACCTCACCCGCAATCTTAATCGCGACCTCCCTCATCTAGCCAAAACCGCGGCCAATCCTCGTAGTATCGCGATCGCGGTGTTTGCAAATCACGATCGAGCCACTACTGCACCACACCCTACAGTGGAGAGGGGTCGCTCCTCGACCTGCACTCCCTAGGTTACGATCATCCTACAATCCATGCTCTTCTTACCCCTGCTACCTACCCTAGAAGAAGCGATGACCTCCATGCTCCCATGCACTAAACCGCGATCACGGCTTCCTTTCCCCTACCCATGACCAGCCGCCCGCGGTCTTCTTTCCTCACCACACTACGGTCATCTGCTTCTTCCCGTCGCCCTAGCACCTCCGCAGCCATGACAGCAGCTGTTGCCGTGACTCCATCGCCCACAAACCGTCGTGGCTCACAACCAAGAAGACCATGACCTGTACCACAAAGATCGTGACTCCCCTCAACACACAAGATCGCGTGTGGGTTCTGATCTCCAAACCATGACATAAACACGAATAAAACTTAGCGGAAGCGAATCGGTAATCAGCGGAAGACAAAAATCACGGGAAATTAAAACTTTTCGAGATAAGAACTTGTATCCATAAAACTCCTTTCATAAAGAGAGGTAACTGTTTACATCTCAGGATAATTACTTCTTGAGTAATTATATACATCAAGATACAAAATCTCAAGATCACATAACACAAGATTCCAAGACCTGAGAGTACAGAGGACACATAGGACTGACTCTAACTACACCACATGGCAGGACAAATCTCCACCTGAGATTACTGCTGCCCCTGGTGCTGCTGCTGAGACTGATCACTTGTAGGCTGGTTCCTTCGTCTCCGACGTCCACCTAAAGAAAAAGTTGAAGTTTACGGGGTGAGACAATTATACATAATTGTCCCAGCGAGAGTTATAACTCTTCGCCAGAAGCTTTATTATAACATCAAAGATTATTCTAAACAGTAAAGCCTTCAAAGCATTCTATAACAGTTATAGTTATAACAAGATCTCTACAATTTAGGAGATATGGAGGATATCAATCATTATAACAATGTAACATCAATCAACTAACTTGGAGTTATCTCTAACAAGTTACACTACATGGTTGATTATGTTTTACAAACAACATTATGCCCTGTGGAGATGAGGCTTACCACTCATACTCCAACTGATCGCTGAGAAGCCGCATCAGTATCATACATAGGTCATTAAGAGAGCCGGATTCTCATGACCTTCACCTTCCTCAGTCAGTAAGAGGATCACTTGTAGGACATCTCATGCCTCTACTATTATAGCTCACCAGGGTAAACTGGTCCTTCGCTATTCTAGAGTCACAGTGGCGTTCTGTACTCTCTTCGTCATCAGGAGGTTTCATATTTACCTACCACTGATACGGATATCTGTGCTTTCTTCGTCATCAGGAGGTTTCATGTTTACCTGCCACTGATACGGTATGGAACTATAGTGAAGGATGGATGGATTCCACATCTACATCACTTCCCTACACTAGGATGTAAGGTTCTACACATCCATGTACCCCACATACTCAAAAGTATGTGCTCCAGGAGTTCCCTAAGGAAAACCTGTTTCACCATCACTTAATTTCTGACAATGATGGATCTATGATCAGGGCTCTACATTATACTTGATTAGTTAGGTACATTCAGTATTCTTTAACAGCATACATTGTTCTTCAAACAATAACAGTAGCATAGCAGCTATAAAAGAAGAATACTAAATGTAACAGGCCTAACTCATATCAATCATCATTTCTCATTATCCTCATCACAAGTCATCTCTAAAGCATGACCTTGATGGTATTCATGGCTCTCACAGCCCATTATCAGTATAGGATGCCACTGGCAAGGCATCAGATTACATTACTTATTCATAAGGCTAACAACATGCCTTCAATGAATATAACATCAACATCCATACCTGGATATGATTACCTTCATATCAAAACCTGCATGGTTAATACATCTGATAAAGGAAATACAATAATAAGGAATGTACTTCCTACTCTTATCATAAGAGTTAAATCTTTAATTCTACTCAAATAGAGTTTATTGCTCAAAAGCATGCCATTACCCTTGAATTAGGGTTTACTATTCACATTACATGTCATCACCCTTGAATTAGGGTTTACTATTCACATTACATGTCATCACCCTTAAATTAGGGTTTACTATTCACATTACATGTCATCACCCTTGAATTAGGGTTTACTATTCACATTACATGTCATCACCCTTGAATTAGGGTTTACTATTCACATCAAGGTGAATTAAACTCATAACATCATCATGTTTGAGTAACACCTTCATTGATGCTCCTGGATTAGTTAAAGGTTCATCATTTATCATAATTAGGGTTTCTATGATCTCACACAGGTGGATCATACCCTAATTATACTCATTTCTGTGTATTGGGGATGTTTCAATTGAGTTTCCATTTAAAAGAGATACTTTCTCTCTCTAGAGGTACTTTCTCTCTCTAGAAGTACTTTCTCTCTCATCGTAAGGTTAGGTGATGTCAACATCACTCTAAAACAGGTTGGGTTGAGTCATCATAGGCTAACATAGCCAAAAGCATCACCATTAAGTGATTAGAGTTACTTTCTCTCTCTAGGGTACTTTCTCTCTCTCTAGAGCACTTTCTCTTTCATCATACTAATGGTTGATGATAACATTAGACTAGATCAGGTTATATAGAGTCATTATGACTAAAAACATCATTCTCATGTAATTAGGGTTTGAATTGAGCAAGGTATAACTCAATTGACCCTTCAGGGGTATCTTGGTAATTCACCCCATTGATCATCATCATCATAGTCAAAAACCTTAATCAAATAACTCCTTACTATCTTAGATTATCATTAGTGTTTGATTTGAGCAACATTGAACCATCACATGATTGAATTCGGTTGAAAGTGTTGACCGATTGCTCACTTTGACCCTTCAAGTCCATGAGCCCCTTTCTAGTTCCAAGACCGTGAGCCTCCTCATGGGCTTGAGATCGTGAGTCACCTCACGGTCTTGAGGTCGTGAGCCCCCTCACGATCTTGAGGTCGTGAGCTACCTCACGATCTTGAGGTCGTGAGCCACCTCACGGTCCTGAGGTCGTGAGCCCCTTCACGGTCCTGAGGTCGTGAGCCACCTCACGGTCCTGAGGTCGTGAGCCACCTCACGGTCCTGAGGTCGTGAGCCACCTCACGGTCCTGAGGTCGTGAGCCACCTCACGGTCCTGAGGTCGTGAGCCCCCTCACGGTCCTGAGGTCGTGAGCCACCTCACGGTCTCAACCACAAGGTCCTTCAACAAAGGTTCAACAAATCAAACGATGATGTCACTGATGTTGAAGCCTTCAAAAGGTCCAATAACTGTTGACCACCTATGGATTGAGTTAATTAAGGTTATGCTTAACCAAATGGTCATTCAATTGACCCTCAATTGTTGACCAATTAGGATTGAAATCGATTCAATTAAGGTCTATCAATGTTCACCCATCAACACTCAACAATGTGTATCAACACAAGGTTGAACCCTTCAATTGAGCTCCAATTGGGCCCAAACTTGGCCCAAACGGTCTTGAGGTCATGTGGTGGACCCCACATGGTCTTGAGACCGTTTGCCCAAGATTTCATCAAAATCTAAGGTGATTTGATAGAGGTTGAACCATGATTGGTCACAGAATCCGAATTTTGATTAACTTGATAACTTATTTGCAATTGGGTGTTCAATTGGTCAAATTACTCAACCCTAGACCTTCAAATGGTCTTGGGTGATTGTCCTCACGGTCTTGAGGTCATGTGGGTGGACCCCACATGGTCTTGAGACCTGTTTAGGTCAATCAACCCTAAAAACCCTAATTATGTCACCATAATTTCAGTACTGATTTTATCTAGGGTTAGCCCTAGTATTCACCCTTCAACTCTTAGCCCGTTTGGAATTAGACCATCAAACTTGGTGAGTTGTTAATTAACATAATTTTGAACAGTAATCTCATGGGGTCAATGCTTAGTCAACGACCTTTCACGGTCTTGAGACCTTTTGCCCAAAAAGGCAATTTCAGACCGTTTGAAAATCAGCAATTAATTCATTTAAAGTCGTGACTTAAAAAGGTCATATCTCCCGATTCCTTTGGAGTTAGTCTCCCAAATTTTGAGGTTATTTAGCCTATATAATTAGGAACAGGTTTCTTATATGGTCCACGCTCGGTCAACAGGGCCAATCGGTCTTGAGACCGCGAGCCCTCTCACGGTCTCGAGACCGCGAGGCTCCCTCACGGTCTTGAGGTCGTGAGAGCAAACTGTTAGGACCGTTTAGGGAAAAGAAAAACGGTGGGTTTTTCTTGGAAATCACGCCTTCATCTTCTAGCTCAAGAACAGTACAGATATCCCACGGGTTTGCTTGCAAAATAGCAGGGAAAAGTAGGGAAATACTAGGAGCTATCATTAACTCGCATATAAAGATGCACATAGTAAAGCATAGGTTTAGAGTTATAAAACCCGCCTAAAGCTTGCTTCTTGAGCTCCAAGCTTTCAAGATCCAAGCTCTAATGGCGTCCTTGAGTTCCCACAGGTTGGCCAAGGTGAAAACTCCAAGGAAGGATGAAAAGAGACGGCTAGAAAGATAGGGTTTCGAGAATTAGCCATGAAGATGACCTTGAATTCGAATTCTAACCATGGAATTAGGCAAGAAGAGGGGTTTAAACCTACCTTGCACCCCTTGTTCGTCCTCCTTAGCTCCAAGGCAGTCCTTGGTCGTCTTTGGTGAAATGAAACAGTAAAGGGAACGAAGGTTAAGTTCCCTTGCAACTAAAGGAAGGATGGCTTATATACATGGGATAGGATTTTCAACATTAGTTCATAAGTTTCCCTTAATTCCAACTAAGTCCTTCTTTTATTACTTGCTCGTCCCTTCCTCTTTATTCTAAGGACAAACCTTATCTTAAGTTATAGAAAAGAAGGCAAGGAAGAACAATCTAATAATAAAGTTCATACTTAAAGGGTTATTGCACATATACCCTGATTATTCAATCACAGAGCCTATTTCTTAACTTGATAACTCAATTGAGGTGAATTCCTCATCATTTCTTCTCTAAATGATGGCAAAAGTCTAAAAAGATACTTTAGATGACATTCTTTACAAATTGCATCCCATCATTTGGGTAAATTGCATTTTACCCCAAATTAGGGTTTCAAGCCCTGGGATTGCTTCCACAGCTGCACCTTGGTGCTCTAGCTTGGGAAATCCCTCAAACTTTGCCAAAGAGATTCTCATGATGTCTCAACATCAGAGGAACATCTCATCATGTGCAAATTGCAAGTTAACCCTTTCAACTGGGTAAATTGCACATAGGTCCCTGTATATCAAAACAATGCTACAACTTTAAATAAAAAGGAGCAAATACTGAAATATACGTTTCTGAGAAGCTTAATTACATGCTCAGAGTTAATCACAAGGATTTAACTACATATTTAGGCAAAACACCTAGGGTTAACTCATAACCCAGGTCAGGGATGTTACAAATTATCCACCCCTTACAAGGATTTCGTCCCCGAAATCGATAAAACATATTACGAGAAAAGGGCAGGATACTTCCTTCTCATCTCATCCTCTAACTCCCAAGTGGCTTCTTCAATACCACGATGGTTCCAGAGGACTTTCACAAGACTTATATCTTTCTTCTTTAACTTTTTAATTCGTTTATCAAGGATTGACACTGGTCCCTCTTCATAGGATATGTCATCATTCAATTCTACTTCCATAGGTTGTAGAACTGACTCGGTGTCTGGGTGACATTTCTTCAACATAGAAATGTGAAACACAGGATGTAACCTCTGTAATTCTGGGGGCAGCTCTAGTTTATATGCTACCTTTCCAATCCGTTCAATGATTGGATAAGGCCCCATATATCTAGGAGCTAACTTCCCCTTCCTTCCAAAACGAAGGACCCCTTTCCAAGGTGAGACCTTAAGATACACTTTGTCTCCAACCTGGAACTCTAAAGGTCTACGACGTTTGTCAGCATAAGATTTCTGCCTATCCTGAGCAGTCTTAATCTTATGTTGTATAACTTTAATCTTTTCCGTGGTTTGCTGTACCAAGTCAGGACCTAACAACTGGTGCTCACCAGTCTCAAACCAACACAAGGGTGATCTACAACGTCTACCATATAAGGCTTCATAAGGTGCCATATCAATATTATGCTGATAGCTATTGTTATAGGCAAACTCTATCAAGCTTAGGTGTAGGTCCCAACTTCCGGTAAACTGGAGAACACATGCTCGCAACAGGTCTTCTAAGGTTTGTATGGTTCTTTCCGACTGTCCATCAGTCTGTGGATGAAAGGTCGTACTAAACCTCAGCTTGGTACCTAGGGCTTTGTGTAACTGTTCCCAAAAACGACTTGTAAACTGAGGACCTCTGTCCGAAACTATTGTGACAGGAACTCCGTGCAACCGCACTATCTCTTGCACATACAACTCTGATAACCTTTCCGCAGAATAGGTTGTTTTGACAGGTAAGAAATGTGCTGTCTTAGTCAACCTATCAACAATTACCCAAATTGAATCATGTCCTTTGCTTGTCCTGGGTAGGCCAACAACAAAGTCCATGGTCACATGGTCCCACTTCCACTGTGATATGGGTAAAGGTTGCATTGTCCCTGCAGGCTTCTGGTGTTCAGCTTTAACTTGCTGACACACAGAACACCTCAAAACAAACTCTGCAACGTCCTTCTTCATCCCAGGCCACCAATACAGATCCTTCAATTTCCGATACATCTTGGTGCTCCCTGGATGCATAGCATACATGGAAGAATGGGCTTCTTCCAGGACTAACTTCCTTAAGTTGTCCACATCCGGCACTATCATTCTTCCATTATAACAAGCTACTTGATCTTTTGAGTCATGAAACCCATCTTGTTTCTCATTTCCATACTTAGATCTTATATGTTGAACTGCAGCATCATCTAGCTGTGCTTCTTTAATCTGCTCTCTTAGGGTAGGTTTAATATGCATCTCAGCTAACAAACCGGCTAGCAATGACACCTTCAACTGTACATTGTCTTGCCTTAAAGAGATAAGCATATCTCTTCTAGAGCATACTAAAGAGTTTAGTTGTGCTCTATTCATGGTTGATGTTGCTGATTTCCTACTCAAGGCATCTGCAACAACATTGGCCTTACCTGGATGGTAATCAATTGTACAGTCGTAGTCCTTGATTAACTCCATCCAGCGACGTTGCCTCATGTTGAGCTCATGCTGAGAGAAGATATACTTAAGGTTTTTGTGGTCTGTGAAAATCTGGAATGTCTCTCCGTAGAGATAATGTCTCCAGATCTTCAAAGCATGAACCACAGCTGCTAACTCCAGATCGTGTGTTGGATAATTCTCCTCGTGTTTCTTAAGCTGTCGGGAAGCAAAAGAAATCACTTGTTTATCCTGCATCAACACACATCCTAGTCCATTTTTGGAAGCATCACAGAAAACTATATACCCTTTTCCTTGCTCAGGTAGCACTAGCACAGGTGCACTTGTCAACCTCTCCTTCAGCAGCTGGAAAGATTGTTGACACTTATCACTCCAAGAAAAAGGAACATCTTTCCGGGTTAACTTGGTCAAAGGTAAAGCTATAGAACTAAAGTTCTTAATGAACCTTCGATAATAGCCAGCTATCCCCAAGAAACTTCGAATCTCCGTCGGTGTTTTCGGTTGTTCCCATTGTAGAACAGATTCTACCTTTGTAGGGTCAACACGAATTCCCGAGGCGGATATTACATGTCCAAGAAAAGATACTTCCGGCAGCCAGAACTCACACTTGCTAAACTTAGCGTACAGCTTATGTTCTCTTAGCAAGGTCAGAGCTTGGCGAAGATGCTGCTCATGCTGCTGAGCATCTTTACTATAAATCAGTATGTCATCTATGAAGACGACAACACACTGATCAAGGAAAGGTCGAAAAACTCTATTCATGAGTTCCATGAATGCAGCTGGTGCATTGGTTAGTCCAAACGACATAACCGTGAACTCATAGTGACCATATCTTGTCCTAAAGGCAGACTTGGATATGTCACTATCCTTAATACGAAGTTGGTGATATCCAGACCTCAAGTCTATCTTTGAAAAGACTGTTGCACCACGCAACTGGTCAAAGAGATCATCAATCCTCGGCAGAGGATACTTATTCTTTATTGTCACTTTATTGAGTTGTCTATAGTCGATGCACAACCGCATTGACCCATCTTTCTTTTTAACAAACAAGACCGGAGCACCCCAAGGTGAAGTGCTTGGTCGGATAAAACCTCTCTCAAGTAGCTCTTGAAGCTGTTTCTTGAGTTCTGCCATCTCGGCAGGAGCCATTCTATACGGAGTTTGAGCTATGGGTTTCGTATCTGGAATTAGATTGATTTCAAAATCAATTTCCCGAGGTGGTGGTATACCAGGAAGTTCTTCAGGAAACACATCCTCGAATTCCCTGACTATGGGAACTTCAGCAGGATTGGAACTTTCCTTGGTAACATCTACCACATGGGCTAAGAATGCATAACATCCTTGCCTCAACAGCTTATCAGCAACCATAGCTGACACAAGACAGGTGGGCAGAATCTTTCTTTCACCTTGAAAGATCCATGTGTTGCTTTCATCAGCAAACACAGCCAACTTGGACTCACAATCCAAGACAACTCTATACCTTTCTAAGGTATCCATCCCAAGGATTATATCAAACCCCTGCATATCAAGTGGTATAAGGTCCACTTGAATGCGATGGTCAGAAAAGAAAAGGATGCAGGGAGAACATACCTCCTGCAAAACGGCAGACCCACTCAATGGAGTCTCTAACAACAAACTATCTGCTCTATGACTAACAGTCACATTGCAGTTACGAATCACTTCACGAGTGATGAAAGAGTGTGTAGCACCCGGATCAATCAGAACAGATACATTACAGGATATAGACATATCAGAATATAAAAGTTTCATCTGACCTGCCACTACCCGTGGATTGACCACTGCCTCAGGTGGGTTCATAGCATAGAACCTCGCGGTTGCCTGGTGTTGAGGTGGTGCTGATGATCCAGCTTGAGACGCTTGTCCACGTCCTCGAGCTGCTCCTTGATGTTGTCTATTCTGAGATCCCTGTTGATTCTGTCTCGGAGGTTGTTGTGTCACACCGACAGGCCTAGAACGGCAATCCTTCATCAAGTGTCCCACCTTACCACAGTTGTAGCAACTCTTCTCCTGTTGTTGTGGTCTGGGTGGTCCAGTGACTGACACTGATGCAGAACTGTGCGTCCCTTGAAGCGGTTGACTCCGTCCTCTACCTCTACTTGGTGTCCATTGAGTTTGAAAACTTGATCTGGGTGGTGGAGGGTTAGGTGCAGAGAATCTAGGCTTCTTGGAATCCCTAGATGAAGAACCCTGGAACTGGGGATATCTTTTATGGGTTTGTCTTTTCTCAACAACAGATCTCTCTATCCTTCGGACTGACTCAACGAAGGTAGAGAATCTCTCTCTATTTTCTAAGGCAGACACAGGGGTTGACATATCGGAATTCAAACCCTTTTCAAATCTTCTGATTCTTTCCTCATCCGTAGAAGCCATGTGCGGACAGAACCGCAACAACTCCATAAACTTAGCTTCATACTCACTAATGTTCATCATACCCTGCCTTAGTTTCTCAAACTGAGAAATCTTCTCATCTAGGAAGGTCTTTGGAAAATATCTATTGATAAATTCCCGACGAAACTCTTCCCATGAGAACTCTACTCCAGGTCTCTTCTGCTCTTCCATGTTCCACCAGTGACCAGCACTGCCTTTGAGAAGATAGACAGCATGTCTAACCTTCTCAGCTTCCGGAATCATAAGAATCCTGAAAGCCTTCTCCAACTCTGTCAACCATAAGTCAGCATCTGCAGGGTCGGCAGTTCCGAAGTACTCGGTAGCTCCGACACGACAAAGTCGTTCGAATGTCTTACCAATACCTTGTACTTCAGGCTGGACAGGTGCCCTAGGTGCAGGAATGGGCATCCTATCGGTTATATGTGTCATGGCAGTCATAAACTGCCCGAACATCGTCTGTATAGCTGGATCACTCATGTCAGCTGGGTCGAACTGGGGTGGCTCTCCTGGCGACTTAGGTGCAGGTTGTTCTATTCTCGGAACTCTTGCACCGCCTCGAGGTGCACTAGCACTACTCTCAGCCACGTGCTCATCGCGATGTTCTGACATTCTTATGTATCTTCTTCTCCTGAGGAGCAGAAGATTCTATTAGATAAGGAAGGAGTACTAAAGGTAGACTCGACATCCTAAGTCCTATGCCTCTGTAGACTCAACTGAACCTGGAGCTCTGATACCACTAATTGTGGGTTCTGATCTCCAAACCATGACATAAACACGAATAAAACTTAGCGGAAGCGAATCGGTAATCAGCGGAAGACAAAAATCACGGGAAATTAAAACTTTTCGAGATAAGAACTTGTATCCATAAAACTCCTTTCATAAAGAGAGGTAACTGTTTACATCTCAGGATAATTACTTCTTGAGTAATTATATACATCAAGATACAAAATCTCAAGATCACATAACACAAGATTCCAAGACCTGAGAGTACAGAGGACACATAGGACTGACTCTAACTACACCACATGGCAGGACAAATCTCCACCTGAGATTACTGCTGCCCCTGGTGCTGCTGCTGAGACTGATCACTTGTAGGCTGGTTCCTTCGTCTCCGACGTCCACCTAAAGAAAAAGTTGAAGTTTACGGGGTGAGACAATTATACATAATTGTCCCAGCGAGAGTTATAACTCTTCGCCAGAAGCTTTATTATAACATCAAAGATTATTCTAAACAGTAAAGCCTTCAAAGCATTCTATAACAGTTATAGTTATAACAAGATCTCTACAATTTAGGAGATATGGAGGATATCAATCATTATAACAATGTAACATCAATCAACTAACTTGGAGTTATCTCTAACAAGTTACACTACATGGTTGATTATGTTTTACAAACAACATTATGCCCTGTGGAGATGAGGCTTACCACTCATACTCCAACTGATCGCTGAGAAGCCGCATCAGTATCATACATAGGTCATTAAGAGAGCCGGATTCTCATGACCTTCACCTTCCTCAGTCAGTAAGAGGATCACTTGTAGGACATCTCATGCCTCTACTATTATAGCTCACCAGGGTAAACTGGTCCTTCGCTATTCTAGAGTCACAGTGGCGTTCTGTACTCTCTTCGTCATCAGGAGGTTTCATATTTACCTACCACTGATACGGATATCTGTGCTTTCTTCGTCATCAGGAGGTTTCATGTTTACCTGCCACTGATACGGTATGGAACTATAGTGAAGGATGGATGGATTCCACATCTACATCACTTCCCTACACTAGGATGTAAGGTTCTACACATCCATGTACCCCACATACTCAAAAGTATGTGCTCCAGGAGTTCCCTAAGGAAAACCTGTTTCACCATCACTTAATTTCTGACAATGATGGATCTATGATCAGGGCTCTACATTATACTTGATTAGTTAGGTACATTCAGTATTCTTTAACAGCATACATTGTTCTTCAAACAATAACAGTAGCATAGCAGCTATAAAAGAAGAATACTAAATGTAACAGGCCTAACTCATATCAATCATCATTTCTCATTATCCTCATCACAAGTCATCTCTAAAGCATGACCTTGATGGTATTCATGGCTCTCACAGCCCATTATCAGTATAGGATGCCACTGGCAAGGCATCAGATTACATTACTTATTCATAAGGCTAACAACATGCCTTCAATGAATATAACATCAACATCCATACCTGGATATGATTACCTTCATATCAAAACCTGCATGGTTAATACATCTGATAAAGGAAATACAATAATAAGGAATGTACTTCCTACTCTTATCATAAGAGTTAAATCTTTAATTCTACTCAAATAGAGTTTATTGCTCAAAAGCATGCCATTACCCTTGAATTAGGGTTTACTATTCACATTACATGTCATCACCCTTGAATTAGGGTTTACTATTCACATTACATGTCATCACCCTTAAATTAGGGTTTACTATTCACATTACATGTCATCACCCTTGAATTAGGGTTTACTATTCACATTACATGTCATCACCCTTGAATTAGGGTTTACTATTCACATCAAGGTGAATTAAACTCATAACATCATCATGTTTGAGTAACACCTTCATTGATGCTCCTGGATTAGTTAAAGGTTCATCATTTATCATAATTAGGGTTTCTATGATCTCACACAGGTGGATCATACCCTAATTATACTCATTTCTGTGTATTGGGGATGTTTCAATTGAGTTTCCATTTAAAAGAGATACTTTCTCTCTCTAGAGGTACTTTCTCTCTCTAGAAGTACTTTCTCTCTCATCGTAAGGTTAGGTGATGTCAACATCACTCTAAAACAGGTTGGGTTGAGTCATCATAGGCTAACATAGCCAAAAGCATCACCATTAAGTGATTAGAGTTACTTTCTCTCTCTAGGGTACTTTCTCTCTCTCTAGAGCACTTTCTCTTTCATCATACTAATGGTTGATGATAACATTAGACTAGATCAGGTTATATAGAGTCATTATGACTAAAAACATCATTCTCATGTAATTAGGGTTTGAATTGAGCAAGGTATAACTCAATTGACCCTTCAGGGGTATCTTGGTAATTCACCCCATTGATCATCATCATCATAGTCAAAAACCTTAATCAAATAACTCCTTACTATCTTAGATTATCATTAGTGTTTGATTTGAGCAACATTGAACCATCACATGATTGAATTCGGTTGAAAGTGTTGACCGATTGCTCACTTTGACCCTTCAAGTCCATGAGCCCCTTTCTAGTTCCAAGACCGTGAGCCTCCTCATGGGCTTGAGATCGTGAGTCACCTCACGGTCTTGAGGTCGTGAGCCCCCTCACGATCTTGAGGTCGTGAGCTACCTCACGATCTTGAGGTCGTGAGCCACCTCACGGTCCTGAGGTCGTGAGCCCCTTCACGGTCCTGAGGTCGTGAGCCACCTCACGGTCCTGAGGTCGTGAGCCACCTCACGGTCCTGAGGTCGTGAGCCACCTCACGGTCCTGAGGTCGTGAGCCCCCTCACGGTCCTGAGGTCGTGAGCCACCTCACGGTCTCAACCACAAGGTCCTTCATCAAAGGTTCAACAAATCAAACGATGATGTCACTGATGTTGAAGCCTTCAAAAGGTCCAATAACTGTTGACCACCTATGGATTGAGTTAATTAAGGTTATGCTTAACCAAATGGTCATTCAATTGACCCTCAATTGTTGACCAATTAGGATTGAAATCGATTCAATTAAGGTCTATCAATGTTCACCCATCAACACTCAACAATGTGTATCAACACAAGGTTGAACCCTTCAATTGAGCTCCAATTGGGCCCAAACTTGGCCCAAACGGTCTTGAGGTCATGTGGTGGACCCCACATGGTCTTGAGACCGTTTGCCCAAGATTTCATCAAAATCTAAGGTGATTTGATAGAGGTTGAACCATGATTGGTCACAGAATCCGAATTTTGATTAACTTGATAACTTATTTGCAATTGGGTGTTCAATTGGTCAAATTACTCAACCCTAGACCTTCAAATGGTCTTGGGTGATTGTCCTCACGGTCTTGAGGTCATGTGGGTGGACCCCACATGGTCTTGAGACCTGTTTAGGTCAATCAACCCTAAAAACCCTAATTATGTCACCATAATTTCAGTACTGATTTTATCTAGGGTTAGCCCTAGTATTCACCCTTCAACTCTTATCCCGTTTGGAATTAGACCATCAAACTTGGTGAGTTGTTAATTAACATAATTTTGAACAGTAATCTCATGGGGTCAATGCTTAGTCAACGACCTTTCACGGTCTTGAGACCTTTTGCCCAAAAAGGCAATTTCAGACCGTTTGAAAATCAGCAATTAATTCATTTAAAGTCGTGACTTAAAAAGGTCATATCTCCCGATTCCTTTGGAGTTAGTCTCCCAAATTTTGAGGGTATTTAGCCTATATAATTAGGAACAGGTTTCTTATATGGTCCACGCTCGGTCAACAGGGCCAATCGGTCTTGAGACCGCGAGCCCTCTCACGGTCTCGAGACCGCGAGGCTCCCTCACGGTCTTGAGGTCGTGAGAGCAAACTGTTAGGACCGTTTAGGGAAAAGAAAAACGGTGGGTTTTTCTTGGAAATCACGCCTTCATCTTCTAGCTCAAGAACAGTACAGATATCCCACGGGTTTGCTTGCAAAATAGCAGGGAAAAGTAGGGAAATACTAGGAGCTATCATTAACTCGCATATAAAGATGCACATAGTAAAGCATAGGTTTAGAGTTATAAAACCCGCCTAAAGCTTCCTTCTTGAGCTCCAAGCTTTCAAGCTCCAAGCTCTAATGGTGTCCTTGAGTTCCCACAGGTTGGCCAAGGTGAAAACTCCAAGGAAGGATGAAAAGAGACGGCTAGAAAGATAGGGTTTCGAGAATTAGCCATGAAGATGACCTTGAATTCGAATTCTAACCATGGAATTAGGCAAGAAGAGGGGTTTAAACCTACCTTGCACCCCTTGTTCGTCCTCCTTAGCTCCAAGGCAGTCCTTGGTCGTCTTTGGTGAAATGAAACAGTAAAGGGAACGAAGGTTAAGTTCCCTTGCAACTAAAGGAAGGATGGCTTATATACATGGGATAGGATTTTCAACATTAGTTCATAAGTTTCCCTTAATTCCAACTAAGTCCTTCTTTTATTACTTGCTCGTCCCTTCCTATTTATTCTAAGGACAAACCTTATCTTAAGTTATAGAAAAGAAGGCAAGGAAGAACAATCTAATAATAAAGTTCATACTTAAAGGGTTATTGCACATATACCCTGATTATTCAATCACAGAGCCTATTTCTTAACTTGATAACTCAATTGAGGTGAATTCCTCATCATTTCTTCTCTAAATGATGGCAAAAGTCTAAAAAGATACTTTAGATGACATTCTTTACAAATTGCATCCCATCATTTGGGTAAATTGCATTTTACCCCAAATTAGGGTTTCAAGCCCTGGGATTGCTTCCACAGCTGCACCTTGGTGCTCTAGCTTGGGAAATCCCTCAAACTTTGCCAAAGAGATTCTCATGATGTCTCAACATCAGAGGAACATCTCATCATGTGCAAATTGCAAGTTAACCCTTTCAACTGGGTAAATTGCACATAGGTCCCTGTATATCAAAACAATGCTACAACTTTAAATAAAAAGGAGCAAATACTGAAATATACGTTTCTGAGAAGCTTAATTACATGCTCAGAGTTAATCACAAGGATTTAACTACATATTTAGGCAAAACACCTAGGGTTAACTCATAACCCAGGTCAGGGATGTTACATCGCGACTGCGGTTTTGATTTACCGTGACCTCACAGGGCCGCGACCCATGTATTTGAAAGGAAAAGGGGCCCGCAGTCAGTATTATACAGAAGACTCGACCGAGGTCTTTTAAAATGGAGCCAACAACCCTCCTAATCCAGCACTATAAATAGCCCCAATCTGAACCATAGAGGGGTGGGGGATCTAGCCTTGAGGCCAAAGGGCTGATGGGTCGTGTCCAAACGCCAGAAGGCTGCCAGGTTGGAGCCAGAGCCTCGGAGAAGCATCCCAAGGTTCGAGAGGACCGAGGCAGCTAGTCTACGTGCTCTAGCAGCCACCATCCTTCACTCTCTCTCTCTCCTCCATCCCCATCTCAGATCTACTCTCTCCAAGGGTGGAAACCAAGGAGAGAGCATATTTGTACTACATTCATCCTCACCACCAAGGAGAGAGAAGATTTGCATCACCGTCCTCCTCCACTGCTGGTCTACGGTCTCCACAGATAGAAGCTGAGGAGAGAGAAGATCAGTCTATACCAACATCCTCTCACATCCATTGGGCTGCTATTTGGAGTAGTTCTAGAGAGAGAGAACCAAGGAGTTCAGATCTGATCAGGGAGAAGGACCAAAAGACGAGATCCAGTCTATACGGAGGTAAAGGAGTGAGAGCCACCTCTCCTCCACAGGCTATATCTCTTTCTTTCTTCTCTTTCATTCTTCTGTGTTCCTTGGTTTCTTGTTCAACGATGTTCATCCATCTTTGTTCGGCGCTAACCATGTTTGTCTATGCCTAGTTAGTTCCTTCTTGGCTATGTAGCCCGATCTGGGCATGTTTATGTACTTTTGCCTTAAGTAAGTAAATTCATATCATATCTAGTATGATGCATGTTCTATTTTCTCTTTCTAGTGATGATTGCTAGTTTGGTTGATCTCTTACTAGTTTGAACTACTATTTCTACCTATATCGAGAGACCTTTGTAGGAATGGTTAAGAGAAGATAGTTTGGATCCAAACCCGAGAGGAGGACGAACCTAGGTAATTCTGTTCCTAACATCCCAGAATATCCTAAGACCCGAGAGGGAACTTAACATATTCTGAGGTGTTGATATGTCATTCTTGGAGAGAGGGTCGATGACATATGGTTGATGGTTTTAGTCATGCATCGCGAAGGCGAGTGGGATGACGCCACAAGACAGATGACACTGTGCGTACTAGATGCTTGCTTAGGTGTTCGAGGGTTTTCTATGCCCGAGAATGATTGTATAGACTTCCCCATTTGTGGTAACATATCCATGAAATCTCTTTCTCTGATTAGTAGAACCACGAGCTCTGTTTTCTTTTCTTTTCTTTTTTTTGTTTTCTTTTAATTCGTGACAACCTACTAGACTAGTTCTAGAACCCTTTTTATCAACCATCGCTTTTGGCTTATCTGACCTGAGAATGAAATCTCTGGCATCCTAAACATCCCCACGTCCATGTGTTTGACCCCATATATCTACTTCGACCCCGTAATAAAAGTTGCGGGGGCCTAGAAGGTTTCAGGTTATAAGTTTAAGAGTTTGATTCCTTCTGAATTCACCTCCGTATTCCAGATGCGCAATTTAGGCTGATCACCACCTTCTCCATCTTGAGCTTGGTTCTTGGGGTCACCTCTCAGGTTGCCTAAAGGTTTACCCTCTGGGGCTTGACCAAATCAGACCTTCCCTGTGGGCTTGGTCTTGCAATATACATCAGGGTGGCATGTAGGTTCGACAAACACATTCATATTTAATTGTGATACTCATAGGGACTTTATAGGATTGCATAATTGATCATCCAATAGTTTAGGTTGCAATCGATCGGGAAACGTTCAGGAAACGCCATGAAACTAAAGACGATTATTCATAAAGTAACCACATACCTGTTCAGTATATTTCATAAGAAAATAACAATTTCCAACCAAGCAAGCAATTCCACCACATAATCACAGAATCCTGAAAAGCATACATAACCTATTTACTACATACTAATCAAGAATCTACTTTATTGACTTGGATTCACTCTCTAGCGTTTCTAATCTGAATTAGGGTCTCATTAGGGTTCCTTTAGATCTATTCTCAACTTTTCTCTTTTATGCCCATAAAACCGTAAAACATCAATCTTAGGTTAAAAACCCTAATTACTCACATATTCATGTTAGAGCATTTTTATCATCTATTAGGCTTGAGATTAACCTAACATTAGTTCTATACAAAGGATCTCGAATTATATCTCATTAAAACCCATTAACACCTAGATTAGGGTTTCTAAGCCCATTAATGCTCATTAACATATCAAAACCCTAAATTTATCTATTAAGCATATGGATCATCTCTTTAGAAGATCACCCATATTAATCTTCCCAATTATGTAAAACATCACATTAGGGTTTTCTTAACTATAAAAGCATTAGAGATAATAACTTCAGGTAATTTTCAAATTGCAAGCAAAATTAAGCTTCAATTGTATTTTTAATGGATTCCTTGGGTTCTTCTGATCAAAATTCATATATAATATGTTGCCATCTGAGTTACCAATATTGAGTTAAGATTTTTGCAAGATAATTATATGTTGACCAATCGCTAGCTGACACATCGTCAACTCACCCGATTTATTCAACTAGGCGGCCGGCTGGGATTACTACTGAAAGTACATCTTTTCCCTTCCTCGCCGATCTTGATCTATAGACATTTGAGGGGTTGGTTCGTCCTTTTGGCACGCGCTCATCTTCAACCCCCGATCAACCCAGTTCTCGCACACCGATGCCATGGGCAGTCAACACGCACGTTGACCCACGTCCTCACCGCATCAGACCTTCACACCAACATTGCCTTGGCTCCGTCCCACTCCTCCAGAGTTGCCGGCTATCACAGGCCCTCCGTCGGTGGTTGGGGTGGGCTGACGCACCAGCCGCCGCCACCCTGGAAGCAGGGGAGACGCCGGCCAGGCGCAAGGTCTCTTCCCCATACATCGCACCTCTTGCAATACACACTCTCCTAGTCAGAGTACACGAGAGGCCTGTGGAGCATCAAGGTCCCCCTTTATATAGGCAGGGATGCCGGGACATTGCCCTCTTATGGAACTTTCCGTTCCTGGATGGGCTGGGATTCAGGGAACCACACGGCAAAGAAGAGACCAAGGGGTGGAAAGGTCTGAATCAATCTCCCGGTCTCAATGGGAGGCTTTCCAGGAACCGACATGCGTTGAGGGAGTAGGTAGAGTCCAGCAATTTTTGGAGTCACTGTACCCCACCTTCCCGATCTGGCTAGAGCTGGGAGATGATTTGCATACCATCTATCTACAATCCAACGGCTCTGAGGACGTGTGACTTCTAAAAAGGGTTGGGCCCTCGATTCCTGGTTGATTTATAAATGCGATAAATCACATTATCATATTAGCTAATCCCTCACTTTAAGGAAACTTAATAAATGCATAACTCTCTTATCTTTTATCCAAACGTTCCCAAATTTTAAAGGAAAGTCCACAATGACTTAATCCATCCGTGTACCAAATTTGTGACTCAAACTCGAAAGTATGAGGGACTTTTCTTCATATGCAAGTTATCTTTTAGTAATACATATTTTAAGCATATTTTCTCTCTCTTAATCTTTTATTTTCTTTATTTGGATTCCTTTTACCATTGGAAACCGTGTGGACTCGTAATCTCATCCATGATGATTCTATTATCCATTTTTCTACATATTTCTCATATTTCATCATTATCTTAGTTATTCCTTTATTAATTGATTCCTTTTCCTTTTTATTTTCTTTTTCTTGTTATTGGGCCCAATAGCCAACAAGGCCCACGAAATCAAACACACAAGGCTATTTATCAAAGGAATCTGTTTAAGGCACATAATTCACACAAAATACATAATCATACATTTATTGGGGAAATTGCATTTCCAACCGAAAGAACCCAAACAATTTGGGGTTGTAACACAAACAGTCATAAGAAAATATATGTCCCTTCCTTCTCTCGATATCTGAGTAGATGTATATCTGACGAGATTCCCTCTCTCAAGTTAATAACTGAAAGATTAGTGGAAGACAATATGACTTTTGTTATAAAAACTCCTCACTCTCGTGTATCATTACTATCCTATACTCTAGATCTCGTTGAATTCATTCTCTCAAACAACATTCATATCAAACGGTGAAGGGTATCAGCAAGGCCGTGATGTCCAGCATGGCCATTTAGGTTTTGTCCTTCAATGTCGATTATTTTATCGAAACTGATGACTAATGCCTAAAGTGTCATTTTTTTATTACATTCGATGACTAAGTTTTGATTTTTTTTTAAATAACAAACCTACAGACATGCTGCCTGACTGATCAGCAGGATGCAAAACCTGTAGGTTATCAACATCTGTGAGTTCAGCTTAACAACAAGCCACCAAATGTTGGGAGTTTTAGAAAGAATATCTCAACTTACTAATCACCTGCAAGTATATGGGGTCAATGTAGTCAAGTGTCAAACACAGGGAGCTAGGCTAGTTGGGCACAAATTTGTTAACTTTCATTAATCCAAGTTGGGTTATAAAAGTTCACATTGATTATAGATTTAAGGGGCGAGCAAAAGAAAAAAGCTCAAAGTTAAAGGGTTGAATAAGCAATTAAAGGCTTGGGCATTAGATTTCACTACCATGCCATCATATCATATGCACTTACAAAATTAAGAATATTGTTAACATGCAAGGAGGTTGTCATCGTTGTACATTTCCCAATGTCACGAGATGGTTCTCAATGTCACATAATGCTCCCGTGGCTATGCTTAGTGTCAAACACAACCTTAACCTTCAATATTCTCAAGCCACTCCCGTGGTCAAGAGAATACTGCCATGGATCCTACTCGTTACTCCCTCATACATTCTCCTGAAGCACAAGGTAAGCATGAAACATGTACTAAAGGTGGCCAGCCAAACACACAAGCAAGAAACACCGTAGGCATCCATGGAAAAGAAAATTAACAAGCAATAAACATAGATTTCGAGTTCACATGAACAATATCATGGGAGTTACTCTCCCATACCCAAGAAAAGAGTTCTACTCATCCATAATGGAAATGTACAGACACAATGTAGAATTTTCAGAGTTTTGAATGTTTAAGAGAAGAAAAAATTAAAGAAACCAAAGATGTAATCAAAGGGAAGTAGAACTCCAGCTAGAAGATGAAATTCCACCCTTGGAACTGCTCCAACTTGGACAATCTTCCCTCCCAAAAAGATTGAGTGAGAGAAGTAAGCTCTGTTGCACCTTCAAAGAAGAAATGGAGAAGAAATGAAGTAGAATGGAGGTTCTTTGCCAAGAAACCACCTTCTTCCACCCCAAAATCTCCCTCCTTATCTTTGGAGCTTCTCTTAAACAAAAAAATACTTTCAAAATGATGAGAGATAACCACCCATTGTGTTTCCTTGATCTTTAAAAATGAGGGGCAATTGCTCTAGTTTCTGCAGAAACTGATAATGACACGACGTGTCTTTTAGAGGACATGTCATGTCCCGTCATGTAATCTTGCCGGATAATGTTGTTGTGAAGTACACAATGTGTCTTTAAGTGACACGTCGTGTGATAATCTTCTGGAATCAATTTAGGGGAAAGGTACATGACTTGTTTGATTAAACACACGCCATGTGCATTGGCAGCAAGTTGTAGTTGGCCTTCAGGTCCCAAAGACACGCCATCTCCTAGTGAGGACACGTCGTGTCGTGTTCTCTGCATTTTTGTGTTGATGCCTCTGGAGACACACACATCGTGTGATAAATATCACATGGCATATTCTTTATTTTGTGAAGGTTTCTGTGAAAAAACATGTTGTGTCTCAAATAAGACACGTAGTGTGAAATGTTGTTTCTTCAAGAATAAACTCTGAATCAGTTGCAAGTTGAGGAGAAGTCCAAGTTGAGGAGAAGTCCCGTTGGGGTCAGATTTGCGTTGGGCTATCTCCAATTTAGCACTTTGAACACATGTCTGGAATCAACATCATGTGGTAAGTAAAATAACTAAAATGTGGCAAGATAAATATGAATAGAGGCTAATGGAAGGCAAAATGGGCTGAATTTGAGTGTGAGATTGTACAAAAAGTTGATATGAAATGCACACAGCACCAAACCTACAATAACAAATATAATATGCATATAATTCTATTCATTCTCCAATTCCATTTCATCACATGTGCAAACATAAATCTTCACATTCATTCACACACATGATACTTACACCAATTCCATTCGCATAACATGTAGAAACACAATTCATTGATTCATCTTCACATTCACACACATGTATATAGATCATCATTCACATATGTACTAATAATTTACTCGCACCAAATTAAAGTTACAAGAAGTCATAAGCACCACATGTATATAGAAAAGTGACATCAAACTTTAGAAAAATCATTCTTCTTTATCCCAATCAAAATTAAAGTTGACATCCTTTTCGAAGGCTTCTTCTCATTGTTCTCGTATCTCATCTAGTTGTTCTGTCATATAGGGCATTTTCATGTCTTCTACATTTTCTAGTGTATTAAAGGCTTTCATTTGAAACACCTGCAAAAATAATAAGGTATATAATTAACAAGTTTGATATTTTCATATTATCTAATGAGGCTATATTCTTATGATGATCAAGACTATATATATATATATATATATATATATATATATATAACATTTTGTATGCAGTTGATGTCTAGTGCCCCATATCTGACAATCATGTCCAAATACCGCATCACGTAGTATCCGCATGCCCAATCGTTGTCTTGTATAGATCACTATAAATTTCAACATGCAAAATATTAATAAATAAAAGTAAACATAGTTGGCATAAATATGCATTGGAGTCAGAAAACTACCCTAACATTCTCCCAAACTATCACTTTCTTTTTCTTGTCCACCTTTTCTCCAACTTTTTTGAATTATTTTATAGCCCTATACGTTAATTTGACACATTGAATTGCATCAGTAAATAGTCATGCAATATATATGCTAATGAATATACA
Organism: Alisma plantago-aquatica; assembly: GCA_963693085.1. Classification (NCBI taxonomy): domain Eukaryota; kingdom Viridiplantae; phylum Streptophyta; class Magnoliopsida; order Alismatales; family Alismataceae; genus Alisma; species Alisma plantago-aquatica. The sequence continues at coordinate 879,689,037 of OY856414.1, read as the reverse complement.
TATAAAAATTCACTCACATGAATAATGCCAATTTCAATTTGTGTCCCCCACAATCTACTTTGTCACCCCTAGGATCTAGATAATACACAACTAGCATCAAGGGGATAATAACAAATAACACCCAATGGTTATTCCTAAGTGAAAAGAAGGCAAACAAAATAAAACTCAAATCAACAATGAAATGTAATTCTTAAGTTAAAATTATAAGCGGAGTAAGTAAACTTACCAAACATTATATGGAGCTAACATCACACTTTGTTTTCTTTTTACTAAAATATTTAAATGCAGCACAATAGTATTGGGTAACAGATGCAGGGTCTTTAATTACATGGCTAATCAAGGATGGAACTAGAAATACCACATGGGACAGTGAAAAATATGTACATACCCTATGTAAGTAGCTCCAAAACATACATCATGTATGCATTAATATATAAGAAAACAAATCAACATATATAAATGAGGTATATAGATATATAATATATCACCATATCCAAAGTTCTATCACAGATGTATTCAACCAAGCATAACTAAACAACTTCAAAACATCTTGTAGAAATATACTAGTATCATGAAGTTGACCTACAACGTCCTCTTTAAGATGGATCATCATAGATGACCCTTCTTCATGTTCACCTATCCATACTGCCATTCCCTTGCACTGAGGACCTACCAGGTCGAATAGGTCTTTTGTAATCCAACCAAGTATTTGAGGAGGAGGTGGAGGTGGAGGACGAGTTGTAAGGGACTTCTTAGGCGGCATGTCCTGCACATATATACTCTTATATCAATGGTTTCATGTATATAAAGATAGAAACACAATGTAAATGTACCATACATCGATACAGATAACTCCAGCTTGGGACACACGACCACGCAGTCTTTTGCATCATCTATCCTCTTGTGCTCGGGGTGGCCATATGGCAGAGCAAACTTCTTCCATAGGGGTATACAAGCCTTGACGTCATGCGAACTGCATCGACGGACAACGATGCACCATGAATCATGTCACCTTCAAGGTGTGGGTAAGTCTCTCCTAGTGCAATGACATATTCTTATAATTTAAGACGGCATGGCCTGAACCCCTACATATTTGCATAGAGTGTTATATATATATTATACAAAATCATTATAAAATACTACTATATCATAAAAAATACTTACAACAGACGTTCTAGGTGGAGAGTCTACATGATTACTCCCAACCACATTTTTCGTAGGGGGTCCACCTCGTATGAAGAGTGTGGAGGCACAAGTTCTGTATGAGGAGTTGTATGAAAAGCATGATACTGGATCGTTGCTTCCTGAATTCCCTTTGCAATCATCTCTTTTACCTCCTCTTTTGAAAATCTCCCTTTCTGGACAAATTTACGCTTATGCACTGATGGCCCAAAGAATACTCTAATACCAACACCAACACCTACATCCCTAACATGTCCATGATGCTATGGGTTACCTAGAGCAACTGCCAATTCATCCCTTATGCCCTCAGGGATGAACTTGCCTTGCTTCCTTTGCTCATGGAGCTCCCACTAATCATCATCATTAGTAATTATTAAGTAAAATATAACAATCATCAATATGAATCGCTCTGAGAGTTGAATTTCAACATTTGTGTATATGCCTCAGTAGTTGTGATGTTGGTTATTTCTTTAGATTTGGATTACCTCCTAGATATCCATATATCATGGTGAAGTAGAGGTTCAATAGTAATAGTAAAGGACTCAGCAGTCCCTTGAGTAGGATGATGAGAAGAAGATGCATGTAGTAGCTTTTGGCGAAGATTTGTGTGTGGTTGTGTACAGTCTTTGCATGCCTTTCTTTTTAAGCATCACTTGTATCATGGCTAGTAACAATAATCAATAGTAATTGGTAAGTAAAACATAACCTATTATGCCAAGGTAAAATAATGAATTCATAAGAATGTTTTCAAAATGGGGAGTGAGGCTTAATACCTTGAATTCATCCGTGTTTTTCATAGCAACAAACATGTCCCACATCGCTGGGTTAAGATAGCTCCATTTCTCAGTGAATAATTTCTTCCTCTTCTCGGCCTCTCGTATGTATAGTCTTGTCAGGTTGTCCTATAATTCCTCAGTACCCCCCACACCGTTGCATCATCTTTTTATGATGCAATTTTTCATCTAGATAATATATTCTCTGCAAAAATTCATAAACTTAATGGAGTATTCTTAAAAATAGAATTGTAAATATCTTTAAAAACAAAACCGCAAATGATAATATCTCACACATAGTTCTTTCCATATGGAGTCTTTCTTGCTTTTATTAATTTTATGCCAAGATTCTATTGCTACACTATAATGTCTATGAATAAGAACCTCTATATATGCCACAAAAGAGATGTGAGGATTTCTTGCATCATCAAACTCAATGACCAACTTCGATTTGTTACCCCTTTGTGGTATTAACTTGTTCATCATGGTGATGCCCCTTGTTTTTTGCACGCTGACAATGCTACTCATCAAGCTAAACAAGATCCTTAGGGCATACATCATCAACCTAAAATTGACAAAAATGCACATATAGTTCATAAAAAGACATAACTTATAAATGCGATAAAACAATGCAACAAAATTGACATATTGTAAAATGCACATCTCTGTAATAAAATAATACAACTTACACCAGTGTCAAGGTGCACATCGGGATGCATCTCATCCTCACAGTAATCATCATCACGATCATCATGCTCATGGTCATATGCCATTTGAAAAAATGTCATATAAAAATAGTCAAACAATAAAATGTAAGATTGTAAATTGCACATCTAACATTTAAAAAAAAAGAGCATGCCTCTAATATTGAGATCCTTTATCAATTAACATTCCCTTAGTGTGATCTCCATGCACATATAAGTAAACATCAGCTTCAATATTTGGTAAGGCAAGCCAGTTGAGAATGGACTAGAGTCATCATACTTGTCATAGTACTCTTCTTCATCTATAGGATCTTTAATGAACTGCCTTTTACCATGAACAACTACCGACCATTTTTTATTTGCAAGATCATCGATATAAAATATGTGCTTCACCTGTGATTCCATTATGAATGGTTCACCCTTCTCGCCAATCTTTTTGAAATTCACTAATGTGAAACCCAATTCATCCACTACAACTCCTTCGGTGTTATCAAACCAATTACACTTAAAGACTAGAATTTTGAAATCTACATAGTCAAACTTCCACATGTCTTTAATGACACTGTAACATGAAATTTTAGCTTCACGTGGACTCTTATCCTTCACACTAGAAAAAAAAATATTGAAGACGCTTGAAGGGTGACCCCACTATTTTAGATAATGAATGCTTTGTGTAATATGAAAACCCATATATGTCAAACCCTTCATAAGACATAACATTCATTTTTAGTTTTAAGGCAAGGCATTTGATATTTTTAGCAACATTATTTAGTGTTTGAGATAGTTGACATAAAACTTTATCTTCAAACCACCTAATAATGTCTTTTTATGCTCTCTAGCAAGCCACATTGAAATGGCTCAAGGAAATTGTTTCTTGATGAAATTGGTATGATCAGTGACATAAATACTCACTTCATTGATGTTGTGTAAAATATACAAGTGTGCTCGCCCACAACTCACCACTGATTACTTTCACTCGTACTCCTAAAGTCCCTTTATTAGAATAATCCTCAATATTCTTATCATTTATAGGAGTTTCATCAAAAGTTCATAACCTCCCTCACCACATAACCCTCAATAATACTCCCTTTAGGTCGATAACTATTTTGAACATCACCTTTAAAAACAGTCATGTACCATTCAAATGGATACATCCAATGCAAGAAAATGGGTCCCAACATTTTCACTTCCCTAGTCATATGGACAACAAGATGTACCATGATATCAAAGAATGAAGGAGGAAAATACATCTCAAGATGGCATAGCATAACAACCACTTCTCTTTGCAACTTATCAAGACTCTCAAGATTAATAAAGTTTCTACATAGAGTGTTGAAGAAGAAACAAAGTCTGGTGATTGCAAGCCATACATGCTTCGGCGGTATAGATCGAATTGCCATGAGCAATATTTGTTGCATTAGAGTGTGGCAATCATGTGATTTAAGATCTATCAGTTTTAGATCTTTCATTGATACCAATCTACGAATATTGGAAGAGTATCCCTGTGGTACCTTAACATTAAGCAAGCACTCGCAAAAAGTTTTCTTCTCCTTTCTAGACAACATGTAATAAGAAGGAGGTAAATATATTTTTTGATCATTGATAACTACTTTTGTTAATTTTTTCCTTATTCTCATTTCACATATGTCCATTCTGGATTTGATGCCATCTTCAGTCTTACCTGATATATTCAGCAGAGTATCAATGATACTATAACAAACATTTTTCTCAACATGCATGATATCGATACAATGCCTAACTGCCAAAGAACTCCAATAAGGAAGATCCTAGAATATTGACCTCTTCTTGTATAAAGATTTGTCACTCTGTGTGGGAATGGTACAATGTGATATCTTACTGAATGCATTAACAATGTCTTTTACTCTTTCATAAACAACCTCCCTTGATACAGGTTTAGGGGCAATATGTTCCTCATTCGATTCATTGAATGCCTTGCGCAACCTTAAGTAAGGATGGACTTTTGGAAGAAACCTTCAATGACCAAGATATACAGTCTTTCTGCCATATATTAGTCGTATTAAATCAGTGTTCTTCACATATAGGGCATTCTTTGGATCCTTTTACATTGTATCCAAAAAAATTTCCATATGTTGGAAAATCATTAATAGTGAAAAATAACATATCATGCAAATAAAATTTATCTCTACGTGAAGCATCATAGGTCAACACACCTTCTTCCCATAGTTTCTTTAAGTCATCAATCAGAGGTTGAAGATAAACATGGATATCATTGCCAAGTTGTTTAGGGCCTGATATCAACAAGGACAAAATGACGTACTTGTTTTTCAAACACAACCAGAGAGGAAGATTATATATAATAATCATTATAGGCCAAGTATTGTGTTGGCTGCTCAATGTTCTGTATTAATTCATCCCATATGTACAAATCCCAAGTTTTATATTCATGACTTTTTCACCAAATTTAGGGTACAATAAATCAATCTTCTTCCACCATGGGGAATCAGACACAGGTCGTAGGATCCCATCCTTATTTTTCTTTACTTTTGCATGCCACCTTAAATTCTTCGCAACTATGGGATAAGAAAACAAGTATTGAAACATTGTGCATGATGTTGAGAGATCATTATACTTAGGTTGTACTAAGTTTACGAGGTTGAGTGTTGTGTTCAGATTGTATACTTTGAAGGCTAACAATAAATGGAGCGACAAAATCTTCATGTAACTATTGTCTTGGTTGAAAGAAATTCTTGCTGAAGGCAATGAGCTTCCAATCTCAACATATGAATTTAAGAAAATGGTGTGCCCAATGCGAATGAAGGCTAAGAATATACATGCATGCTTGAATGACTATGTGTTTTTTCAAAAGAACTATGTCGATTTGAAAGATTTTCTGAAATATGGGGCATCAAGGTACAAAATGACGACTCTGAGGAAGTCCAAAACTGGCTCTCCTGCCAAGGTGATTCGGCATCTATTGATAATTAAGGAAGGTGAATCAGTGTTCTCTACCCCACAACAATCTAGCATCACATCAACCATGTTTATCAGAATTGGTTCGTTCACATCTACATCATCGGCGGTAATTTCTTCTTCAACACAAGTAGTGTTATCGACATCTACTGATTTCATCGTTGGATTCTCTCCATTCCAATATTGTTACAACCCCAACTTTTGGGTTCTTTTGGTGAGAAATATAATTTCTCATATTAAAGATATTGGCACAAGTAATCATATAATTGTCTTGAATAAATGAGTTTCATTTACAATAGCCTTGTTAGTTGTTTTGTGGGCTTTATTGGCTATTGGACCCAATAACAAGGAAAAAACAAAAGGAACTCCATTATTTGAATAAATAAGAAAATGGAGAAAAGAAAATGTGGAAACCTCTAGAAGGCAAAAGAATATGATCCAAAGTAGGATTTCATGCCTCTTGGGTTCCTTGGGTTCTAAGGAGTCCAAAGTTGCAAAGAAAATGCAATAAGAAAAGAAAAGATCAATTAAGTATTTCTTTATTAAGAAAGAAATTGAAAAACAATGATAAATGTGGGAAATAAGTGGAAAGAGGTATAATTGAGTTATCCTTGGTGGAATTTTGTATCCCAAGGATTCCTAATGTTAAAAAGAATACCAATGAGGAAAATAAAAGAGAAATAAAGAGGAATCCTCAAAAAGAGATATTTTAATAAGAAATAAACAAGATAATGAGAAATAATGGATATCGATGCATCTAGAAGGATAATGAGTATCCATTAAAAAGGATTTCGAAATATTTGAGTTTCTTGGGATCCAAGGAGTCCCAATGAAGAAAAAGAGAGAGAAAATACGTATAATAGAAAATAAGAAGATAATGTGAATACATAATTATGTGGTATTGTTAAAAAGGAAGTATTTTCTATTAAAAGAAAATATAATTTCGTGACCAATGGGTCAAAAGTCAAGCAATAAAGAGAATAATGGAAAGGATTTTCGTTTTCCTAAATATCCAAATAATAAAGGATATCAAAAAGATAAAGAGAGAGAGAAGATTTCTTCACAATGAAGGAATGTGGTTTCCTATTACACGAGGGATTTATTTTCCCTTATATGAACATTTTGGGGCATGGATACCCTCCCCTATATAAGGGGTAGATCCCAGGGTCGAGTTTGAAAAGGATTTCACGCACCCCTCTCTTTCTTTCTTCATCTTCTTCATCTTCCTCGTGCAAACCCTAACCTTAAGATTAACTCTATCCCTGGAGCCATAGAGGGAGCTTGAAGGAAGTCTAGACACCCCTCCCTTTAAATCTGCACGACTACGTTGCTAATTCCGGAGGAACCATCGTCTAGGTCACCTGCAACTCATCTGCAAAGGACCGAGTTTCGCAGACCTAATACTCCTGTCCCCAGCCATTTCACACATGGCTGGAGACCGTGCTGGATGCGACGGGGAGTGGCGGAGTCAGGGATATAGATTTTGGTGAAGCTCTAGGCCTGGAAGTGGAGGGAGGTGACCACGAACAACTGTAGTCATCCATCATTAGGGTTGCTCGCGAGGTGGAAGACGAGCTGGGCATTTTGACAAAAACGCCCCTCCTAAACGTGAAGAAGCAGGTGCCGCGTCGAGGGTATTTTGGTAATTCAGTTATAATCTCAGAGCGGACCGTGTTGCATGCATGAAGTGATGTGGCATCCTCTGGTTGGTCCAAAAAGGTAACTTTTACAAAATTCATAACGAAATATTCGTAGCTCAGATGGATACACATAAATATTAAAATTGCTCAGAAAAATGAGAGGAATTCATTAAAAATGGTTTTAGAGGCTAATTCCTCTTGATATTCAAAAAGTAATGTAAGTTATCAACTTTGATGCATTAAAGATTAAGAAACCCTATTTTGAGATGATTAATGTATTTAGTAGGGTTTAATGGATGATTAAAGTTGATATTAACATGTTTATTGTAAAAAGGTGCATTAAGAATAAAAAGGATGAACTTTAAACGTAATTAGTTTAATTTAGAAATTCATGTGCATAAATATGCTTTAATGGGCCTTGAAACCCTAATATTAGTAAATGTGACTCATAATGGTTTTAATTATTCAAAGTCATGAATAAAGTTGAGATATGATAATCCCAAGCTATTTCAAGTATAAAAGTTCTTCATTGTGGATAAATACCCTTAATGTAGTAATTAGGGTTTTCTAATGGATAAAGGTAGAGTTAATGACAAATAGAGTTCATATGTGATTTAGATCATAATGAACTATGAATTGATGATAATGCGCATAATGATCTTGTCATGGATTAAAAGGATAAAAGTGGTAGCTTTAATGTAAAAGAGGCTTAATGGGCTTAATTGATGGTTAATTGTGCTTTTTCTGAAACTAGGGTTTAAAATAGTAAAAAGATGAAAGGAAACCCTAATTTCAATGGAAACCCTAAAAGTGGACTAGAAACACTAGGAAGCGAGCTAAGTTTAATAGATCTTGATGGCATGATCAATGATAGGAAAATTGGATGCCTATTTCAGGATCAACTGCCTATTTCATGATCAACTTGATGTGTGTTTGCTTGGTTTCTTAATTGGTTGAATTATTTCTACAATCAAGTCAGCTTGACAGGTATGTGGTTAATTATGGTTAATCGCATTAGTTTCCCGAGGGTTTTCTGAATGTTTCCTCGCATTGAATGCAACCTAAACAATTGGATGTTCAAACTTGCAAAATTATAAAGTCACTATGATGATCACAATTATAAATACATGTGTATTCTCGCACCTACATGCCACCCTGATGGATGATGCAAGGTCATGCCCAGGAGGGTAGATTAATGGGCACCATGAGAGGTGACCCCAGACGCCAAGCTCGGGAATGAGAAGGTGGTCTATGTTGCATGACTATGGGGTACCATGAGAGGTGACCCCCCAGACACCAAGCTCGGGATTGAGAAGGTGGCCTTAAGTCAATGGCAAAAGAGAAACCCTAGAGGGGTATGCCAGGGTTAGGGCAAAAGTGGTGGAGAATGTCACATTGAAAGTGTATATTTTGCTTGTTAATTAACTTGATTGTGATAATTAGATTGTTAGCCATATTTGTGAAATTCTGGTTATCCCCACATACCGACATATTTCGATATGCTGACTGACGTTTTGTTTGTCGGCGTTTTAGGTACAAGATTGAAAAGGACAAACAGTAAAGTGGCATTTGTGGAATTAAATGAGAGTTAAAGTACAAAGGAGGATTAGTTAGAATAGACTCCAGATGTGGATAGAAGTAGATATCCAAGTTTTTGAAAATGGTATGCAAAGTTTTATTTTATTACAGCCTTTCAGTTTAGTTAGTAGAATTTGATAATTGTTATTGATTATTTGTCGAACCTTTGATCATGTTAATTGGTATAACGACTCTAACCTCTTGGTTTCCCTTACTTGGGGGTTACTGGGAGGTGGGGTCGTTACATTTGGTATCAGAGCATAGGTTCCTCATTTAATCTTTAATAATTATTAAATTTTACACACTCCGTAGAACCCAAGGGAGTTATTAGAGGATTTTTCAAAAGAAAGAGGTGTCTAGAAAAGGATCACGTCCGGGGATTGGCAAGATTTTCCTCTGCACCGCTAGTAAGAATACGAGGACTCCCGGATTAGTGTGACTGCCTGACCAATGTCTTAGGATTTGACTCAAAATAAGATACCTTTAGGACTCTCTCATCTTGTTCATCCCTTCTCAACTCAAATGTTGTTAAGGACCTTAAGGATTAGGGTTTTCTCTCTTTTCCTCGCCTTCCTAAGAGATGGGTAAGATTGATAAGGATTAAGGAATCCTCCACCAAATTAATGAAAAGCATGTAAATAAGATGTCATGGACATAAGATTAATAGGTTAAGCGTAAACTAAAGAATAGACACATGCTTAGGTCGTATGACATGAGTTGTCATTACCCTTAGGAGAGACCTGAGGTTAGACCTTCTTGTCAGGAGGATGAGTAGAGAGAGATGGTCCTGGAGGTAGAGATCTCCATTACAAGTAAAGACCTGGCACATTCTCTGAGGATGATGTTAACTCTAACCCTAAAGTGAAGGTTAGAGAGAGATGACATGATGAGTTATATGTCATGGCAGACCAGGTGTTTGGATAGACATGCCTTAGATACCATATGAGCCATGAGAGGTTGGATGACCGAGTACCTTGGTGACCCAACCCTGGGAAGGGTCGTGCATGTTAGAGTGAAGGATAACTCCTTCATTGATGAGGTTAGTGAAGAACTTATAGAAACCCCATTAGATTATATGAGCATGGCATAGTAGGAACCCAGAATACATCAGTAGTGCGAGCAGTAGGTTGAAACCCTGGCAAAGGGAGTATATTGGATAGCTGATGAGATAAGCATAAAGGGATAGGGATAATCTTGAGCAAAAATAAGTTTGAACATAGGCTTCACCCATGTAGAGGTGTGCTTGTGAGCTTGATCCTTCATGGAGAAAGAACCTCTAGTAGTAAGGCTGGATGTGGAGTTAGCTCTAGAGAGAGAAAGCTGGACCCAAGCAAAAAGGTTGGAAGCCTAGACTCTGAGAAAAGTGGGGAGTTGAGGATGATGTGACCTAAGTGGATGATAGTGGTTGCCCCATGCTTGATCCCCGGAGGCCGTTGATGTCTTGGTTGCCATGTGAGGAACCAAACCCTAGAGAGAGGATGAGGCTTCTGATACCAATGTGCTTATGGTGTAGGTGTTTACCTTCTGAGATAGGAAGAAGAGTTCCTTAGACCTGGATAGGTTTAGTAACAGGTTGTGAGGCCTTGTACCTTGTTGAATGTCCTTGAGGAGGACTCAACTCTGGGGTGTTGTTCAAATAAAAGGATCATGGGAAGTGCATGACATACCTTGGACATGCTTGGTTTGTGGTTAAAGATTGAGCAGGCAGTTGGACAACTGTTGCATAAAGAAATGAACCTAGGGTTCTTAGGCCTAAGAGGGGAAATGGTGTACCTGCTGCTCATGATGAGATTTGAGTTTCTATAGATTCGAGCGTGGTACTCTTCATGTTTAGAGGAAAAGGAAACCCCTTAAGTGTAAGGTATGTTTGATGAACCCTTCACAGCTAAGTTGATGACATGGGAAGGTATGATCTTGGTCTAGCGTTGAGGAAAGGGAACAAGTGTGACCTAGCATGGTTTTGTAGGTGTCTGCTTGTGCCTTAGTAGCTTGCTAGGGCTAAGCATGCTCATGTGGATGCAGACCCTAAACATAAGGATGTTTGTGACCTTTGTTATCAAGGTGTAGTTTCCTCCCATCCTGGGAGAGGGACCCTTTTGTAGGGTGTATACCTGTTTTGTTGGTTTTGAGGTAACCTAAAGAGGTTTCAGAGGATCTTGAGAAGCTAAGTGAAGAGTACATGGTAAGAGAATGAACCTATAGACTCATAGATAATCATCTCTAAGTGCATGTGGGTGTGTTACCATGGAGGTAACCGGTATGGGGCCTGACTGGGGTAGGCGGGTCACCATGACCCCTGTGAAAGGATGAAAGTCAACCCATGAATGCAAAGAGAGATGATGAAGGCTTGGGTAAGGTTCTAAGTTTGACATGTACTATAATAGAATCCTAAGTCTATCCTAGGGTCAGGTGGGGATAAGACTGATGGAAGTAGGAGTTGCCTAATTCCCTAGTTGCACATGACCATAGGGTCGGGAGGTAACAACTCTCATTGTCTGAGGGCCATGGGTTAGGAGATTGATCACTTTCATGAACTCATGGAACCCAAAGGGCAGATGAGTAGGGCACTCTCTGGATGCATAAGGGAAGAGGGATGACCCCAAAAGTGTCAGTACCCTATAGACCTAGAGGAAATGACCAAGGATTGTGTGGTGACCCAAGTGGGTTCAAGATCAGTTTACCATGGAAGTAACTTTGATATCAAAGTGTTTATGAAGTAGAGACATATGTGGCACGTTTCAACTTAGATTTAAAGGTGTACTAGAAATGTGGGATGTACCATCTCTACTCTTGGAACAGGAAGAACTTTGTGTTTGGAAGGACGCCAAATGCTTATTTCCTCTTATTATGGGAGTGAGAGATAGGACAATACGCATGCCATACACCAAGGATAAAAATGATGTGAGTTGGAATGTTGCTATAAGGTATGAGGATAGAGATGATAGCATACCCTGGTAGAGTGAATGATACATGGATGGTTTACAAACGCTAAGAGGAATAAGGTAGTCATCTTATGAGGATGTTTTTGTCATACAAGGTTGAGTTTGAAAAACTAAGAGAATAAGCTCAGAGTTTTCTTGATGATGATAGACTTAGAGTTTGAGATTATAAGTGGAATACGTGGAGGTGTATGTCTTCAACATTACCTAACACCTAAGGATGTGAAGTGGTAATGGATGCTCTGGATAAGACACATCTACCTAGTTTAGATGGAGCTAGAAGAGGTTGTTAGGTTAACCCTCAGTTGGAAAAAGAGATAAGTTTGGCTAACACTCAGATGTAACAATATCATTTGATCAAGTTAATGGTTGTTTGGTTAGCCAGCCTAGTCCTTGATGCAATGAAAGGATGGTGGTAGAACCTCAGATGCACTTCTTTGGAAAAGAAGGTGAAGAAACCCCGAATAGAATGGTTTAGGGTTTCTGAGGAATCATGACATACAGGAGATCATGATTTTAAGATCACCATACACCATACTATGAAGATAGTACAGTAGTATTTTGGATGCCTAAGATAATGTTGCATATTGCCATGCATGACAGGAGGTGAAGAATGAATACCAGTAACCCAATGAGTTGATATAGAGGATGAAGAGTCCCCGAGAGAGAATGGGAGTTCATCACTATGGATGTGTAGTAAGTTTCCCATGGACCAGAAAAGGTCAATATGCAATTTGGGTTATGGTAGATCGCCTTACCTAGATGAGATGAGAAAGAGAGAATATTGTCAAAGGACAGATCCGGTTGAACTACATATGAGATGGTTCAACTACACCATGATGCGAGTTCTTGAGTTTAATCTAAAGATTCACTTCCATGCGGTGGAAGTAGGTGCATGAAGAACTTGATGTTAGTATCGCTTATCACCCCTAACTGATGGTTAGAACAATCCAGACTAGAGTGTCTGATGAGAGCATGTGTGCTCATTCAGGGTGATATCTAGAGACAAATATTGTCCTCTATAAGATGTGATGATAACCACCATAGCTAGAATCGGGATGTAAAGAAGCTTTGTAAGAGAGGTTGTGTCGGTCACCACTTCATTAAGATGATGTTGGTGAAGGGGCCTCGCGAAGGTCAAAGGACCATAATGTGTGCAGATGAAGTCACTTTGATCATGCAATGGCTGAAAGGATCCCAGAAATGACATGAGTTGTAAGTTGATGCGAAGTAGATTGACATGCAGTTCATTGTGGGAGAGTATGTGATGTGAAAATCTGACCCCTCTAAGCTACATCTGAGAAAGTTGAGTCCCCGATATATGGGTCCATTTGAGATGGATTGGTGGAGATGGTTGTGTTTAGCCTTACCCCTCATGATAACATGATGTATAATGTGTTCCATGAGTCTGATCTAGAGCACTATGTGAGGTACCCAAGCCATGTGTTGAGCCCTGAACCTATTCAGCTTTTGAGAGGCTGAAATGTCCTGAGTCACCTTTGAGGGTATGCTATACCAAGGTAAGAAAGAACTCAGATGGAAGAATATGAGATGATGAAGGTTCTTGGGAGGCACAATGGAAAGGGTGAGGCCACATGGGAGCCATGATGGACATAAGAAAGGCGTATCCTGTTTGTTTGCTTACTTGAGGGAATTTTGAGGGCAAAATTCCTATAAGAGGGGAAGGATGTTACAACCCCAACTTTTGGGTTCTTTTGGTGAGAAATGTAATTTCTCACATTAAAGATATTGAAACAAGTAATGATAAAATTGTCTTGAATAAATGAGTTTCATTTACAATCACTACTACAGAAGTGCCTTTTAGTGTCGGTTGTTTAACCCCCTTTGGCGTCGGTTTCTGAACGACGCCTATGTGGGCGCCGCTAAAAGGTTGGACACTTCAGCGTCGGTTAAAAAACTGACGCCTATTTAACTTCAAGGCGTCGATTTATTATAAAACACCGACGCCAAAAGGGTTCGCGCCACAGAAAATGGCGTCATCTAGGACGCTTTCTGCGTCGGTTATATACTAAAAAACCGACGCAGAAAAGTGTCCTAGATGACTCCCATTTCCTGTAGCGCGAACACTTTTGGCGTCGGTGTTCAACAAAAAACCGACGCTGTAAGTCTGTGCTGACGGTTATCGGTAAATAACCGACGCCTATATCTATTTTTTTTTTTAAAATCTGTTTGCAGGCCTGCTGTGGCTGGTCAGCAGGATGAGAACCTGCAGTTCAGTTTTCTGAACTGCAGGTTTACGACATCCATTGATATCAGCCTACAAACAGGCCACAAACCTACAAAATTAACATAAAAAGATTCACACAAGTAGATACATTCAGACATCAATTCAATTGTCACGTTCACACATATAGAATCATTCAAATACATGTTTTAACATTCAGAAACATTCATTTACAAAGTATCATTCATCATCACTATCAACATCCCAATTATATCTTACAGTTGCCACTGTTTGTACAGCTATTGCCCATTCTTCTCTTACTTCATCTAATGCTTCCCTCGTATATGGAGCATGTACATTTTTTAAGCGTTTGCCTATAGTGTGGTCAGTTTTAAACACCTGCAAAGAGAATGATGTATATATATAAGTAATAATATAAAAATAAGATTGATATATTTCATACTAACTAATGAGACTATATATAATACCTCATGTATGGTATCGATGTCCAATGCGACATGTTTGATAATCATCTGCATAAATCACATCACATAGTATGTGCATGCCCAACCATTGTCTTGTGTAGCGCACTATAAATTGAAACATACAAAATAATACAACTAAGCACAATTCACATCAATAATATATACATTGGAGTCGGGGAGTCGGGAACTTACTTTTACGTTCTCCCAAGACAATGGCTGGTTCTTTTTCCTTGGGACCTTTCCTCCAGCATTTTTGAATGCATCTAAACCCCTACATGTTAATATAACACACTAAATTGCATAAGTAAATAGTAATGTAATAAAAGATGTTAACGGATATAAAAAATGAAATATTTCTCACCAGAATAATGCCATTCTCATTACGTGTCCAATTTTAGTGTTTAATGTACTTCCTGCGGGATCTAGATAATAAACAGTGAACGTCCCGGGGACAATAACTAGTAACTCCTAATGTCTACCACTAGAGGTAAAAAGTTAACAATTAATAACTCAAAATGCAAAATAATAATGGAATTTTCTTAAGTCCAAATTATAAATAAAGCAAACTTATTTGACATTGAATGGAGCTATTATTATCGTCTTCATTTGATGACCAAAAATTGTAAAAGCATCTATACAGTATTGTTGAACACTATCAGGGTCTTTAGCTACCATACTAATCAATGATGGAATCAAAAATCCCACATGATCATATGCAAATTGTTTGCAATGATCTTCGATTAAGTAGCTGCAAAACATATAGACGTATGCATTAATATATAAGAAACTAGATCACCGGATCTTACACAAGGTATATGGATGTATAAACAAGATCTCACCTTATCCATGTCTCTATCATTGATGTATTCAACCAATCATACATAAACAGCTCAATAATATCTTGTATAAATAAAGAGCTGTCGTATGATTGACCTGCATAATCTGCATCTAAAGAAACAATTATAGGGCAAAGTATATTATGTGCCCGTAGCCAACATGCCATTCCCCTACAAGCAGGACCTAACGGGTATGGTAGGTCAGTTGGAACCCAAGTTGGTAATGCGGGAATTGGAGGTGGAGGCCTAGGTGCTCCTGGTGTCTTCTTTTTAACCTGTATATATAATTTCAGATCAGTTGACATCATATATACACATTAACAGTCTAAATCAATGTAAATTTATCTTACAATTTCAGTCGTGTAGAGGACATCTGCTTTGGGCCACAATATGACCCCGCTTTCTGCCTCACCAAGTGTATCAATATCTGGGTGGGCATATGGCAACTCAACTTCCCTCCAATCGGGTAATACATGTATCGGGCTCACACGAATGTAGCCCTGCGGCATTGGAGTCCCATGAAACGTTTCCCCAGGAAGGGACTGGTAAGCTTGCGCCTCTGCAACAACATAGTTTTCCATTCTTAAGCGGCATGGCTTCAATGCCTACAAATTTACATAAAGAATGTTATACATATATACATATCATCTTGAAAACATATCATCTTGAAAAGACTAGTTACAATGTCATAAACAATACTTACAACAGACGTGTTAGGCGATGGGTCTCTAGGATTACTTGCAGTCTGTGCACCAGGAGAAGAGTGGGTCGGCATAGGCTGATTGGAAGCCTGAGATGCCTGCCACCGCAGCAATTCTTCCTTGACCTTCTCAGCAACCACATCGTTGAGCTTCTTAGCAACTATATCCTCGACTCTCTTATTCTCCTATACATGGATAAAACAAATATTAGCTTTTTATTAATGAATTTCCTTTTGCAGTAACATTATAAAAATAGAATATGTTACCTCTTCTTGAGAAAGTCCCGCTCTGGGTTTGCGCTGGGATGGCCCAAAGAATGCTTTGATGCCCACACCAGCGCCGGCACCTCTAACACGTCCAGGATGCTCTGGGTTACCCAGAGCAACTGTCAATTCATCCCTTGTGCCCTAAGGGATGAACGTGCCTTGTTTCCTCTGCTCGTGCAGCTCCCGCTAATCACCATAAACAAAAATTGGTAAGTTAACACCACAAATAATCAATATTCAAATGATTGCTCTAAGAGTTGTATTTTACCATTTTTGCAGCTGCCTCAGCAGTTTCGGGCTTCTTTATTTCACCCTTCTTGTTTTTCCTGCCAGCTATCCAGATATCATGGCGAGGCAAGGGTGTGGCCGCAGACTCATGAGTAGCCGCAGACTCCTGAGTAGCCGCAGACTCCGCCTGTAGTCTTTGGCGAACGCTTGCATAGCCTTTTGGACCCATAGTATGGTCATGTACATTCAGTGCACGCCTTGCTTTTTGTGCGTCACTGAGGGCCTAGTTAGTATGCACATTTATAATTAGGTTAGTAGCACTAAATGTTAATCTTGAATAGGTGAATACAATGTATATTAATTAAAATGGGAGTGAAGCCTAATACCTTGAATTCTTCAGATTTTCTTGAAGCAACAAAATTGTCCCAATCTTCTTTGTCCAAGAAGTTCCATTGTTCAAGGGCTGACTTCTTCTTCTTATCACCCTGTCTTATGTATTCTCTGTTCAGATTTGTCCTGTAATTCCTAAGCATCTTTCCAGCGCGTTGCATCACACTTTTACGATGCAACATCTCATCCAATGCAAACAGATTCTGTAAAATAGAAATATTATTAACTAGTACCAAAAATATAATTGCAAATAATAGAATTTGTAATCTACAAAATAGAATTGCAAATAATAATAACTCACGCATAAATCTTTCCATATCAAGTCTTTCTTCGCATGAGGAACTTTATGCCAATTATCATACTTAACACCACAATGGCTTCGAGTGACAACCCCAAGATAGTTTATAAAATTATTGCGGTTCACTCCAATTGCATTCCCTCCATTATCAAACTCCACAACCAATTTGGATCCACTTCCACTCAGCGCAAGTAACTTTTTCAACAGAGTGATACCCCTTTTCTTGTTAAGTTTTTGTTGCTGCGCATCAAGTTGCTCAATTGCTTCAGTGGGTAGCTGTGCATCATCAACCTAAAATTTGACAAAAATAAACACACCGAATTAAGCCAATATAGAAATACAGGATATATGACATAACTAGAAGATAATGAATTTTATAGAAATACGGGATATGTTTTTAGAACTTACGTTGGTATCCTCGCCATGCTCGTCATGGACAACATGCTCATCATGGACTTCATGCTCATCATGGACATCATTCTCATCATGGTGAGCCATCTGAAAATTTCATTAAAAAGGAAAACATTTAGCATTTGTATCAACTAGAATAAGGAAAACATTGAGCATTTGTATAAACATACATGTCTCTAAAATTGTGATCTTTTATCAATTAGCAATATATAATTTAGTGATTGTTCATTCTAATTTATATCAATGTACAAGTAATATAAAAAACAATGATTGTTCACATTCTAGGCCAACAAACACATGTGATGTCATTCTTATATATAATAAATGTGTACCACCTATCCCATCCTTGAACACCTAATCTCACTAGTAAGTGTATAATGTGTATTGGGTTTTCAAGAAAATTTCGGCAGCATTTCCCCGCTGTTCTCTAAGTACATATGTACTTAGAGAACAAACGGGGAAATGCTACCGAAATTTTCTCGAAAACTCAATACACATTATACACTTACATCCTAAGTGAGATTAGGTGTTCAAGAACAGTCCCAAACCGGGGACTATCCAAGATTTACTCCTAATGAGTAAATCTTGGACGGGTTTCTAGGCCAACAAACACAATAATAGATATCTACAATGAAGCCGGACTCCATACAAACAGTATATAATTTAGTGATTGTTCATTCTAATTTATATCAATGTACAAGTAATATAAAAAACAATGATTGTTCACATTCTAGGCCAACAAACACATGTGATGTCATTCTTATATATAATAAATGTGTACCACCTATCCCATCCTTGAACACCTAATCTCACTAGTAACTGTATAATGTGTATTGGGTTTTCAAGAAAATTTCGGCAGCATTTCCCCGCTGTTCTCTAAGTACATATGTACTTAGAGAACAAACGGGGAAATGCTACCAAAATTTTCTCGAAAACTCAATACACATTATACACTTACATCCTAAGTGAGATTAGGTGTTCAAGAACAGTCCCAAACCGGGGACTATCCAAGATTTACTCCTAATGAGTAAATCTTGGACGGGTTTCTAGGCCAACAAATAATGTGTTGTCATTCTTATACCTAAAATCCTAGTTCTTCAAATTAGGGTGATTATTGATGTCTTTAAAAGCATGATTGGCAATTTAGGGAAAAGTTCATCATTTAAATTCCAAGCATTCACATGTGTGCATTACAGTTCATCATTAAGCAAGAAGGGTGATTAGGATTCTCAATATACTCAACAATAAAATAAGTTAAACATGTGTGCATTACAGTTCATCATTTACATTCCAAACATGTCACATGTGTGCATTACAGTTCATCATCAAGATATCTATAACTTACTTAAACATTCAATTATGAAGTAAATATACACTTAATTAAGAATAGCATGACACACAAAGTTGCAGTCAACATCATTATGTTTTATTCTATCATGGACTATCAGATTGGTATATCACATATGTATCAGTACATTATTAAATAAACACAATCAGTAAATAACTTTTAGAAAAAAATCCACTAGACGTGCAGCCTAGACGTGCCCTGGCGCCGCCCAAGCATCTGCCCAGAGGCCTATCTAGGCAGGGCACCTGGGCTTGGGACCCTAGGCGTGCCCTGGCACCTACTTAGGCGCTGCCTGGGTGAGTTCTAGGTTGGCGGCGGCAGAGAAAAGCAAGGCAGAGGACAAAAAAGGTGGTGAAGGTTTGTGGGTTACCTTGCACGAGGACAGCACGAGTAAAGCTGCTTCTATCGGCGGGGGCGGAGGTGACGACGACAGCACCGTAGCTGCTTCTACTGGCGGCGACGACTAGAGGAGAGCAGGGGCGGTGGGCAACGACCGGCGGCGACGAGCGGACAGCAGCAGTAGCAGGGGCGGCGGAGAAGAAGGGCGCCGGAGATGGGGCGCCGGAGAGAAGCGCCGGAGAGCAGCAGCAGCAGAGAAGCGCCGGAAAGTCGTCGCAACAGGGAAAATCGCCGCAATAGGGTAGCAATGAAATAGAAGAAAGGGGAAGAGTCGGGCGATCGCGGGGGGTTATAAGTTCCCAAATAGCGTCGGTTGTTTACAACAACCGACGCCTAAACATCTTTAGCGTCAGTTGGTTGAAACAACCGACGTCCAATTGGACGATATTTTCATGGAAATTTTTGGCGGGAACCACCTTCAGCGTCGGTTAGAGAGGGATAACCGACGCTGACAGTGACATTGTCCGCGCAAATTTTCATCGCAAATAGGCGTCGGTTTTCTAGGTATATAACCGACGCTGAAAATGACACTATTTTTTTTTATCGAAAAATGGATTTCGCGGGCGACTTTAAGCGTCGGTTATTTATAAAAAAACTGACGCTTAATACAAAGCGGTACCCGTGTCTGGCTGGTCTTCGAATATAGACGTCGGTTTTATTAAACAACCGACGCCGTATATGTTAGGCGTCGGTTTTCCTTAATAACCGACGCCCAGAAAAGCGACACTGAATGCTATTTCTGTAGTAGTGAATAGCCTTGTTGGTTATTTTGTGGGCTTTATTGGCTGTTGGGCCCAATAACAAGGAAAAGACAAAAGGAACTCTATTATTTGAATAAATAAGAAAATGGAGAAAAGAAAATGTGGAAACCTCTAGAAGGCAAAAGAATATGATCCAAAGTTAGATTTCACGCCTCTTGGGTTCCTTGGGTTCCAAGGAGTCCAAAGTTGCAAAGAAAATGTAATAAGAAAAGAAAAGATCAATTAAGTATTTCTTTATTAAGAAAGAAATTGAAAAACAATGATAAATGTGGGAAATAAGTGGAAAGAGGTATAATTGAGTTATCCTTGGTGGAATTTCATATCCCAGGGATTCCTAATGTTAAAAGGAATACCAATGAGGAAAATAAAAGAGAAATAAAGAGGAATCCTCAAAAATAGATATTTTAATAAGAAATAAACAAGATAATGAGAAATAATGGATATAGATGCATCTAGAAGGATAATGAGTATCCATTAAAAAGAATTTCGAAATATTTGAGTTTCTTGGGATCCAAGGAGTCCCAATGAAGAAAAAGAAAGAGAAAATACCTATAATAGAAAATAAGAAGATAATGTGAATACATAATTATGTGGTATTGTTAAAAAGGAAGTATTTTCTATTAAAAGAAAATATAATTTCGTGACCAATGGGTCAAAAGTCAAGCAATAAAGAGAATAATGGAAATGATTTTCGTATTCCTAAATATCCAAATAATAAAGGATATCAAAAAGATAAAGAGAGAGAGAGAAGATTTCATCACCATGAAGGAATGTGGTTTCCTATTAGACGAGGGATTTGTTTTCCCTTGTATGAACGTTTTGGGGCATGGATACCCTCCCCTATATAAGGGGTAGATCCCAGGGTCGAGTTTGAAAAGGATCTCATGCACCCCTCTCTTTCTTTCTTCATCTTCTTCATCTTCCTCGTGCAAACCCTAACCTTAAGCTTAACTCTATCCCTGGAGCGACAGAGGGAGCTTGAAGGAAGTCTAGACACCCCTCCCTTTAAATCCGCGTGACTACGTTGCCAGTTCTGGAGGGACCATCGTCCAGGTCACCTGTAACTCATCTGTAAAGGACCGAGTTTTGTAGACCTAATACTCCTATCCCCAACCATTTTGCACATGGCTGGAGAACGTGTTGGATGCGACGGGGAGTGGCGGACAGGGATATGGATTTTGGCGAAGCTCCATGCCTAGAAGTGGAGGGAGGTGACCACGAAAAGCTACAGTCGGCCGTCGTTAGGGCTGCTCGTGAGGTGGAAGACGAGCTGGGCAGTTTTGAAAAAAATGCCCCTCCTAAGCATGAAGAAGCAGGTAGCTGCGCTGAGGGTATTTTGGTAATTCAGTTATAATCTCAAAGCGGGTCGTGTTGCATGCATGAAGCGACGTGGCATCCTCTGGTTGGTCCAAAAAGGTAACTTTTGCAAAATTCATAACTAAATATCTGTAGCTCGGATGGATATGCATAAAATATGAAAATTGCTCAGAAAAATGAGAGGAATTCATTAAAAATGGTTTTAGAGGCTAATTCCTATTGATATTATAAAAGTAGTGTAAGTTATCAACTTTAATGAATTAAAGATTAAGAAACCCTATTTTGAGACGAATAATGTATTTAGTAGGGTTTAATGGATGATTAAAGTTGATATTAACCTATTTACTGTAAAAAGGTGCATTAAGAATAAAAAGGATGAACTTTGCACGTAATTAGTTTAATTTAGAAATTCATGTGCATAAATATGCTTTAATGGACCTTGAAATCCTAATATTAGTAAATGTGACTCATAATGGTTTTCATTATTCAAAGTCATGAATAAAGTTGAGATATGATAATCCCAAGCTATTTCGAGTATAAAAGTTCATCATTGTGGATAAATACCCTTAATGTAGTAATTAGGGTTTTCTAATGGATAAAGGTAGAATTAATGACAAACAGAGTTCATATGTGATTTAGATCATAATGAACTATGAATCGATGATAATGAGCATAATGATATTGTCATGGATTAAAAGGATAAACGTGGTAGCTTTAATGTAAAAGAGGCTTAATGGGCTTAATTGATGGTTAATTGTGCTTTTTTCTAAAATTAGGGTTTAAAATAGTAAAAAGATGAAAGGAAACCCTAATTGCAATGGAAACCCTAAAAGTGGACTAGAAACACTAGGAAGCGAGCTAAGTTTAATAGATCTTGATGGCATGATCAATGATAGGAAAATTGGATGCCTATTTCTGGATCAACTTGATGTGTGCTTGCTTGGTTTCTTAATTGGTTGAATTATTTCTGCAATCAAGTCAGCTTGACAGGTATGTGGTTAATTATGGTTAATCACATTAGTTTCCCAAGGGTTTTCTAAATGTTTCATCGCATTGAATGCAACCTAAACAGTTGGATGTTCATACTTACAAAATTATAAAGTCACTATGATTATCACAATTATAAATGCATGTGTATTCTCACACCTACATGCCACCCTGATGGATGATGCAAGGTCAGGCCCAGGAGGGTAGACCAATGGGTACCATGAGAGGTGACCCCAGACACCAAGCTCAGGAATGAGAAGGTGGTCTATGTTGCATGACTATGGGGCACCATGAGAGGTGACCCCACAAGCACCAAGCTCGGGATTGAGAAGGTGGCCTTAAGTCAATGGCAAAAGAAAAACCCTAGAGGGGTATGCTAGGGTTAGGGAAAAAGTGGTGGAGAATGTCACATTGAAAGTGTATATTTGGCTTGTCAATTAACTTGATTGTGATAATTAGATTGTTAGCCATATTTGTGAAATTCTGGTTGTCCCCACATACCAGCATATTTCGATATGCTGACCGACATTTTATTTGTCGGCATTTTAGGTACAAGATTGAAAAGGACAAATAGTAAAGTGGCATTTATGGAATTAAATGAGAGTTAAAGTACAAAGGAGGATTAGTTAGAATAGACTCCAGACGTGGATAGAAGTAGATATCCAAGTTTTTGAAAAAGGTATGCAAAGTTTTATTTTATTACATCCTTTCAGTTTAGTTGGTATAGTTTGATAATTGTTATTGATTATTTGTCGAACCTTTGATCATGTTAATTGGGATAACGACTCTAACCTCTTGGTCTCCCTTACTTGGGGGTTACCGGGAGGCGGGATCGTTACAAATACCATTATGTATATCTCGGTATAATCCCATTGCACATGACATGACTTTTGATTTCCTCAACAATGTTGACTTTCAAGTTGTTATCGCAATGCCTAATTGGACAGTAGAACCTATCTCCAGGCTGTTTCCTATCTTCCTCTGCAAATCTTATAAACTGGTCACAAGACCAACAATAAACTCTGGGATGCAGTGATTTGGAATGGATATCCATGATCTATCTATTCTATGATCAAAGAAATGACAAGTATTAGGATTTAGGGTTTACATGATGAGGGTTTAGGATTTACATATAGATTAAGGTTTATTATTTTGGATTTAGGGATAAGGGTTTATAGATTAGGATTTAGGGTTTCCAAATTAGGGTTTATGGTTTATAGATTGGGGTTTAGGGTTCAGTAATGAATGTGTACCACCTATCCCATTCTTGAACACCTAATCTCACTAGTAAGTGTATGATGTATATTAATTTTTAGAAAAGTTTTGGCAACATTTCACCATAGCTCTCCAATTACACCAATGTAGATGAGAAAATGTCTACCAACATATGTACTTGGAGAAAAAATGGGGAAGTGCTGACGAAACATCTTGAAAATTGAGTATACTTTATACATTTACATCCTAAGTGAGATTAAGTATTCAAGAATAGTCCCAAACTGGGGAAATCCAAGATTTACTCCTAATGAGTAAATCTCAAATGGGTTTCTAGGCCAATAGATAATAGGGAAAGCAAGGTTAAGATTTATCAAGACATGGCAGATATTAGAAACATCACCTATTTATTGATATCCAACATAGTTAAACACGATAATTATTGATCCATACAACATTAAAATTGACCAATGCACCCAAATATACAAGCACTTATACCCAAATTGAACAATGCAATATGTTCTCCAATTCCAAATTAAACCCTTGTTACATTTCATCATTCAATTTGAGAAGTCTTTTGAATCAATGTTTAATTAAGAACTAAGTAATTTATCATTAGACATTTTTCTCATCAATCAAATGTAAAATACCATTTATCATTTATTTTTCTAAACACAATTATAAATTCTAATTAGATACACAATTAGAATTTAGTGACCTCGTATAATACATAATAATATATTTTCATAACAAATCATAATACAATATAGAATTTAATGGCCTAAATGTAATACATAATTTTTCATAACAAATCGACAATTATATGTAAAACAAAACTACTTGTTGACAGGAACAAGGTCCAAGTAGTGGTTGGCTGGATCAGGCTGGAGCAGTAGGTCACAACGGTGACTGGAGGTGTAGCTGCAACAGTGGTTGCAGGTGGATGATGGTGGCAGTTGGAGGTGAAACTATGATGTCAGCTGAAGGTGAATCTGGTGTGGTGCGGGATGGAGTAGTAGTGATGGCAGCTGGAGCAGTCATCGACGATCAACAAGGTAGTAGGGTGAAAGAGCGACGGAGGAGGCAGAAGAAAATTGTCAGAGCAAAAATCCTCTACGATGAAACTAAAGATTTAGGGAAAGAAACATTTCATGGGTGCTATTCATTGAACTTAGCCACCAGTTCATACAAGAAATCGATGTCTAAATACTTAGTCGTCAGTCTAACAAACAAAATCGACGACAAAATCCATATTTTAAAAAAGGACCTCGGGTTAGGGCCATAGTCATAGGTTCTTAGGAAAGACTGACACTACAGTTAGAATGTAGTCATTGGTTTCAGTAGACTAAACCGACGAATAACTCCTTATCTAAACAAAAAAAGTAGACCTCAGGTTAGGGCCATAGTCATTGGGTACCAGGAGGACCGACGATACAGTTTGAACACAGTCGTCGGCTACATTGGTTAAAACTGACGACTAACTCCATATCCAAACAAAAATTAGACCTCAGGTAGGGCCATAGGCATCGATTTTGGATGATAAATCAAAGAAGGAGAAGCAATTTGGGAGGGGGAATGTTTTTTATAGGGACATGGAGCCGAAAAACTTAACTTTCAGTTTCTTACCTAAAACCAACAACATAGATCCTTCTCCAATAAAAAAGTTGGGTCTCAATAAGGGGACTTAGTTGTCAGTTATATGACAGAACCGATGACTAAGAAGCAATTTGGGGGGATAGCTTTTTTCCGTAGGTACATGGAGCAAACTCAGTGTCATCAGTTACACACAAAATGGATGCCAAATTAAAAACTTTGGAGGTAAATTTTTTCCTAAAAAATTGTATTTCACACACAATTTAAGATGTCGATTTTTTAGAAATAAAACTAATGTTATAGTGAAATCAATACCCATGTCTTTTCTAAATCGGCAGGACTTGACCTATGGTGACAGTTTTTCTGTACAATCGACATTTTTTATTGAGTGGTGTCAGTTTTTCTTAGGAATCAACATCAGCTAAAGTGACATTAGACGTCAGATCTGTAGTAGTGTTGATAGGACCATGTCGGGTCTGGCTTGCTACATTCGTTTTGTCTGGCATGATCATAGTGGCTTGGGTGTCATGATTTTTGAAGGATTTGTGACTTCACTAGATTTGGGGCCTTGTAGCGTGACTATGGCAAAGTACAACAACCGTTCTGGGGTTTTTCCATGCACTTGAGTGTTGAACTTGGTTATTCATGGTGGGTCTTTGCTCAATTTTATTATTTGGACAGTTGGGGTAGGTTGGAGTTGATTATGATGACTCCTTTAACTCCTCCATGCCTATTGGAGTCCTTGGGAATATCTCTCTCTTCTCCTTCCATCAATTAGTTTTGAAGTTCGTATAAAATATGAAAAGAACATCCTAAGTGCATTTGACAATAAACGATGATATAACATGCACTATGAAACATCAAGATGTGAATAAGGAGAAAAAAACACAAGATGGAAATCCAATCAAAGGCTCCATCAATAGGTTTGAGACGTGTTATCATTATAGCCTTTGTGCTTTTTATCAATTATTTATTTACACTTACAAAATCTGACAAGAATACTAAACTTGTGATATTTATTTCTACTTCCATACCCACTCCCCGTAAGATGGACTAGATATTCCAATTCAAGAGTGTTGTTTCCATCTAGTATCATTGTTTTTATAACTAGACAAGTTCCTTTATGGTTCCAAGTGATACCACTAATGGCTTGAATATCCATATTTTCTCTATTGCATCCATATCTATAATCCATCCTTTTGGGGGAGGTCTCCACTTGCATCAATATCTACCACCTGATATGTATCTAGCATCTATATTTCCTCTCTTGGATACAAGTCGTACATTTATCTCCACCTTAGTGTTGGTCATCTTACCAACTATAGTTTACTTTCCATGTTCCATTTAAAGGTTTATTTGTTTCTCACTTTATAGATCTCCCATGTCGCAGTGGAAACTTGTCCATATGTATATACATACACATATAAATAATGTTAGATTGAATTATAACTTCCTAATATCTTCTTGGACATTCAAAATCCCTTAGGTCATGGAGATTGGATTCAGGTACTTTCATGAACCTTACAAACCTCTATTCCTGTTTATAACGATCTATGTTGGTGAGAAGTTACTCATTCCATGTTATGTAGATGAAAAAATGTGTTTTTTTTTTAAAAAACATTATCCATATCATAATCCAATTGTCCCTAACTTTTCTTACATTTGTATTACAAAAAGGCACTTATTTGATGTGTGCATTTAGAACTCTCAGTCTTTTTGCCTTTTCGTAGACAATTAACATCAGATGGTGTTTTATACGAGGGGTTGTTTAATTAATGTTGTGTGTTACTGTTCAAATTATTTCTTTAATATTTCCACATTTGAATCACCTTAAGTTGTATCCATGCTATTGAATTTAGGTCCAACAACACAAAGATAATTTATTAATGACTTCCCTGTAAAACAAAAACTATTTTCCTAACTAACTTGTTTTTCCTTTGATCACACACTTAATGGAATTAGCTTATACCTTAAAGGTTCCTTCTGACTGTTTCTTTAATAGAACTCCAATCGTTCTCCCACTTTTATCTAAGGGATCAAACATGGTCCAAATAATATAAAAACTTGATACCTAGACCAATTAAGGTATATAGATTTCACATTTTGTGTTAGTTTACACGTTTGATAGTATTTAGTAGGTGATTCAATATATAATGGTAAAAATATATTTTTGCTATGCTCATTATGTAAATTTTAATATGTATGTTTAGCATCTTGGGATTCTATTTAGTTTTGGTATTAATCATAAAATGAAACACTTCCTAGACAACTTATTTATAACTATTCTTACCATTCTACTCAATCTTCCTCTTGAAGTCATTTCATGTTATTATAATCGAAACATGTATAAATTTCATTTGTTATCAATTACATCATCTATGTATATTGTAGCAAGTACAACCACTACAATTCATTTGATACATACAAGATTATGTGTATGGTTTCTTCTAAAGCATCATATAAATCTATAATCCCGATATAATATTGTTTTTGTTTATCTTGTTGCTATATGTACCATGTTTATCTTGTTGCTATACATATCATGTTTATCTTGTTGCTATATATATCATGCTTTATAACGTTAATGTAAGTCAAATGACCCAAGTTATGACAATATGTGGTTTATCTCTGCAACATGTATATACTTGAAGGGGTATTACACAACTGTAGTAGTATGACTGAAAGATTCCTTCAGATTAAAATGTAAGTTTGGCTATACTTACAATCATGCCATGAGAGTGAATGTTGGACGGTGAATAAACAAAATCTCAATAAGATGAATGTGGTCAAAATATTTATGCCAACAAGGACGTCTGAGAAGACAATGAACTATTGCTCGAGAATAACTATATCAATAACAAAGTGGGAGTGCTGAGTATTATTACATGTTGTATGAGGGTCGCCGAAGACAATATGGACATTAACAACATACATTGACAAACACGCCTATTTCAAACAATGTTATAGAGTCAAATAAAAAGAAGAAGAGACAAGCCTACTTTAGTTTTAAAGTGCTTATGATGAGAGATGTCAAATCTTTATATATTAATCAGAATGTGACCCATAACATAACTGATTTGAACAAAAATCATACATGTAGCCAATCCAACACGGTTGTGATTGAGGATTACACGATGTAGGGATGAATTAAACAAACAAACAAAACAACACAAAAGGATGCCTTCTTGTACTATGTGCCTTGTTTTCAATTTTTTATCCGAAACGATGAACTAAAAAAGTATAATCCATAGAGAATGCATGATGGTGCTGGGAGGCCGCAAAAGGCTGCAAATTTAGTGTCATATTTCTTCTGATGCAAGTATTTCATGAATATAATTTTAGTACTAGTAATGCATGATGGTGCTGGGAGGCCGCAAAAGCTGCAAATTTAGTACGTCATATTTCTTCTGATGCAAGTATTTCATGAATATAATTTTAGTACTAGTATACAACGCCTATTTTGACGGTGTATGGGGTGGGCGGACGTAAACAAGGCCCCTTATCGTAAGACACTATCCAGTGGTCCCCGTATAGTGCTCATTTACAAGACATTTGAAACGTAGGTGACCAATTAACTTTTGTTGCAGTTGATCTCCGTTCATTCAATTTGGGCCAAAATTTCAACGGTCTCCCAGTAGGTTGACCCTTCTAGAATCTGGGATCGAGTAACTTCCGTGTGGGAACCAATCTTGCCATGCTACATCTTGAGTCCTGACTGTTCTTCACCGCTAGCCGTCGACGATGACGAGGAATGGGAGACCTTGGACCGTTGCTGCATAAGAGGAGACAACAACGAAAGGAGCTAGCCGCTTCCCCACGGAGTACTTCCGTAGTGGCTGGCGCACACGTAGTACGGAGTAGTCATTAGACCCATTCCTATATATTGAGCAGGTGATCGGCGGGCGACTGATAGAGGTGGAAGATCACCATAAGCGTTAAGGGAAGGAATGGAGGCCTCAGGTGCATCACGTCCCCGTGAAGAGAGCAAGCCACGGCAGAGAGGGCTGGCTCTCAATAAGTTCAGCTGTTTCAGTGCCACCACAGGCGAGGCTCCGCTGCCACGGCTGGACGGCGGCCTTGTGACGGACGGCAGCGAGGATGCCAGGCTCCCGATGCATCTTGTTGTCATGGTGAACGGCATTATCGGCAAGTATGTGCATACCACGACACCGTTTCGTATTTTGTAGACGCTTTTCTGCTTTCAGCGTCTTTATATTCGCCGAAAGAGGGGTGTGATTTAAGAAGATAGATTTTATGTTCGAGAACAACAAAGTAAACCTTTCAGCTGCCACTTAGGAGGTGATTTTGTTTATGGTTCATGTCATTTCTTACTGCCCGGCTTCTGAATACTATTTGTATCAGAAGCAATGTTTGTTAGCCACCAGATGGCTTCGCAAAAGCCTTTTACTTCAAAAATTTTGCTATCTGGGCATTCTAGGGGTGGGTAGTTTAAAGTAACCACTCTCTCGAAGTGTATACAATGTGCCGGTGATCATTTTCTGTATGACTACTCCTGCAGCGCGGGAAATTGGAAGTTCGCAGCGAAGCAGTTTGTTAAAAGACATACTAAAGATGTTCTTGTTCTCCGTGAGTTCATTTGGATATTTTCCGCTTCTTTCACCATACTTTATTACCTCTAGCTTTTAGTCTTTCTGTTCTAAAATGTTATGTGCTTAATAAACAATACAATGAATATACCGTGCTTCTCTGTTCATCACATCTTCATAGCTAATTGCTAGCGCAAGTAGATACAATCCGAAAAGTAAGGAAAGTGATCATGTGACGGTGTGACCTTTGTTTCAGGCTATCTCAGTATTATATACTAATAGTGTGTTTGACTCAGTTACAAACTAAACTGACTCTTACTACGGACACCTCCTCTCAAACTGGGAGCCGCACGGCTATTTAATGTACAGAATCTGACTGCAAAAAGATCACCGTTTAGCAAATCCACAAGATGTTCCTTTGTCAAGATAAAACTAAACAGAGATCCTTACCTACCACCTTATTGCAAACAGAACAGAATGCTTCCTATTCCTGATATTCAGTGCAAGAATGAAAGATGGGATCAGGCTCCTATGTGCTGACACCATAGTGCAGCTGGTGCTGGCAAACAAAGAAATAGCACCAAGTGATTAAGTCAGATGCTTTCGAGGCTAAACCCCAATGGCCAGCCTATGTAAAGGCGCCAGTGTCTTCTGCAGGACCATAAGATAAGAATTAAAATTAAGAAAATAACAAAGCTGTTAGATGATTACTTATTGACGTAGCAACTCGCGCAGTCTGAATCATAGTAAGCTGTGAGAAGAATAGAGCTATTCAGACGAGTGGAGAGATGTTTGTTGAAAATTGTAATAGTACCCTTCAAGTAGCAATGTGCTTAATAATAGCCTTGCAATGTATATCGGTAGGACAGTGCATCCATCCATTTCAATGATCGATAAATAGCAAATGTGACATAAGGTGGCAAGCTTCCAACAATTTGGAACACAGAAACACAGTTGGATTACAAAGAGTCTGCTCATGTGATTTGGAAAGTTGAAAAGACTTGCTTGGTGCAAAGACCGGGTTTATACCATTATATCAGTAATGTGTCTCTGATACAAAAGATAGAACCCAGTAGCTATTCCCAAAATGCAGAACCCAGTAGCTATTCCCAAAATGCTTGGAGCACTCAAGTCTTTGGCCGCGGAGGTGCAGATCTTAATACTGTAAGATGTCTGTTCAAGGAAGAGGATATGTATCTTATTAGGACGTCACCAATGATACATATTATTAAGACCACCCACATGCACTGAAAAATAGATAGGAATCATCGTAGAGGACTTATTAATGAACAGAGATGTATCTATTTCTACAATCGCTGAATCCATGGTCCATCAAGAAGAATTTCAGTGATTGAACCACACCTATGTTCCCTGCTTAAACCCATACAAGGAGAACTGTAACATGAATAGATATTGGTTAACTAGCCCTGCTTAAACCCATACAAGGAGAACTGTAACATGAACAGATATTTGTTAATTGGGATGAAATCCCTGATAAAAAGAAACAGTAGTCTATGAAGTAGCTACCAGATTTATTATTGCTGAAAGATTAAAATCCTTAGTCACAGCTTCGCTCCACTTAGCATGTTTGCTAATATCAGCTAAGAACTAAAATGTTCAACACGTGTTTCTTAAGAATTGAGTCTGTTAGTTACCAGTGTCTCATATGTCAAGGGTGATGAATCATGTGTATTGTTGCGTACTAGTATGGGAAAGAGTCGAACTAACTTGTATCGACAGTATGTATTGATATATGCAGACAATACATAGTACAAGCATCACTTGTAACACAAAAGGTTGGACTGGGCTTCCACTTATGATTTAGTGAATAAGTCTGCTATCTGATCCTCAAATCTCATTAGAGTAAGCTGGACTAACTGACCCTCAAGCATTTTCTTGAGGCAGTGGCAATCCACCACAACATACTTTGTTCTTTTATGAAAGTAATCTTACGACGGTTTTTGTGAATCGTTGAGAACACAATGTGTGTCCCCTCATATTTATATAAAAAAGGATAAGAGAACAATTACATGTAGCTCCACATAGAATAAAGAAACAACAAGAGAAATATAAAAGACTAAATAAGACTAATATTTAACACTCCCCCTCAAGTTAGAGCATAGATATCAATGATGCCCAACTTCTCCATGAGAGAGCAGAAGTGTTTCTTGGCCAGCAACTTTGTAAAGATATCAACAATCTGATCTTCTGAGCGAGTGAAAGGAGTGCAAATACGATCAGTTAGGATAGCTTCTCTAATGAAATGACAGTTGACTTCAATGTGCTTGGTCCTCTCATGATAAACAGGATCATTGGCAATAAAAATAGTTGTTTTATTATCACAATGCATGGGGATAGGACCGGAAGAGCTTACACCAAGGTCTTTTAGAAGAGATTGTACCCACATGAGTTCATAAGTTGTGTGAGCCATGGCTTGGTACTCAACTTCTGCACTAGATCTAGCAACAACATTATGCTTCTTGCTCCTCCTGTTTACCAGATTGCCACTGACAAATGTGCAGTAACTAGAAGTAGAATTTTTGTCAATCTTACTTCCAGCATAGTCAGAATCAAAATAGCCTTCAAGAAAGCAATGACCATGTTTCCAATAGAAAAGGCCTTTACCAAGAGATTTCTTCATATACCTCAGAATATGGCACAGTGCTTCCCAGTGACACTGTCTAGGTTTGTTAAGATACCTGCTAACAAGACCAACTGCAGTAGAGATATCAGCTCTAGTAACAGTCAAATAGATTAACTTTCCAACCAATCTCCTATATTGTTTACTGTCAGGATAATGGGAGATTCATCATCATCCCAATTTACATTAGTGTCTAGAGGAGTATCAGCAACTCAAGCTCCAAGCATCCCTGTCTCATGTAGAAGATCTAGAACATACTTCCTTTGAGACAAAACAAGAGCATTAGAAGTCCTGGAGACTTCAATTCCTAGAAAATACCTTAGCTTTCCTAAGTCTTTAGTGACAAAGTGCTTGCATAAATAGGCCTTGGTAGCATGAATTTCAGAAAGATCACTGCCAGATAAAATAATATCATCAACATACACAACCATAACCACTATACCAGAGGAAGTCTTCTTAATAAAGATAAGAGTGATCAACATGAGATCTCAGGAAGCCATAAGTAGTCAAAATCTTGCTCATCTCAGCTTGTCAAACCAGGCACGTGGACTTTGCTTGAGTCCGTAAATAGACTTCTTGAGATGACAGACTTTATGTGACTCCCCCGAGCAACAAACCCAGGTGGTTGCTCCATATAGACTTCCTCCTGGAGATCACCATAAAGGAAGGCATTCTTCACATCTAACTGGATAAGGGACCAGCCCAGGTTAATAGCAATAGAGAGAAGAACTCGCAAAGAACTAAGCCTGGAAACAGGAGAAAAGGTTTCAAAGTAATCAATGCCATAAGTTTGAGTGTACCCCTTCGCAACAAGATGTGTCTTTAGTCTTTCAACAGTCCCATCAGGATGATATTTAACAACATACACCCAACGGTAGCCAACATACATGCAATTAGAGGGAGGATCAACTAAATCCCACGTCCCTCTGCCAGTAAGAGCAGTCATCTCCTCATTCATAGCATGTGTCCAAACAGTACTTTGTAAAGCATCATTAATATTTTTGGGAACAAAAACAACAGAAAGGGCAGCAACAAAGTTACTAACATGAACACTAAGATGAGCAGTAGAAACATAGTCATCAATACTATGGGATGTGCATGAACGAGTGCCTTTCTGAAGTGCAATAGGTAGATGCAGATCAGAAAGTTACCTCAGTTGGCGTAGGACCTTCTAGAGGAGAAGATTGGTTGACTGTGAGGGGGTCTTCAGCAGGAGTAGAATGTTTTTGTCGATTCCTGAATTGATAAACAATAAGAGGTGGAGACGTACTCTCCGCATGTTGTATAGCAGAAGTAGAATCACTGATAACAGGTAGAGGTGCTAAAATAATATCTGAACGGAGATTTTTCCCTTTAGCAGAATAGAATGGAGTATTTTCAAAGAAAACCACATCACTGCTTATGAACCACTTCCTAGCAGTAGGACTATAGCAACGTCATCCTTTCTGAGTACGCGAATATCCAAGAAAAATGCATTTTTCCGCTCTAGGAGACAACTTGTCATGATTTGGTCCAAGAAGACAAACAAAACAGGTAGATTCAAAAACCCGTGGAGGAACAAAGAAAAAGGAAGCTGCGGTTGTAGGACCTGGACAGGAATCTTTCCAATAACAGATGAGGGCATGCGATTAATCAGAAAACAAGCAATGAGAACAACTTCAGGCCAAAATTGTTTTGGAACATTAGAATGCAGCATAATAGTTCTAGTAACTTCAAGTAAAGGCCTATTTTCCCGTTCAACTACTCCGTTCTGTTGGGGCGTGTAGGCACAGGAGGTCTGATGAATGGTGCCAACAGATTGACACAAAAATTTGACGTCCTTTTAAATAAACTTCAAGGCATTATTAGTGTACAAAATTTTAATGGGCATTTCAACAAAAAAGAATTTAATAGTAGGCTAGACTTGTGATCTATCTTTCATCAGAAACAACCAAGTAGCACGAGAAAAATCATCAACGAACAAAATAAAATATCTATTTCCTGACAGACTTAGAACATTACATGGACCCCATACATCAACATGAATTAAATAAAAAATGTCTTTACTACCAATCTTAGTCCTTCTAGGAAAGACAATTCTAGACTGTTTGCCTAACTGACATGACTTGCACTGGAAACTGTGCGTTCCTACACCAGAAATAACATGTTTTTTTTATCAGCAGACGGGTGCCCAAGTCTATAGTGTCACTGTAATGCAAATATAAGAAGATAAAGATGAAGCTATGGCTGTAGTGCCAATCTTTTTCAAATCATCTAGATAGTAGAGTCCATCAAGTCCTTCATGCCCCCCACCAATCTTTGTCCTCGTACGAAGGTCCTGAAAAACACAAGTTCCTGGTACAAAGTTCAAACTGCAGTTCAAGCTATGTACAATTTTGTTGATAGATAATAGATTCAAAGGAAAATTTGGCACATATAGAGCAGATTGCAGAAGAAAGCGAGTATAAATATCACCAATGCAAGACAACGGATTTGGATTCGTCAGCAAGCATAACAGCAGATTTAGAACAAGGTTTAGATAATTTATAGTAAAAAGATCTATTTCCAGAAATATGGGAAGAAGCCCCAGAATCAATCATCCATTTTGTATTACCAATACTAGAAGAGGGGGCAGTTAGATAGGCAGAATCACAACCAGTGGATGTAGCAGCATGTGCCACAAACTCAGCAGCAGTAGAGGAGGAATCTCCTGTTCTCTCTAGCAGTAGGCATTCCACTTTTGAGCGAATAAAATTAGCAGTGGAGGAGCTCGAAGTATCAACAACAGGAGTATGAGAACCACCCTTAGACGCAACATTGGCCCACGCAGGTGTGCCATGTTTCTTCCAGTACATGTCCTCAATGTAGTTGGAGCGACCACAGAAGTCACAATACCACTGGCCAGCGGTACTCCCAAAAGCATCAGAAGAAGAACCACGTCCAATGGAACCACGACCAAGGGAACCACACCTCTACCAGAACTGTGAGAAGAACGGTTGTCCTGGAACCGACCTCGACCCCGTCTACGGCCTCGGCCGGCCATGGCATCAAGAGCAGTAGTGTCACCAGTGTCCGAAGGCGGCATATGAAGAAGCCGGCAGGCGTTGAAGACTCTGAAACACACTCTCCAACGTTGGCAATGGATCACTGGTAAGAATCTGATCAACCACTGCAACATACGACTCATGAAGCCCACATAAGAACTGAACGACCTGAAGTTCCTGTTGTTGTCGTTGCATGGTGGCTAAGTTAGTAGATAGAGGATGAAGGTTCTTGAGTTCAGCCAGATTCCTTTGAAAGAAGAAAAGTAATCAACAATATCGGGCCCAGAAAAATGTAGACAGGTCAGTTATTTGTTCAAGTCAAACACCTTCTTTGGATTCTTGCTGTGAGAATAGGTACTGGCCAACTGATCCCACATCTCCTTGGCAGTCAGGAGACGAAGAAGAGTGACACTGATGCGAGTTTCACTAGTGTTGAGGATCCAAGTCATCACAGTAGAATCATCTTTGACCCATTCATCATAGGCCTTTATATCCTTGGACTCGACAATATTGGGCGGAGCAGGAGGAGTGACATGAGTCAGATGGGAATGCTTGCCTTGGGATTCGGCATAAATCTCCATGGAGCAGACCCAATGTTGATAGTTGCGCCCATCTAGTTTCACGATAGTCACCTGTCGACGAAAATCGTTATGGGAGGAAGTCGTGACAGGAACCGATCCCAATATAGCAGATAGCAGCAGCAACAGAGAACCGCGTAGACCCTCGTCCTAGGCGGCAACAGACACATAAGAGACTAGATGACCAGTTACATGAAAACTACGCCTAAGCGCAACAGATAACCCGACGGCTCAAGGGCCGACGCAGGCAGATAGAGATGAGGCGAGAGGGGAGGTTGTCCGACGGTGGATGGCCTGCGGCTTGGGGGCAGGTGGCTACGACGGTGGCGAGGCGC
This sequence comes from Alisma plantago-aquatica, assembly GCA_963693085.1. Taxonomy (NCBI): domain Eukaryota; kingdom Viridiplantae; phylum Streptophyta; class Magnoliopsida; order Alismatales; family Alismataceae; genus Alisma; species Alisma plantago-aquatica. Next base: position 879,652,728 of record OY856414.1, on the reverse strand, counting down.
TACGCCCGCGTCAGTAGCAGGGGCGGGCGGCGACCAAGGTTTTAAAGTGCGTGAGGTGCATCGAGGCGTAAGCCTCAGATTGTACCGAGGCATACATATAAATATATATACATACATATATATTATATATATAAATAATATACATATACGTATAAACATATATATACTTATACATAATCCCATATATATACATAGAGAGAGAGAGAGTGAAAGAGGGTAGCGATCTAGTGAGAAGCATCCTACGGTGAGAGCATGAGAGGCATTTGAATAATTACAAATTCAGAACTGTTTTTTAAAATCCAACCGTATAGATGGATAAAGCATCATTTCATTTACCTTCTCACAAAAAATCATTGCAATCATACATTGTTTGTGTGGCATCCAACTCACAAAAACAAGATTTACTTAAGCGGAAGCGGAATCATTTGCAGCGGATTATTGAAAATCACTAAAAATTAAAACTTTTTGCAAAGAGGTCTAATTCTAGAAAACTCTTATAACAAGAACCAAAGTATTACATATACATTCTGGTTCACAATTACATTCCATGTGCCATCTCTTCTTGAGGATTACATACAACAGTTGCTTTACCAAACTATACATAAGCAACATAAAACCTCGAGGCGTTCAAGCCAAAATCTCAAGTCGATGATAAAAGCACTATCTACTGACTCCGAGGACCTGAGAGTACAGAGGCGACACATATGACTACTATCTATATGACTTGACAGGCAGTATCTCCACCTGAGATATTACTGCTATCCCTGCTGATGTTGTCCTTTCTCTGTTGTGAGAATTCTATTTCCTTGTCCGCGTCCACCTAAAAACATTGGATCCCACGGGGGTGAGACAATTGTAAATTGCCCAAGCGGGAGATATAACTCTCCACCAAAACATTATTATTGCAATTTATTAAAATAAAACTGAGCAGGAGTTCTTATACATTAACAACAGTATTAATCATTGTATGAGAAGAGTAAAGTAATCTCCTTTCCTAAGGAGAACATCGCATCTATTCATGGTAGAATCATAGTTCATCCATCTACTTGCAATGAATATAAGGAGATATGAATAACATCTATCAACTAGAGATGCATAAAAGAAATGTAACATCAGCCAATAAATTTTCGTATTCAATCCTTAAGCAAACATGCTATACGGCTGATTACATTTTACAATCACACTTATGTCCTGAGGAGATGAGGTATACCGCTCATACTCCAACCGACCACTGCGAAGTCGAAATCGGTACCATACAAGGTCAATGGAAGAGCCGGAATCCAAGACCTCAACTTTCTCAGTCAGTACGAGATTATATGGCAGAGACATCATGTGTCAACTGCAAATAGCTTGCCAAGGTATATTGGCATCTTCGCTATAGAGTTATAGTCCGTAGCATATACTCTCTTCAGGATATGGCCCGTAGCCAATGCCTGGTATTATATTGTGGAGTCATGGCCCGTAGCCATACTCTTATTGGGATATGGTCTGTAACCATTCCTGTGCATAGAATACGGCCCGTAGCCATTCCTATGAGGTGTGAGGATATATTCACCCATTACCCCTACATATTCAAAAATATGCGGCTTCCGGGTTATGCCGCGGAGCAACCCGTTTCACCATTCAGCAAATTCTGACGCTGATGGATCTATGGTCAGGGCTCTACATGATATGATTTCACTTGATTAATTAAGTACATTAGCACATTCTTTTAGCATCAGTCAAGTTCTCAAACAGGAATTATTGTGACAATTGCTACAAAGAAACATATAAGCTCTTATTAATTGCTTTATCAAAACTTATAATACATTGGGATCTTAATCCCTTATCTCATCACTTGAAAGTTCACATCTCACAGCAACATCATTATCTTACTTATCAAATCTGGGCATTCATACCCTCAGTTCATTACTAATCACTGTTACCACTTGTTAGGTAACTATTACCTCTAGGTCCTCAAACCGAGGTATACATGATACTTGTTACATAAACATCTCACATGGCTCACAAGGCCCATCAAGTGTCTTATCACCTTTCACTAGGCAACAACTTACTCATGTGACTCATAAAGTCTATACACATTTTGTTACTTTTACTAAGTAACAACAACATTAAGGCACACAAGGCCAATCAACATTTTTATTATATAAATGTCATAGCTCAAATCTGGCTACGTTCATCATCTCATGATATCTGCATGGTTAATAGACATGATAACAGTCATAAAAGTCTCTTATCACATCATGTAATACAATAGTAACACCACCATTCCTTTATCAGGATTAGGGTTTACTATCAAATAGGCTTTTAATCTCTGTACCCAAAAATTGGGGTTAGGGTTTCCAATTTCACATTAATTAGGGTTTCATGTTTATATTATCTATCCAACCCTAATTTATTGTTCCATTCCTCTAGGAACATTCAATGATATCATAAATATTTACTCGTGATCATTACTCTTGTCATATCTCATTAATGATTTATCAATTCAAGGTATGAGTTCATCTCTCAACCTTACCATGGTATGATAATATCATACCCATTATCTTGGCTTAATCCCCTTTCTCATAGTGTTAGTCAACACTTATCAAAATGCATAGAACTCATTACATCTTTATTGTAATAATTTACATAACACACACTTCTTGTGTTTCTTATCCAAGTATATTGGATTTGAGGTGCATCAAGGCATGTCAACCTTGAAATGCTAAATACATGATAACTATCATGTCTCGATATATCACTTTACTTATTACTTTCTAACTCACCTAATTTTACCAACTTATCTTGTATTAAGGTATTTCCCTCTTAATACTTTTAACTTCTTACCTATCACTTTCATCATATAGTGCATAGGTCACACATTAAAATTGTTCAACTATCTTTAATGATATGGACTTGTTAACATATATTTCTATTTTATATATTCTGTTAATTGTTTTGTTATTTCCATATTATATGTGGACCTCTCTGTAATTGTTTCAATGTTATATATATGAGGGTGCACACATTGTGCAACCCTACGCTTCCCAAAACTGCTTTGTCTCTCACATGGTATCAGAGCAGTAGATCCAGTCGGCCGTCACCCTCCCTTCCCTCCCCTCTCTCTCTCTCTCCGGCCGCCCCCCCCCCCGCGGCACAGCCGCCGCCGGCCAGCAGCAGTCGGGCCGCCGCCGGCCAGCAGCAGGGCCGCCGCCGGCTCAGCAGCAGCCGGGCCGCCGGCTTCCAGCCGCCGGTCGGCGGGCGCCGGGCCAGCCGCCAGGGCCGGTCCTCCTCTCCGCCGTAGGGGGCTCGTACGCCTCCGCGGCCGTTTGCCACCGGGCAGTTGGCTACGTAAAGGTCCGGTGGCTTGAACTGACGTAGACCGTTTTTCGGTTCTGTGCCTGCCTGCCCGTGTAGACCTTTGTGTCGTCGGGCTCTGTTCTGCGCTTCGGCGTAGATCGTATGTGAGAGGTCTTCTCCGTGTTCTTTGTGCCTACTGTGCCTGTCTGACGGTGTAGCCCGTCTTCTGCCTGCTCGTGCCTGTTCCTACTGTGACTTCTGCTCCCATGGCGTCCTCGCATGATGACTTCCGCCGTCAGGTTACCACTGTGAAGCTTGATGGGCGCAACTATCCACACTGGGTCTGCTCCATGACGATCTATGCCAGATCTCAGGGCAAGTACTCACATCTTATCCGTGCGGGTCCGGCAGCACCCGCAGAGGACGCTGATGCTAAAGATGTGAAGGCGTATGACGACTGGGTTCGTGATGACTCCACCGTGATAACCTGGATTCTCAACAGCAGCATTGAGAAGATTAGCGTCACACTTCTTCACCTGCCTACGGCGAAGCAGATGTGGGATCAGCTCGCCGGTACTTACTCGCATAGTCAGAACCCCAAGAAGGTGTTTGACATCACCAAGCAGCTGGGACGTCTACAGTTCACGGGGACAGACATTGCGGATTACTTCTCTGACTTCACTGGATTATGGGGTGAACTGGAATCCTATCACCCTCTCTCCACGGACCTGGCTACTATGCAGCGTAAGCGCCAGGAGCTTCAGTTGGTTCAGTTTCTCTGTGGATTGCCCGAGTCATATGCTGGAGTTGTGGACCAGATTTTAGCCAGTGACCCTCTGCCGTCACTACAGAGTGCCTACAAACGCCTTCAGCGTTTGCCTTCATCTTCCTCTTCTCTGACTACTGATGTTGGAGACTCTTCGGCCCTTGCTGCAGCTTCTGGTCGTGGCCGGGGTCGTGGTCGTGGTCGTTTTACTGAGAGCCGTCCTCCCCTGGGTGGAGGACGAGGACAGGCTGCTCCTGGACGTGGAGCCTCTTCTACTGCCCCTACTGCTGGTGCGCGTCCTCAGTCAGGACAGCGCCTTTGTACCTTCTGTGGCCGGTCCAACCATATTGAAGAGAAATGCTGGGAGAAATATGGTAAGCCGGCGTGGGCCAATGCAGCTGCTGATTCCACTACTACTGCTTCAGAGGGAACGACTCAGCCTACTGATTCTGCCTCCTCGGGTGCGACTGCTGACTACATCCGTGCTGAGGTGGAACGTCTTCTTCTTGAGCGAGCTGGTGCGTCGTCTCAAGCTTCGACTAGTGGAGCTCATGCCGCCACTTATTCTGGTTATGACACTGCCTTCCTGAGCTCTTCTTCTACTCCTGGTAATACTAAGTGGGTCATCGACTCCGGTGCCTCTTCGCATATTTCTGGAAATAGATCACTGTTTCACAAATTATTTAAACCTGCTAGACCCTCTTCTGTCATGTTGGCTGATGGTTCCAAGTCTGCAGTGTCTGGAGTAGGGGATATTGCTTCTGATTTTTTGCTGAAATCTGCCTTATATGTGCCGCGATTTCCTTTGAATCTGTTGTCTGTCAGCAAGATATTGCGGAGCTTACAGTGTTGTCTGACTTTTATCCCTGGTTCTTGTGTTTTTCAGGACCTTCGCACGAGGATGAAGATTGGTGGGGGGTATGAAGGTGCTGATGGACTCTTCTATCTGGATCATTTGCCCAAAGCAGCTAAAGCATCTGTGACTCCTGCATTGTCTACCTCAGTTTCTGCATTACAGTGGCACTACCGGCTGGGCCATCCCTCATCTGAGAAGCTTCGATATTTAGTGTCTGCGAGTCATGTCAACTTGGAAAACAGACTAGAGCTGTTTATCCTAGACGCAGTCAAATTAGCAGTAAAAATATATTTGATATAGTGCATTCTGATGTATGGGGACCATGTCATGTGCCTAGTTTATCTGGTCATAAGTATTTTATTCTGTTTATTGATGACTTTTCACGGGCTACTTGGTTGTTTATGATGAAAAGTAGGTCCGAAGTCTTGTCTGTTATCAAGTTCTTCTTTGCTGAAATAAAAACTCAATATGGTATGCCTGTCAAAATTTTTCGTACTGATAATGCACTGGAATTTGTTAAAAAAGATGTAGATGTTTTTTGTAAATATGTGGGTACAATACATCAGACCTCCTGTGCTTATACACCCCAGCAAAATGGTGTGGCTGAGCGCAAAAATAGACATGTGTTAGAGGTTGCTAGAACTATTATGATGCATGCACATGTTCCTCGCTCGTTTTGGCCTGAGGCTATATTGACTGCTTGCTTTCTGATAAATCGAATGCCATCATCTGTGATTGGAAACAAAATACCTATTCAGGTTCTTCAACCCGATATTCAGCTTTTTACTGTGCCTCCTCGGATCTTTGGATGTACCTGTTTTGTGCGGTTAGTTGGACCTACTTCTGATAAACTGTCTCCTCGTGCTGAGAAGTGCATGTTTTTGGGATATTCTCGTACCCAGAAGGGATATCGGTGTTACAGTCCTACTGCAAGAAAATGGTTTACTAGCAGTGATGTAGTTTTCTTTGAGGATACTCCTTACTATTCGGCTCGTGGTGACAGTTTACAGTCTGATCTTATTGCTTCACCTCTACCTGTTACTTCTGAATGTGTGCCTGATACTACTGACAAAGTCCCTACTGAGGCTGATAAGCCTCCTCTTATAGTTTATCAACGCAGGAACAGAGTGCCTTCTACTCAAGAAACCCCCCATGAAAACCAATCTTCACCTCTAGAAGGTTCTGCTACACCTGAGGTACATTCTGATCTTGATTTACCCATTGCTCTTAGAAAGGGTACTCGTTCCTGCACATCACACAGTATTGCTCAGTTTGTTTCTACTGATCATCTGAATGTTCATTCTAGCAATTTTGTATATGCCTTATCTGCTGTTGCTGTTCCAAAGAATATCCAGGATGCTCTACAGAGTACTGGATGGTTGTCTGCTATGAAGGAGGAGATGTTAGCTCTTGCTGAACGAGATACTTGGGAGTTGGTGGATCCTCCTCCTCAGTGTAAACCTGTAGGTTGCAGATGGGTGTATGCTGTGAAATATCAACCTGACGGCACTGTTGAAAGGCTCAAGGCACGCTTAGTTTCTAAAGGCTACACCCAGACATATGGTATTGACTATTTAGAGACCTTCTCTCCTGTTGCTCGCCTTAATTCTGCCAGAATTCTTCTGTCTGTTGCTGTTAATCTTGACTGGCCTCTGTTGCAACTAGATGTGAAAAATGCCTTCTTGTATGGTGATTTACAAGAAGATGTCTATATGGAGCAACCTCCTGGGTTTGTTGCTCAGGGGGAGTCTCACAAAGTTTGCAGGTTAAAGAAGTCTATTTATGGGCTTAAGCAGAGTCCCCGGGCTTGGTTTGATAAATTGAGCAAAATTATGATTGATTTTGGTTTTCTGCGATCTCAAGTGGATCATTCTGTTTTTACCAAGAAGACTTCAGCTGGTATTATTATTCTGATTGTCTATGTTGATGATATTATCATATCTGGCAGTGATTCTCTTGGTATTCAGGCTACTAAATCTCATCTGGGCAAGCACTTTGCTACTAAAGATTTGGGCAAACTTAGATATTTTCTGGGCATAGAAGTTTCTAGAAATTCTAATGCTCTTGTGTTGTCTCAGAGAAAATATGTCCTAGACATACTGCAGGAGACTGGTATGCTGGGGGCGAGACCTGCTGATATTCCTCTAGATCCTAATGTAAATTGGGATGATGATTCTTCTCCTCTGTTTGCTGATCATAAAAAGTACAGGAGGCTGATTGGTAAACTCATTTATTTGACTGTCACCAGAGCTGACATTTCTACTGCAGTGGGTCTTCTTAGCAGATACCTTGATAAACCCATATAGTGTCACTGGGATGCTCTTTGTCAGATTCTACGATATTTGAAGAAGTCTCCTGGCAAGGGACTTCACTACAGGAAGCATGGACACTGTTCTCTTGCAGGGTACTCTGATTCTGATTATGCAGGTAGCAGAGTTGACAGAAAATCTACTTCTGGGTATTGTACGTATGTTGGAGGAAATCTTGTTACCTGGAGGAGTAAAAAACAAAATGTTGTGGCCAGGTCCAGTGCTGAAGCTGAATATAGGGCCATGGCCCATACTGCCTGTGAATTGTTGTGGGTGCGCTCTCTGTTAAAAGAGTTCGGGGTTGACTCTTCTTCTGCTATACCTATGCACTGTGATAATAAAGCTGCTATCTTCATTGCGAATAATCCAGTTTATCATGAGCGCACTAAACACATTGAAGTAGATTGTCATTTTATTCGGGAATCCATTCTGACTGGCAAGATCTGCACTCCCTTCACTCGTTCTGAAGACCAAGTTGCTGACATCTTCACCAAGCTGCTGGCGAAGAAGCAATTCTACATTCTGATGGACAAGTTGGGCATGATTGATATCTATGCTCCAACTTGAGGGGGAGTGTTAACATATATTTCTGTTTTATATATTATGTTAATTGTTTTGTTATTTCCATATTATATGTGGACCTCTCTGTAATTGTTTCAATGTTATATATATGAGGGTGCACACATTGGGCAACCCTACGCTTCCCAAAACTGCTTTGTCTCTCACAGGACTCATCTGATGGTTAGGCATTGTTGATATAGAATAAACCATTATCAACCACTTTAGGTATTTCAACTCTTAGGATGTTATCCACTCCATTATTTAGTGTTGCATACAGTGTTTTAAAAATCGGTGTACGCGGCCGCATAAGCGGCCGTATACAAGGTGCGGACCTCCAAAAAAACGCATAATCAAAATCGGTCCAAAAAGCGGTCCAAGCCGCATAATTGGTTGTACGGCCGCATACAAGGCCGATTATACCCCGGTTTTTAGTTAGAGATATTCTGATTTCTTCTTTTATACATTTACATTCATTTATGTTTGTTTAAATTTAGATTATAGTACATGTTTGTATTTATTTAAGTTGTGATGATTGCATATTTGCATAATTGCATCCATTATTCTTGTAATTGTACTATTTAGATACATAATTGCACAAATTAAATATGTAAATCATGATTAATATATATATATATATATAATTAATTAAAAAAATCCAAAACCGCATATACTTCCGCATATACTCCCGCATACCGCATATACTCTACAAGGTGACCTCTCCGAACGCATAACGCATACCGCTTTTTGAAACACTGGTTGCATACATCACCCCTAAGAGTTTCTTGTCCTCATCTTTGTAAGGTGTATAGGGTTGTTACACATGTGTAGAGTTAGATATATAATGATCTAGGCATTATCTTGTCCCTTATACCCTTACTCATTTAAGTATCAACATTACCATTCATATGGTTTATCAATTTCATCCTTCATGGGTGTAACATTCTCATCTTACTTGATAATATTAGCTACACCCTACTTTAGAGTATTAACCATTATACCACCACCATGTTTTCATATATCATTACATGGTATCACCCTGGATTTGAGTCTCACATCACATCATTGTATCAGGGTTCCTCATAACATCATTCTAGTTTAGGGTTTCACATAACATTACCCTAGATTTGAGTTTCACATTCAATAACCCACAATTAGGATTTACTATTCATCCCAATTAGGGTTTTGTATGACATTACCCTGAATTAGGGTTATTCATGCCATCTGTTGGTATGTATGCCCTGAGAGCCAATCATGGGATGATTGGTGGGATACATTAAGATTGATTTGATAAACATCAAAGGCAAGCTTCCAATTCTTTCTGGTTCAGTCATATGAGATAGTGATAGAACAGATTGAATGTTTAGAGAATGACAATACTCAATGACGTATGCTTTCAGGTTGAGGACCTGAACGATGAGATCATACGGATGCTAAGAGTTTGTACATTCTTGTTATGTCCCTAGTCAGATGTCATTGTGGAAGGTAGATAGACAACAATGACACACAAGACTAGATTGTGGTGTTGGTTGATGACAGAATCTCATTAGTCATGATATCGAGATATCAAACCAAACACATAGGTACTTGTTAGAGAACAAGTGTACCGGACAGACCCACCGTGAGTTTGACACATGGAACCATGACATGGTAGTCACAGTCAGTACTCACAGTGATGGCGGTGAGTGTGATTCTTTGACCTGAAATCACTACACTCAACACATGTCGTTGGGCACACTTTGACATCATCAACCGCAGTCCTGAAACATGGGTTGTTATAAAGGTGATGATTGGGTGGCTTTGACACATGGGGCTTTTGAGGGGTGAGTGATAGATATGGGATTTGTCCCTCCTGAGGGAGTTTGATATCCATGGCCGCTTGATGAGTAGGATTGAGAAAGGCGTGCACGCATGTGTGAATCAGTATGTGATATTGATTTCATACATATCTCTTCCAATCTACTCTGAGATCAAGTAAGTGAATGAACGTTGACAGGATGACTGTTCCATGCCTCGAGTTCATTCGGGATATAAGTGACAAAGGAATTATACATTCACTGTAACACCATTCACGGATTGTAGGATTGAAAGTTGTTGTCCAACTTTCTATTTCACTTGGGTAGCACTGATGTGTGACTAGGCACCGCTCTTTGCTTGTGAAGTCATAAGTGTTATGGACTCTCACTGCCAACGTGAAATGGACATGCAGGGTCACACCCATAAGATTTAACCTAGAAGAGGAGTTTTGTCCACAAACAATGTTTAGATTGATTACTAAAGGAGTTTAGTAGTTCAGTTAAACACTCAATCAATTGATAGCTCAGTATCATAATGTTCAAGGTGTTGGATTGATTGATTAGAGTATCGGATTGATTGAAACTGCAATTGACTGTTTCTGCACAATCTGCACTCCCAACTGATCGGCTCATGTGATGAACCGATCGGCTGAGCTTGGTGAACCGATCGGCTCAGGTGGTGAGTCGATCGGCTCATGGACAGGGTGAAACAATCGGTTCAAGTGTTGAAACGATCGTTCAACTGGTCCAACCGAGCAAGTTGGGAAAGTAGGATTGGTGAGAAATTTCTTTTCGTTTCACTTGCCCAATTTGATTGGAACAAGGATTGGTATTAGGTACCAATTAGAAACAAAAGAAGAAAAGTCAATCGGGAACTGACCAGGACCACGAACCCACCGGTTCAGAAGTGAACCGACCGTTTCATGGGTCCCAATCGATCGGTTGAGGTGTCAACCGACCGGCTCAGGTCCCCAACCGACCGTTTCAGAAATGAAACTGTAAGAAGAAATGAAGAAAGGAAGAAGACAGGAACACTGATCACATGTCGGCTGCAAGATGCAGCAAACGTGAGTAGGGCTTGAGCCTACACACTTGTATATATATATTAGGGTAAGTACATGAGGTACAAAGAGAGAAAAATAATAAAAAATAAATTTCATAAGCAAAATAGGGCTGTCGCTGGATTGCCGTTCCGCCGCTGTGCCGGTGTCGATACCATCGACATGAGTGTCGATGGTATCGACAGAACATTGTCTTGCGCCTGAACCAATCTCGATACGATCGACATGTGTGTCGATACTATTGACCGAGATTGCAGATGGCTTCAACTTGAACCTGAACTGATCTCGATACTATCGACAGAGTGTCGATAGTATCGACCGGGATGCAGGTTGCTTCACACTCCCCCTCAAGCTGGAGAGTACACATCGTGTATGCCCAGCTTGCCGCAGAGTCTCTGAAAGATTGCTGAACCCAAAGGCTTTGTCAGGATATCTGCTAGTTGATCCTCAGATCTGACATATGGAGTCACAATAGTGCCGTCTTTTATTTGATCACGAATAAAATGACAATCAACCTCTATGTGTTTTGTACGCTCATGAAAGATAGGATTCCTGGCAATGTGCATAGCAGATTGATTGTCACACTTGAGCTCCATAGAAGGTAGAAGAGAAATTTGTAATTCAGATAGAACAGATTTGACCCATTTTAGTTCACAACATGCATGTGCCATAGCACGGTATTCAGCCTCAGTGCTAGATCTAGCAACCACATGTTGCTTCTTACTTTTCCATGTGATAAGATGATAACCTAGAAAGGTACAATAGCCTAATGTAGATCTCCTATCAGTATGATCACTAGCCCAGTCAGCATCTGAATATCCTGTGAGAGACAGAGTAGATAGAGGTGCCTTTGGTCTAGAATATGTGATACCCTTACCGGGAGCATTTTTCAGATACCTCAGAATTCTGCAGACTGCTGTCCAGTGTGACTGTCGCGGAGAATGCATATATTGGCTGACCACGCCCACAACAAACGAAATATCAGGTCGGGTGACTGTTAGATATATTAACTTACCCACTATTCTCCTGTAATATTCTGGATCTTGATACTCAACATCATCAACCACCTTTTTGATGTGATAATCCATTGGTGTAGATACCGGTTTAGATTCAGCCATGCCTGTCTCCTGTAATAAATCAAGCACATATTTCCTCTGAGATAAATTGACACCTGCATGAGATCTAAGCACTTCAATGCCTAGAAAGTATCTTAGTTTGCCCAGATCCTTTGTATGGAAGTGTTTTTGCAAACCCTCTTTGACACGAGATATTCCCATGGTGTCACTGCCAGTAATTACTATGTCATCAACATATACAATAAGAATAATGGATCCACAAGAAGAGCTGGAGTAAAATAAGGAATGATCAGTCATGGAGCGAGAAAAACCCATCTGAAGAATAACTTCACTGAACTTGTCAAACCAAGCTCTAGGTGACTGTTTCAGTCCATATATAGCTTTTTTTAATTTGCATACTCTCAGACACCCCCCCTGAGCAACAAACCCAGGAGGTTGCTCCATATATACCTCTTCCTGTAGATCACCATGGAGAAAAGCATTTTTTACATCCAGCTGAAATAGTGGCCAATCAAAGGTAGTAGCAAGAGAAATAATGATCCGCACAGAATTCAGGCGAGCAACAGGAGAAAATGTTTCAAAGAAGTCAACACCATAGGTTTGGGTGTAGCCCTTTGCAACCAATCGGGCTTTCAACCGTTCAACTGATCCATCCGGATTGTGTTTAATAGTGAAAACCCATCTACAGCCCATTACTTTCTTTCCTGCAGGAAGATCAACCAGATCCCAAGTACCATTATTTAAGTGAGCTGACATCTCAAGTTGCATAGCCTGTGTCCAGCCACTGTTCTTCATAGCATCATAATGGTTTCTTAGTATAGGCACAAAATCAATCCCAATAGCGAATGCACGGACCTGCTTAGACAGATGAGACATGAAACATACATTTGTAATAGGGTGTTTAATAGTACATGACCTAGTACCTTTCCGAACAGCAATAGGAAGGTCGAGATCTGATGTCTCTGTAGGAGTCTCTTGAGTAGAAGGCGATGATGAGGGCTCAGGGACTAGTGCCGCTACTTCTTCTGGATCCTTCCTGCCTCGCCTATGGTATACATGTGTGTAATGCTCAATGGTAGGTCTATCTCCTGCTTGTTCATCCGAGATAGAAGTAATATACAGAATGATAGGTGGCACTCCCTCACTCTGCACCGATGGTGCCAGTCTCTCATTTTGTATTTTTGGTGGCTCTCCCTCTCTCAACTGCTCCCCCTTGCTCATAGCATTGGAGAAATATGGAGTGGTCTCATGGAAAGTGACGTCCCTAGACACAAACATGCGGCGAAGACTAGGACAATAACACTTGTATCCTTTACTCGTATTAGAGTAACCCAGGAACAATGTTTTAATGGACCTAGGAGACAGCTTGTCGGCCTTAGGGTCAAAGTTATGGACAAAGGAAGTGCAACCAAACACTCTAAGAGGAATAGGATAGGGAGAGTCCATGGGACGCAATACAGAAAAAGGAGTTTGTCCTTGAAGAACAGAAGAAGGTTGCCTATTAATCAAGAAACAAGCAGTTAAAAGAGCTTCAGACCAAAACTTCTTGGGCACATTAGATTGAAACATAATAGATCGAGCAATATCAAAAAGATGGCGATTCTTTCTCTCTGCCACCCCATTTTGCTGAGGGGTGTGAGGACAAGATGTACGGTGAATCATACCAACCGAGCTACAAAAATCAGACATAGCCTTTTGAACATACTCCAAAGCATTATCAGACTGAAGAATTTTTATATTGCAATCAAACTGGACTTTAATTTCAGTATGAAAATGTTTCACAATAGACAACACGGACTCTCTACTTTTAAGAAGGTAGATCCATGTCATGCGTGAGAAATCATCGACAAAGGAGATAAAATAACGAAAACCATTATAACTCTGGTCTTTGACAGGACCCCACACATCACTATGCACTAACTCAAAGGGACAAGAAGCCCGCTTATTGACTCGACTGGGATAGGATAACCTATGGTGCTTTCCCAGTTGACATGACTGACACTCTAAGGAAGATAATTGGGACAACTCTGGTTCCAACTTCCGCAGGTTCTCCAAAGAAGGATGTCCATATCTGCAATGCCATAGTAAGGGGGAACCACTCAATAGGATAGATGGAGCAGGAGCAGGCATTTGGCGAGGTAGACTGTCACCGTTGAAAAGGTAGAGATCACCTTTCCTAGGCCCCCCACCAATCGTCTTCATACTCTTGAGATCCTATAATATAAAACAAGAAGGTCCAAATATTACCCAACATTTTAGAGTGTCAATCAGTTTTGCAACAGAAAGAAGATTAAAAGGAAATTCAGGCACAAAGTGAACTGATTTAAGATCAATCTTGGGTGTTAGGGAGACAGATCCACTAGCTAAAACTCTTTTCACTGAACCATCTGCCAGTGTAACAGATTGGTGAGGAATAGATGAGTCAATAGTGTGGAGCAAACTCCTCATACCAGTCATATGCTGTGAGGCGCCAGAGTCAACCACCCAAGATGAGGATGAGCTAGATGCTATGAGAGATGTAGCCTGATTACCAGCTGTAGATGCCAGATTTGCCGATGAAGAAGATGGTGATGACCCCATACTCATGTGTTGTGTCGCCTGAATGAACCGATCATATTCTTCTTGGGTAAGAGTGATGTCGGTGCCAGAGGTAGTACCCACAGTTGTAGAGGATGAGGATCCTGTGGTGGTGGCACAATGTGCTGCCCCCACAGGTGGTGCAGCAGGTCTTCCATGTTTCTTCCAACACTTCTCCAGTGTATGTCCCGGTTTGTCACAAAAGGTACATTTCGGACGTGTCCCACGCCCTCTACCCATACCGGGTCGTCCTCCTCGTACCGCAGCAGCAACAGACGCATGAGATTCTCCAGAAGGTATATCAGAAACAAAGGAAGCAGACTCAAACAGAGATTGCTGGATCCTTGAATAAGCCTTCACAAGACTGGGTAGTTTATCAGTAGCCAGAATAACGCTCCGAGCGGAGCTACAAGCCGAGTTAAGCCCAGATAAGAATTTGGCTGTAACCAGATCATCTCTATCCTTTATCTGTTCAGCAACATCCACATGATGATAATAACTTAGCTCTTGAGCAAGAGCCTGAATCGCCCCAAAATACTCCTCAAGAGATCGGTCACCCTGTTTTTCAGCAAACAGACGATCATAGGTCATAAACTGACGAAGAGCATTCTTCTCTTGAGAATAATGTTGCTTCGCTGCGTCCCATATTTCCTTGGCCGTAGAGTAGAACATGAACCTTGCGGCGATTGCAGGTTCCATACTATTCCACAGCCAAGTCTTCACAAGACTGTCATGTCCATGGTTATCAGAACCGAACCGGACCGGCCGGTTGAACCGGGAACCGGACACCCTACCGGTTTGGTTCTCTCAAAAAGTCGGAAATGACATCTGACCGGCATCAAACCGGTGAACCGGTGAACCGGTCCGGTTTTAGGCGAACCGGCCGGTTCTCTCACTTTACTAGTTTTAGTACTTTTGATGCTAGTTTTTATTAATCAATATTGAATACAATATAAATGTTGGTATATAAATGTCCACAAATAGAATAATATTTGTTATTTGGTCTATTTATCAAGTTATTGTGAGCAGTTGTGCTATTATTCATGTTTTATAACTTTTTAGGGATTTTTTCCATGAGTATCAAAGGTATTTATATATTTTTAAACTATTAGTTACGTCATGCTGACGTCACCGGTTGAACCAGTCAGACCACTGGTTGAACCAGTGAACCGTGAACCAGAGCCCTCACCGGTTCGCTGACCGGTTCGAGTCTGACAACCCTGGTCATGTCGCTTCCATTCAACATACCCTTTGTCAGTAGATGCCTTGGGACCCGAGTCAACATGCCTTGCTCTGTCACGAGCCTCCAAGACGGTGTGGATGGCGTTCATCCATAGAAGATAATTTTTCCCGTTGAGTTTAATGGAGGCGATAGGTGACACCTCGTTGTAGATCATAGGTGTTTTGATATCCTCCATTGTAGAACGGATTATATGACGGATTGATACACGTCAAATAGAGTGTGGTGACGGAGAGATACACGTCACACACAGAAGAAAAACAAGGAGAAATGCGTTACTGACGCATTCACAGCCTCCAAATGATCTTCCTAATCACACATGGAGGAGGTGTGACTAGGATGATGGCTGAGACGAAACTAGTCCTCCGGTGGTGTTTTTAGATGATCGTTGGATCACCTGGAGATCCTCAACCGCTTTGTGATAGTGGCTACGGTAGAGTTAGATATCTACCGCAGACCCAGAGTAGCCAACGGTGGTTCTACGCAGCCGGTGGATTACGCCAAGTTGACGGGTGGGAAGCAGCCGACCGTCAAGGAGAGAGAGACCTGGAGAGATCCGCCGGAGAGAGAAAGGAGAAACCTAAGATCGATCTCCGCTTTGATACCATGTAAGAAGAAATGAAGAAAGGAAGAAGACAGGAACACTGATCACATGTCGGCTGCAAGATGCAGCAAACGTGAGTAGGGCTTGAGCCTACACACTCGTATATATATATTAAGGTAAGTACATGAGGTACAAAGAGAGAAAAAGAATAAAAAATAAATTTCATAAGCAAAATAGGGCTGCCGCTGGATTGCCGTTCCGCCGCTGTGTCGGTGTCGATACCATCGACATGAGTGTCGATGGTATCGACAGAACATTGTCTTGCGCCTGAACCAATCTCGATACCATCGACATGTGTGTCGATACTATCGACCGAGATGCAGGTGGCTTCAACTTGAACCTGAACTGATCTCGATACTATCGACAGAGTGTCGATAGTATCGACCGGGATGCAGGTTGCTTCACAGAAACGATCGGTTCAGGTTGCGCAATTGGTTGTTTTTGTGGAAAATCTCGAACCCTTCTACTCCTGCTTTAGTCCCACATTGCCCGGGATAGAGAACCCTGTCCCATGACCCTCCTATATATAGGGGTATTGGGGGCTTCTCAAAACACAACTCAGTGCAACCAGTTGCTCTGTAAAGTTGTCGTTCTCTCTGGTTTTAGTAATGGAGAGAGCCCGAGCAAGTGCTACCCGATAAGGGAGGCACAACAAGGGAAAGACAACTGCAGAAAGCGACTGGTGGTGGGAGAGTGTGTCAGTGACTAGTACGTTGACAGGAGGGTGCGACTCCTTCCAATTCCTTGTGAGACAAGGAGATTGGAGTTCCAGGTGGTCCGTGTGGACTACTTCAGAGGCGGGAGATTTCTGCCGCTCGGAGGACAGCTGTCAATCCCAGGAGTCGTCAGTCCCGGTGAGACCAGGAGTCGTCAGTCCCAGTGCGACCAGGAGCTACACAGACACCGTCCAAGACCGGAGGTGAAGACTGCGCAAGCCGCGAGGTATTGTCTCCGAGCAAGCCTCGGGACAAGGTATGATTCCACAAACCATCCTTTCCAATTATAGACGTTGACGCGTTTCCTTGTTCTGGGTTTGGGAGGAGAAATTTTTTGTTTCCTCTGCCTTCTCCGTCTCCAATAAAACCCAACTGTGGTATCAGAGCCACGTCAACTGCTCTATACTTTAGGATTATCGATATGATCGATTTTGGTTTGTCGCCTTTATTTATTGCATACGATGCGAATAAAATTGGCTTTATGCATGTCCAATCCTAAATCCACAAATCCCAATTTACATATATGATATGTATTATGAATGCACTCGCTACGCGTCACCCTTAAACGAGTTTTGTGGTGGATGTATAGCGTGGTTATGGCCAATAAACCCTATCTGTGTATGGTTGTATGTGGTTGTTTGCATCTCGGTCTGCGCACCGATCTTCCTTCTCCTATTCCTGATGTAACTCGAAATAATTCGAGATTTCTTTCCTACCTTTGCTCCCCTCGAATGTAACTCGAGTTTTCTCTTTTTACAATGTAAAATAGGATAGAATTTTATTTCCTGTTATGTCAAAGAACGGAGGACATCCTGACGACAACTGAGACGATCGGTTCAAGGCGTGAGACGATCGGTTCAAGGAGTGAGCCGATCGGTTGATGACCGGTTCGAGGAGCGAGACGAGCGGGTAGCGGCCATGATGAGATGCACGACGACCAGGCGAACCGATCGGTTGGAGGAGCCAACCGATCGACTGGTGGCACCCAGCCGACCGGTCTGATGGCGAGCCGATTAGTCATGTGATGAGTTGATCAAACCCAAAAAGGCAAAACACAAAGTTCATCTTGTAAAGGTTGCATGTGATGTAGACCTAGATGACCGTGATTCCTCTTGGCTCGAGGAATCACATTAGGATGGCCATAATCATCGCTTTTATCGTTTTGCATGTTTTCTGTGGGATATAGCATGTATATGATACATACTATGTATTGTGGTGATTGAATATATATATGTATATAAAAACCAAATCCCTCATTAAAATATTAAGTCTTATATGCCTTCCATTAGCGTGGTTATGGCCAATAAACCCTATCTGTGTATGGTTGTATGTGGTTGTTTGCATCTCGGTCTGCGCACCGATCTTCCTTCTCCTATTCCTGATGTAACTCGAAATAATTCGAGATTTCTTTCCTACCTTTGCTCCCCTCGAATGTAACTCGAGTTTTCTCTTTTTACAATGTAAAATAGGATAGAATTTTATTTCCTGTTATGTCAAAGAACGGAGGACATCCTGACGACAACTGAGACGATCGGTTCAAGGCGTGAGACGATCGGTTCAAGGAGTGAGCCGATCGGTTGATGACCGGTTCGAGGAGCGAGACGAGCGGGTAGCGGCCATGATGAGATGCACGACGACCAGGCGAACCGATCGGTTGGAGGAGCCAACCGATCGACTGGTGGCACCCAGCCGACCGGTCTGATGGCGAGCCGATTAGTCATGTGATGAGTTGATCAAACCCAAAAAGGCAAAACACAAAGTTCATCTTGTAAAGGTTGCATGTGATGTAGACCTAGATGACCGTGATTCCTCTTGGCTCGAGGAATCACATTAGGATGGCCATAATCATCGCTTTTATCGTTTTGCATGTTTTCTGTGGGATATAGCATGTATATGATACATACTATGTATTGTGGTGATTGAATATATATATGTATATAAAAACCAAATCCCTCATTAAAATATTAAGTCTTATATGCCTTCCATTAGCGGCACACATGAAAAACTCGATCGACCAAGCGTAGGTTACGCCAAAGCGTGGTGCGCCGTCTATCTTGTGGAAGTGTGAAGGGTAGACATGTAGGTTCTGCCAAAGCAGGGTGCATGTATACCGTGTCGGCTTTTGGGTTAGACTTAACTGGTGATTCTTAGAGCGTCTAAGCCCAGAGGCAAGGAATGTTCATGGCAAGGTGTTGCGCATGTTCATTCATCAAGAGTTGCATATGATGCAATTGGCATGATGGCCTACCTAAAAAGTCAAGATTGTGGGCGATCAACCAAAGCTGACTCATGACTTGATGAAATATGGATCTTGCCCACTAGAAGATTGTACGCTGCAATCTTTCGAATTGATGGTGGGGGCTATCAATTTGAAGTAAAATAGTGGGAACGATAATTAATTAAAGGCCTAATTATATCGTCAATTTTTCAAATCAATCAAATAAGTCAAAAATGAGTTTTTGGACTAAAATTGCATATTTCCTTTTGTAGTACAAATGACAACAAACAACAATCACTTTTCTTTGCGATCCGTCCTGGAAAAGGACAAGTTAAATGGGAATAATTTCCACGATTGGTTAGGACGTTGAGAAGCGTTCTCATTCAAAGAGCGAAAGCTCTAAGTCCTAGTTATACCAGAACCAGATGAACTCGATCCCACCACATCAATGGCTAAAAGTATGTTTATGGAAGCATACCGAGGATGACATTGATGAGGAGTGCTTGATGTTGTGTTATCTGAACTATGAGTTGTAGAGACAACATGAGACATATGATGTCTCCAAGACATTGTCCTAGTATGTCATGACAGAAGGAGATCCAGTAAGGTATTCACACACTCAATATGATTGGGTATGTGGAAAGACCTGACTAAGAAGGATTCCCTCTGAGCCAAGAGTTGGCTATTGGTATGATACTGCAAATGTTGCGAGAATCATACAGTTCATGATAAACTACAACATGAACAATTTTGACAAGCGTTGACAAAGTTGTTGGACATGTTGAGGACAGTAGAGGAAAATATGAAGAAAGACTAACCCTAATCTTTGATGAGATCAATGAAAGGTAAGTCTTAAGGGCAAGGGCAAGGGCAAGGGCAAAGCAAAGAAGTGTTCTGATGCTAGCCAGTAGCCCAAACCGTCTTCAACCTCAAGGCACATGGGGAAAGGGTGTATGAGGGAATTGCCCTCTATATCTGGAAGAACAGAAGAAGATGAAGGAGGGGATGAAGATCTCCACCTAAGGTATCATGAAATGAACCACTTCTTTATCTGAGGTATATGATACCAAGATATGGATATGTCATATATGATATGCAATATCCACAAAGAAGTGATGGCCTTTGTGAAAGGACCAAGAAAGGAGTACCCATCATTGGAGCAAGTGTTGCTGCCATAGATAGGAGTACTTTTCAGTTTATTTCAGCCTAAAGGGCACGAAATAGAGTTGAGAACTGCTATTTCATATTTGCCAATAGATAGAAGCACTTTATTTTTGCATATTGTATGACAATGATGGCAATCAATAAAGAGATGTTTCAATTTCTAAAGATATGATCTTTGTGGCAATACCTTGTTTATCTTGTGGTATTTGATATGCATAAGATAAAATGATACCTAAAAGTTATAGATAACTCAAACAATCAAATTAGCATCAATCATGAGAAATTCATTTCTAGTTTCCATATAATGGATAAATCTAGACTCTTTTGGTTAGAGAACCAGTAAGAGACATGAATATCTTGGACATGATTAATCAATCTTCACTAAAGATAGTGGGAGAATGATTATCCTATTAGGTATGATACATGTGATGTATTTACATACCTATTGGAACAAATGCTAATACTTCAAATGGTGTTTGGAGAAATACCAATATGAATATCTTGAAGTGTTCAAGATTATCATAGATGAAGTGCAAATTTGGTAAAGTGTTAATTCTTGATGAGATCAATGAATGAAATACTTGGACCAAATGTTTGAGATCCTTATGAGTGATTATGATAGTGTATCATAGTGAACTCATGATTAAGGCATGGTGATGTCTAAATCAAGAAGGAATCATACTCTAAGGAGTTAGAGAATGATTATCAAACAACTGAATTCTTCTTAATAAAAGAATACCCCACACTAACAAAGGACATTAAGAATCACAAGGAGTTGTAAGTTCTTATATCCTTGACGGATACACCTCGTTTGTCCATGTGATGAGTTGTTCATGTGATGAGTCAACTATTTAGATGAATATGAGGAACTGAATTTTAAGTTATGGTTTATGACCATTACATCCTAAATGACATCCATGTGAACCATAAGGTATGACCTTGATGGTAGCACCCATTGGATGAAATCCATAAGTGCAAATGAATCTTAAGTGTTAAGACACATGGATAACATTTTGAGAAGGATGATGCTTGTTGATTGCAACTTAATGACTAAAGGCATTTGGCATATGGATACTAAAACCGCATTCCTATGAGGAATAAAACAAGGATGTGTACGTGACACAACCTATAAGGTTTATGAATCCACTAATGCAAATGAAGTCTATAAGTTACAATGGACTAATCAATGTGTTTGATTGAGTACAAGCAACTCAGAATTGGATATTTACTTTGATGATATAGTCAAAGGGTTTGACTGATATGTCAAAGATAAAGAAGGGATCTGTGATTTAGTGGGAGCGTGTTTACATTCCACATGTTGATGTGAAATGGAAATGTTCTAGAATGGAAATCCAAAAGTGGAAATTATCTTAAAGGAAGATAGAGATGTTTCCTATGTGATAGGAATAGAGATCTATAGAGATAGTTCTCGAAAACCTCTTGACCTGAAAAGAGAAAGCATACATTGGCAATCTGTACTGAAGGGTTCAGTATGCACAGATTCAGTGGGAGAAAACTTTCCCATGTTACATGGAGTTAGTAAGAATAGATATGGGTCTATCATGTATGTAATCATCCCATTATCTTGCATGTATCGACATGACAAAATGCATTCATCATCTTGTATGTAGGACATGGCAATATGATGTGCTCATCTTGATAACTCGTATGTGAGAAATGACGAGTGGATGTCTGTCTACTTCCAGTAAGGGTTACTGGAATACCATGAGAACTTGATAAGTACTTGAGAAGTACTAGTTCTATGGAGATAAGGAAGAGTTCGATGTAAAGAGTTACATTGATGCGAACTTCCGAAAAGGGACAGAAAAATAATCGCAAAATATATATAGGATATATACAAGTGAAAGTTTGTTGATAATTGGAAGTGTTCCAATAAAACCATTTAAAAGGAAATGCCGAGTATCTATGTGTTGGAGAACAACTGTGGATACTATATGGATCTGGAAGTTCATGAGATGAACTTATAGATATTCTGCTCATTGATGACAAGTATGGAATCCTTGATCATGCAATGTGGCTAAAGGTTAGCAAAGGAATACTAGATCGCATATTACGACAACTCCATCTCATACGTGTGACGTACAACGAAGAGATGAGAGACATGCAGTTAAAAACTGACTTTGGCAAGGTGTTGCCATAACTCACTATGTTCGCACTAGAGCACAGTAACATGTGGGACATGTTTGAAGATCACTATGAATATGATTCAAGGGTGATTGGCTCGCAGTGCAAGTGGGAGTCTGTTGGTATGTATGCCCTGAGAGCCAATCATGGGATGATTGGTGGGATACATTAAGATTGATTTGATAAACATCAAAGGCAAGATTCCAATTCTTTCTGGTTCAGTCATATGAGATAGTGATAGAACATATTGAATGTCTAGAGAATGACAATACTCAATGATGTATGCTTTCAGGTTGAGGACCTGAACGATGAGATCATACGGATGCTAAGAGTTTGTACATTCTTGTTATATCCCTAGTTGGATGTCATTGTGGATAGTAGATAGACAGCAATGACACACAAGACTAGATTGTGGTGTTGGTTGATGACAGAATCTCATTAGTCATGATATAGAGATATCAAACCAAACACATAGGTACTTGTTAGAGAACAAGTGTACCGGACAGACCCACCGTGAGTTTGACACATGGAACCATGACATGGTAGTCACAGTCAGTACTCACAGTGATGGTGGTGAGTGTGATTCTTTGACCTGAAATCACTACACTCAACACATGTCGTTGGGCACACTTTGACATCATCAAACGCAGTCCTGAAACATGGGTTGTTATAAAGGTGATGATTGGGTGGCTTTGACACATGGGGCTTTTGAGGGGTGAGTGATAGATATGGGATTTGTCCCTCCTGAGGGAGTTTGATATCCATGGCCGCTTGATGAGTAGGATTGAGAAAGGCGTGCACGCATGTGTGAATCAGTATGTGATATTGATTTCATACATATCTCTTCCAATCTACTCTGAGATCAAGAAAGTGAATGAACGTTGACAGGATGACTGTTCCATGCCTCGAGTTCATTCAGGATATCAGTGACAAAGGAATTATACATTCACTGTAACACCATTCACGGATTGTAGGATTGAAAGTTGTTCTCCAACTTTCTATTTCACTTGGGTAGCACTGATGTGTGACTAGGCACCGCTCTTTGCTTGTGAAGTCATAAGTGTTATGGACTTTCACTGCCAACGTGAAATGGACCTGCAGGGTCACACACATAGGATTTAACCTGGAAGAGGAGTTTTGTCCACAAACAATGTTTAGATTGATTACTAAAGGAGTTTAGTAGTTCAGTTAAACACTCAATCAATTGATAGCTCAGTATCATAATGTTCAATGTGTTGGACTGATTGATTAGAGTATCAGATTGATTGAAACTGCAATTGACTGTTTTTGCACAATCTACACTCCCAACTGATCGGCTCATGTGATGAACCGATCGGCTGAGCTTGGTGAACCGATCGACTCAGGTGGTGAGTCGATCGGCTCATGGACAAGGTGAAACAATCGGTTCAAGTATTGAAACGATCGTTCAACTGGTCCAACCGAGCAAGTTGGGAAAGTAGGATTGGTGAGAAATTTCTTTTCGTTTCACTTGCCCAATTTGATTGGAACAAGGATTGGTATTAGGTACTAATTAGAAACAAAAGAAGAAAAGTCAATCGGGAACTGACCAGGACCACGAACCGACCGGTTCAGAAGTGAACCGACCGTTTCATGGGTCCCACCCGATCGGTTGAGGTGTCAACCGACCGGCTCAGGTCCCCAACCGACCGTTTCAGAAATGAAACGATCGGTTCAGGTTGCGCAGTTGGTTGTTTTTGTGGAAAATCTCTAACCGTTCTACTCCTGCTTTAGTCCCACATTGCCCGGGATAGAGAACCCTTTCCCATGACCCTCCTATATATATAGGGGTATTGGGGGCTTCTCAAAACACAACTCAGTGCAACCAGTTGCTATGTAAAATTGTCGTTCTCTCTGGTTTTGGTAATCGAGAGAGCCCGAACAAGTGCTACCCGATAAGGGAGGCACAACAAGGGAAAGACAACTACAGAAAGCGACTGGTGGCAGGAGAGTGTGTCAGTGACTAGTACGCTGACAGGAGGGTGCGACTCCTTCCAATTCCTTGTGAGACAAGGAGATTGGAGTTCCAGGTGGTCCGTGTGGACTACTTCAGAGGCGGGAGATTTATGCCGCTCGGAGGACAACTGTCAATCCCGACAGTCCCGGTGAGACCAGGAGTCGTCAGTCCCGGTGCGACCAGGAGCTGCACAGACACCGTCTAAGACCGGAGGTGAAGACCGCGCAAGCCGCGAGGTATTGTCGCCGAGCCAGCCTCGGGACAATGTATGATTCCACAAACCATCCTTTCCTATTGTATAGACGTTGACACGTTTCCTTGTTCTGGGTTTGGGAGGAGAAATTTTTTGTTTCCACTGCCTTCTCTGCCTCCAATAAAACCCAACAGCTATCACCCTTAATTAGGGTTACTTTCATACTTTAGATTAGGATTACACTTAGCATTGCCCTAACTTAGAGTTAAGATTCATCAATCTTCTTGATTAGGGTTTCATGATCTTCTTTATCATGGATCATTCCCTACAATTCATATTTTATTCACATTGAATATGTTGAGGCTTAACCATCACATGATTATCATACATGTATGGATTCCTCTCTCTCTCACTCATCCTTTCTAGAATGTTGACTATGTCAAACTTGATTAGATTAGGTTAACCAATTCTTCAATTAAGTACATTCAATAAGGATAGACATAGTATATTGAAGTATTGCTTATTTAAGCTTCAAGGATTAACTCACCTAAGGTTACCAATCACTTGGTACCTTAAAGGTACAACTCTAGTGGTTTCCCTTGATATAAATCATTAATAATTATAGGGTCAATTGATCCTTCATCACATTGAGTTATCAATTGATTTGATCATATCGAGTCATCAAACGATCTTGACCCCTTTGATCTCTAAACGGTTTGAAACCGTTTGGGCAATTGCCTTTAAAACCGAATGGCTTGGGTCTCCAAACGGTTTGAGACCGTTTGGACCCAAACGGTCTTGAGACCGTTTGGACCCAAATGGTCTTCAGACCGTTTGGTCCAAACCCTCTCAAAACCTAATGGACCAAAAAGGTCTTTCAACACTTACACGATTCATGATTTCAATGGATGAACCGATTATCAATTGAATCCTTGATTTCTTTGTCACTTGAACTATTGAATCAACCTTCAATCAGACCATCAATTAGGGTTTTGAACCCAATTGATCTAGAAATTCTACTCCAGAAACCTTCAATTAGGGCTTTGAATCGAGTAGCCATCAATGATCAACATTGTGGAATTGATTCCATTGCAACTAATGAATCATCATCAAATTTTTGATATGACCTGACCCCAAACGGTCTTGAGGTCGTTTGGATGACCTCCAAACGGTCTTGAGACCGTTTGCCCCATTCCATCCTTGAAATTTGTGGAATTCAATTAGGGTTTGGGTCATTGGATTGATCATCAAATCAGCAATTGATTGCATTTCAATTTGGTATCTTTGGACCTTCAAATACTCAACCATACTTAACCCTAGACCTCCAAACGGTCTTGAGACCGTTTGGGCTAAGCAACCCAAAAATCTCAATCAATCAATTGAATTTCAGCACTTAACCCGATTAGGGTTTACTAATTGATTTATCCTCAACTGATGAACCCTTTGGAATTAATCAATCAAAATTGATGGGTCATTAACCATCAACATTAGCATCAAATTTCCCAAACGGTCAACCATGGTCAACTCTCTCAAACGGTTTGAAACCGTTTAGCTTCAAACGGTTTGATGAAACTGTTTGCTTTCAAACGGTTTTGTTGAAACCGAATGAACAACTTGTTGAAACCAATTGGAATGTAATTTTCTTTGGGAAAAGTGCCCAAGATGATGTCATCATCATCTACCTTCGTCCCTGTAGTTCTTAGTACTTCTGATTTCATGGAATTACCCATTTCAACAAGCAATTAATCAAGAATTAGAAGGAATCATTATAATTGCAAGATTGCTAGTTGAATAATAATGAAAATGGGTTCAAGTTATATAACCCACCTCCAATTGAGCTCCAAAGCTTCAAGCTCACGTCAACAATGGTGGATGCAACTTCTTTCACTATCCCAAGGCTCGTCCTCAAGCTTTGAGTGAAAAGGAATGGTTAGAATAGAAGAGGGGATCGAGATAAGAAGGAATCATGCATTGTTTTGTGATTTCCACCATGAAATCAAGGTGAATGAAGGTCAAGAAGCTTACTAACAGGTTGGGGGTCGTACTCCTAATGCTCCAAGCTCCCTTGGTCATTTTTACAAGCAAGAAGTGAAAGTGGATTCGAGATTACCCTTTCACCTCATGGATAAAGGAGCATATATATGAATTTTATTGAAAATTCATTTAAGAGAGAGAAAGTAGGAATTATCTCCTCCATTTCCTTGCCACTTGCCCCCTTTCCTTCCTTACATACGAGGATACCTTCCTTGCCTCTTATTCCTCTCAATTATCCATGTTTTAAAGAAAAGCAAATTAATCACCTTAATTCATTTAATAATAATATCCCTAAGTTAGTGGATATTACTTTCCTTTATTTTAATGTGAGTGAGTTATCCATTCCTTTGGATATTTTCGTGCCTTTGCAAGGCACAAGGACGTCCACCTATATGGATTTCAACCCACATAATTTTGGTTGGAGAGCACTTTAATTAATATATTTATTTTTGCATTAAATTGAAGTAAAGTTCCAATTATGCTTAAATCTTGATTATTTTAATATCAAGATTCTCTCTCCTACAAAGTGATACAAATGAGACGCCCCTCTCATTTTCTTTTCTCTACATAATGCCAAGAAACCTTAGGGACTATTTTGAAGTGGTAATTTGCATATTGAACCCTAGGTTTTGGGTAAATTGCATTTTATACCAAAACTAGGTTTTAATGCACAAACATTGCTTTATCAGCTCTTTCTTGGTACTCAAGCTTTTCCCAAGCCGTACCTGTGCATCATCTTCATTATCATGATGCTTCAACACATGAGGAACATTTAATCATGTAACATTTGCAAGTTAACCCCTCAACTTGGGTAATTTGCACTTTAGTCCAAAACAAGCAAACATTGCTTCAACATTATTCAAACAAGACCAAAATTGAAACATAAGTTCCTCTTGAGCCTTAATTACTTTTCACAAGATAAAATTAAGGATCTAATTAACTTGCTTAAGCAAAACTTCCAGGGTTAAGGCATAACCTAGGTCAGGGATGTTACAGTTTGCATGTCCATATGTACAATATATACTTTTTTACATCCAACGGTCAGCCTGAAATTCAATATAGAGCGTCAAAAAGTATTTTGTTGTTGTGAATGATTTACAAATCGGACGGTGATAAAATTTTGTAGGAAGGTAAATATTAAGGTATACTTGTAATCTATATGGTTGGATTATGAAAAATTGATCTATGTGGAGAGTTATTCAAATGCCTCTCATGCTCTCACCAAGATCTGTTTCTCACTGGATCGTTGTCCTATATATATATATATGTATATGTACATATACATATATATATATATATATGTATATATATATATATATGTACATATACATATATAATCCCATATAATGTATATATATACATATATGTACATATACATATATAATCCCATATAATGTATATATGAATACATATATGTACATGTATATAGTCATATATACAGATTGACATATACATACATGTATATAGTATACAGACAGATTTCTATTTTATACTATACAGATTTACAAATATAACTATACAGATTTACATATATATATATATTTGAAATACATATAGATATACTATATATATATATATATATATATATATATATATATGTACATATACATATATATGTACATATACATATATATGTACATATACATATATATGTACATATACATATATATGTACATATAATGTATATATACATATATGTACATATACATATATAATCCCATATAATGTATATATGAATACATATATGTACATGTATATAGTCATATATACAGATTGACATATACATACATGTATATAGTATACAGACAGATTTCTATTTTATACTATACAGATTTACAAATATAACTATACAGATTTACATATATATATATTTGAAATACATATAGATATACTATTACTATATAGACAGATTTCTATTTTGTACTATATGTGTATAACAATACTGATTTACATATATATGAAACAGAAATATATATATATATATATATATATATATATATATATATATATATATAGAGAGAGAGAGAGAGAGAGAGAGAGAGAGAGAGGCTAGAATATACTCGAGTGTATTCGGAGCAGAATACACTCAAGTAGTTTTTCATGATGCAATATTTTTTTTCAAAAATTTAATCCGTTGATCTTCTTAAACATCTTGTGAATACCTCATACGCAAAATTTGAGCACATTTGGACATTATAGGTCATGTTATAAAGACCGCAAAAATTATGCATTTCAAATTAGTTTCGCGCGCCTATTTTGTTGCCCTTGGATGAGTGACTTACACTCATCCAAACGGGCTCAAAATTTGTATGTAGCCTAGTTATAGTATGACGGTGAAGATCAATGGTTTACATTTTGCAAAAAATAGTCTTGATATGCAAACACACTTAAGTGTATTCGTGCGATCTGTACACTCAGAGTGTATTCTAGCCTGACTCTCTCTCTCTCTCTCTCTGTATATATATATATATATATATATATATATATATATATACACACACACACACACATATACTATTATAAATATACATGTATATATAAATACATATCTATACATACAAACATAGTTATAAGTATACACATGCATATATATACACATACACAGGAGTATGTGTACATACAACAACATAAAATGATAAAAGCAGTACCGTTTCCATAGTTATCAACAAACAAAGATACACATATAGATATGCACACACACACACACACACACACACACACACATATATATATATATATATATATAGAGAGAGAGAGAGAGTCAGGCTAGAATACACTCGAGTGTACAGATCGCACGGATACACTCAAGTGTGTTTGCATATCAAGACTATTTTTTACAAGATGTAAACCATTGATCTTCATTGTCATACTATAATTAGGTTACACACAAATTTTGAGTCCATTTGGATGAGTGTAAGTCACTTATCTGAGGGCAACAAAATCGACGCACGAAACAAATTTGAAATGCATAATTTTTGCGGTCTTTATAACATGACCTATAAATGTCCAAATGTGCTCAAATTTTTTATATGAGTTATTCACAAGATGATTAAGAAGATCAACGGATTAGATTAAAAAAAATATTGCATCATGAAAAACTACTTGAGTGTATTTTGCTCCGAATACACTCGAGTGTATTCTAGCCTGACTCTCTCTCTCTCTCTCTCTCTATATATATATATATATATATACAATTTTGGGTTAATTTGGTCTCTATTAAGCCCAAAATAGGATAATATAGCCTTTTTTTAGACAGAATCTGAGGCTTACACCTCACAAATACCTCCAACGCCTCGATATGCCTCACATAAACTGAGGCACACGCCTCTCACTGGCAGACTGAGGCTTAAGCCTCGAGGCGTACCGGAGACCGCCTCGCCTCGAGGCATACACCTCTTAAGCCTCGAGGTGCGTTTTTTAAAACCATGGCTGCGACTAGCAGTGGCGGCGGCCAGGGCCACGACGCAGTGAGGAGAAGAGAGGGAGGGAGGGAGGCGGCGCAAGGAAGGGTGGAGGGTGGCGACACGGGGAGAAGGAGAGGGGAGGGGTCGGAACTGACGGCGTGAGACGGGTTACGTAACCCGCTCTGATACCATCTTACGAGGGTTTTTGGGAATCGTTGATAACACAATGTGTGTCCCCTCATATTTATATAAAAAAAGATAAGAGAAAAATTACATGTAGGTCCACATAGAATAAAGGAATAATAAGAGAAATATAAAGGACTAAATAAGACTAATATTTAACAAGTAAAAAGAAACTGGAAGCAAATTGGACAACAACCAGGTTATCATATTTCAACTATATACAACCAACTTTTAGGAAGCACAATTTCTCCAGAGAATGTCTCATCCACATCAAATCACTTGTACAAAGTGCCATTATGGTATATTTAGACTCCTTGCTAGATCTTACTACAACTGTGTCTTCTTGCTCTTCCATGATACTATGTTACCATCCACAAATACACAATAACAGTGACAGGTCACCTTTTAACACTAAATATTGTCTATTTTGTATCAAAATACCCTAAAACCTTCATATGATTGTGTTTTTTATACAAGATACGTTTTTATAGGAGTTCGTTCCATGTAGTCCATTATACGCATGATAGCTTCAAGAAGACCAGAACAAGGTTTTTCCATAAACTGACTAACATACTGGTGGAAATGAAATGTATAGTCTATCACTTTTAGTTAGTTCAACTTTCCAACTAGTCTCTCAACATATCATCTAAAGAAAACAGTTTGACTTTAGGGTCCATAAGGGTATCTTCTGGTTTAACTCCTAACATACATGTTTCTTCAAATAGGTTCAGAATATACTTCTAGATGACGATCTTAAAATCTCTAGGGGGTGAATAGAGCAAAACCGATATTATACAACTTAAAACACAAGGAAGGTTACTTGCAACTTGTTTAAAGAATATATGTAGTGGAAAGTACAGTAATCGTCATGTTAAGCAACCACACAAGACACAAGACGTATAGTGGTTCTGGCTTGAAATACCATAGCTCCGCTACCTAGTTGTTGCAATCAGGTTTCTTATTCTGTAATTTTGTTTAGCTTTTTCTAGACTGACACAAATTACAGACACCGTTGTCTTTTGTGGATGGAGACCAATCTCCTTTTCAGCTTAAGGCTAACTGTCGCCCTCTTTGGAAGACGTTGGAAGACTATCCTCTTTGAAGAAGATCCAATTTACCTCCACCATCTAGAAGAAATAGCTCCAAAGTGCTTCATCACAGCCTTCTCGAGAGAAGTAGCTCCGAAGCAAAGAACAAAACAGTGAATAAAAAGGAAGAAAGAGAGCATAACACAATTCTTACAAGATATACAACTAACTGTAGCACTAATAACAAGTGATGAGCAACTAAACATGGGTTTATGCAAGGCTATATGTGATGACGTAGGTCACTAGAACTAGACTAAATTTATGTTAGCTTGGAGTAAGCTGAAGATAGCAAGGTGATGTTCTAAGCTTAAGTTGATAGCATGTAGTTGGATTGCTCAAGTGTGCTTCAAGTGTCCTTCTGACACTCCTATATATAAGAAATACTTAAAAATAGCTAAGATAGCTTTTGGGAGTGTTTCAGACGAGTTTAGTGGGAAGCTAGTTGTTATAGGATAGCCAGTAGGAATGAAATGGCTAATGGCACACTAGCTGAAAGTATTGCAGAACTGTTGTCGGTCAAATTAAAATTCAACTGAGTTGCATCTTAATCGAACTACAATTTGCTCGGAAACAATCTTGACCTTCATTGGTCTAACAATTATGTCCTGGTCAAATGAAAGTTTTGACTAACACACATTTATCGAATTAGAATTCGATCGAAAAGCAATTTGTCCTAAAAGTCCTAAATTTAGGAAAATGACTCAAGTAATTTTTGAACAATCTACCAACCGAATGGGTGTATACAAGCATAAAACTTGTTTTAGGATGGTTTCGGTACGTTATCACTTGTTCTTACATCATTCCTATTGAATTGTATAATCAAACATGTACAAGTTATCAATTCTAAGTACGACTTGATTTACAAGCGTCTAAACACATAAAAGTACATTCTTTATGTTGGATCTTGTCTAAGTTTTTGATCACCTAAAACACTTAATGTGCAAATTAGTAACGTGGATGAAAATATTTGTTATCATCAAAATTAAAGTGTGACATATCTATAAAATCAACAATCTCCCTTTTTTGATGATGAAAAATTTAAGATAGCTGAAAGTTTCCCATTAGTAACACAAATGGAAAATATTTTATGATAAATTTAAGATAAACAAAGAATAGCTTTCATACATTTGAGTTTCTATATAAAGTAAATTTATCTCATGTACTTTTCTCCCCGATTATCGAAGTCAAAAAAGTAAGCTTATTTACCAAACTCCCCCACAAGGAGTTACTCTCCCTCAACAAAATAGTCATATGGAGAGGCAACCACATACCCAAGAAACGGGACATATACCAATTGAAAGTATTAACTAAAATGTCACAACATATAATACAAAAAGTCACAATAAGATCAATAAACAACAAAAAATGTGTCAATATCAATAGAGGAATGTTATATTTGGACATATCAATAGAAACGGGACATATACCAATAGAAAGTATTAACACTAGAAACTCGTATATTTGGAGTAAAATTACCAAAAAGAAAAACGTTATATGCAATATTTTGGAAGAGCTTTAAATCAACTAAACTGTCCCTTGGTCGAATTACATCTCGACCAAGGCACTCTGCTGAAGTTTTTTATTCCAACAATGGTATGAACTCCGCAAAACAGCCATTTAGATATATCAACTGATAACTAACATACTAAGAGCAAGGTTTTGAAACCCGATCGGAGGTCGACCCGACACAACTTCCGGGTCAGGGGTCTATGATTCAACCATCGATCAACCTGATTGACCTGATGACGTCAATATAACTCCATATATATAGAATAATATATATAAACACATGTATATGCACACGTATCTATCGTGACCTATGAAGCATGGATACTCCAAAACAGGTGCCGTACCCGTATCCGATACGTATTGGATACCAATACTCCATGGATACTCCTGGATACGTATCGGATACTCCTAATACGTATCCTGCCGTATCCGGGCAGTAAAAACTAGAAAAAAAAATCTGGGCATGACATTGCTTGATTAGCATTTGACACCAGCTCATGTCTCAACCCTCTCTGCTAAGTAGTAGCTTGCAGCAAGGCTGTCATAGTTGCTTCCTTGAAGTAGTTCAAGGTTAGTCACCATTCCTCTTGCTAAATGCCAATCTTCCTTCTTCTCTTTATTGTTTCTACCTCCTATATTTTTTGGGATTTCACATTTTAAAGAACTTCAATATGTAATATGGATTTTTGTCTGTTCTTTATTGCTAACCAATTCATTCACCTTTACATGGTACTTCCGGATGCTTTTCCTGCTGAGGTGCAAGTTTTATGCACGTTGATGTCCTCCATATTCTATGAAAGGCTTCAATTTAGTATTGTTGGGTTAACATGCCTCTTGTTTTGGTGACTAAATCCATTGTGATTCATTCTGGATTTCTATCTAGACAATATCTATTTCATCTCCTTTGAAGATAATTGTTACATTATATATTTCCTATTTTATATAGCCTATTATTTGTTTTGTTATTTTCCTTTATTTATGGACCTCTATGTAAATCTCTTAGTATTATATATATGAGGGTGCACACATTGTGCAACCCTGAGCTTTCTGGAATTCCTGACTCTGTCACATGGTATCAGAGCAGGTTCAACCCTAGCCGTCTTTGCCTCCCTCCCTCCCTTCTCTCCCCCCCGCCGCCCGTCTGCCGGCAGCAAGCCGCCCGCCCGCCGCCGTCTGCGGTCTGTCCGCCCGCGCGCACTGCCCGTGCGCCGGCCGGCAGCAGCCGCAGCCGCAGCCGCAGCCGCAGCCGCCGCTGGCGTAGCCAGGGCAGCCGCAGCGCCGGCAGGCCGCAGGCCCCACCGCGGGGGTCCTGTTTGCCTAGCCGTGCCAACCGGAGCAACAACTCCCTCTCCGTGGTTTCGTCTTGCCTCCTGGCTTGGTGCACCGCTAGTGCTTGAGCAACCTTGGTTGTTGTTCGCACAGGGGGTCGTCTTCTACGGGACCACTGAGCCACTTGTAGATCTGGACTAGTTCCGTCTTCAGGGGGAGATCGGCGCGTTGTTCGTCTGAGGGACCCCTTCGGCTCGTGTTCGTTTGTGCCTGCTTGCCCGTGTAGGCTTCGGCCTCCGGGTTTTCTGCTACGCTTAGGCGTAGTTTGTATGTGAGAGGTCCACGGTGATTTACTTCTGCCTGCCTGACGGCGTAGTCCGTCTTTTACCTGTGCCTACTCTTGCCTGTACCTGCCTTCCTGCCTGCCCTCATGGCGTCTTCTGGTGATGACATCTGGAGAGACTCGCGTCGTCAAGTCACTACTGTTAAACTTGACGGGCGCAACTACCAGCTGTGGGTGTGCTCCTTTGTGATATTTGCCAAATTGCAAGGGAAGTACTCTCACCTGACTCGTACTGGTCCGCCTCAGCCTGTAGAGGGGGCGGATGCAAAGGACGTCAAAGCTTTTGATGACTGGGTTTGTGATGACTCGACTGTTATGACATGGATTCTCAACAGCACAGTTGAGAAGATCAGTGTCACTCTTCTTCGGCTGCCTACGGCGAAGCAGATGTGGGATCAGCTTGCCGGTACCTACTCTCATAGTCAGAATCCCAAGGTCTTTGATATCACCAAACAACTGGGGCGCCTGCAGTTTACGGGATCTGACATATCAGACTACTTCTCCACCTTCACTGGCCTGTGGGGTGAGCTGGAGACTTATCACCCACTGTCTACTGATTTAGCGACTATGCAAAAACAGCGGGCGGAACTTCAACTGATTCAGTTTTTGAGTGGTCTACCCGAGTCCTATACTGGTGTGGTAGATCAAATCTTGGCGAGTGATCCTCTTCCTACTTTGCAGACTGCCTATCAGCGTCTCCAGCGACTCCCGTCCTCGACACCGTCTCCGCCTCCTGCTGCTTTGGCTGCTTGGGGCGGGCGTGGTCGTGGCCGTGGCCGTGGTCGCTCCAATGATGGCCGTCCTCCCCTGGGTGCAGGCCGGGGACGTGGACCTGGTGCTGGACGAGGAGCTCCTCCTACCGCCCCACCTTCTGCTGCTGCGCGTCCTCAGCAAGGACAACGCCTGTGTACTTTCTGTGGACGGTCTAACCATATTGAAGAAAAATGCTGGGAAAAGTATGGTAAGCCGGCGTGGGCCAATGCTGCTGCAGATTCCTCCTCTACTGTGTCTGAGGGTGGTACTCAGACACCTGCACCAGAGCCTGCGGGGGCCACCGCAGACTACATTCGTGCCGAGGTTGAGCGTCTTCTTCTTGAGCGTGCTGGGTCTTCTCCTGCTGCGTCTACTAGCGGAGCACATGCTGCCTTTTCTGGTTATGATACAGCATTCCTGAGCTCCTCCTCACCTTCTACTTCTGGTAATACCAAATGGGTGATAGATTCTGGTGCATCTACACATATTTCTGGAAATAGATCTTTGTTTAAACATATATCTGCACCTGCCCGACATTCTTCTGTTATGCTTGCTGATGGCTCCAAGTCTTCGGTCCTTGGAGTCGGTGATATTGTTTCTCACTTTCGCCTCAAATCTGCCTTATATGTGCCCCGATTTCCTCTGAACTTATTATCGGTCAGCAAAATTTTACGGAGTTTAAAATGTAGCCTGACATTTGTTCCTGGTTCATGCGTTTTTCAGGACCTTCACATGAGGACGAAGATTGGTGGGGGGTATGAAGGTGCTGATGGGCTATATTACTTGGACCAGTTACCTCGATCAGAGAAAGCTGCTGTGATATCTGCATTATCTGCTTCTGTTTCTGCTCTACAGTGGCACTACAGGCTGGGCCATCCCTCGTCAGAGAAGCTGCGTAGTTTAGTTTCTGATATTGGCAGTTGTCATTTTCAGTGTGAATCATGTCAGTTAGGAAAACAAACTCGTACTGTGTATCCTAGACGTAGTACTGTGAGCAGTAAAAACATTTTTGATTTAGTCCACTCTGATGTATGGGGTCCATGCCATGTACCAAGCTTGTCTGGTTACAAGTATTTCATTCTTTTTATTGATGATTTCTCTAGGACTACTTGGTTGTTTCTGTTAAAAAGTAGGTCCGAAGTGCTGTCTACTATCAAATACTTCTTTGCTGAAATAAAAACGCAGTTTGGCTTGCCTATTAAAGTTTTTCGCACTGATAATGCTTTAGAGTTTGTTAAACAAGATGTGGCTGTTTTCTGTAAATCTTTGGGTACAATTCACCAAACTTCGTGTGTATATACTCCACAACAAAATGGTGCTGCTGAGCGGAAGAATAGACACTTATTAGAAGTTACCGGGACGATAATGATGCATTCTCATGTGCCCCACTCTTATTGGCCTGAGGCTATCTTGACTGCGTGTTTTTTGATTAATAGGATGCCATCGTCTGTTATTGGAAATAAGATTCCCATACAGGTTTTGCACCCTGACACCTCCTTGTTTACTGTGCCTCCTAGAATTTTTGGGTGTACTTGCTTTGTTCGATTGCTTGGACCCACTTCTGATAAGTTATCTCCTCGAGCTGCTAAATGCATTTTTCTGGGCTATTCTCGAACTCAGAAGGGTTACAGATGTTACAATCCCAGCACCCGGAAGTGGTTTACCAGTAGTGATGTTGTCTTTTTTGAAGATACACCGTATTATTCTTCGGCAGGAGATAGTTTGCAGACAGACATTCTGGCTCCTCCTTTACCTGTTATTTCTGACTGTATGCCTGACAGTACTGATACTGTGATTACTGAAAAGCAAGATCCTCCTCTTATTGTTTATCAACGCAGGAATAAAGCACCTTCCACACAAGTACCCCCCCAAGACAACCAATCTTCTCCTCTAGAAGGTTCTGCTGCACCTGAGGTACACTCTGATCTTGACATACCTATTGCACTCCGTAAGGGTACTCGTTCTTGCACTTCTCATAGCATTGCTTAGTGTGTGTCTACTGCTCACCTGCATACTCATTCTAGCAATTTTGTATCTGCTTTATCTGCTGTGGCTGTCCCTAAGAATATTCAGGATGCTTTGAAAAGTACGGCTTGGACATCTGCTGTGAATGAAGAGATGATTGCTCTTACTGACAGAGACACTTGGGAGCTGGTGGATCCACCTCCTCAGTGTAAGCCTGTAGGCTGTAGGTGGGTATATGCTGTCAAATATCAACCTGATGGTACGGTTGACAGGTTGAAGGCACGACTAGTTGCAAAGGGCTATACTCAGACATATGGCATTGATTACTTTGAGACTTTTTCTCCTGTTGCTCGCCTTAACTCTGTCAGGATTCTTTTATCTGTTGCTGTGAATCTAAACTGGCCTCTTCTGCAGCTTGATGTGAAGAATGCTTTTCTGTATGGTGACTTACAGGAAGAGGTGTATATGGAGCAACCTCCTGGGTTTGTTGCTCAGGGGGAGTCTCACAAAGTCTGCAGACTTAAGAAGTCTATCTATGGACTCAAACAGAGTCCTCGTGCCTGGTTTGATAAGTTGAGCAGGATCATGATTGATTTTGGCTTTCTGAGGTCACAAGTTGACCATTCTGTATTCACTAAAAAGACTTCAGCAGGTATTACTGTTCTGATTGTATATGTTGATGACATTATTATTTCTGGCAGCGACACTCTTGGTATTCAGGCTACCAAAGATCATATGGGCAAGCACTTTGCTACCAAAGATCTAGGCAGACTTCGGTACTTTCTTGGCATAGAGGTCTCTAGAAACTCTAATGCCTTAGTTCTTTTGCAGAGAAAGTATGTTCTTGATATTCTGCAGGAGACTGGTATGCTTGGAGCAAGACCTGCGGATACTCCTCTTGATCCCAATGTCAATTGGGATGATGATTCCTCTGCTATGTTTGCTGATCATAAAAAATTCAAGAGGTTGATTGGTAAATTGATCTATTTGATGGTTACTTGCCCTGATATTGCTACTGCAGTAGGTCTTCTTAGCAGGTACCTCGACAAACCCAAACAGTGTCACTGGGATGCTGCTTGTCAAGTTTTGAGATACTTAAAAAAGTCGCCTGGCAAGGGACTTCATTATAAAAAGAATGGGCACTGTGTTCTTGAAGGGTATTCTGATTCTGATTATGCAGGAAGCAAAGTTGATAGAAAATCTACTTCTGGTTACTGTACCTTTGTAGGAGGCAATTTTGTCACATGGAGAAGCAAGAAATAGAATGTCGTGGCCAGATCTAGTGCTGAAGCTGAGTACAGGGCCATGGCCCATACTGCCTGTGAGTTGCTGTGGGTGCGTTCTCTTCTGAAAGAATTTGGGATTGAGTCTTCGTCTGCCATTCCTATGCATTGTGATAATAGAGCTGCCATTTTCATTGCAAATAATCTGGTCTATCATGAACACACCAAACACATTGAAGTTGACTGCCACTTTATCAGAGAATCGATTCTTGCTGGCAAAATATGCACTCCATTCACAAGGTCTGAAGATCAAGTTGCTGATATCTTCACCAAGCTCTTGGCGAAGAAACAGTTCTGCACGCTGTTGGACAAGTTGGGCATGATTGACATCTATGCTCCAACTTGAGGGGGAGTGTTGCATTATATATTTCCTGTTTTATATAGCCTGTTATTTGTTTTGTTATTTTCCTTTATTTATGGACCTCTCTGTAAATCTCTCAGTATTATATATATGAGAGTGCACACATTGTGCAACCCTGGGCTTTCTGGAATTCCTGACTCTGTCATAATAATCATTGCATCCCTATCCTTATGTCTCCCCCTATGAAGCACCGATACTCCAAAATAGGTGTCCTACTAGTATTGAATACATATTTGATACTAATACTCCCTAGATAAACCGTTTCATGTTCCGCTTCGGGTTTTTGGTTGTACATCCTTCGTTCATAACTTTGATCCCAAACAAGACAAACTCTCTCCTAGGTCTTTGAAAACCTTGTTTCTTGGATACTCTGGTACGAGTAAAGGTTACAAGTGTTATTGCCCGAGTTTGCGTCGTATGTTTGTTTCTAAGGATGTCACCTTTCATGAAACCAGTCCATATTTTGCAAATTCTATGAGCAAGGGGGAGCAATTGAGTGAGGGAGTGCCACCCACACATGTGCCAAGTGAGGGAGTGCCACCTATCATTGTTGAGGAGATACCACATGATCCACCTATCATTCAGCCATATAACCAGGTTTATCACAGGCGAGGTAGACAGGATCCAGATGAGGCAGCGACACAAGTCCATGAGCCTCCTCCGTCTTCTTCTACTCACGAGATTCCTGCAGAGGCTTCTGACCTTGATCTTCCTATTGTTGTCCGGAAAGGTACACGTTCATGTACTATTAGACATCCCATATCAAATGTATGTTGTTTGTCGCACTTATCTACACAGGCTCGTGCATTTGCTGTTGGGATGGACTCCATTACGATACTAAGAAATCACTTAGATGCTCTGAAGGACAGTGGTTGGCAGCAGGCAATGCAGGTGGAATTCTCTGCTCTGATTGACAATGGCACATGGGATCTTGTTTCTTTACCTGAGGGGAAGACAGTTGTGGGCTGTAGATGGGTTTTCACAGTCAAACACAACCCTGATGGATCTATTGAGCGGTTGAAGGCCAGATTGGTAGCAAAAGGCTACACACAGACATATGGAGTGGACTTCTTTGAGACCTTTTCTCCAGTTGCTCGTCTCAATTCTGTGCGGATCCTTATATCCCTAGCTACTACATTTGACTGGCCTATTTTCCAGCTGGATGTCAAGAACGCCTTTCTTCATGGAGATCTTCAAGAAGAAGTGTACATGGAGCAACCACCAGGTTTTGTTGCTCAGGGGGAGTGTCAGAAAGTCTGCAAATTGAAGAAGGTTATCTATGGGCTAAAGCAATCTCCTCGAGCTTGGTTTGACAAGTTCAGTGATGTTGTTTTACAGATGGGCTTCTCTCGTTCCATGACTGATCACTCTCTATTTTATTCAAACTCTTCTTGTGGGTCAATCATTATTGTTGTCTATGTTGATGATATTGTGATTACTGGCAGCGATTCTACAGGCATATCACGTGTGAAGGAAGAATTACAACGACACTTTCACACAAAGGACCTGGGGAAACTGAGATATTTTCTAGGGATTGAGGTTCTTAGATCCCATGCAGGTATAAATCTATCCCAGAGGAAGTATGTGCTTGACTTGCTACAGGAAACAGGTATGACTGATTCTAAGCCAGTATCCACTCCTATGGATTATCACATCAAGGAGATGGACGATGATACTGCATATTCAGATCCAGGACATTACAGGAGAGTAGTTGGGAAGTTAATCTACCTAACTGTCACAAGACCTGATATTTCTTTTGCTGTTGGAGTAGTGAGTCAACATATGTGCACACCACGACAGTCACACTGGACAGCTGTATGCAGGATTCTGAGATATCTGAAAAGTGCTCCTGGAAAGGGGATCACTTATTATAAACCAAAGAGTCCTCCATCTTCTTTGACTCTCACAGGTTATGTAGATGCAGATTGGGCGGGTAATCAAGCTGATAGAAGATCCACATCTGGCTACTGCACTTTTCTTGGTGATCATCTGATCACTTGGAAAAGCAAGAAACAACAAGTGGTAGCACGGTCTAGTACTGAAGCTGAGTACCGTGCTATGGCACATGCATGCTGTGAACTACAATGGATCAAATTTGTCTTATCTGAACTGAAGATTTTGATTCAAACTCCCATGATTCTCAAGTGTGACAATCAATCTGCTATACATATTGCCAGGAATCCTGTCTTCCATGAGCGCACAAAGCATATAGAAGTTGACTGTCATTTCATCAGAGATCAGATAAAGAATGGCAATGTTGTGACACCATATGTCAAGTCTGAAGATCAACTAGCTGATATCTTGACAAAGCCATTAGGTCCAGCAGTGTTCCAGAATTTATGTGGCAAGCTGGGCATCCACAATGTATACACTCCAGCTTGAGGGGGAGTGTTAATATATCTTTCCTTTATGTTTATTTCATATTTCATATTACTGTTGTACCTACATGTAATTTTCCCTTTACTATAAATAAGAGAGGAGAACCCTATTGGGTTTCTCACGTTGCCTAGTGCAACACACAGATCCAGTCTCCCTTACGTTAACAGTAACAAAAATGAGGATGGTAAGGGAAAACTGCTACTGGAACAATTAAGTTATTTGAACCTAGATCGCCAACTTGAGATCATTAGCTCAACATTAAGTGTTCTACATAATCATGAGGCCTTGAGAATCCCAAGGTTCCCAACTCGAGAACACGTTGGCATGAGGGAAACTCCTCTTGGTATATTCTTCAATTGTTAATTTGAAAATTTGATTTTTTTGCTTATTTTCACCATGTGAGGGTGAGAGATGAACATCTTGAGACAAAGACCTTTGAGATTGGATAAAAGAGTGTTGTTTGTCATGTGAGGAGGGATTAGGGTATTGGGGAAGAATTGCTCACGAGAGCGGATGGGATACTTTGATTGATTGAATGAGCAGATCCTTGTTTTATTGGGTTGGATGATAGCAAACGCCATAAAATATTTTTTATAGGTTGCTCATGTTTTAGTTATCTTTTCCAGATTAACCAGCTATGTCGAAGTAACACTATTTTCATAGGTACAAAGTATTTCATACTCTAAAAACACACTATCTTATAATGTATCACACACACTAGCAGCAGCCAACTGGAAAGGTTGTGTGTGGGGTTGGCTGCCACTACAATAGTCTGTCTTACTGCTGGCTGCAGCTCATGATGTGCCACAACGGGCACAGGGTGTAGTAACAACTAGAGGGAGGCACCCTCAAGCACCGAACCCAGGGAATTCAATCACAATGTCGTCAGAACAGTGGATTGTCAATTGGGGGTAACTATGTAACCAGGAATCTGGGGAGGCACATAGAATGGTTATGAAGGGTCTCTACCTGCAAAGTAAATATAAAGAACATGGCTACCAAAACACAGAACTAGTGCAGTTTATTTCCGGATTGGATCTTACATCATAGTGAATTGTGTATGTACTAGGACAGATGCTAACTGAAACAAGTTATAAGCTCTGAGGAAATCATTTCAATGTTGTGTACACACTAAATGAGTAAATTCACTGCATACAAACTCTCATTGAGGTGTTGTTCTCTGTCTTAGGAGAATAACTCTAATATATGATTGTTTCTCTCTAACAAAAAACTTCATGCTTTGTCAATGCAGGAAGTCGATGCAATTATAATACCTTGACTTTTGATGGTGTGGATGTAATGGGTGAACGGCTAGCAAATGAAGTATGCTCTATAAATCTGTATTCCTCATTTCACAGATTACAGCTACCAAAAAATCTTTTCACTATGAATCATCACTCCTCACCCTATTGTTATCTATTATTTATGCAAACAATAAATCACTCCACTCCATTCTTTTGATTGTGGTGCTTATGACCTGTGTTGTTTCAGGTATTATTGGTGATTGGAAAACACCCACATCTAAAAAGGATCTCCTTTGTGGGCCATTCACTAGGAGGTTTGATAGCTAGATATGCAATAGCCAAGTTATATGATCCGGAAATATCAGAAGCTTGTTGCATATATGGTTCTAGTTCAGAAAAGGAGTGCATTGAAGAACATTCCAGAGGCAAAATTGCTGGATTACAACCCATAAATTTTATTACATTTGCTACCCCACACTTGGGAACAAGGTGGCATAGACAGGTTAGTATTATACAATGCCAAAGTCCTTGTCTAGGTTTTTTTCTTCTCTTATCATTGAGATGAAAGAGAATACCTGACAATTGGGAACTCGGATTACTTATTTTCATAGCCTATTGAGAATGAGGGGAATAGAGTGAGAGGACTACTTACCAGAAAATGATGGGACTACATTCTTTTTGAATGCTGCTCTTTCATAACTGTTATCTACTTCTATGAAAATATGAATAGACTGAGTTTGAATTGCGATGATACATGGAATTTACATAGGGTTTTTGCAGGTCCCAATTTTTTGTGGTGTTTACACGTTAGAAAAAATGGCTAGGATGACGTCTCCAGTCTTCGGAAGATCAGGGAGACATCTTTTCCTTTCTGATAAAGATGAGGGCAAACCTCCTCTTCTCTTTAGGATGGCAAATGACACTGAAGATCTTAAGTTTATGTAGGTCTCTTTGAATATATAATCTCTGTAGCTTGCAGTTTAGATAAAATTGAGTGCTACAATTTCTCTTCACAGATCTGCTCTGCGATCTTTCAGACGACGAGTGGCCTATGCAAATTCATGTTCAGATTGTATCCTTACTGAGAACAAATCAGAGTTACTATTTTCCTTTGATGTAGAAATACATGATCATTCTTTTTGAGTCAGCTTAACTCTTTGTAAGTTGTTGTTGGGTGGAAAACTTCTTCAATACGCCGTTCTCATGAGCTTCCCACAGTAATAGTCATACTTTCTTTTTTTAAATTTACTGTCCAATTTATGTTAATCA
The DNA here is from genome assembly GCA_963693085.1 of Alisma plantago-aquatica. Taxonomy (NCBI): domain Eukaryota; kingdom Viridiplantae; phylum Streptophyta; class Magnoliopsida; order Alismatales; family Alismataceae; genus Alisma; species Alisma plantago-aquatica. Next base: position 879,609,108 of record OY856414.1, on the reverse strand, counting down.
GTATACTTCACTTTTATCATTCCAGCGCGAACAACTGAAAAAAGATAGCAAATATCCACATGTCATGCATGTTGAATTTTCCAAAGCTATAGATTCTCACACAACACTGCATGGAAAGGAAGTAAGACACACCAATCTAGAAGGTTGGTATGTGTTTTGAATTATTTCAATCAGTCCATATTTTATGTGGATTATTATTTTTTATATACTATGATATACATGCCTAATTGGTCATGGTGGTGGGATCATTGGGATTTTTTACACAAGTGAGTGTTTTGAAAGGTGTGGGGGGAAACCCACTTGTGATGTTATATTAGATGGCGCACCCTGTCCTATATATAGGAGAAAGGGTGGAGACGTACAGACTTAGGACTCAAGGCAGGCTACATGGGCCTGGACACTTAAGCCCACTAACTAATTAACCTATTAACTAAATAGGCTAATAATATATTCTAACACTCCCCTTCAAGCTAGAGCATGGATGAAACTCATGTCCTAGCTTGGACTTATAAGACTTGACTAAACGATGAAGATAAAATTGTCACTCCCCATACAAAGAATGTCACTCCCCCTTAAACATTACTTCCTAACTAAAAAGATATGACGGTGCCTCTTTTGAGTTGAGATTTGCAGGATGGAAATGCTCGAGCTTTGAAGGTCTTGTAAAGTGCATCTGGAATGAAGAACATGGAATCCAAAACACCATAGCAAAATCTCACCACAGTTAAACTGGAGCAAACGATCCAAAGTACAACGACTACGCTATCTTCACCGGAGAGGAATGTGTGAGTGGAATAAAGGCACAATCAACACATCCCACATACATAACGCGACACGAACGTGGAGGCACAACGTCGATGTCGTGGTAGAGACATATTCAAATCATCTGAAAAGTGTAGCCAACTAGAATTGGCACAAAAGACCACAAACATGCATAACGTGGCACAAATACGAGCTAGACGAGGTGTTGATGGCTGGCATACTAGTTCCATAAGTCTGGGGCATGAATCTTGGGAGGCTTGATAGGAATTAAGGCACCATCAAGGAGAAGCCCAAGAAGATCAACAGAAGATGCACCTCGGAGAAGATGTAACGGATGTAGCTCAGTGAAGACAAATTTGGATGAATCCTTGCAGATACAAAATGCATATGCTGGAACATTTAAGAAATCTGATGAAGAAGCAACCATCTGTCTCATGGGAATGCCATGAGAATGATTAACTGAAACATCACCCTAACGAGGGTTTTCAGGAATCGTGGAGGACACTATGTGTGTCCCCTCATATATTTATATAAAAAGGTTAAGAGAACAATTACATGTAGGTCCACATAGAATAAAGAAATAACAAGAGAAATATAAAAGATTAAATAAGACTAATATTTAACACTCCCCCTCAAGTTGGAGCATAAATATCAATCATGCCCAACTTGTCTACGAGAGAGTAGAAGTGTTTCTTGGCCAGCAAGTTTGTAACGACATCAACAATCTGATCTTCTAAGCGAGTGAATGGAGTGCAGATACGACCAGTCAAGATAGCTTCTCTAATGAAATGACAGTTATAGAGATATGTGTTTTCTTGAGCGTCATGTGCTTAGCATGTGCTCCACTTATTCTATTTCTTATGTTGTTTAGTCCCATATGGGTTGCATCTTAACTAGTCTCTTTTTCCGTTTGCTATATAAGAGACTAATATGTACACTGTTTTATTCATTCAATAAACAACATTTCTCCACTCTACATGGTATCAAGAGCAGGCCTCCATTTTCTCCCACCCTAATTTCCCACCCATGACCTAACAACCCCCCCAGCCGCCGCCCCCCCCACCCACAGCAGCCCTCTGCCGCCCCTCTCCACCCCTGCCGCCGCTGCTTCCAGCAGCAGCCACCGCCAAACAACCACCACCACCAGCCTCCACCACCACCCCGTGCCCTCTCCTCCTCTCTTCCTCTATCCTATCTACCCATCCATACCCTCTTCCGTCATATTCTCCACCAAAAACAAGTTCTACACTCCTACGTAAGGCATGAACACTTTCTAATTTTTTTACGTCTACGACCGGACTTCCGTCAGTTCTTGTTTGGGTGTCCGCTGGCCATCTAAGTTGAGAGTCCTCTTTATTCGTGGGTATTTCTGCCTGCGCCTCATGGGGGAACGTTGAGTTTCTTCTCATGCAGGCGTAGGTTTCTATGCATATTCTGCCCGTTTTCGGGTTCTTCTGATCTGTTGCGTCAGATCCCTGCTACCTCTGCCCGTTTCGGGTTCTTCTGCTCTGCCCATTAAGGATTTCTACTGCTTCTGCGGCGTCGACGTCTGCTTCTGCTATGGCCTACTCTGAGCCCCCCAGATCTCTGTGTGTCACTACGGTGAAACTCGACGGCAGGTCCAACTACCATCTATGGTCAGCGTCGTTTGTTCTCTATGTCAAGGCACAGGGTCGATATCACCACCTTACGGCCAATCCTCCTGATGCTCCTACGGCGGATTCTGATGACAAGATTACACAAAGCTACATCCAGTGGTCCAAGGATGATTCAGGCGTCATGTCTTGGATCCTCAACAGCTCTGAGCCCCGGATCAGTCAATCTCTTCTCTGCCATCATGATGCCAAGGCGATGTGGGATCATTTGGCACATGTGTACTCACATCAAGAGAATCCAAAGCGGGTCTTCGAAATCTTCAAACAGCTCGCCAAGAAGGAGTTCTCCACTGACACATCTATTGACGATTTCTATAATCAATGTTCTGCTTTGTGGAATGAATATGAATTGTATCACCCTCTGACTGCTGATATCAAGATTGCCTAGAAACAAAGAAATGAACTTCAACTTGTGCATTTTCTGGCTGCCCTTCCTGCCTCCTTCTCGGGGGTTGTTGATCAAATTCTGTCAAGCGATCCACTACCCATTGTTCGCGATGTCCTCAAAAGAGTTCAGAGACTGCCTTCTCTGACTCCCACACCTGCTCCTGAGCATCCTGCACTAGTTGTGCGCTCTACTGACTCTAGTCGTGGTCGTGGCCGTGGTCGCGGTCGCGGTCGCGGTGGACGACCTCCTCCTTCTGGCGGCCGAGGATCTTCTACACCAGGTCGGGGTACTTCTCAAGGCCCACGTCACTGCAACTGGTGTGGTCGCGACAATCACACTGAGGACCGATGCTGGATCAAGCACGGTAAACCTGCTTGGGCTAACCAAACCGCTGATGATGCTGCCGTTACTGACTCTCCTGCTGAAATATCTCCTGCACCAACCAACACTGATTGGATACGCTCAGAGTTCGAGAAAATGTTTCAAGAACGCCTTGCACAGCTACCCTCTACATCGGGCTCATCTGCCATGCTCACCTCATCATCTTCTGGTAACAAACAGTGGTGCATCGACTCAGGTGCTTCCACTCATATGACTGGTGCTCTTCATTTATTTTCAAAACTTAGTACAACAACTCCGATATCATCTGTCACTGTTGCAAATTGATCTAAAACTGATGTTCACGGCACCGGCACAGTCCCTCTTTCACAAAAGCTACATCTAAATTCAGTTTTATACATTCCGAAATTTCCTGTTAATTTGCTTTCAGTAAGCAAAATGATTAAACAACTAAACTGCTCTGTCAAATTTGATCCCTCTGGTTGTATTGTGAAGGATATCCGCACGAAGACGAGGATTGGTTCGGGCCGTGAAGGACCTGATGGGTTGTACTACCTGGATGGACCACCTGCTCCGAAGGCGATGATCTCTACCTCTGTGACAGGTCTACAGTTGCATGTTAGGCTTGGACATCCATCTGTGGCAAAATTGAAGCATCTTTTTCCGCACTTATCAGGCGATCGTTTTTCCTGTGAAACCTGTGTTATGGGCAAACATTCTAGATCTGTCTTTCCTGCTAAAAAAGTTATTTCTTCTAAAGAAATTTTTGAATTAGTACATGCGGATATTTGGGGACCATGTTCTGTGCCCAGTCATTCTGGTGTGAAATACTTTCTGACTTTCATTGATGACTATTCTCGTACCACTTGGTTGTTTCTACTCAAAGGTCGAAATACTGTGTTAGATTGCATTCACACTTTCTTTGCTGAAATTAAAACACAATTTGGTCAATCTATTAAATCCCTTCGCACAGACAATGCCCTTGAATTTATGCAACAAGCTGTTACTTCTTTTTGTGTGTCCCAAGGAACTATCCACCAGACTACTTGCCCATACACCCCACAACAAAATGCCGTAGCGGAACGGAAGAACCGACACCTACTTGAGGTTGCTCGCACCCTCCTCATTCATTATAAAGTACCTCATTGTTTTTGGCCTGATGCTGTGTCCACCGCATGCTACCTTATCAATCGCATGCCATCTTCTGTTTTGAAAAATCAGGTTCTGTACGCCCTTTTATTTCCTGATAAACCTCTGTTCTCTGTGCCGCCTCGTATCTTTGGGTGTACATGTTTTGTGAAAAATCTTCGCCCCGGTCTCACCAAGTTAGATGCTCGTTATGTGAAGTGTGTGTTTTTAGGGTACTCTCGCACTCAGAAAGGTTACCGCTGTTTTGATCCAGTTACGAAACATTGGTATGTTAGTGCGGATGTGATATTCTTTGAACATATGCCCTATTACTCTGCTACCGGGGAACACTTGACTACTGATATTTTGGCTACCACTCCACTACCGTTGGTAGAAGATCTGCCTCCTGCTACTGTGCCTCAGGAACGCCCTCTACAAGTCTACAAGCGAAGATCGAAGCCCGTCACTGCCCCGGCCGAACCAACTCCTCCGTCTGCGGATGATCCACCACCGGCTGAGGTACTTTCTGACTTGGATATTCCTATTAGTTTACGGAAGGGTGTTCGTTCTTGTACTCAGCATCCTATTAGTCGCTTCTGCTCCTCTGACAATCTCAGTGATTCTGATATCTGTTGCAGTCAATAAAGACTGGCCTCTTTTCCAACTTGATGTGAAAAATGTTTTCTATATGGCGATCTACAGGAGGATGTCTACATGGAGCAACCCCCCGGATTTGTTGCTCAGGGGGAGTCTGCTTCAAAAATATGTAAACTTCGCAAGGCGATATATGGCTTAAAACAAAGCCCACGAGCATGGTTTGACAAACTCTGTAAAATCTTGCTTTCTTTCGGCTTTCGACGGTCGCAGGCTGGTCACTCTGTTTTCATACGAAAAACTACAGCAGGGCTTGTTATTCTCATTGTGTACGTTGATGACATTATCTTATCTGGCAGCGATAATGCAAGGATTCAAGCAACCAAAAACTATCTAGCACAACATTTTATCACTAAGGACCATGGTAAATTACGATACTTTCTGGGTATTGAGGTGGCTAGATCTTCCGCAGGATTGTGCCTATCACAACGAAAATATGTTCTGGATTTGTTGCGAGAGACAGGCATGTTAGGCTGCAAGCCAGCCAACACACCTCTGGATCCCAATATGGATTAGGACAGTGAATCTTCTCCCCCATATGCTGATCGACACCAGTTCAGAAGACTAGTAGGCAAACTTATCTACATGACTGTTACTCGAGCTGATTTAGCTGTTGTTGTTGGTTTTGTTAGTCGGTATCTTGATAAACCTCGACAATGTCACTGGGATGCTATCTGTCACATTCTTCGCTATCTCAAAAGTGCTCCTGGGAAAGGTCTATTATACAAGAAACATGGCCATTGTGATCTGTCTGGTTTTTCTGACTCTGATTATGCAGGAAGTAGATCTGATAGAAAATCCACATCTGGATATTGTACCTTTGTGGGGGGGCAATCTGGTTACATGGCGCAGTAAAAAGCAAACGGTTGTTGCACGATCTAGTGTTGAAGCAGAATATAGAGCGATGGCTCATACTACATGTGAGCTTCTATGGGTCCGCAGTCTTCTGAAGGAATTTGACATCTCTCCGTCTAGCCCCATCCCTATGTCCTGTGACAATAAGGCATCTATTTTTATTGCGAGCAACCCTACTTTTCATGAAAGAACCAAACATATTGAAGTCGACTGCCACTTTGTACGAGAGAAGGTTATGTCTGGACAGATCCACACTCCATATATCAGCACGGAGAAACAACTTGCAGATATCTTCACCAAGGTGCTACCCAAAAATCGCTTTCAGACGCTGATTGACAAGCTGGGCCTCTTCGACATCTACGCTCCAGCTTGAGGGGAAGTATTGAGATGTGTTTTCTTGAGCGTCATGTGCTTAGCATGTGCTCCACTTATTCTATTTCTTATGTTGTTTAGTCCCATATGGGTTGCATCTTAACTAGTCTCTTTTTCTGTTTGCTATATAAGAGACTAATATGTACACTGTTTTATTCATTCAATAAACAACATTTCTCCACTCTACAACAGTCAACTTTAATGTGCTTGGTCCGCTCATGATAAACAGGATTATTGGCAATAAAAATAGTTGCTTTATTATCGCAATGCATGGGTATAGGATCAGAAGAGCTCACACCAAAGTATTTTAGAAGAGACTTTACCCATCGAAGTTCACAAGCTGTGTGAGCCATGGCTCATTATTCGTCCTCAGCACTAGATCTAGCAACAACATTCGACTTCTTGCTCCTCCAGGTTACAAGATTGCCACCAAAAAATGTGTAGTAACCAGAAGTAGATTTTTTGTCGATCTTACTTCGAGCATAGTCAGAATCAGAATAGCATTCAATAGAGCAATGACCATGTTTCTTATAAAAAAGGCCTTTACCAGGAGATTTCTTCATATACCTCAGAATATGACATAGTGCTTCCCCGTGACACTGTCTAGGTTTGTCAAGATACCTACTAAAAAGACCAACTGCAGTAGAAATATTAGCTCTAGTAACAGCCAAATAGATTAGCTTTCCAACCAGTCTCCTATATCGTTTACTGTCAGGATACATGGGAGATTCATCATCATCCCAATTTACATTAGGATCTAGAGGAGTATCAGCAGTTCGAGCGCCAAGCATCCATGTCTCCTGCTGAAGATCTAGAACATACTTCCTTTGGGACAAAACAAGAGCATTAGAGGTCCTGGAGACTTCAATTCCCAGAAAATACCTTAGCTTTCCCAAATCTTTAGTGACAAAGTGCTTGCATAAATAGGCATTGGTAGCATGGATTTCAGAAAGATCAATGCCAGATAAAATAATATCATCAACATACACAATCAGAACAACTATACCAGAGGAAGTCTTCTTAATAAAGATAGAGTGATCAACATGAGATCTCAGGAAGCCATAAGTAGTCAAAATCTTGCTCAAGTTGTCAAACTAGGTATGTGGACTCTACTTGAGTCCATAAATAGACTTCTTGAGACAACAAACCTTATGTGACTCCCCCTGAGCAACAATCCCAGGTGGTTTCTCCATATAGACTTCCTCCTGGAGATCACCATAAAGAAAGGCATTCTTCACTCTCTAACTGGATAAGGGGTCAATCCAGGTTGATAGCAACAGAGAGAAGAACCCGCACAGAATTAAGCCTGACAACAGGAGAAAAAGTTTCAAAATAATCAATGTCATAAGTTTGAGTGTACCCCTTTGCAACTAGACATGCCTTCAGTCTTTCAACAGTCCTATCGGGATCACATTATACACCCAACGTCAGCCAACTGGCTTGCAATCAGATGGAGGATCAACCAAATCCCAAGTCCCTTTGTCACCAAGAGCAATCATCTCCCCATTCATAGCATGTGTCCAAGTAGTACTTTGTAAAGCGTCAATAATATTTTTGGGAACAACAACAACAGAAGGGGCAGCCACAAAGTTACTAACCTGAACACTAAGATATGTCGTAGAAACATAGTCAACAATACTATGTGATGTGCATGAGTGCCTTTACGAAGAGCAATAGGTAGATGCAGATCAGAAGTTACCTCATTTGGCGCAGGACCTTCTGGAGGAGAAGATTGGTTGATTGTGGGGGAGGGGGTCTTTGGTAGGAGTAGAATGCGGTTGTCGATTCCTGCGTTGATAAACAATAAGAGGTGGAGATATAGTTTCAGCAGGCTGTATAACGAGTAGAATCATTGATAACAAGTAGAGGTGCTGAAATAATATCTGAACTGAGATTTTTCCCTTTAGCAGAATAGAAAGGAGTATCTTCAAAGAAAACTACATCACTTCTCGTGAACCACTTCCTAGTAGTAGGACTATAGCAACGATATCCTTTGGAGTACACGAATATCCAAGAAAAATGCATTTTTCAGCTCTAGGAGACAACTTATCATGATTTGGTCCAAGTAGACGAATAAAATAGGTTGACCCAAAAATCCGTGGAGGAACAGAGAAAAGGGGAATCTGGGGTTGTAGGACCTGGAAAGGAATTTTGCTCCCAATAACAGATGAGGGCATGCGATTAATCAGAAAACAAGCAGTGAGAACAACTTCAGGCCAAAATTGTTTTGGAACATTAGAGTGCAGCATAATAGTTCTAGTAACTTCAAGTAAATGTCTATTTTTTCGTTCAACAACTCCGTCTTGGTTGAGGTGTGTAAGCACAGGATGTCTGATGAATGGTATCAACATATCGACAAAAAAGTTAAACATCCTTTAGAATAAACTCCAAGACGTTATCAGTGCGCAGGATTTTAATTGGCATAGAGAATTGGGTTTTAATTTCAGCAAAAAAAGAATTTAATAGTAGGCAAGACTTGTGATCTATCTTTCATCAGAAACAACCAAGTAGCACGGGAAAAATCATCAATGAACAAAATAAAATATTTATTTCTTGACAGACTTGGAACATTACATGGACCCCACACATCAGCATGAACCAAATAAAAAATGCTTTTACTACCAATCTGAGTCCTTCTAGGAAAGACTGTTCTAGACTGTTTGCCTAACTGATATGACTCGTATTGGAAATTGTGCATTTCTACACCGGAAATAACATGCTTAATTTTATCAGCAGACAGGTGCCCAAGTCTATAGTGCCACTGTAATGCAGAAACAGAAGAAGATAAAGCTGAAGCTATAGTTGTAGTGCCAATCCTTTTCAAATAATCCAGATAGTAGAGTCCATCAGGTCCTTCATGCCCCCCGCCAATCTTCATCCTCGTGCGAAGGTCCTGAAAAATACAAGTACCCGGTACAAAGATTAAACTGCAATTCAAGCTACGCACAATTTTGTTGACAGATAATAGATTCAAAGGAAAATTTGGCACATATAGAGCAGATCTCAGAAGAAAACGAGTATAAATATCACCAATGCCAGACACATTGGATTTGGATGCGTCAGCAAGCATAACAACAAATTTAGAACATGGTGTAGATAATTTAGAGAAAAGAGATCGATTTCCAGAAATATGTGAAGAAGCCCCAGAATCAATCACCCATTTGGTATTACCATTACTAGAAGAGGAGGCAGTCAGAAAAGCAGAATCACAACCAATGTATGTAGCAGTATGAGCCCCGAAATCAACAACAGTCGAGGAGGAAGCTCTGGATTGCTCGAGCAGTAGGCGTTCCATTTCCGAGCGAATGAAATCAGCAGTGGAGGGTATTGAAGTATCAGCAGTAGGGGTCTGAAAACCACCCTCAGACGCAACATTGGCCCACGTAGGTGTGCCAAGTTTCTTCCAGCACATGTCCTCAGTGTAGTTGGAGCGACCACAGAAGTCACAGTACCACTGGCCAGCGGTACTCCCAAAAGTGTCGGGAGGTCCAGATGACGAACCACGTACAAGGGAACCACATCCTCTACCAAAATCGGGAGGAGGTCGGTTCTCTTGAAACCTACCTCGACCCCTTCCACGTCCATGGTCGGATATGGCAACAAGAGCAGTAGTGTCACCAGTGTCTGAAGTCGGGGTAGATGAAGAAGTCGGCAGGTGCTAAAGACGCTGAAACGCACTCTCCAACGTCGGTAGTGGATCACTGGCAAGAATCTGATCAACCACCCCAACATACGACTCAGGAAGTCCACATAAGAACTGAACCACCTGAAGTTCCTGGTGTTGTCCTTGCATGGTGGTTAAATCAGTAGACAAAGGATGAAGGTTCTCAAGTTCTGCCCAGATTCCTTTGAAGGAAGAAAAGTAATCAGCAATTTCGGGCCCAAAAAAATGCAAGTGAGTCAGTTGTTTGTTCAAGTCAAACACCTTTGGATTCTTGCTGTGAGAATAAGTATTGGCCAGTTGATCCCACATTTCCTTGGCAGTCGGGAGACGAAGAAGTGTGACACTATGTAAGTTTCACTATTGTTGAGGATCCATGTCGTCACAGTAGAATCATCTTTGACCCCATCGTCGTTGGCCTTAATATCCTTGGACTCAGCAGTACTGGATGGAGCAGGAGGGCATCACAAACCAGATGGGAATGTTTGCCTTGGGATTTGGCATAAATCTCCATGGAACAGACCCAGTGTTGATAGTTTCGCCCATCCAATTTCACGGTTGTCGCCTGTCAACGAAAATCTTCATGGGAGGAAGCCATGACAGAAAATCGAGCCCAATACAGCAAATAGAAGCAACAACAGAGAACCACCTAGAGCCTCCTCCCAGGCGGCAGCAAATACATAAGAGAGATTGGATGGACGAGTTACATGAAGACTACGCCGAGGAACAACAGAGAACCCGATGGCTCAAAGGCCGACATGGGCAGACAGAGAAGAGGGCAAGGGAGAGGCTGCCCTGTGGCTGGCGGCGGCGGGGATCTACGCCTGCAGCAGTAACAGGGGCAGGCGGCAACGCCGACTAGCTGTAGCTAGAAGCGCTCTAAGATGCTTGCTTCAACATGTAGATTGACCTTTGTAGCTTACATACTTTTTTTATTTCATTTGGAGAGATAAAACTCTCAGATTGTGTCTTGCATACATCCTCAAGAAGATTTCCATTAAGAAATGTAATTTTAACGTCCATTTGACATATTCGTAGTCAGAATAAGTTGTAACGGCGGTTGATCCTAATGGATTTAACCATGGCAACTGGTGAATTTTTTTTGTCATAGTCAACACCTCGAACTTGTTTGAAACCTTTTGCAACCCACCAACCTTTGTAGGTTTGTACATTACTATACATGTCCTTTGTAGGTTTGTACATTACTATACATGTCGGTTTTCTTCTTGAAAAACCATTTTCACCCTATAGGTTTTATCCCTTACGTGGATCCACCAAGGTCCATACCTTGTTGGTATACATGGAGTCCATTTCAGATTGCTTGGCTTCAAGCCATTTCTAAGAATTTGGTACCTCAATACCTCATTGCAGGTTGTTGGTTCATCTTCATCAACGACCAACACATCATCTTATTGAGCCACGAGAAATTCAAATCTCTCTTGCTTAAGATGTGCCCTACTAGACCTTTCAGGTTCTTATGTTACAATAGGAACTTGAGATTCCACAATAGTTTGTAATTTCATTTGTTCCTTATCTACTTCCATAAGTTCAGTGTTATCTTGCTTGTCTCGAACTTCTTTGAGTTCTATTTTCCTCCCACAAGTTCCTCGGGAAATAAATTCCTTTTCGAAGAATGCAACAGTTCTGCAACAAATACTTTGTCATCATATTGAATAAAGAAATAATATCCCTTTTTTTTAAATATCTAACAAAATAATTGTCACAGTTGGTTCAAAATTTTAAGAAAATTATTTTGACATAAGTTTCATATCCTCAAATCTTCACAAAAGAGATATTTGGATGTTTCACAGTGCATATCTCATATGACGTGTTTTGAACTGATTTAGAAGGTATGTGGTTAAGTGTATTCTAGAGCATATCCTTATAAAGAAGTTGAAAGAACATCAAACTCATTATGGATCGTACCATGTCCAACATGGTGCGGTTCTTTGTTTCTAATACACCAGCATGTCATGTTGTACTAGGTAGAATCCATTGTAATATAACACAATCCCTCAGAAGGGCCTCAAACTCTTGGCCAAAGTATTCGTCACCTCGATGCTTTAATACTTTTGTCAAGTTGATTTCATACTTCATTCATGAATTCTTTGAACTCTTCAATGGATTCTGACTTGTATTTCATTAGATACACATAGCCATATTTATTGAGGTCATCAATAAACATGATGAAGTATTGATATCCATCTCTGGCATTTGTGCTAAAAGGTCCACATACATCAGTATGTGTGACTCCTATTAAGTCACTTATCCTTCCATCTTACCAATAAAAGTATTTTTGTCATCTTGTCTAATAAACAAGATTCAATGTTTCAATTGACTCAAAATGAAATGAGTTTAGATATCCATCTTTGTGGAGTCTAGGAATGCACTTCTCATTTATATCGTCTAGACGATAATGTCGCAAATAAGTTTTATTTGAGTCATCGAATCTAAGCTTCTTAGTATTTAGGTTATAGATATCTGTCTCAAGATCTAACAAATAAAGACCACAAGATATAGGGACACCGTCATAAAAGATCTCATCTTTAGAAATAGAACAACGACCATCCATGATATTAAATTCAAAACCATTTTTGTCTAAACATGAGAAAATAAATGATGTTTCTATATGTGGCAGGCACATAATAACATTTTTTTAAGTCTGTTGCATGTCGACTAGGCATTAATAAATGATAAATGTCTACAACAGTAGCATCGACTCTTGTTCTATTTTCCATGTGTACCTCCCATTTATTCAAGAGTTTACTTCTTTTCAGATCCTGCATATTTAAACATATGCGAGATCCACCTCCATATTTAATATCTATGATGAAGAAGTAGAAAACTTAATCTCTATATCATATATACCTGAAGTGGAGATCTATATTCTCTTCTTTTTATTCTTTAGTTCCTCCAGGTAAAGAGGACAATTTCTCTTCAAATGTCCAGTTGGATGACAATGGTGACAATTATCTTCTTTACCCACTCCTCCTGTTGCTTTAAGTGCAGACGACTTAGACATTATTCCTCTCTGACCTTGCTTGTTCTTGGTACATGTTTTTGAGATGTGTTATCATAAATCAACAACCCTCATGTTCTCATATTGCTTATGAAGCTCATGATTCATAGAGAACGACATAAGGCACTTGATGTCCATGGCGTCATCAGACTGCTTATGATAAGGTTCCCTTTCCATCCTAGGCACATTCAGAGTTGGTACGTCAGCAACTGGTGTATCTAAGACGTAAAGGTTATGCTCATTTGTGAGAACAATTCTCAAAATCCTGAACCACTCATGGACGTTATTTCCATTAAGTTAATCTTTCCCAAAAATAGATAACAAAGGTTGATGTTTGTCATTTGATCTACAAAATGCATACGCAAGAGTTAATATTTTGATTTGAAAAGGTTTTATTGATATTTTATTTGGTCTTTAATTTAATATCACTCCCATTATTTTTTTTCAAATTAATAGCTTTCACTATTAATTCGGAAGATTGCATCGAATGGCCTTCTAGTGAGACAAGATTTGTATTTCATTAAGTCATTGCTTGGTTGATCACCCATAACTTGACGATTAAGGTAGGCAACATTAACTAATTGCATCTAGTGCAAATCTTTATAGATGGACTCACATCCCTTTGTCATAACCATCTATATGCCTTTAGGTCTCTAGAAGTTGTGGCTAATTGTCTTATTATTGAGATGATTAAAAATAGAGTACAAGGTTCTCTTTTATAAGACAAGAGAAAGACACATGGTTTAGATATAACCCATGTGGGATAAAACAAGACATAGGAATAACAAAGAAAAGAGAAAAATAGACTAAGTAAAAAAGCAGGAAAGTCTATATACTAATACTCCTCCTCAAGCTGGAGCGTAGATGTCTAGCATGCCCAGCTTGGATGTCATAGCAGTGAACCTCGTCTTTGGTAGAATCTTTGTGAAGATGTCAGCCACCTGATCAGATGTATGAATGTAGGGAGTAGAGATTTGGCCCGATAGAACAGCTTCGCGAACAAAATGACAATCCACCTCAATGTGCTTGGTCCGTTCATGGAAGGTAGGATTACTAGCAATGAAGGTAGCTGCTTTGTTGTCACAATACATTGGAATAGGAGACAAATCAGAAACGCCAAAGTCCTTCAGCAAGCTCCTAATCCAGAACAGTTCACAGGTAGTGTGTGCCATGGCACGATACTCAGCTTCAGCACTAGAGCGAGCAACTACAGACTGCTTCTTGCTTCGCCAAGTGACAAGGTTACCTCCCACAAAGGTACAGTAGCTAGAAGTAGAGCGACGGTCAACCTTGCTGCCAGCATAATCAGAGTCAGAATAGCCAAGGAGTTTGCAATGCCCGTGTTTCTTGTAAAGCAGACCTTTTCCAGGAGAACTTTTCAGATATTTCAGAATATGGCAGACAGCATCCCAATGGCATTGCCGAGGTTTATCCAAGTAGCGACTAACCAGCCCAACCGCAGCAGTAATATCAGCCCGTGTAACAGTAAGATAGATGAGTTTACCAACCATTCTTCGATACTGCTGATTGTCAGGATAAGCAGGAGAATCCTCATCATCCCAGTCGGTGTTTGGATCCAGAGGTGTGCTAGCAGGTTTAGCACCTAGAAGACCAGTTTCAGATAGGAGGTCCAGAACATACTTCCGCTGAGATAAGCAGAGACCAGAAGAAGACCGGGACACCTCTATCCCAAGAAAATACCGTAGCGAGCCGAGATCCTTGGTGACAAAGTGTTTCTCCAGATAGCACTTTGTTGACTGAATACCAGCAAGATCACTTCCGGAAAGAATAATGTCGTCAACATAAACAATAAGGATAACAATACCCACAGAAGTATTTTTCACAAAAACAGAATGATCAGACTGGGAGCGCCGGAAAGAAAATTTCTGAAGAATATTGCTGAGCTTGTCAAACCAAGCTCTGGGGCTCTGTTTTAAGCCATAAATAGCCTTTTTCAGCCTGCAGACTTTAGAAGACTCCCCCTGACACACAAAACCGGGGGGTTGTGACATGTATACTTCTTCATGAAGATCACCATACAGGAAAGCATTCTTTACATCAAGCTGATACAGAGGCCAGTCAGAATTTATAGCAACAGAAATCAGAATTCTCACAGAGTTCAGGCGCGCTACTGGAGAAAAAGTCTCGAAGTAGTCAACTCCATAGGTCTGTGTATACCCCTTTGCCACAAGTCTCGCCTTAAGCCGTTCAACAGTACCATCTGGCTGGTATTTGACAGTGAAGACCCATTGGCAACCAACTGGAGAGCAGGCAGCAGGTGGATCAACAAGGGCCCATGTATTACGTTCTGTAAGGGCCTTCATTTCTTCTTCCATAGCCTGACGCCATGCAGGATGTCTAAGAGCCTGAGCATCATTTTTAGGTACAGATATAGCAGAAAGAGCCGCAGTGAAGTTAGCAAAATTAGTACTCAGATTAGCAGTAGAGCAGAAATTCCCAATCGGATGCATAGTGCATGTTCTTGTCCCTTTCCGCAAACTAATAGGAATATCAAGATCAGAAAATACCTGCGGAGGTGTTTGATCTGGCACAGAGGAAGAGGACGATGGAGAGGATAGGGTGGGTGCTCGGGGTGGCGGAAATAGGCGGTGGTGGGGCTATGGTGGCGGCGGCAGGTAGGTGGAGGCGGCGGGCAGCAGAGGGTGCTGCTGGAAAAGGAGGAAGAAGAGGGGGCTGCGGTGGAGAAGAGAGGAAGAGAAGGGGTGGGCGGTGAGGGAGAAAGGTAGGGATGGGCCTGTTGTGGTGGAGGCGGCACCAGGGAGGGTGCAAGGCGGCGGCGGCAGCTGCTGTGCGGCGCAGCAGGGAGGAAAGGAGAAGGGTGGCGGCTAGGGTAGATGGGAGGGAAAGAAGGATTAGGGTTAGGGAGGATCGGGAGGCTCTGATACCATCTAGAAGTTGTGGCTAATTGTCTTATTATTGAGATGATTAAAAATAGAGTACAAGGTTCTCTTTTATAAGACAAGAGAAAGACACATGGTTTAGATATAACCCATGTGGGATAAAACAAGACATAGGAATAACAAAGAAAAGAGAAAAATAGACTAAGTAAAAAAGCAGGAAAGTCTATATACTAATAAGGTCTTTATTCCTATTAAAATCGTCTAGTTAAATCTGACCTAAAGGACAACACAATAGAATATGCATCTTACTTTGGTAGACCCACATATCTATTCTCACAGCCCCAAGATAAAGAGTGCACCATGCTTTGGCGTACCTAAACTTAATCGATCAAGATATTTATGTGTGCCGCAATACGGAAAGCATCTAAGACTTAATATTTACTTGAGGATTTTTCATATACACATCCAAACACCACATTTTATTATTATGTATCATATACACAATATATATACCATCTATAAATACATATAAAGACATTATATTGGTTATGACCATAGTCACAATAATCGGCGACTTTTTGAAAAAGTCGCGTATTAAACGCGTTTTTTTGGTCTGCCGTATGTGACGGTCGTTTAGTTCGCCCGGAACGTATTAATCGCGTAGTACGCGTTTTATTCGCGTTTAAAACACGACTTCCGTTTTATTCGCGTTTTAAACGTTTTTTTCCCGTTTTATTCGCTACTGTACGGTGGTATATATATATATATATGTGTGCAAAGTATATACATATGTGTATATATATATATATATATATATATGTCCAAAGTATATACATATGTGTGTGTATATATATATATATATATATATATATGTCCAAAGTATATACATACATACATATATATATACATACACATATATATACATATATACATAAATATATATATATATATATATATATATATATACATATCTATATATATATACATACATGCAACAAGATTTAAATTGATAACTATAGGAGAATCAGGGGCAAGAGAACTAACAAGAAGAAAATGAAACAAGTCAACAACAGTAAGAGGAAGATAAGTAGGAATTGGAGAGAGAAAACAGGATAAAAAGAAACATGCAAATGGTAGTTGTGCAGGAAAAGTCAGAATAAGACAAGCACATGGGCAGTAAAAGGAGATTGAAAGAGGAGGAAGAATTCAACAAAACAAAATAAAAAACAGCAGTAGCAGGTGCTGAAATAGAAATATAGAGATAAGAAGAATAGGCCAGTGAAAATAAATGGAAACATGAAAACAACAGTAGCAGTGAGAGGAGATTTAGGAGGAAGAAATTAGAAAATGAAGAACAAATATATGCAAATAGTAATAGCAGATTTGGTGGCAGGAGATATAGGCAGGATGTATCTATACATATATACATACATATATATATATATATATATATATATATATATATATGTATATATGTATACATATATACATACATACATACATACATATATATATATATATATATATATATATATATATATATTGCCGACTTTTTGCCGACTTTTTCCCGAATAGTTGACCGTACTTTGACCGAATTTGACCGTACTTTTACCGTTTTTATCCGAATTTCCCGCATAATTCCCGAATTCCGAATTTTTCAGCTCCACCGTACGTATCCCGAATACCGAATTTGTGACTATGGTTATGACCATACTAATGTAATTCTTTGGAGCCACAAAGGATTATTGTCCACCTAAGGTCCTTTACATCTTATGCATCATCAACATGTAAACTTCCACGTGAACCTGCATTTGTGTTGTACCAAAATTAATGACTCCATGGATGATCCTTGAATCTTCATGGTTTTCTCGCCACACCAATTTTTAAAAACTTGTTCAATTCCTATCTAATATTACATGTGATGTGGAAATCTCGATTTACGTTCAAGGCGATTTGTAGAGAATAGAAACCATTACATATGGAATAAAAGAGGTAAGGCTGGCATGTAAGCCGAATACTAGTCAACTAACATCCAAACACATCCATTCACAACTTACTTTTAAATGGAGTTCTTGGCCATAACCATGTCTTTCGAAAAGTGGCGTGTATCATTTATAGATATATCACGTCTTATACATATATATTAAAGATTGCATCTTTTCATATGGGACAATCGCCGTGAAATATTTTGACATCCATACAAACTAGGTGGGGTATGCAGGGGCAACACTAGGGGTGAGCGGAATTTGGTTAATAACCAATTAACCGAATGGTTAATTATTTTTAGACAGTTTGGTTAATTTGGTAAATTTATTTCAGTTAATTGGTTAAACAGTTAAGTTTTCGGTTAATAATATTTTATGTTTGGTTAACCGAATGGGCTCAATTCATTCAAAAAAAAGTATCCTAAACATATATATACCTATATAGTTGTACTTCTATCTCAAAAAACCTCCACGTTTTATACTAATCAAGTTTTCATGAACTATACATCACTATATTTATATGTAAACTTCTATAAGATAACTGTGAAATAATATTGTATTGAACTGATTCGATTAATAAAAGAGATACAACCTTGTCCTATATATAGGAGCAAGGGAGAAACCCTGAGACTTGTGTCCCAAGTAATCTAAACAGGCCAAGACACTAAAGGCCCACTAACTAATTAACCTATTAACTAAATAGGCTAATATATACTCTTTAACACTCTCCCTCAAGCTGGATCATGGGTGAAACACATGTCCAAGCTTGGAGTTACATGACTCGATAAAAGAAAAGATAGAAATGATAAATGATAAATATCACTCCCCATACAAAAGATTGATACCCCCCTTAAACAATACTCTTCCTGAATTATACAATGGCGCCTCTTTTCTTTGAAATTGTATTCTACAGGCTAGAGATCCTCGAGCACTGATGAAGGTCTTTTGGAGTGCATCTGGAATGAAGAACATCTGAAATGGAACCTGAATACTGCAGTAGTTATTTGCCACTTGGAGCAGACGATCATCAATACTACGACTACGGCAACTTCACTAGAATACGTACTTAACGCGGCACGAACACGGATACACAATGTCGATATAGCAGTAGCGGAATCTTCAAATTGTCTGGGAAGACGTGCATAACGTGGCCCGAATAAGAACGGACGATATGTTGGTGATACGATGCAAGTACCATAACTCTGTCATGTGAACCTTGGGGGCTTGACAGGAAAGGAGATATCATCCATCGAGGAAAGTCCCAAGAAGATCAGCGCAAGGCGATGCTAATACAGCAGATGCAGGTCGAAGAAGACGTGATGAAAGCAGTTGGGTGAAGATATAACTGGATGAACTATCAACCTTGCAGATGTAGACTTGGCAGGCTTGGAATTGTTGAGCTTCTGAGAAGTATAATGCGGTACGAACGTGAGAAACTCGGTGTCAATGCTGCAGTGGAGATCCTTCAAAGTTGTCCGGAAGTGGAGAACAAATGTGCTGAACAATACGAAGCTTCATAGTAGCCTGAATACATATATCATCTCTTCTCATACTCTCTCTCTCATACGTATTCTCTCACACTCTCTCTCTCTCTTCTCATCTCTTCCTCTCTTCTCTATCCCCCTCACACACACACCAAATACGACGAGAGTGAGTGTTTGGTGTGGAGAAATGGATATATGACCCCCCGCATGTGAAAAAAAGGGATACACATGATGAGTGGGTCGGAAAGGAATTGGTGGATTTGAGAGGAATTTGTGATATGGAGATGTGTAATATGTGGACAATGAAACTGATAATCGGAGAGAATATGCTAAATGGGTCAATGTAAGATCCGGGTGGAAAATTAAATGGATCTAATCACGACCTGAAAAGTTCACAGGTGTGGGGGTGGAGCCCCCGCGAAAAATCTGATTAGGGTTAAAATTAGATCCGATTAGCCAAAGATAGATCCGAGTAAGGATCCGAATATCATAAGTATTGTAGGACGTCAGCAACTTGGGAGAATATGGAACAATTAGGGGTAATGGAGCATCTCTCTAAGCAGAAGCAAGGCGGCAACAATAGACAGAGATAATGGATGCTAATGGCAAGATAAATAGTAGCAGGGCAGCAACAGCAAGGACTCAACAACGATGGCAACGGATAATGGATGTCAACGGCAGCAGGATGGAGCAGAAGCCAGTGGGCCTGGATGATGGCGATGATGGTTGTTTTGATGTTATTGCTGAATTTCGGCAGTGACAAGATGATGATCGGCTACCGTAGGACTTGGACATAGCAGAGGAGATGATAACGGACTCCTACGTAGCTCCGGAGATATTGCAGGCCATGAGGCTGCAGGCGGGGCCATATGCGAAGCTTCTCTCTCCATTAGCTACAGTGAAGGCTGGATAGACGATGGCAACGGAGACGAAGCCGGCTGGGTGGATATGATGGCAACAACTGCGGCTACTGCTCCTGGGATTGGTGGCGATGGTTGCTTGCTGTTTTTGGCGGTGGCGTTGATAGTCGTGCACTGACGGCACAGGTTGTAGGGTCGGCTGTCATCGGCGGCACATGGGCAGGCAGCGGCGGCTGCTGGCCTGGCCGGCTGTGCTGATTGCTGCGTCTGGCGGCGGTGGCGCTGCTGCTTGTGGCTGGCGGCTGCTTGTTGATGTTGGATGGTAGGGAGACTAGATGACGACCAACGTACGAAAAGAAGATGGTTGTTTTGAACGGAGAATAGAGACCATGGAGGCCGAGAGATGCCTAGCGGGCAGCCGGCCTAAGCCATGGCAACGGCGGTTGCCGCCCGCAGGCGGGGGTTCTCCCCCTCAGTTGCTCTCTAAAAGAGACGAGCGACGGCTGCTAGGGCTATTCTCGTGGCTAAGAGAGAAGAGTGAAGCGGCGACTAGGGTTCCCTAGGAGCGAATGTGCTCTGATACCATGTGAAATAATATTGTATTGAACTGATTCGATTAATAAAAGAGATATAGCCATGTCCTATATATAGGAGTAAGGGAGAAACCCTAAGACTTGTGTCCCAAGTAATCTAAATGGGCCGAGACACTAAAGGCCCACTAACTAATTAACCTATTAACTAAATAGGCTAATATATACTCTTTAACAATAATAATTATTCGTAATTTAATTAATATTTTCATACAATATTATTACAAGAGTTGTTCGATTAATCAAATTAACCGACCCAATTAATCTTTAACCGATTAACCATAACCAAATTAACTGACACTAATTCGGTTAGGTTAATAGTTAGAATCTCGAATCACAAGTTAACCATTTAATCGAACCGAATGAATCATAACCGACCGAATGAACCGAATGCTCACCCCTAGGCAACACCTTTGTGCAGGGGTCCTACTTCCCAGTCAAGGGCAGGGGGTCGAGGGGATGTCACCCATTGCAGGATCTTAGAGCCAGCGGCCCCTGAAAAGGTATAGAGTTTTACTCCCGTGTACTAGGATAATCAATTTTTTCCATATTCGACCCCATCCCACATTTCAAAAAATATATCGGCAATGTATGTGGAATTAAACAAGATGTGCATATTGATATTATCGTTTGCATCACATGTCATAAAGGGTGAAAAAAATATGATCATGGTCATTGTAAATCCCAATATATTGTAGATTGGCATGACTCTGATACTGTTAAAGAGTCTATATTAGCCTATTTAGTTAATAGGTTAATTAGTTAGTGGGCCTTTAGTGTCTCGGCCCGTTTAGATTACTCAGGACACAAGTCTCAGGGTTTCTCCCTTGCTCCTATATATAGGACAGGGGTGTCCAGTCTTGTATTCATCTATAACAATTACATTAGTTCAATTCTCTTTTTTTCATCCTTGTCTCTAACGGGCCAACAAACCCCCTTTTCGGGTCGGGACTAGATCCATTTATTTTTCTACCCGGATCTCATGTTCACCCATTTAGTATACTCTCTTTGTCTATCGATTTCATTCTCCACATATTACCCATCTCCATTTCACATATTTTTCTCTTTTCAGCCTTTTTCTTTCCCACCCACCCATATCGTGTGTGTCTATCTTGTCCACATTACTGGGGGGGGTCATATATCCAGTTCTTCACACCAAACACTCACTCTTGTCGTATTTGGTGTGCGGGGGAGATAGAGAGGAGAGAAAGAGATGAGAAGAGAGAGCGAGCATGAGAGCATATGAGAGAATGTATGAGAGAGAGTCTGAGATGAGATGATGATATTTGTATTCAGGTTATATATTCCAGGCTATCTTCATCGAGCTTCACATTGTTCAGCACACCGGTTCTCTACTTCAGCCAGCATTGAAGATCCAGCGTCGACACCGTATCCGCGTTCGTACCGCGTTATGTACGTCAGGTGTTGATGGTGTATTTCTTCAGCTGCATTCATATGAGACAGATGGGTGCTTCTTCAGAAGCTCAGTTTATCTTCATCGAGCTGCTTCATCGTCAGAAGCTCAGTTTATCTTCATCGGGCTGCTTCATTGCGTCTTCTCCGAGCCACATCTGCTGTATCGACATCACTTGTTGCTGATCTACTTGGGACCTTCCTTGACGGATGATCTCCTTTCTCGTCAAGACCCCAAGGTTCACGCGTCAGAATTTTATGGTTCCTACATCGTATCAAGCAGCAGATCGTCCGTCCGCGTTCGTGTCGCGTCAAGCACGTATTCCAGTGGCGAATTGTTGTAGTATCAGGTCCATTATTCAGATGTCCTCATTCCAGATGCACTTCAAGGAAGACCTCCTTCAAAGCTCGAGTATCTTCAGCCTGCAGAGTCATCATCACCATACGATTCAGGGGGAGTATTATTTCAGGGGGAGTAACATATTTTGTATGGGAGTGATATTTATCTTTTATCTTTTAGTTATCATTTCTTTTATCATTTTATCGAGTCTTGTAACCTCCAAGCTTTGGACATGTGTTTCACCCATTCTCCAGCTTGAGGGGGAGTGTTAAAGAGTCTATATTAGCCTATTTAGTTAATAGGCTAATTAGTTAGTGGGTCTTTAGTGTCTCGGCCCGTTTAGATTACTTGGGACACAAGTCTCAGGGTTTCTCCCTTGCTCCTATATATAGGACAGGGGTGTCCAGTCTTGTATTCATCTATAACAATTACATTAGTTCAATTCTCTTATTTCACAGATACCATTGTTATATCATAGAGGCGACAAGCATATCGGAAGCAATAGTTTTTTATCCACAAATCCCGTTAGTAGATCTCGTCTACAAATATCGAGAAGAAAGGGATGTGAGCTATACCTTGTCATAGAGTAGATACAATGAGCTTCTAATACGGAATATAGATACAAAGAAGATGTTGATGATGTCCTCCCAAACGTAGTCACAAAAGCGTCTACATATCTATATCGTCCACACCAATGAATGAATCTTCATGTCGGGCTGCTAGAGCCGGCGGGGAATGAACAGTCTTTCCGTTGGTAATGTGCTAGCATTGCACAATCTCTCTTTTTGTGGGTAATAACAACTAGGATTCACGTGTCTAAAAGTGTAACAAAAAATATGGTCGTTATGCCTCTTTAAGTAAAAGGGGCAAGATTTCTAACACCCTAGGAAATGAAAAGATAATGGGCTGCATTTTAAGCAGCCCATTCACAGACAACCAGTCAGGTGATTGGTCAGTCCAGTTGGGCGACTGATATGTAATAGGACATTCTAGAATAAGTTAGTCGACTTACAAATCCAGTCTAGTCGGCCGGTTGGGCTGATCTTGTCCAGTCGACTAATGGGACTGATTTCACCTTAATCAATCAACTGAACTTTCTACTTGATGGATTGGTCTGTCCAATTGGAAGATTGAATTTTTCAATCAACCAACTTGGCTTCCAGTAAATCCATAAACATATAATTAATTATTAAAAAAATTTAGTAACCAATTAATCATGTGTCCATGATTATGCTCCTCTTCCCTATGCATCCTATGTGTGTGACCCTATAGGCTCTATATTACGTTGGTAGTGATGTCTATAATCATTATGACTTTACATACAGTGATTGGTATCTATCAAGACTTCATTGCCACCCACATAATTGGAGAAGTTTGTACAACTTCAACCTAGTGTTGTGACCAGTGTCATAGTGATCGTATAATCCCTTTACCTCCAATATCCAGATTGAATCTGAGGCATAAAAATATCATCCTCTTAATATTCAATCTTTGTTCCTTGATCTAGAGTAGACTATTCGAGATATGATTGAGCTTAATATCATATATTGACTCATATTAGTATGGCCATGCATTTCATAGTCTCACTCATTAAG
Source organism: Alisma plantago-aquatica (assembly GCA_963693085.1). Lineage (NCBI taxonomy): Eukaryota > Viridiplantae > Streptophyta > Magnoliopsida > Alismatales > Alismataceae > Alisma > Alisma plantago-aquatica. The sequence goes on along the minus strand of OY856414.1, from coordinate 879,585,147 downwards.
TGACTGGGCTATCATTCCAATAAGAGGGATAATTCTATGTACATCAGTAACAATAGTCCACATGTGTCACAGTGCACCTAAGCACTACCTGTTTGGCAATCCTTATTCAAGGGAGTAGTATTAAAAGTACATTGAACAACATGTGATTATTATAGTGACTTCAGGTGTAAGAACCACAGGCACCACTGCCACATTGAGATTTAATTCTGACTGCCATTTATGGCTTCATGTACCATACTAAAGTTGGATTTTATACGGTTCACTTGTTCATTACAAGTACCTATGTGTTTGACTTGAAATCCAATATCATGACTCGCGTATTCATCAATCAACACACATACTAGTCTTAGTTTCATATTGCTATCCTGATTTATATGATAATATCCGACTAGGGACCTAGACAAGAATGGATACTCTTATCATACATATGATCTCATTTTCAGGTCCTAAACCCAAAATCACATGTCATATGTCATAATTCTTACGACATTATTATATTCATTCATATCTCATATTGAAGTAAACAAAATATTTGAAATTTACCTTTATTAATAATAAAATCAACTACAAAGTGTGTCATTAGAATCATCATATGTATAGATGGAAAAGGAGTTGTTTATTCAGTGAGTAAAAAAGGGTACAAGGTACTCTCTTATATAGCTATCGAGAGTTGAGACACACACAAGCAGGCAATATGGGACTAATACAATAGAGCAGTATAAGAGATAACACAGCAGAAACAGAAAATAACACAGTATTTCTATACTCCCCCTCAAGCTAGAGCGTAGATGTCGAATAAGCCCAGCTTGTCAATCAGAGTTTGGAAGCGAGCTTTAGGTAGAACTTTGGTGAAGATATTTGCAAGCTGCTTCTCAGTGCTGAGATATGGTGTGGAGATGTGTCCAGATAGAACTTTCTCTTGAACGAAGTGGCAATCAACCTCAATATGTTTTGTTCTTTCATGAAAGGTGGGGTTGCTCGCAATGAAAATGGAAGCCTTATTATTGTAGAACATAGGAATGGGGCTAGAAGAAGTGATATCAAACTCGTTCAGAAGACCTCAGACCCACAGGAGCTCACACGCAGTATGAGCCATGGCTCTATATTCTGCCTCTGCACTAGATCGGGCAACAACTGTCTGCTTTTTGCTACGCCAAGTAACCAGATTTCCTCCCACAAAAGTGTAATATCCAGATGTAGATTTCCTGTCAGATCGACTTCCTGCATAGTCAGAATCAGAAAATCCAGATAAATTGCAATGGTCATGCTTTTTGTACAGAAGACCTTTCCCTGGAGAGCTTTTGAAATATCGTAAGATGTGACAAATAGCATCCCAGTGGCATTGCCGGGGTTTATCAAGATATCGGCTTATGAATCCTACAGAAGTTGCCAGGTCAGCTCTAGTGACGGTCAAATAGATAAGCTTGCCAACTAGTCTCCTGAACTGGTGACGATCAGCATAAGGAGGAGAGGTATCATTATCCCACTCCATATTGGGATCTAGAGGAGTGTTGGTTGGCTTGCAGCCCAGCATGCCTGTTTCTTGTAAAAGATCAAGAACATATTTTCTCTGTGACAGGCATAGTCCTGCTGAAGATCTAGCAACCTCAATACCTAGAAAATATCATAGTTTCCCTAGGTCTTTGGTGATGAAGTGTTGTGCTAAATACTTTTTGGTTGCATGTATTCCTGCACTATCACTGCCAGATAAGACAATATCATCAACATATACAATAAGGATGACAAGTCCTGCTGCAGTTTTACGAATAAATACAGAATGATCAGATTGTGAACGCCGAAAGCCAAAGGTAAGTAAGATCTGACTGAGCTTGTCAAACCATGCACATGGGCTTTGTTTCATACCATAGATCGCCTTTCTGAGTTTACAGATTTTAGAAGCAGGCTCCCCCTGAGCAACAAATCCCGGAGGTTGCTCCATGTAGACCTCCTCCTGTAGATCTCCATATAGAAAAGCGTTTTTGACATCAAGTTGAAACAAAGGCCAATCTTTATTCACAGCAATAGATATCAGAATACGAACATAATTTAAGCGTGCGACAGGAGAAAAGGTTTCAAAATAATCAACTCCATACGTCTGAGTATATCCTTTCGCAACTAATCGGGCTTTCAGGCGTTTAATGGTACCATCGGTTGATATTTAATAGTAAATATCCAGCGGCATCCAACAGTATGGCATGAACAGGGATGATCAACAAGATCCCATGTCTTACGTTCACAGAGTGCATTCATTTCCTGCTCCATAGCATGTTTCCAGGCAGGATTGCGAAGGGCCTCTTCGACTGATTTAGGAATTGTCACAGCAGACAACACAGAATTGAAGCAAGCAAAGCTACCACAAAGATTTTCAGATGAACAGAAATTACTGATAGGATGTTGAGTACATGATTGAACACATTTTCTTAAACTGATAGGAAGATCCAAGTCAGAAAATACCTCAGTGGATGTTGGATCAACCGCAGACGCAGGAGTTGGTTCGGCCGGGGCTATAGAAGCATTGATGGTCTTTGACCGGCGCCGATAGACTTGCAATTGGCGTTATGTAGGCACATCAGGTGCTGGTAATTCCTCAACAACCAATGGTAACGGTGTGGTAGCCATAATATCGGCCGACAATTTTTCGCCATCAGTGGAATAATAAGGCATATGCTAAAAAAAAGGTCACATCTGAACTAACAAACCACTGTCTTTTAACAGGATCAAAACAGCGGTAGCCTTTCTGTGTACAGGAATATCCCAGAAAAACACATTTGACTGAGCGAGCATCAAGTTTGGTGAGGCTAGGACGAAGATTTTTCACAAAACAAGTACTCCCAAAAATGCGAGGGGGTAGAGAGAATAAGGGTTTATCAGGAAACAAAATGGCGTACGGGACCTGATTTTTCAAAACAGAGGAAGGCATGCGATTGATGAGATAGCACGACGTAGAGACAGCTTCAGGCCAGAAGTGATGGGGTACTTTGTAGTGTATGAGAAGGGTGCGAGCAACCTCAAGTAGGTGGTGGTTTTTCCTTTCAGCGACGCTATTTTGTTGAGGAGTGTAAGGGCAAGAGGTTTGGTGTATGGTTCCTCGGGCAGCACAAAAAGATGTAACAGATTGTTGCATGAACTCCAGGGTATTATCAGTACGAAAAATTTTAATAGGTCGATTAAATTGAGTGTGAATTTCAGCAAAGAAGGTGCGAATAGTGTCTAACACAGTATCTCGACCTTTTAGTAAAAACAACCATGTGGTGCGTGAATAGTCATCAATAAAGATCATAAAATATTTCACACCCGAGTGACTTGATACGGAACACGGTCCCCAAATATCAGCATGAACAAGATCAAAAATTTCTTTAGGAGCAATAACTTTCTTAGCAGGAAAAACAGATCGAGTTTGTTTGCCTAAAACACAAGTTTCACAGGATTGTGCTCAGATAAAGTAGGAAATGAATGTTTTAATTTAGCAGCAGAGGGATGGCCCAGTCGAAAGTGTCACTGTAGTCCCGTCACTGAAGTAGATAGCATAGCAGCAGCAGTAGGAGGTCCATCCAGATAATACAGCCCATCTAGTCCTTCACGGCCCGAACCAATCCTCATCTTCGTGCGGAGATCCTTCAAAACACAGCCAAAAGGATCAAATTTAATAGAGCAGTTGAGCTGTTTTGTCATCTTACTGACTGACAGCAGATTAACAGGAAACTTTGGAATATATAAAACAGAATGCAACTGCAATTTTGGTGAAAGATGAACTATTCCAGTGCTGTGAACTGCAGTTTTGGATCCATTTGCAATAGTAACAGATGATATAGGAGCAGTTTTATTGAGAACAGAAAAAAGACGAAGATCACCAGCCATATGAGTGGATGCACCCGAGTCAATGCACCACTGTTTGTTATCAGATGATGGAAAGGCGAGCATGGCAGAGGGTCTTGGTGTAGATGAGGATGGCATCTGGGTGAGATGTTCCTAGAACATCTTCTCGAACTCAGACTGTAACCAGTCCGTGTTCGCAGGAGCAGCAGGCGTATCAGCGGTAGAGTCAGTAGTAGTGTCTGTAGCAGCCTGGTTAGCCCAAGCGGGCTTGTCGTGCTTAATCCAGCAGCGATCTTCAGTATGATTGTCCCGGCCACACCATTTGTAATAGCGAGAGCCGGGAGGAGCACCACGTCCAGGAGTAGATGAGCCGCGACCTCCCGAGGGAGGAGGGCGACCACCACGACCACGACCGTGGCCACGGCTAGAATCAGCAGAGCGAGCAATAAGCGCAGGGTACTCAACAACAGGAGTAGGGTTCATAGACGGCAGGCGTTGGACTCTTTTTAGAACATCCCGAAGGGTTGGCAGCGGATCACTTGACAGGATCTGATCAACCACGCCAGAAAAGGAGGCAGGAAGTGCAGCCAAGAACTGCACCAGTTGCAGTTCATTGTGCTGCTTCTGAGCAATTTTGATGTCCGCCGTCAAGGGGTGGTAGAGTTCAAACTCATTCCACAAAGTCGAGCATTGATTGTAGAAATCATCAATGGAAGTGTCAGTGAACTCCTTTTTCGCCAAAGTTTTGAAAATTTCAAAGACACGCTTTGGATTCTCCTGATGAGAGTAGACGTGGGACAGTTGATCCCACATAGCCTTAGCATCATGAAGGCAGAGAAGAGATTGGCTAATTCGAGGCTCGGTACTATTGAGGATCCAAGACATGACGTTGGAGTCATCCTTGGACCATTGCGCATAGCTTTGTCTGGTTTTGTCATCTGAATCAGCGGTAGGAACAGGAGGAGGCTCAGTCGTAAAATGGTGATACCGGCCTTGTGCTTTAACATATAGAACAAAGGACGCCGACCAGAGATGGTAGTTGGAGCCACCGTCGAGTTTCACCGTGGTGACACACAGAGATCGGGGAGGCTCAGGAAAAGCCATGGCAGAAGCAGTAGTCGGCACAGTAGCAGATTAGATTAGAGACCACAAAGGACAGATAACAGCAGCAGGGATCTGACGTGTCAGATCAGAAAACCCGTATCGGGCAGAATATGCATAGAGAAACCTACGCCGTCATGAGGAAAACTCAACGTTCCGTCATGAGGCGCAGGCAGATAGGACGGTGAGACGAAAAGACTCTCAACTTAGCCAGCCAGCGGATGTCCGAACGTAGATCCGAAGAGCACCCGGACGTAGAGGGAGAAGGGAGGTAAAAAAACCAGTGGCAGCCGGTCGAAAGGGTAGAAGCCTGGAGGAGGAAGAAGGTTGCGGGTGGGGTTGTTTGTTGGGGAGAGGAGGCGGCGGTGGGAGGAGAGGTGGCGGTGGGGAGGGAGGGTGGACGGAGGAGGGTGGTGGCATGTGGGTGGGAGGAGGAAGGGGCGGCGGTGGGTGGCAGGGAGGGGGGTAGGCGGCGGCGGGTGAGGGTGGAGGGGAGAGGAGGGTGGCGGTCGGGGGAGAGAGGGAGGGTAAGGCGGCGGGCAGGGAGGGTGGAGGAGGGTTCGGCGGCGCCGGGTAGGGGGGGAGGGGGCGGCGGGCGGCCGGGGGGGGAGGGGGGACTTACGTCATGGGTGGGTTGATGGGTGGGGAAATGGAGAACCTGCTCTCAATACCATATAGATGGAAAATGAGTTGTTTATTCAGTGAGTAAAAAAGGGTACAGGGTACTCTCTTATATAGCTATCGAGAGTTGAGACACACACACAAGCAGGCAATATGGGACTAATACAATAGAGCAGTATAAGAGATAACACAGCAGAAATAGAAAATAAAACATGACTGGCTCTCAAGGTATACTACCAACAAAGCCACGGATGGAATGAGTGATAGGGCTTGCGAAGTGCGAGCGGCTAAGAAGGAAGAAGGGTGGTCGCTAGCCCCAGTTGTGGCTCTCTTATATCTTTGTATTAATGGTTAGGTTTTTGGATCTCTGCTTTCATACCATGTTAGAAATGAAATTGACGAGTAATTGATGAATTACATTAGTGAAAACCTACTACGATATATAAGAGAGGAGATCTAATTACATACTTGGACCCAAACCCTAATGTGCCAGTGTATTTAAGCCCATTAATTAATTAGATAAAATAAGCCAATTAAGTAGTTTACTTTCAAAAAAATCCATTTCCATTATACCTTTTATATGGTAGTACTTCTTAAGCACCCACTGGAGAAAGGAAAGGTCTAACAATCATCATCTTAATAATCACAACAAATCGAAGGCCCAAAGGCCAACAAAGTCATCAATAATGACCTAAGGCCCAAAGGTCAAAGGATTCATAAACATGTGTTACCATTTGAGGAGGGAGTAATGAATAGAATCAACTCCTGCCTTAAAAGAAAGTGTCACCATGCTTTTCAGTAGGTGCACTATGTATAATGACAGTTTCATCATATTCACGTTTTGCAACATAAATACACTACAATCAAAGTTTTAGATATGAAACATTACAAAAGATTTCATATTATGCTTCTAGTCCAAGTGGAGTAGACAGTCATCAAAGAGGAGTATTCCCACATATCTGATTCAAATTCCTAATAATTCCAGGAGTCACTTGACTTGGCTAAACCTGACCAAAGGCATAAAGCGACAGCATGCATCAGATTACAAAGTAAAATGTATATCATGCATCCCAAGCTATGTATTATATACTTATTATACCCATGTATTACATTCACATATTAACTTTGTAATCACCTTTCCTTAAGTAAGGGTCAACTGTTAAATCTCCATTGCATGATCTTGTGGAAGCTACATGATCCCTCACATGCACGTCCTTAAATACGGTGTCGTCGCGCGGAATCCTTGAACCTTGCATGACATGCCATCTACCGTACCTTGTCGTACATTGCAGCTCGCCAGAAACCTGGGAACAACCGAAAATGTTACTATCCCCACTGGCCTCACATGTGTCCAAAAGTACAAACTCAAACCCGTCACACCCACACACAAAGACCACCACACGTCCACACCCTACTTCCATACAACTGGTCACCATGACACCATCGTACATGTTACCACCTAAACCACGAAGACGAGATCCAACATAGTCTCCACACCAATATGCCTGACATTTATAACAACACCGGTATATCCAATGACCTCAATCTGCACACTGCGGTTCATAACGAAACAAGAACTGCAACCTCTGCTACTACTCCACGGAATATCGCCACATCCAAATATTCCATCACCTATCATTTCCATGCAAAGGTGGGAGAGGGCATGGAGGAAGACAAAGCACAAAGCAGTCTAAGGTGCTTTTGTCTTAATGGAGATGAGAAGGATAAATACGTTGGTTGTCTATCATCATTCATGCTGCCAATGCAGTATAGTAAGATAAGGAGGAGGCATGGAGGAAATCGTATAGAGGTTTTAGTGTCTAAGTATGTTGCAGGAGTATGAAGGAAGTAGGATTGATTTTTCTTAACCAAGCATTGACCTATACAAACATCCTTCTATGGTGGAACCTCGAAAACACTAGCAACAAAAAAGTCAATCTGTTGCATACGTTTCAATAAATCACACTCAGATTCTTCCATGTGAAAAAGTGCATAAATAACTAACTCATGCAATTATGGCAAACCCATGCTTTGATGAGTAGGACAATTCTATTCATCGTTGCCTTGTTGAAAGATCCCATTCTTGTATGATAGGCATAGCTCCAGTAATCTAACTTTTTTAAAAGTTTCCTTATTAAAAGTTGAAACATATCACAACTTGCCAACTAATGCTACAACTTATTTAGCAATATCTTTCATACCAATAATTTATATAAGGTAAAAACAACGTACACCATTAATAAAATAAAATTACTATCCATTTCTAAATTTCGTAACTCCTAATTGGCTCATCAAAACGGCTTGACAATTTAATCATTGTTTACTTATGAGGTATCCTTTTTGACTAAAGTGGAGGCTACAAACATAATATTTGATTACTTAACTATTTCATCCAAAAAGGAATATGTTAAAGTTTATATTTATCATAAATATTCACCAATCTCTTCAAAAGATCTATCCATAGCAACAAAAGATTTTTAAAATCTTACCATCATTCAAAAATCCACAACTTCCGAACCAAAACTTCAAATGTTACAAACATTCGACCAGCCCTTCATTACCATAAATACTAGATCATAATTGAATATGGGTCCCAACTCCCAAATACCATTGTTTAACCCATAAAAGGATTATTCATGAGAGCTTAAATCAAGGAACCTTAAATATCAACTTTGTTTACCGAAAGCTTATTAAACTCCAGAAATGGTTATATTGACTCTCTATCCTCATTATATTTCTATCAAATTCAAAACAACTCATTTATTGTTCAAACTTCAATTAAACACCAAAAGACCAAAACTCAATTCCAAAGACAGATGATTTTACCAAAAAGTATTCCACATGGTTTGTTTTTCTTGAATCCATTTCAATATATCTCAATGTGCCATTGTTACTCAATAATTTCCAAGACATCCACTCAAAAGGATTTCAAATTACTATCTAGCAATTTTATTTTCATGTTTCTATATTATCAATACAAAATCATTTTTGTGTGAAATCTATTCACCTCACCTTAAAAGAAAACCTCTTCAAAATTCAAGTAAAGTCAGACTTAAGGGACTGTAAGGGTCATCATTGATAATTGTTTAGGCAAACTTTTCCAAGGAGCCACATACAACATATACCACACCTCATGATGACAGTATACCATATTTGGATTCAAAGAACTAGCTATGGATGTAGAGCTCACCTCAAAGGTCATTAACACTTAGTATCAAAACATCATAAAAGTGGGTCACTATCAACATCATATTTATATCATGATTAAGGTGGTTAAATTTTATGGTTGTAAGATCAGGGTTTCACCCAAAAGTATGCAAGTTATTACCAACTATCATCTTAGATTCATATTTTCAACTAGAATTGAGGTTGAGCATTTATACATCATCATCATTTAAATCTATGATCTAAACATTCCCTCAAATCATAACTCATATATACGACTAAATCTTACATGTGTGTACATGCTACATATAGTAGGTCATGCTTATCTAAGTGAAATATCATACATAAATTAGATTTGCAGCTCAAGTGAGATTCTTTCTTGCATCATACATAATCTGAAGACAAACACTGTTCTCAAAATCAAGGTTTCATAATCAACTCATTTGCAGCTAAAGATGAGCTTCACACAAATTCTAGACAATGAAGCTATAAGATCTATCTAAGTCGCGGTATGACTTTCTAATCACATGATTTCTACCCATATCATAACTTTGCCAAACTCTATTTTGGGTGCAATTACTGTTTTTCTTCACATGGAACCACCTACCTGAGTGAGATTCTTTCACTGAGATACATGTCTCATATAACTCCTCTAGCTCATCCAGATGGAGTATTTGACATAATATCAACTACCTCACTCTAGGGTTAGGTCCCTTTACAGGAAGTCTAGGGTTGCCCTCTATCATAGGAACCACACACTAGGCGACTAACTCATGTACTTGGAAGTTGTCTAGTTTGGGACTCATAAATCACATATCTCATTTTTCTCATATCTTTGAGGCAATGCCCTCTGACCTTCTCTCATTTTGGCTCGCCCTCCCTGGAGCTCACCCAATTATATGTCCTACACCAGAGGTCCTCCTTTCTAAAGTTTGCTTGAGGCTCATGTTGTTTCTAAACCATATTTCACTTATCATATCTCATGGATGCTTCTCAATCTTATGTGTACATGCATGCCTAATAAAAGGGTTAAATGACTCGAAACATGTGTTTTCCAGAACCACTACACTTGATCGATCAAAACCACAACTGAAATTGAGTCTGCGACGCCTTGAAAAGTTAGAGAAACATTAAGAACATCTAGGTTTTTGTCCTAAAAGTCTAGGCCTAGTATACACAAGCTACTTAAGGTTACTAGATGTTTACGCCTTTTAGTATTATGAGCAGTTGTAAGGTGTAAAGGTGTTGTTCATGCTCTGATACCTCTTGTACTTCCCCTTCTATATTATTTTATTTGAAACTAACTATCACAACTAAAGTTATTGACTAAAAACGCAAAAGCTTAGTAATCAGGAATTCAACGGTATAAACATGTAATCAAGTTATTTGAGTACCCAATACATTAATCGTTTTTTTGTGAACACCATTGTCATTTTTGTTTGTCATGCTAATAATTATGAGTTCTATAATTGTAAACAAGTTATTTGTTTTGTACATAATCTTTCATTGTATGAGTAATAAAGAGAAACTGAGAACTACTCTATAAACAGATAAAGCACAAAACCACAATGAAATGATTAAAATGCGGCATGTCCAACTGTTTGATGACTTTGTTGCCAAGCATTGACATACTATTTCATTCCTTTCTTATGCCCTATGCTATCTTTCAACTTACATCTATTAGCCACCTTTGTTTTCAGTGTAGTCGTTATTGTAATGTTTAACTAATATCTGTAGGAATTAGTATAGGGTCTATACGGAATGCATATTTGAAGCACCCTGTAAATTAGAAATTAAAGATATGGAACACTTCACGAGATGAACAACATGGTTTGGTGAAATACTTGATGTATCTTGGTGAGACCGTTAGAGACATCAAATATCTTCTTCTGGCGATCAACTTTTCACGAATCTAACAATGCGAATTCATTGTATAGCTTCTACCCATTCCAAAAATTTCAGTGTGTATGATCTATATTCCATGTGTAGCAGTGGAGGTCTTTGTAGTGCACCCTATTGATAAGCATTAGCATGGTCACAACTCACAACATTCTCTGAAATTTGGAAAAGTCACGTTTAAAACCCATTTCCCCCTAGGCATACGGTACTCCCATATTCCGCTTAATTCCCGATTTCTTCTGGCATTTAGCAAATTCTTCCCGAACATGTCATAGATTTCTCCAATTGTTCACAAAATTCTCAAAATTTTGTGTCTCCCTGGTTTAGATGTTATACAAATAATGTGCAGTGTCTTGATTATCTTTACTTTATGATCCGGTTTAAGGATTCTATATTTACAATATGTGAACAGCTTACATATAGCATTACGTAACATCATTATGCACTACATATACGACACATCATATGTGTGAGTACATATGCCCAATAGTGCTCAAGTGCCCGACTCTTATGGTTTGTTCCCGAATAATTGACCTGACTCTTAGCAAATCTTTATTGAATTACATTTGTATTTTCTGCACAATTCCTGGATACCGAATTTTTCAGCCTTTCCGAATGAATTGCGGACCCAAATTTGTGACTATAACCGTTACATTAAATTTTTTGATTTGTATTTTTGCAAGAGTAATAAATTCTAGATACAGGATACGCTTTTGTGAGCTAGACACTTTTTGTGGGTATGTAACATGATTTGGCAATCTTTCCATCCGTTTGGTTATACTGTGAATAAATGGTTTTACTTTTGAATATCTCTCATGCTCGTGTGCACACACACATACTATAGTTTTTTCAAGCGCTCACTACCTAGTGTATGATAATCCAAGGAGGAAGAACTCCTCTTAAACTGTGTGTGTGTGTGGGGGGGGGGGGCTATGTAAGCAAGAGGTGAGTTGACCGAACTCTTACCAAACTTTTACCGGATTATATTTGAATTTTCGACATAATTTGTGGATACCGAACTTTTCATCCTTGTCGAGTGAATCCCGGACTCGAATTTGTGACTATGACCGTCAGATTAAATTTTTGTATTTATGCAAGAGTATTATATTCTGGACACAAGATACTTTTTTGTGAACTAGACACTTTTTTGTGTGTATGTAGATGATTTGATGATCTTTCCATCTGTTTGGTTATATCGTGAATATATGGTTTAACTTTTGAATGTCTCTCATGCTCGTGTGCACATACACATACTAAAGTGTTTCCAAGCGCCCATTACCTAGTGTATGATAGTCTAAGGGAGGAAGAACTCCTCTTAAACCGTGTCCGGTGGGAGGGCTATGTAAGCGATAGGTAAACGGAAGGCTAGTGCAATAGAACTGGCACCACTGGGTACTTATCTAAAAATCCTCAAAGAAGTAAAAGAAAATGGAAATTTCTATTTTGACTTTGTGAATATATAAACTTATAAGGAATGTTAAATGGGGTGGTTAGCAATATATGCTGTTGGCGCTACATCAAAATCATAATATTGTGTTGTCATGATAAAATGAAGTTTGAGATGCATTTAAGTCGAACTTGCACAATTTCCCACGTCTTTGAAACTCTTTGTGGATTTTGCCACTCAACAGCCTTCATTGTTAGCACCTTTTTGGACAAAAAATTATCTGGAACCTAATTCCCCAAGTGCCATTTGATGGAAAAAATTGTTTAGAGGGGGGGAAATCCTGTCTAGATAATATCCCCCAAGACATCAACTAACTCTTGAGTAGGTACTTAGGCTCCTCTTATTAAGATAATTTAATTTGGAGTATGCATGATATTTAAGTGATGACATTTATTTACAGAGAGTATGAAATCCCGAGGATCTCTAGACAAAGTCCATCTCATTTTGAATTAATCCTTTATAGTCGTAGTATAGATATTTAGACTGGAAATTATTTGTGTGGTGACGAAGATTTTCTTTTCAAATATCTTCCAGAAGCAATGATTGAAGGCTTAAACCAAGTTGACTGGGAAAAGGTTGATGTAAGCTTTCAGAAAAGTAAGCAGAGGTTTCTAGCGCATGACGCTATTCAGGTGCCTTTTCTGAGCATGAAGTTGACTTGAACGTCAATATTCTGTAAATATTTTGATATTTTAACATATTCGAATTGAAGTAATTGGAATGGACCATTAAGGAAACTGGCACAATCCGTCGGAACCAAAAATGAAAGTTCTGCAGTATTTTAATTCGAATAGTAGAAACAGCCATGGTACTATAATTGGTTGACAATGTATTCTGTTAGGAAGTTCTTTCGTTATAAATAGCCCAGCACCTGCAACCTTACATTATCTAAGAATGATGAATCTGCAGATGCTGGATCAATTAATTCACAGTTTGCATATAAAATAACCTTATCGAAATGTTTTTACATTGTCAGGTGAAAACATACTTCCTGAATTCAGATGGAGCCGATGTGATCTACCACATGATTGACAATTTTGTGTTGTAACAGTCACTGCAAGTGCAAACTAGAAGAAGCCTACTGGCATTTTTCAACATTCTTATAGGTATGTATAATATTACTAGGGAATAGGTGTGAACCGAATGATGGAATAGAAGCAGGTTGAGTGGAGGAAGCCTTTTTGCAACACAAAGCATGATGGTGAATAAATAAATAAAAAAGGAGTAGAGGCCCCATGGCCTAATCATACCACATCTAGAAGCGCATGTCTGTTTGAAGTTTGCAACTTTGTTGGGCATATTGTCACCTTATAGATAAACCATAACAGTGCAGAGGAATGACAAATAACTGACTCACATTTTCACTTTCAAGGGGTTCGTGTGTTTTTCACTTGATCATCAGATATGGAGCTCAAGAACTATGCTATAATTGAAGGATACTGAAGACGGTTAAAGCCATGTTCTCTATGCTCATCAAATATAGATTTCAATCAATTTCAACAGTGGAAAACCTTAAACTTCATGTATGATTTATATTGATCTTGAAAGCAACCAGGCGATAGAACTGTTAATGTTTCACGTGTATTGGTGCTTCTTTATTTGATTTAACAAAAATGCATACCAAAACATGTGGGGTTTGCTCAGATCTTAGATCCAGTTCAACCCGTCTTCTGTATCGTGTATAATGTTAACATGTCTTTCTGTAATAGTTATGGATATGTAATTCTAGGTTCATGTTCTCCCTGCATAATTCCTTATGCTGTAGTGACATTCCGCATGTCTTGGTACGGTAAGACTATCTATGGTACGACTGCCTTTCTCAAATACTAGGCATAAATCTAGATGCATCACACAGACTTGGAATCATTAGACTACTCCAAAGACTAAAGGTGGTATCATTGTTCAAAATTTGGCGTGTTGAAGGCACCTCTAACTTAGTAGAGCATTTCGAGGAATTTTGATGGTGTTTAAACCATATTTCCACGATTCGACGAAATAAGGTGTTTCAATGAAAGAAGGCACATTTCGCAGAACAAAAATAGAAAGAAAAGTTATGTTTCAAGAAACAAGGCACCATAGGTTCATTAAAAAAAAAAGGCACCATGTATGTTGTCTTTACTATGTGACTCTTTTGGGCTTTTAAGGGCAGTCTAAGTTAAGTTTGTTCTCTTCCTAGCCTAATTTTACCTCTCTGTTTGCTCCTGTAAAGATATACGAAGAAAATATTCAAGATGTGCTTCGAAGTTATATTATGGCTTTGTTGGCACGCTAGGTTTCATTTCTAACTTCACGTGATTTGTAGTGATATTGTGTAAAATTAGCATGATTGTCGAGATTTCTGTGTGTTATGCCATTAGTAATCACACCTCTAACTAAATTGTTGCCTTCTCTAGGCTCTAGCTACACAAGCACACAACCAATAACAATGCTTGAGTTATCAAGAGCATGCATTTTGTCACTAGTGTGGCATATAGAGAATGCATTGAGACACATATATGCTTGTATAAAACAAAATAAATCAGAGCAACTATGTTGATATAATCATTGAACTCGTGTATAACCAACAAAGAGGACAATAACCACCATGTCTCTCAAGCTTCAACTAGGTACATAAATCATAATTGTGTTTCATTTATGCAATGGTTGTTGACTCTTAGATTGCTACCAACTATTAGAACTTATGTACTAAGACCCATCGTCTTACCTAGAGATCTTGCCATCCTAGAACATATTACATTCTGTGTAAATTTGTCTTTAAGTCTAGAATTTGTGCTTAGAAACAATAATGACTTGTTTCATTCATTACAACATTGAATTTGACACTAAAATCCCCATCAAAACCGTTCAACTTCCTTCAATATGAAACATTATTGCATAAATGGTAGGTTCTACACTGGTAGATCCATCTAGAAAGAAATCATCAATTCATTTGTTCATTTTGTCATAGAAACATCAACAACCCACCTATTAGATTTTTGTTGAAATTTCTATAAATTTATGTTTATGTTCCCTAAAGCGGTATTAAAATTGGAGATTTCTTCTTTATGGTGTTGCATCATTTTGGCTAGCTAAGGGAAAAAATAAGAAGACAAGATTAAAGTTAACATGTAATTGAGTTGTGAGTAAGATACACATGAAACAAAAGACATGTTGATCCTTGTTTCCACTAATGTCGTGGCAAACACAATGTTAACAAAGATGATGAAGAAGATCAATATAAAGAGAACAAAGGGATAAAGAGGGATCCCACCTTGAGTTCCACATGTTCAAACAAAATGACCAACTTTCTGGGCGTTGTCAATGTCACCATGTGGATCTAACCTGGGTTTGACACGTCAAAATGACTACATCTTGCACCTCATTTAACCTTGGTTCCCCCCAAGCTCCTGACCCTAAGGCCACAAAAAGACGTGAAAGTGATGTAGAGATTGATGGGAGTCGGCTCCCAATGTGACTTTATATACAATCTTTTTTGGGGGTGAAGGGTATGAGGCAATTTTGTTCATATTACCCTCCTCTTGCAAGCTCTTGAAATTTTAAAACTACATAGAAATTACAAGTTTAATTAAAATGGTACTACTACCATTACAGACCGACTCATTACTAAACACATTCATAAGAAAATTTGGGGGCTTACGATAAAAGTGAGTATGATAGGGAGTTTTTAGGGTGGTTTAGTGAGGCTATCAGCTGAGGAGTTGGCCTCTCTATCAACAAAGACAAAGTAGACATTCTAGACTCTAGTCATCATCTTTTTAATTTTGGTCTTTTAGAAGGGGCTTCGGGATATCATTCATATGACATGCACTGCTATCTTACTGCCTATTTCAACGCAAATCTTCTTTTTCTCCTCTTTCCCAAGCAACCTCAAAAGGATTATGGATTGCTATTATGTCGGCTTCAGTTGCCGACCATGCCACCGTGCCTTCGATTGTGCATGGAACCAACTGCTTTTTTGGTCTCAATCAACTAGAGCAATTCTACTAAAGTTCTTTAGATAGCTGGCATCAACACTGTACTTGCAAGTGTCTTCAGGAGGACTCCATGTAGCATTTCTTTGCTGAACTTGACCAGGAGTTGTGTCTTCATTTTTTTCCCTTGCTAATTCATTTTTGGTATGATATTTCCTGATGAAGGTGGCTTGGTGACTCACTGGAGTTCTTTCTTCTCAAAATCACTAGAAGTTCTTTCTTCTCAAAAGCAGTAGTTTTTGTCACTTCAAAATATTACAACGTGCTATCAAAAAGAGCTTATCATCACTACTTTTGACCTACATGCATAACCACGCTTGAAGGCATACGTCATTGAAATTCTAGTCAATGTTGAAACTGCCAAGCATATTTCAAATCGATTGAGCTTTGGGGTAGTTGCGCAAGGCATGTAGCACATCATCCTCTACATGTCCACGTCTAGGACAATTTCTCTCTGTTGCCATATACCAAATGACTCTTCTTTTGTTAGTCATGAGCACATTGTGTATGGCAAGTCAAATACGTGTTTTAACTTTCTCCAGTACATTCGCCTTCCATGCTCTTTCCAATGTCCTGAACGCCCTACTTCTTTATATGCTATTATAATCTTATAAGTATATGAAACATCAAAATGACCATCTTTAGTATGCTCAACAAATAACTTCGTCTCTGTCTATTCTCCTTTCCTCTCCTTTTGGGTTGTGCGGCATAGAATAATCTCTCTCATGGAGGTTGTAGCAACATTAGGTCTTAAGTTATCGAAATATCCAAAATAAAATGTGAATTGTTGGAAAAATGATCAAATCAAAACCATCCATATGCTTACTGTGTCGGTGCCACTGACTTGAAGGGAAAACTTTTCTGATTGATTTGGATAATAGTGTTGGCGCCACTGACTTAAATCAAACTTGAATAAAAAAAACTACATGTCATTCCTAAGCTTTGTACTGGTACTATCGAATTAAGGTCTATCGAATTAAGGTCGATGCCATCATCTATGTGATTTTCTTCTCAGATTTTCCTACAACAAAACAAGAAATTACTAGGCCAGTTAATATTGTAATAAAATATGATTAATTACATCCAAAATAGGAAAGATATATGCAAAAAAGATTATCGACTGATTTTTTAACAAAAAGTATGTAATTGAGACTGATCAATGGATGAAATTATCCTAAACTAGAATTTAAATTGCTATAGTTATTTATGCATCAAAAACCAATAATCTTGAACTATTGTTCATCCCTGAGCAACACTAGTCTTAGATTTGGTCGAACAAGACAACAAGAAGACATATATGATAACCAACAACTCTCCTAATGACCATCCACCATACTATCCCACACAAGTCCTCCCAACCATGCAGCATGCAACTACTCCAAAAGTGATATCATAATAATGAAAAAAAATGTTGGCAATAAGATCAATGAATCATACAAATCGCTTGGAGCGTAAAAATGTCATTACTAGTTGGACACACATTGAATGGTCCCACGATCTCCCTATACATATTTCTCATTGGGAGATAAAACTCTAAAATGGATGCAGTCCCTGGATAGATAGGCATGAGGGGAAAATTATGGTGATGGGCTACTGAAAAGAACAATGGGTGGACTGAAATGGATGTCTTAAGTTAGGATTGCAATATAATCTAAATCATAATGCAATAAAGAAATGATACACCTAGATGAGATATAGAATGAAGTGCAACCTAATGACTACAAAAGTTTGCATGTAGTATGATGAATGCATGAATGCCTAGTCCTAAGGATGATATCTATGGTGGAGGTGTTTTCTATCCTTTTAAACAAAGTACCACACTCCTATTAATGAAATGCAATGTGAATCTCAAGACCCTTTCCTCCTTTTTTATTTGCTTTTTCTTCTTTTTCCTCATTCATTTTTTTTCTCTTTATTCGGTCATCACTTGCCCTCTTTTAGAAAATAGAATTGATATGCTAGGGCCTTTACAATTAAAAAGTATGGAGTAGTGATAAATAGATTGTTTCTATCTATTTAAGTGTGGAATAAAGTTCTTAATGCACCTTATGTACAATGGATAAAAATGTTATATACATGAAACTATTATGCAAGAACATAAAAATAACAAACATGCATATTTCTTATTTTAGTGCAATGCACAAATAAATGTATGATTTTATATCATGCCATGTAACAAAATGCAACAGTAAAGGATATGAATTTAATTTTTCCCTCCTATAGTGTGAGATATGAAGTGATTATGGTTGGAAAAAATTTGACTAAAAGACATGATATTCCTACACCATGATACATCTCTTTCATGGTTGATCAGTAGGTTAGGGTAATCTTAAAACATATTTCTGTAATCATATGAATGATCACACTATAGCCCAGTCGATTGGACTCAAACATCTTCATCTTTCCACATGCCATAGGGTCAAGTTGGGGTGTCATGTTTATCATACAAATTTTCAAGTTGACGAGTTCAAGATAATTCTAAGTTGTGTGACCATCAATCAAAAAAATAATATATTACAGGGTACGAGTGGGATCACGTTCTAAAAGATATGAGCACATGATATCATGCCACAAGGACTTACCTAACTATTTTTTTAATGTTTATTTGCTTTTTCATGGTTTACATCCACTATTACACTAGATAGGAGTGGACCCTAAAATAAATAAAAACAATGCATGGATATGAAAAACAAAGATGAAGAGATAGAGATAGAAGCGTGTTATGTTTCCTCAAACCCCTAAGATTGAATTTTGTATTGTCCTCAATGTCAAGAAGCAAAGAAGAAAAGTGGAGCACGTGTAGCGATTTGCATGGAAAAATGTAGGGCGCACGATGGTTTAGGTGGTATCCACATGAAAAATATGCCCTTCAAATAATTATCATGCTAGATGGAGAACATTTTCCAGAGAATCTTAAATCGTCTACTAGCTTGTGCTTGAGGAGTATATATGACAACACGAAGAAACACCTCCTCGACATTTCCTTTCAAAAAAATTCATTGCTTGATCTATATGGGTAGGTGTCAATGGTATTATTGTCGGTGCATCAACTTCATTATGATAGTTATCTTGTATTATAGGGCATGAATTTTGATGGTACTAACTCAAAAGTGTGTGATTGCTGGTATGAAGAAATATGGGATTTCAGTGGAGCATACCTCAGTGTTAGTGTTTGTCGAATGACTGGGAAGTAAGTGCCCTCATGTTGAAATATGAGACTACTATTGATTTATGGCCTTTATCCTGGTGTTATCGAGTTGAGTGTTGGTAGCAATGAGTTTGATGATGAAATTTTCTATAGAAAACATGATGCATGTTGGTTCCACCAAGTCATGGTCGATGCACCAACTTCATTCCAAAATCTTCTTAACTTCTCTGGACCAATTGGTTGAACAAATAATCAGTGCCACTATGTGAATGCATGTGGCATCAATTCCTTCGATGCAATTTTTGGAGCCTCCAAGAACAAGTTTGTGGAACCGACAAGTGTGTCAGTACCAATGAGTCTAAGAAATGCAAGTTTGGAACTAATTCAGAAATGTCATTGACTGCCATGTCAATTCACCAACCTAGTGAACATTCTACACACTCAACAAACTAATTAAACGAGTCCACATTCTTTCATGCATCAAAACTAAATTATGTTTAAATTACAAACTAGAATGAAATAACAAAAGTAAAAAATATGAAAACAAACCTAAATAGTGGGTTGCCTCTCGCAAGTGCCCTTGTTTAACGTCCTATGCTAAATGCAGTGAAGATCAATAACATGGGTTATCTCTTAAAGATGATACATATGGAATTGGAAATATGACCTTGACTAAGTCCTCACTAATGCCTCACATCAAATATCCCATTTCCATCTAGAAATCATGTCACTCGTCATCTAAAATAGTCTTCCCAATAACATTCCTGACCCATAATCCTCTTGTATGTACACACCACAAAATTGGATGAAAAATGAACTGATCTACCTTTAGTGGCACATCTTTACAAACATCGAAGGGTCCGAAAATTGACTAGTTATCCAATTGGATGGTCATGTTGGTATTCTTGGGCTCTTTGAGCCCCACCTTCTTGAGCATAGTGAGCGACATTAAGTTGATGATGGCTCTAGAATCACAGAGTTTCTTCAAATCTATTGCCAATCAAACAAAGGATATTGAAACATCTCATATCGTTACTCTTATCTAGGAGCATTTTTTGTATCACCACCCTCACCTCCTTATGGAGCACCATCATGTCACAATTATTGATCTTTTGTGATAATGTCTTTTAGAGACTTACCATAGGCCTTTATATTTTCTATCGCTTCCAATAAATGAATCTTGATATGCAACTTCTTTAAGATTTCTACAAATTTCTTGAACTTCTTATCGATCGTCCCACTCTTCAGGATTTTATGAAGGCAACCAACTCCAAACATTGATGTTGGTTTAGAGGGATGTAGGTGTCCTTAAAGGTATCTCCCCTAATTTTGTTGTAGGCATAACCATGGTTGGATCCTCAATAGGGTGTCTCTCCTCTTGTGCTGGCAGAGTGAGTGTGGTAGTAATGGATTCTTGGGGTTCATCCCCTTGTGTCACATGTTTGGATGAATTTTTGTGTTGCTCATTAGGGTCACAAAATTTACTTTTTCTGTTGGATTCTTCAAGCCTACAATATTTGTTGCCAACTATGCAAGCTGCATTTCCAAACTCTTGACTTGGGTCACTTGGTTTTTCTTCTCCATGTAGGTTTGATCAAAATATTATTCATTCTTTTACATAACATGTCCTCAAGTTAGTCAAGGGGCCTTAGTCCTTTAGGATTGAAATTTCCATGTCTACTATGCTAGTATCGTTTCCCCTTATATATTGTATTTTTGAAGAGTTGGCTTGCACATACACAAGTTGCTTTATTGAGTGTTGAGTTGTGACCTAAATTCCTACTTCTCCAAAATCTCTCGAGCACTCTTCACTGCATGTTTATTTTTGTACTCAACACCCATGATTGATTGATGGTCATATTATTTATTGTCTCTTTGACACTGGATTGTTTAAAAAGAAGGTTGGTCTAGCTGAGTCAAGCATGGTCCTCTCCCTGAGATGTAGACCATAATAAATATATAACCTTTACCAAAATAAATTCTTAAATTGTGGTGACACTTGTCAACATGTTTTGGTAGCATTCCTAAGCTACAGAATGAGACTCGCCCGGTGACTAGTTAAATTTTTTATTTTTCTATCAGTTCTCTGGTCTTCTATGGTAGAAAGTATGGCCAAAATAATGTATCCACCATATGATACCATGTCTATATTGAATTTGATACAACATGTCGTCAAACCATGCCTTGGCCCTATCCAATAAAGACAATGGAAAGAAGCATCAGTTAAACTGTCATGGTAGGCATCCTGACAATTTTAATCATGTCACAACATTCAAAATAATTGCTAATATGTTGCATGTGATCTTGATAACACCCAAGTTAGGTGTTAATGCTAAATATTTTAATTATAATTTTGTGCCTATAACAGCCTTGATATGCCCAAGTAACTCTAAATTATTAGCTTTCCATAATTTATCCCTTTTTGAAGATATAATTGTTGAACTAGACAATTTTGGCATTTACAGGCACCAAACTGAAGAGACACCAACTTCCTTGATATTCATCTCAAAGACCAGAGAGACTTGGACAAATTCCTCCTATTTTTCCAAGAACCCCGTCATGGTTCGTACGAAACCAACCAAGGTTTGTGTGAAATTGAACCAGGTTTTTGTCCAATCATGGATGGATTTACATATCCCAACAAGCAACATACCATCTCCAAAAAACTAGCTAGGGTTCGCACAAAACTGACCCCAATTCATCTGACACTAATTTCCTTCAGTCATCTTCATGGACCACCTCGTCCTCCAATGAGCTAACAACTAATGGGACAAAACCAGTCAGGATTCATATAAAACCAAGCCAGGTTCTCTCTTGCCCATCCAACCATCAGACGAGACTGACCCAAGTTCATCCAAACCAATCCATGTTTGTCTATATTGGGTTCATCATTGGCCTTCATTCAACAGACATCAACCAATGAAAGTCAATCGATTGCACTCACTAATGCCATCTATCCATGGACCACTTCATGTCCACTTGCCATTCCACCACTGGTGGGACAAACTTGGGATGGGTTCACGAACCCAACCTCAGTTCTCTACCATCACCATCCAGCCACTGAAATAGGAGTGTTTCATACAAGTCGACCCCTGTTAGCTAGACCCATCATCATTCAAGCCACCTATGGCCATCTCTAATGGCACTGGCCCACTGATGGTGACCATTGATGGTACCCACCAATGACACCAATCGATGACTCTACTAAAAAATGGAGACAAATGCCCAACAAATCAATGCCACAAAATAGGTTCTAGTTCATCCAAACTGGGCCAATTTCATCTCTTCATAATTCCAAACATCATAGGAAACCAATCATGATTCATCCATACTGGGCCAGGTTCACTCCCACTTACTAATATATCATATACCATTATAAATACCCCTCATTGGTTGTCATGATAAGGGTTACCCATTTTCTAGTATCAGACATCTATCTTAGGCTCCAAGGACCAAGAGCACTAAGGATATCACCCTACACCCATTCCCATTTATCTGTGTCCACTTACATTAGTCTACACCATTTTCCATCAACCACCTCCTTCCTACACCCATTTCCATTGGTTCCCACACTCCACCTATATAGCCGCCAGACAAAATTGACCAGGGTTCGTTCTCATCCATCCATGCAAGTTGCTGAATCAAGGAGTAACGAGGACAAATAGTCTAGAGGACCAAAGAGGGTGACATAAAGGATGAGATCCAATTCATATGGAGCTAAGGAGTGAGATTCACCGTCCTATACATAATAATACCTTACTCTTTCTCTTTTCTTCTACTGTTCTCCTTTGTTTTTATACAAATGATGTATTTCCATCTTTGTTCGGAGCCAACTATGCTTGTATATGGATAGTTAAGTTCCTTCTTCTCTATGCATCCTATTTTGGGCATGTTTATGTACTTTGACTCTAAGCAAGTAGTTAATATTTAGATTTATCACGCTACCATTCTATCTTCTTTTGGTTATGATGTTGTATTGGTTAATCTCTTTCTTGAATGAAGTTTCATTTTTACTACCCTCAGAGGACTAGTGGTAAAAATGGAGGAAGTCAATGGTTTTGACCGAACTTTAAGAGTACAAGGTCCAAAGGAGGATCTACCCAGAATCCAAGGTCGGAGAAATCTGACCCATCACTACAAAACTGAACCCAATTCACCCAACCATGGTCGGGTTTGTTGTGTCTGGATTCCTAGAAGATGCTTTGCCACTCCTAACTCTCTTGGTTGTTTTGGACCTGAGAGGTGATCCATAATGGTAGGAGTCTTCATATAAGATCCTCGAGAGAGGTACCAGATTGTTGATGGGGTTTTAGTTACATTTTGTGAGAGTGAGTGGGATGACCTTAGTTGAGTATCTACCATAGTACACTTTGGGTTGGGGTGTTAGTTTCTTGTTATGGTGTTTGAGGGTTGTCTACGCCAGAGAATAGGGTGCATAGACTGTCTAATTTGTGGTTACATAGCCTAAAACTCATTGTATTAATTAATAGGATTGAATGGAATCTATTTTCTTTTCTACTTTGGTCTATTTTCTTGTTTAGCTTAGTTTTATGCATAATATACCATCCATTTTGCTTAGCTAAGTAAGAGATCAATCTTAGGCAATTAAATTTCCCCACGTTCCTATGTTTGACCCCATCTCATTACGTCGACCTCATATAACATTGTGGGCATCTCAAGGGTTTTGGAGCGCAAATTTAAAGTGAATCCTTAAAGGAATGTGTTCATTTTTTACACGACCTAGGGACCAATCAAGCTTTAGTGTTGTTGATAGGGAAGTGGTTTTTTCACATTTAATGCCCAAAGACTTGTTATATTTAGACTAAGCTTGTATATGCATGCATATAATCCCTTTCATGTCACGTGTATTTTTCCATACACATTGTTATACTTTTTCCTTTATTTCTTTATTTTTGATATACAACCACAACAAGGAAGGTCATGTTGTCCATCTACCCATTTTGAATTTTTCCACGGTCCAACTATTGGTAGATGATTAAGAGATGTGCACTTTAGTTAGTTGACCTATATTCACCCCCTCCATGATCATATAATTAGATAGAATGTACTCATGAGGTCATTGTGTCTACAACATATACCTACTCTTCCACATAAGAGTACACCAAAATAATGGCCTTTGAAGCAGTTTACATCAACCATCTCTTATATATATACATACCAAAGAGTTGAATATAGTCAATCTAAAGGCATTCCTTAGATGATAAAGTGTCTATTTGCTCCTTTGTACCTTGTTGCCCCCCCCCTCAAGAGTAGAGGGATCCACTTCGAGTCATACTTGAGAGGAAGGATCGCCAGCTAGAAGAGGTGATAGAGATCGAGGCTTGCACCTGATATACATTTCAAGTTGATGAATTAAACTTCATCAACACACAACAGATTGATATGGTGGAGCCCCATCAATTTTACACAACACATATGAAAAACCTTGAAGAGATTTCAACCAAGCTCCAACAACTCAGAAGTGAAGATGTTGGGAAAAACATAAGATTTCAATATCTTATTAGTTCAATACTGACAAACGTGTAGGTTCCAATGTAAACCGATGAATATCCACTCATCACACCCACTCTACTAGACATGATGAGGAACTCATCTCACCATCCTACTTAAACCACTAATTGGATTCACTTGGATTTTTTAGTGAAGACTCACCAACTCAATGAAGTCTCTCATTCCACCCACTTGATCTAGTTACACAACTACTGGAGGAGATACAATACCCTTATTCCCAGGAGATGATGAACACCTCCATGCTCCATAATACATCTAAACAACCTCTATGTTGCATATTGATCCATTAGAGGGTCTGCATGATTCCTCCACCTTATTTGATGTATATCTCATATACATAACACGAGTTA
Source organism: Alisma plantago-aquatica (assembly GCA_963693085.1). Lineage (NCBI taxonomy): Eukaryota > Viridiplantae > Streptophyta > Magnoliopsida > Alismatales > Alismataceae > Alisma > Alisma plantago-aquatica. Next base: position 879,560,097 of record OY856414.1, on the reverse strand, counting down.
TGTCGTGTCATTTTTCTACCGATATTGCATCTACTTGGGTTGGAATAGTTTATTTTATGATGAATGCATGATAGGGGAGGTGATTCTATCGATTATGGTGATGAGCTAGCTTTAAACACTCTAGTTCAACTTTACCCTCTCGTAGGGTGATGGCAATTGGGGAGGTGCAGACTGGACATATTTTGAAAATATGTGTGCACCATATGAGGAAATCCCATCCCCCATTATTGATGATAATCTTGGGGTGAAGGGTTTGTATCTAGATTCACCTTGGGTTGTCCAATGTTTAGATGATGACTGGATGGTCCATATTCACAATGTAGACTCTCCATTTCATTTAATTGCAAATTTTAAAATGGAGGGTGAAGAATACAATCCTTTTGTAGATATGCAGCCTATTCCCTCCATCTTATCATGTGTCAATTCTAGGACATATCTATTCACACTTACATTGTGGAAGGTACCTTGAGGATTTTTTGTAGATGAATCAATTTTAGTACAATTGAAGTCACATCCAGCACAGAGATGAATTCACTCACTAACTAGATTTTATTTCTCTACTTTAGACTTGGCAAGTGCAACCCCTTTGCATATTCCACTCCTTCATAGCAGACCTAACGGCAGGACATGGGTGATACTAGTCCCAAAAATTAGGATTTGGGCTCCAATGTTCATATCATGGGGAAGCCACCCCCTCTCTCTAACCCTAGTATTTTTTCCCTTTCTTGTTAAAATAAATAAATCTTGTTCTTCATGATTCTTGTTAGATAGTTTCTTTCCTCTAGCTATTTAAATATATTTTCACACATATGTGTCATTCTAGGACTTTGATAAATTTCATTCCCTTACATCCATGTATGTTGCCACTACTATCTAAGTTTAGGTATTCCTCAACAAGAAAAAATTTAATCTTGGGGTGGGAGGGCTATTCACCCTTCTATCTCTTCATTTTTTCATGCATTCATGTTTAAATCCTTGTAATGTTCTGCATTTAGTATAAAATTTTCAAAATTTATCTCTTCATGCTTTGCATTATTGCTTTCTTTTCTTGCTATTTCTCACTTTGTAACCTGACTTTACTACTTATTTGGACTTTGTCGCTTGATTTTTAGCTTGATAACTAACATTATAGCTAGGCGAACGTAATAATTAAATGCTTATTTACATGTCTAATTTCCTAATCACAACTTTATTTGTTTGACCTCCAGCTTCATTCATCTTATGGACTCCTTCCTACAAGTTCATCGATGGATTCTAGTATTATGCACCATTTCATAGTTTGATTTTTTTTTCATGTTCCATGTTGTGGATGACAAACCCGGAGCTTGAGCTAAGTGGTTGGAGTTGGTGTGTGATCAAGCTCCGAGCTATGTTTGCATGGGTTCAACTATATTCTAAGGATACAAACCAAGCTAAATATTTTGGTCAAGGTATCAAGCAAACGGTGATGAGTTTATAGTTTCGATCAAGTTCGATTATTTCCCTTTGATGGTCTGTGCACCTTGTCACACTAAATTGAGTAAAAAAGAAAAAAAATAGAAATTTGCAAAATAGGCTTGGCAGCCTAAAAAATTCAAAGACATTTCAAAATATCTCAAAGATCTACAAAACTATAAAGATTACCAACACCCAGGCCTATAAGTTAGGATGCAGAGAATAAAATCATGAGTGCAGATAAAAGCATGAGCATTTCTTTTCTCTTTTAGGAGAGTTAAAGTGGTTCCAATGGGTGTAGGATTGTCCTCTCAAATGTGGGTATGTCATTCCCAGTAGTGCCGCCCCAAAATCTCATTTGAGAGAAATCATATGAGAACTATGAAGCAATTCTAGTAGTGGGATTGGTTTGAGCATTATAGAATCCCATGTTTTATTAACTAATTTAACCTTCAAATGTGTTTTTTCTTAATAATAGTTAACTGAAGAACTTAATGTAAAAGCATGAAATGGTATGTCTTTTGGAATAATGAAGTAAGGAAAATAAAGTAATCGGAAATACCTTTTTCATATATGCATTAATGTGTTTCAACTATCCAAAAGATAATAATAACTAGTATGACCTCCTTTTTCTCTCTCTTACTCCTTGGGATGTTTAAAAAAGAAATAAAAAAAGGTGAAAGACTTGGAATTAGAAAATATGAAATATGTTACTTGAACAAGATATTTTCTTTTCTTTTTAGATAACTTTTAACATAAAAGAATAGCATTATCCTCTCTCTTTTTCTCTCTACTCCAAGATAATTTCTCAAAATGGCATAAATGATATAACAAGATAACTCTTGAGTTGATAAAACTCTTAATCTCAAAACCTGAATCAAATGACTAAGGAAAGATTATTTCACTTTATCAAGTATTTTACTTCATTTAAATCAAGATATTGACCATCATGGAAATTATTAAAAAAAGATTCAAAACTTAAATCTAATTGGATGAGAAGGTTCTAGACCATCTAATAGTGTGTGTTTACACAAAAAAATTTCCATGAGTTAGCAACATTTGTTGGCTAAGACAAGACATTGAAGCATGCATAGTGGAGATATAGAGGGAAGGTGGCAAACAAGGTGGCAGATAGGCTAGCTAAATGGTACCTCAAGTTACCAGATCCTGACATTAGTCTTTTATATTGTCCACCATAGGTAATTAAGGAGTAGAATTCGGATAAGGCACAGTGTAATGCATCCAATGAGGGTGAGGAGGAAGGATGTAATATCATCACAAGATAATTAAAGGAATGGGTTCTAAATAAATAATGTGTGGTTCAATTTTGGAATTTGTTGGACTTCATTTGATTACCTAAATAATGTAAGGAAGATTATATATGATTATTATAGATTTTAATCAAAATATTTATGATATTCTAATATAACATAAACTTTTGGTTTATTGTACATGTTGCATGATTTCTTTTTCTCGCATTCCTTTTTCTCGTCCAGTCTAACAGCCTTGTTGTAATACCTAGCCATGTGGATTATGCATATGGCATTTAACTTCCCTTCTTAACCTGATTCCAGCACCCTCAAACTCTATAGTTGTCTTTATCTCTCATCTTCTCGATCTCTATCTCTATAGAATCCCAGCCCAAGAAAATATCCATGCCACCTTTGCCTCTCTCTTTTGAGGTTATCTATCCCAAACTTGTGGGTTTTAAAGATTTAGAACTCCTAGACTCCCAGCATTGTTGTGAGCTTCCCCTATTTCAGCCTCCACAATAATCCCAAGCCCCTCAGACCCTTAATCCTATAAAATGAACCCTCAAAAACCTCCCTCGGACACACAATAACCAATCCCCAAAACCACCTCACCCTCTAGCACCCTGGCTCTAGTCTCCCTTACCCCACATGTAGTCATCTTCAAGAATGATCCCAGCAGATCATCCCTAACCTTCACCATGGTAGGATAATTTGCATAAGACACTTATATAACCCTTGGAAGCATCAAACACTCGAGATTCATCAAGTTTGAAGGTATACCAACTTTCCCCTCTTTCCCTCCTTTATCTACTAGTTGGGCATTGTGTTGGAAATTCGCCTCCCTGGCCCTCTTGTTCTTGCATTTCACCCTCACCAAGGTACTAAGAGACCATTCATATCTTTAGTTTTCATCACATTTTCTCTATCACTAATTCCAATCTCAGCTTTCATGCCAGTCATAGAGGAGAAACCTTCTAGTCCTTTAAACCTCAGATGGCTCAAGTAAGGGATTGATGTCTTCATAAGGATGTGAATGATTCATTATCGGTCTCAATTTTCCCAGGCTCTGATGAGAGCCAAGTCTGGATCTCTGGATCCTCATGGATTCCTTCTTTACTTTCTTGTTGTTCTGAGAAGAACAATTGCAGGTGTGTTTTCTAGAAAATGCCCTTATAAGATGGCATCTTTGTTAGGTTGTTGTATGGGTAAAGACAAAATTTCCCACATGTTTTAATTAGTCATCACATTTATCCATGATTGTGGTCTCTAGACCATGTGTCTACATGGGACTGGTCCAACTTGGCTTAGTGACTGTGTTTTTGGATAATGCCAATGTGGATTTATGGTGCCATGTAATGGCTAAGTTCTTTCTAAATTCATAGTAAATTTACCGTTCATCAGAAAAATAAGTTTAAACAAATTTTGCAAAGGTTCTGATGAGGAATTAAAAAAATTAGGTTTCAAACATTACTTTCTCTTTGATCAAACCCTATATTGCAAATAAATAATGTTAGCACTTACCATGATAGATAAAATAAAATTGATATGGAAAATGTTGAGAATAGGGTAATTAGATTTCATCAAACCCAAGAATGTGATTAGGGTTTCTTAAACCTAAGAAGGGAAACTAGGATATTTCTTTGAGAGAGATAAGTGGTTCATGCACTTTGAACATATGTATTAATTTATTGTATGTATGTTTGCATAATATACATTAACTACTATGTAAGTATTACTTATTGTTTCAAATGTTTATGATGATAAAAGATAATAAAATCAATAATGTGTTGCATGTTCCTTTCTTGTCAAAGTCTAATATATTACCTTTCATTAATGATGTTAGGAATAAGAGTTAAGGAATAAGAGATAAGAGCTCCAAGAGTAAGAGAAAGATAAAATATAAGAACTTGTATAAGATCCTCACTAAGAGGCTCCTCAGAGTAAATTAAAAGGCACTTAGGTGCAAAGAGACGAGGCACTTTGGTGCAAAAGAGAACAGGAACTTCATTGCAACCCAAGGATTCTCATGTGTGTCCATATAAAAGTAAATGTTCCTTTTTTCAATGTTTGATGTTTAAAGTTTATTTTCAATTTACATATTATTCTTAAGTTATAATATGTTCAATTCCACTTACAAAATATTTGATGCATTTCTAGGGGTGTGATGCCCACAATTAATGAGGAAGATTAGAAGAGTAGATTCATATAATGCATAAGGACTAGCTTGAGGATTTCAGAAGAAAGGAACTAGTGGGGTTCGAACTGCCCCTCGATTATCTTTCTTTCCTCGTTATGAGAAATATGTCATGTTTATTTTAAGTGTGAGTTGATGATGATTTGAGAGCAAGAAATGTTATATTTATCATGTGATGGTTATAAAAACTTTATTTTTATACAATGAATATCATTATTGTGAATCCCACTTGAAAGTGAATGCAAATTTATGCTTTTTCTCTATGATGTGTGTGTTTTAAAAAGTGGGGTGTTACAAGCATGGTAAGAGGCATTTGTCTCACTGCTTGGGCCAATTGGATCATACTATTGAGATTTTTGCTTATTACATGGATCAACCTAACACAGATTGGGATCCTCATATGTCATTAGAGTCTTTTCTTTCTACTTCTTCTTTAGAATCACAATAAGTGAAAGGTGCGTCATTCCTAATTGGTTCACAAGAGTACATGATGACAACTTTTTACTCACTGTTACCCTAAAGTGGTTGTGCTTTAACACACATGTATATGGCTTAACTCCCATGAATCATGTTGGATTGTAGTGAATTCACATAGACATGCATGAATATTCCATTATCTTACCTTAGTAGGTTTTATTTAACGGTGGGGGTTTGTTATGAAAAACATGTTTTGGGAGACCCGTTGTTTTAAACTATTTTTCCTTACCTTAGCATCTATCTCCAAGCTTAATTTGGATGTTATATTTTATTTTTTGAGTTGAGTTTTGCTTGAGGACAAGCAAAGGATTAAGCTTGGGGTGGTTGATAACACCCAAATTTAGGTATTAAAGCTAAATATTTAACTATAGTTATGTGTGTATAGTAGCCTTGATATGCCCAAATAACTCTAGATACTTTGCTTTTCAAAACCTTTCTCTTTTTGAAAATAAAGTTGGTCAACTAGTAAATTTTGGGACTTTTAGGAACCAAACAAAAGTGACATTGACTTCCTTGATACTCGGTTCAAAGACTAGAGAGACTTGGATAGATTTGGGTAGTTTTTCCACAAATCTCGCTAGGGTTAACATGAATCCACATGGTTTGTTCATAACCAACCAGAGTTCTTATGAAACTAACCACGTTCATCCAAAATGGATGGATTTATATAGCCCAACAAGTAGTATCCCATCTGCTTGAAATCACTAAGGGTTGTCACAATACCAGTCTGTATGACACTTCTTGCTATCAATCATATTTATCGACCACCATGTCAACCAACAAGCCAACCATTGATGTGCCATAATCATCTAGAGTTCATACAAAACTCACCCAGGTGCACTCCCACCCATCTAGTTGTAGGGAAATACGGCATCAGATAAGCAACAGAAATAAAAAATTTACTGACATATTTCCCATTAACCACCAGATCGCGTCAATGACTATGAAATGGGAAGGGTGGTTTTACAAAGATATACATGGTCCTGTAGCAAGTCCAGTGACAATCCTAGTCGATATAGATGTGCACTATGTCTTGGATGGTGTCTGTGCAGCTCCTGATTGCACTCAGACTTGTCTGACTACTCCTCCACAAATAGCAAACTTGGACAACTGTTGTAGTGGCTCCTCAGATTTCTCCACAGACTGTGATTTGACATTGCCCTCGTAGTAGCAGCCAAAGGACTCCTTCCTCTAGAGTAGTCCACACATACCAATTATAACTCATGTCATCCTGCTAGAACGTACAAGAAGGAGTTTTCCCTACCATTGGTATACTAGTTACCAACCTGCTCTTTGACAACAATGATCCTCAGTTATTTCTCTCCTTGGCTATCCCTCCCTAGTCCGGTAGGACTAGCTTGGGATCTCTTGGTTACTACAGCCAGAGAGGACAGTGTTTGTCAGAACAACTGATTCTCAATTATATGTGTTGTAGTTGTATTTTAGGAAGCCCCCAATACCCCTTTATATATAGGAGGGGTTAGGGTCAAGGTTCCCAGTCCCCAGTCAATACAGGACTAAAGCGGGAGTGGAAAGGACCAGAATATCTTGAATTTTCACAACAATTTTGGAAGTTTCACAACCTGTGTGTACTGAACTCGTAAACCAAGACGGTCGTTTTGCACTTTCTAGTTTTGCACATATGTCGGCAATTCAATTCCAATTAGTACTTAACTTGACGTCAGCACCAATCCTTGATGCAATCGAATTGCACCCTCGAGACGACCGTTTGGTGCAACTGAGAGGGGCATCTCGCACCAGGCCAGACGGCCATTTTGCATAAGCCAGATGGGAATATTGCATCCTGGGTTAGGCAGAATTCCAATCAATGTACAATACAACCATCCTAACACCCCAAATGACAATCTTAACACTTGAACTAATTGTTTGGTAGTCTAGTTAGATAATTTGTTGCATGAATTGATATACCTAAACACTTTAATAATCAATTTAATTATTAGTCAAGATCAAACTCCTCTTTTAGATGAGTTCCCATGTGTGTGACCATATAGGTACCATATTACGTTGGCAGTGAATGTCCATAACAACTTATGACATCACAAGCAAAGAGTGTGCCTAGTCACACATTAGTGCTACCTAAGTGAATAGAAAGTTGGGGAGTAACTTCAACCTACAATATGTATATAGTGTTATAGTGTTTGTATAGTTCCTTTGTCACAGATATCCAGATATCACAGATATCCTCATTATTATTCAATCTTGTTCCTTGAACCAGAGCAGACTGCATGAGATATATGTAATCTCAATATCACATACTAACTCACTTGCGTATGGCCATACTTTTCTCAGTCTCTCTAATCAAGAAGCCTTAGATATCATACTCCTGTTGGAGGGACAAATCCCATCTCTATCACTCACAATCAGTCCCCATGTGCCAAAGTCACCCAATCACCATCGTTATAACAGTCCATGTTTTAGGACTTTGTTTGATGATGTCAAAGTGTGCCCAACGACATGTGATGAGTGTAGTGATTTGAGGTCTAAGAACCACAACCACCACCATCACTTTGAGAGCTAACTATGACTTCCATGATGATGGCTTCCATGTGTCAAACTCACAGTGGGTCTATCTGATACATTGTTCTCTAACATGTATATGTGTGCTTGGTTTGATATTGTCATATCATGACTAATGGACTCTATCATCAATTAACTCACACTATGATCTTATGTGTTATTGTTGTCTAGCTACCTTCCATAATAAGAACCAATCAAAGACATAATGAGAATATGTATATGTACTCTTAACATTCGTATGATCTCATTTCTTCCAAGTCTAATACTTGAAGACATACGTCATCGAGTAATAATATTCTCTAGACATTAATTATCTTATTCATTATCTCATAATTGAATATACAAAATAAATTGGAATCTTGCATTTGTTAATAATTATCAAATCGTGTATCTAATGCCTCATCCTAATCATCATATGATTGGCACTCTGGGCATACATACCAACAGACTCCCACATGTACTTAGAGTCAATCACCCACAGATCTCATCCAGAGTGACCTAACATGACCTTCATGCTTCTACTACACAAGTGCTTTTATAGCGGGTTTAGCAATGTTTGCCTTAAGTCAGTATTTTGCAATTTTCTCATCTCTTCATTGTATGACTACTCATATGAGATGGAAGTGTCATAGTATGCTATCTGAGATTCCCAGCCTAACTAGTAGCTCCATTATTTTCATCAACATTTCTACTATGCCATCAATGGTTGGAACCTCACACAAGTTCACCCATATGAACTTTTGATCCATACAATATCCTTTGTTGTTCTTATAACACAGAGATGCTCAACTTCTTTTGTAGATTCGAACATTTGTCATTAGCTTAGAATCCTTTCTAGCTTATAGTTCTCGTTTGTCATCAAACATAAATTTAGATTGTGATTATTTTTTCAGTTTGGAAGCTTGCATGGGTGTAACCATGTACATCCAACTCTTCCTTATTACCATAACTGAGGAACCAATCTTTTAAGTACTTCACAAGCACCTAAGTATGTTCTTTATGGTAGTCTAGTGACTCTTACTGGCATATGACATTTACCTTCTTGTCATGTCTAATACATACAAAATTACTAGGTAGGTATATATATGTCTTCTCATCATGTAAAATACATATGAGATGACTGGATATCCTCTCGTCATGTCCAATGCATATGAGATTACTAGATATATTCTCATCATGTCCAATAAATATGAGATAATGAGATAAGTACATAGCATTGCATTCAATACAGATCCAATTGCAAATGCATATGGCATATATCCATGTGTTCCTATCCTTCATAAGAACTAGAACACTAGGATATTGAAAGACTAACACCATAGAACATGGACAAGTTTTCTCTCATTGAGTCTTGTATGTTGAACCCTTCAGCATCTTGCCAATGTATGTGCTCTTTCTTAGGTCAAGAAGCTTTCCAGATCTATCTCTATAGACCTCAATTCTTATCACATAGGATGTTTTTCTTAAACCCTTCATATAGAAGGTACTTTCCTTGCCAGGTTTTAACATATGTAGGATAAGGACATCATTCCCATCATTATGTGGAATATAAATATGCTCCCACTAAATCTTTTGTAATCACAGATTTCAACTTCATTTTGACTCAAGTCAAACCCTTTGACTGTCTAGTCAAATAGAAGATTCCAGGTCTAAGATACTTGCTTCAATCCTCATATTGACCTTTGTAGATTATAGACTTTATTTGCATTCATGGATTTATAAAACCATTATGCTATGTCACGTACACATCCTCATAATTATTCCAATTAAGGAATGTGGTTCTAATATCTCACAAGTCATAATAAGCTACAACAACAAGCATGATCATGATGGATTTAACCATGGTAACTTGTGAAAGACTTCATCATGTTCAACACCTTGAACTAGTTTGAAACTCTTTGCAACCAATCTACCCTTCCATGTTGGTCTTCTTACAAGGACCCAAATGCACCCAATGGGTTTTACCCCTTCAGGTGGATCCAGTAAGGTCATACCTTGTTGGTGTACATGGATTCCATCTTTAATCCCATGACCTGAAGCCATTTCTCAAATTCCAGTCCCTAAATAGTTTCTAGGTAGGTTGTTGACTCATATCTATGATCAACTTATCACCTTTTGAGTTATAAGATATCATAATCTTTCAAACTCCAGGTGTGTTCTACTAGAACTATGAGTTCTGTGTTTTCATAAGGAACTTGAGATTCCACAACAACTTTTGATTCTCCTTGTTCCTATTATACCTCTTTAGGTTCCTTTTTTTCTTGTTTGTCTTGAATATTTCAAGCTCTACTTCTACTCCCATGCACTGATTCCTTTGGAATTAATTTCCATTTAGGAATTCAGCTATCCTAGAAAGAAACACTTTGTGGTCGGGTTGGAAGATAAGTAGTATTCAATAAGATAACATTCATGTGATTTGTAGATAAAGTTGTTTAAGAAATTGTTTTCTTATATAATCCTTCAATCCTAATCACTACAAAAGACATATTGGGACACTTCCCATGCCATATCTCATATGGTGCCTTTTGAACCAATTTTAAACGGTACATTGTTTAGTGTTTAAGCACGTACCCAAAACAAATTTGGAAGATCGGGTAGATTTTTATTGATAATCTCACCATAACTTAATAGGGTGTTATACCTTCCTTCTAACACGTCAGTATGTTTCAGGGGGAGTTCATTGTGATACACTATCACAGTTTCTCCAGAAGGTCCTCAAACTCTTGGTTAAAATATTTCAACATTGATCGTATCAATATATCTCAATACTTTACCAATTAAGTTATGTTTTTTTATTTTTAATCTTCTTGAACACTTCAAGAGATTCATATTTGTATTGCATAAGTACAAATTTCAATATCTATTGATCGCATCAGTAAATATAATGGGGTACTTGTAACTACCTTTAGCATACATTCTCAAAGATCTATGTACATCAGTATGTACTAGTCCTAATGGAGTAGTTGATCTCCCACTACATCTAGTGAAGATGCTTTTGTCACATTACACAACTTATAATACATGCATGTCTCTGTTGGTTAAATAACCAAAAGAGTCTAGATAACCATCATATGGATTCTAAAAATGCATTTCTTGTTTTTGCGCTCTAGATGACAGTGCTATAGGTTTTCAGTTGTTTGAGTCATCAAGTTATTCAGTATATGCATCATACATAATTTTGTCTTTACAACTATCATGTATATCTTGTGAGACATTTGCAATAAAAGATCATATCTTTTAAAATGAAACATAATGTCCTTGTCATACAAGACATATTATGGCTTCATTAATGGCATGTACATAATAACAATTCACTAATTCTATTATTTGCCCTTGAATGACAGCTTCCAACTATAGAGGCAGCAACCCTTGCTCCATACAGTTCTAGCTTACCTCTTCTCAGGTTCTAAAGTAGAGATCTCTATCTCTATCTTCTTCCCGAGATCCTCTATAAAGAGGATAGTTCCTTTCCAATGTCCAGACATGTGACAATGGTGGCACTTTCTTTTCATTATCCTTTTAAGTGAAAAGGACAGATTCCTTTTACACTTACCCTTCTCCATATCTTGAGTGTATATAAGACTTGGACTTAAGCTTAGCCTCAGAACACTTCTTAGCCTTTCCTTTGCCCTAGGACTCATTTATGATGATCACCATCACATATTTGTCCTTCTTCTTCCTTGCTTCAGCATCAACATGCCAAGCATTTGATAAACTGACTATATGATTCATGCAACACTTGCATAATCATATCAATGGTCAACTCTTGACCTAAGAGAAAATCCCAGTCACTCCACATGCCCAATCATATTCAGAACATGGAGCTCTACTAGACCTCCCTTTATCAATTTGCATTCAATTAGTGCTTTGGAGACATTATACCTTCTTCTCTTTACATGGTACTTAAGATGTGTTAGCATCTCAAGAATGTCCATGTTTTCATGTTGTTTATGAAACTCATAGTTCATACAACAGAGCAGTAGGTATTCAAATGTCTATGGCACTATTGGCATGCTTCCAATAAGCATCCATTTAGCCTTAGGCGTATTTGGAGTGGGTTCCTCTAGCATTGGTCTATCAAGGACATAGAGCTTTCGCTCATTGATGAGAACATTTCTCAAAGTCCTTAACTAATTGTGGAACTTTATCCCATTTTTTCCCTCTTTAGGACTAATCTCAATTTGAACGTGTTTTGTCTTTGACATTTGATTCTACAAAGATATATTACAACCTTTTTCAAAACATTTTTTATTTGATTTGGTAAATTTGATGATTTTAATTAGGTCTTTAATTAACTATTGCTTACACTATTTTATTCAAATTTATAGCCCTCAATATCAATTCGGAATATTGTAATGTACAATATTCTAGTGGGCCAGATCCAAGATAATTCAACTGTTGCCTGATCAACACCGCAAATACAGTCAATCAACAAGGTAGGAAATTCTTGCCAATTGCATCATATGCAATTCTAGATAGATCATATGTGCAACCCCTTGCCATAATCATCTGCATGCTTCTAGTCTTAGATGCTCTAAGAATTACTAGTTAAGCCTGACCCAAAAGCCGACACGATAATAATGTTGTAAGAAGTGGGACCCAGAGGGATCCACTTTCTATTAAAATTTGAAGAATAAAACATCCAATCCAAATACACTCAAAAGGTATGTTGGAGTGGGTGTAAAATTTTCAAATCTTAACTAATGGTAATCAAAACAACCAAAGTGTAGCAGCAAAATGTAAACATGACTATATTCAATTCTTTACAAAAGTACATCATCATCTCCCATATTGGGTTTACATAGAAGGTACAACATAAGGATCTAGTAGAGGGAAATTGAAACCATATCAAGTTTGTCTCCAAGCTTTAACTCCTTAAAATAAGTCCAAGTCTTCATGCCATATCATCCAAGTCCTTCACATAGGGTTGGAAGCATACCCCAACAAGAAGAGAAAAATAGAAGACATCAGCAAAGGCCAGTATGTGCATACTAAATAGGAAATTGAGAAATATTATGAAATAAAGGACGCCAAGTATAAAAGGATTCCCATAGAAAAGATAAGGGCTACCCAATCGGGCATAAAAGAAAAGAATCTCAATAAAAGAGACAAATAAGAGCAAAGTTTAACAATAAAGCATCCATGTGTTTCACCTGTGACAATACTAGACAATATAAACATATAGGTAGGAATTAACACATCTACCAAAAATATGGGATGAGAGGGAATTGTATACATCCACTCTAAATATGGGGTGGCAAGTTCTGTCAACATCTGCCCGAGCAGGAATTTAACATCTACCAAAATATATAAATGTTCACTGACGTGTATTTTACTACACGCTTAAACGCAAGTATACGCGTCGAGTAATATAGGCCTTGTGAGGCCCGAGTCGAACTCAGGGATACGTGAATTATTGGAGACTTCTACTAACTAATCGCAATCAGCTAGACCGATTAACAAAGTAGGGTTTTGTTGTTCAAATTAAAAGAAAATAAAAATCGAACAAAGAAAACAATTGATTAAAGGTTAATTTAATCAATTAAAAGGATATCTTTAGGATGGCGGTTTCACCGCGGGTCAACATTGTATTAGATTTCATATAATTCCTCACACTTCTCTCTCTATCCGGGTAGTGGCCTGAAATGAGAATTACCCACTGTCGTGGTGTAATCCACTACTTAGATTTAGGTTGATTCCATCGTCATAGTAATCATTCCCCTAAACTAAGCGCATTAAGATCGGTCCCTCAGTTCCCACCATTAATTTTCCAACTCCTTTGTCAAGGGTTTTATTAATTAATGTAGAATTCATCTCTTTTCAACCGTTAATCCTTCTGTCGAAGTGATTAAGGGCATTAAGTTATTATTATGGTGATCAAGCATAACAATAGAAATAGAGAAAACGAATTTATACCACGGATATGAGAGAAAAATATGAATTATCAATATAAAATCATCATACAATGTATCCCCGGGCTACTCCCGGTCCTAAAGATTGAGGGTTTTAGCCTCTCATGTTCATCTTACACGAATACATGGTAGAAATTGGGGAATTCATAAGAAAAACGTGAAATAGATGGGAAAACCCCTGAACGGAGAAGAACCGGTGGATCCTTGGCGTAGAACACAAGCTTTCCCCGCCTGTCGGTGGTGGAAATTGTCTTCGGCAGCGTCCAAATCACCCGGGATGAGCTTCTCGGCCTCCGTTCTCCTTTCTCTCCTCCTCGGCACTCGTGCAATCCAAAATGAGATGATGATCACGTCTCGGCGGCCGTCATTAGGTATAAGTCCCTAATTAGGTCGTCAAATAACAACAGCCGTCCGATCGAAATCAAAACAAATCCAACGCATATCTGCCGGCGTCGATACCATCGACTCGGGTCGATGGTATCGACCCAGCGGATTAGCGGCAGCTTTCCTTTCTTTTATTCTGAGCGCCTATGGTGATCTCGATACCATCGACTTGGGTGTCGATGGTATCGACTCCTTTAGCGTCGGTTGTTGTCGTTTAGCGACGCTGTAGCTCTCCTTGTGTCGATGGCATCGACATGCGTCGATGGTATCGACTTCATCCTCGCCAGCAGCCTGGAGACATCTCGATGCCATCGACATGGGTGTCGATGGTATCGACTCTGTATTGCTCTTCTCGGCTGACAACCTGTGGCTTGGTCGATGGTATCGACATCCGTCGATGGTATCGACATCCGTCGATGGTATCGACGGATACAGATACTTGTTCTTCCTGAAAATTCACAACAAGACCAAATAAATCCACACGATTTATGATAAGATGATCAATAATGCTTAAAATAATGTAATAAAGGGGATTTGATATAAAAAGATGGCAAAGGCCAAATAAAGTGAATTATGCAATAATATCCATGAAAATGAGTAATTAAGGCACAAAACACATATGAAATCGGTCTATAAATGCGACTCAAAATCATCGCATCAAACTCCCCTAAGCTTAAACATTGCTCGCCCTCGAGCAACTAATCCTTAGAATAGAATTGTGAATGTCAACTAACAATCAATATACAAACCCCCATCACCCATGACTCCCACTGGACGTTCTCAAACCGGCTTTTCCTAATCACAGAACAGTAATTACCCTGTAGGCGACAATAATCATAAATAAAAGAAATTATCCTTCAAACCGATGAACACTATCACATAGGGCAGTTAACATAATAAAGTTCGCCGATTCAGCCATGGTGCATCTTGTGATCGCCTAAACTACGTTGCTCGCCCTAACTACCATCTACATGGAAGCTGTCCTCCTTATACACATGAGTGAGGAGAATATCACGGTGGACTACCAATCCGAGCAACGGGTGGATGGAATGGGTGGTTCATGGAAGAATTTGGAAGTATTACACAGTTTCAGTATGCATATAACAAAATGCCCTAAATGATGCAAATGCACATTAAGAATGCCCTACTGCCTAAAATTGGGTGGAATGATGCATGCACTAACTTTCTACCTCAAAGTGAGATAGAAATCTACTCAAGCCACATCCTGTACTCAATTCCCTTGTTCTGCAAGTGATATCATTCCTTTCTCCCTCTTATTCCTTTTCTTTCCAACTCTCTTTTTTTTAACATATTTTTTTTTCATGTTTTCAGAATTTTTTTCTTCTTTTTTTTTCTTTGCCCATATATCCATAATTGCTTAGAGATACATGTATAAGGCCATTTTCTTTCCAATTGGAGATCTTGGCTTTATTTCGAGGGTATGGAACAAATTAGATCACCTATTTAGGAAAACTGAGATACATGGTGTGCTTATGCATGAAAATCATGAAATTGTGAGTGCAACTACATGACATGCACCTAAGGGTAATGTGCATGTATCACTATATATTTTTTTTCATTATTCTATGCAAAAACATGAAAATAACAATGCAAAACCTATCTACATGCCATGCACGCAAAAGAAATTGAAACTGCACTTTACTTCCGATTCTTGGGTGGATTATAGGAAATGGGGTGGAATGATCACAAGATTAAGTGACTGAACCTTAGAAGAAAATTATGTGTCCCTCCCTACTGACATGTGTAGTAGTTTAAAGGGTTCTTTCTCTTACATCTGATTAAGGTCTCATTACCATTTGATTAGGTTAGGCTCGAACAACCGTTACTATCCACTTTTCATGAGTCAATGGGGGTGTGAGCATGACATATTGCTTCAAAGTTGACATAATCAATCATTTTCATAGGACAAGTTCCCCAAGGACAACCAAGTAAAGCTATCCAAATGACACAAAAAAAATTTAAATTCCCTTAATTTCCCCATGAAAACAGCAAGATGACAAATTTTAAGACATCCACGATTACACTAGATAGATGTGGATCTTAAACAAACACTAAAATTGCAAGAACAAATAACAAAACAGAAACTAAAAACAACTAAAGAAAAGATAAAAGATAAAGCTGTTCCAGTCACCCCCCTAAGCTTGAATCCGACTATGGCCTCATAGTCAAAGACTAACTTAAGGGTGGAACAGTGATACCCTGGTCAATCTTGCGGAGGCGGTGGTGGGTATTGTGGTGTCGTAGGATCCCAAGACGGGTACTCCCCCTGGAAGCTTGGATCATAGTGGGTCCTCGGCGGAGGCTGTGGATAACCTCCAAAGTAGTCTCGACTCCAGTAGTGGTCGAAGAAGGGCTCCTGCTGCGTCTCTATCTGCTGCAACCGGTTGTGCATTTGCTCTTGGTTGGCGAGGATGAGCCGCTCGTTCTCGAACATAGCCCTTTGATTATCAAGCAACCGGGCCGTTGTCTCATGGATGCCGGTATACAAAGTCATATGCTGGTGCTGCGTCTACTGGATGTCCTGCAGCATGGTATACATCCCTTGCATGGAGTAGGGATCCGCGGCTGGCTGCTCTTGCTGTGGTGATGGCGGCGGGGGCTGAGATGATGAAGATGCACCCGGGTGCATCCTAGGACGCTTCCGTGGTGCCACGCGTGCTCGAAGAGGTGTGAAAGCCTCCTCGTCTTCCTCGGCCTCGCCTTCTTGGTCTTCACCTCCGCCTTCTTCTTCGGAGGACTCGATGGCTATGATGGGCCATCGGAAATGCTGCTTGCCCTCGATGTGGAAGACGTCGTCCGGCAGGGATGCCTCCTGGTAAGCTTGGTTGACGTGGCAATGAGCGTACGCCAACCCGTCCCGGATAAGAATGAGGTTTGAACGGTGCAAGTGTTGCACGTTCACCTTACTCCGCGTAGAAATCGGAGTCATGGACTGAAAGTTCAGCCCCAAGTAAAGCGCCAACCCAGTGACCAAACCACCAAAATGAATTGGAGCCTTCCTTGTGCTCCGCTTCACCGCCATGACGCGCTGTAACCAGAATGCTCCCCAGTTGCACTCTTGACGTTTCAGGAGTGCGTACAGAAAGAACAAGTTGCTCTCCTGAAACTTGCTCAAAGCAAGATCGCTCCGCCCGAAGAAGGTCAAGCTAAGCATCCTATGCAATACCCAGACGAACGGGTGCTCAAAATCAGCTACCGCGGCATTGTGGTAGCTCACGGTCTTCCCTGCCGGCACTGTAACTAGCTCGGCGAAGATTTTGTCGTAGTCGGTGCGGGCGTCGGGGCGTCGGTGATCGTGGCGGCTGTGGTTCCAGTTGAAGATGGCGTTGAACTGCTTCAACGTGATGTTGTAATTGTTGTTGAAGAGTCGGAAGGACACCCTTCCCTGGATCCACGTCTGGTCCGATGGTACCACGTCATTTGGTACGACGCAGATATCAAGAGACGCCATGAACTCGGCCACCAGTTCCTTATATGTGGGCCATTCGCCGAAAAACGGCTGCCCATCCGCATGACAGTCCATCTCATAGACGCGATTGGTGTGCCGCGCTTGCCCGGCCAACACATAGGCCAAGTCGGCCTCGAATCCTAGGTCCCTGATCATTCCCCGGTCCACATACCGGGTGGCCTCGAACTTCCGCTTCATTATCTCCTCGTATACCTTCCTTACATCCATGTTGGCATGAATGAGGCGTGGACGAGAGATGGAAGCGGTTGGAGGAGGAACAAACTCCTCGATCTCCCTGGGGTGCGCGCTTGATGAAGATGCTCCGCCCGTATGCACCATGATTGCGAGAAGAATGAGATTGGGAGAAAAGAGCTCGATGAAGATGGAGAGAAATTCTCCGCTCGGTGAAGATCTTCGCTCGATGATGCTTCTCCGCAGGTGTAGAGGGCTCGGGGGAGTGCTCGGCACAATGGGAGATGCTTGCTCTGAGGGTGTGATGTCATATGACATTGCAAGTCCCCTTAAATAGACTTGATCGGCGCCCCTGTTGACCCGTCGATACCATCGACGCGGGTCGATGGTATCGACACGTCTCGCGGGTAGCCGCATCTGTCGCTGGTATCGACGGCTGACGTTTGCTGGATCGAGAAACCCGGATCGCTTACGGGTCGATACCATCGACGCGGGTCGATGGTATCGACGCGGGTCGATGGTATCGACGCAGCACCCGGATCGCTGACGTGGCTGTTGCGATCGTCGTCGATGTCTTCATGCGGATCGGTGACATGTCCGTCGATGCCATCGACGGGTGTCGATGATATCGACTTGCTTTTATTGCGACACCTCCGTTTATTGCATTCAACCTGTGATGATGTCGATACCATCGACGAGGCCGTCGATGGTATCGAGTTGACTGAGCAAAATTCGTCTGAATATCTCCAGAGATCTCGATGGTATCGACTGGGGTGTCGATACCATCGACACTTTTATTGCGACCTGCCTGTGACCATGTCGATGCCATCGACGGGGCCGTCGATGGTATCGACGCAGTGCGATTTCTGCTGGTGTCAACCTGAACCCATGTCGATGCCATCGACTGATGTGTCGATGGTATCGACCCTGCCTGTTCCTGCACATTTAACAAATGGATCAAGGTATCATTTTTAAACTAAAAAGTAAACAAAATAAAAGCAAACTACACCTAACATTAAACTATCCTAATGTACCAATGGTTGGGTTGCCTCCCAACAAGCGCCCTTCTTTAGCGTCTTAGGCTAGACATCGGTCCTTCTTCTCATTCATGTACAAGTGAAATGAGTTTGACCTCATTCACTTTCCTCTTATATTTCTCACCAAAGTACAGCTTCAAGTGTTGCCCGTTCACCAAGAACGTGGCCTCTCCATCTTGCACGAGAATCGCTCTGTGCGGTCTCACTTCTTCCACCTCGAAGGGTCCACTCCATCGGGATTTCAGTTTCCCGGGATGCAATTTGAGGCGAGAGTTGAACAATAGGACACTGTCTCCTTTCTTGAACGTGCGCATCTCAATGTGGCGATCGTGGATCAGCTTTGTGCGCTCCTTATAAATACGGGCATTCTCATATGCCGTCATGCGTAGCTCATCCAATTCATTCAATTCAAACATTCTTTTCCTCCCGGCCTCGTCATAGCGCAAGTTCAGCCTTCTTAGCGCCCAATGGGCCTTGTGCTCCAATTCTACCGGAAGATGGCACGCCCGGCCATACGCCAACCTAAAAGGTGTAGTGCCTATAGGTGTTTTGTACGCCGTTCGATAAGCCCAAAGTGCATCCGGTAGCAATGCACTCCAATTCTTCCGTGTAGATGCTACGGTCCTTTCTAAAATCTTCTTGATTTCCCTGTTTGATACCTCTACCTGTCCTTGCGTTTGTGGATGATATGGGGTGCCAATGTTGTGCTTGACCTCATATTTCTTCAAAAGTGAAGCAAATTTCTGATTTCGGAAGTGTGTGCCTCCGTCACTAATGATCATTCGAGGAATCCCGAACCTGCAGAAAATATTCTCTTTGACGAACATGCACACTACATTCGAATCATTAGTCCTTGTGGGGATTGCCTCTACCCACTTCGACAAATAATCCACAGCAAGCAAAATATAAAGATTTGAATTTGAGGACACAAAGGGTCCCATGAAGTCAATGCCCCATAAATCAAATACCTCGACTTCCTGAAACACATTCAGGGGCATTTCTTGTCTCCTTGAGATATTACCTGCACGCTGGCATGGGTCACACTGCCTAACAAAATCATAGGCATCCCGGAACAAAGTGGGCCAATAAAGGCCGCTCTCCAACACCTTAGCTGCTGTCCGTGAGCTAGCATGATGTCCTCCCGTAGGCGACGCATGACAATGATGTAGAACACTTTCGTACTCTACCTCTGGCACACACCTGCGAAGAATACCATCCCTGCATTGCTTCAACAATATTGGGTCATCCCAAAAATAGTATCTCAATGAATGGAAGAATTTCTTCTTCTCTTGATAAGACCAATCTTCCGGGATGATCCCGCAAGCCAGATAATTCACAATTTCCGCAAACCATGGTTCTTTAGAATCAATTTTTAAAAGTTGTTCGTCGGGAAAAGTCTCGGTAATGGGTATATGCAAACCTTATTCATCCACCCTCTCTAACCTAGACAAGTGGTCAGCCACCACATTTTCAATTCCCGACTTGTCTTTGATTTCAATATCGAATTCTTGTAGGAGCAAAATCGACCTAATTAGTCTAGGCTTCGCATCCTTCTTCTCCATCAAATATTTTATTGCGGCGTGATCCGTCCACACAACCACCTTAGAACCCACTAAGTATTTCCGAAATTTCTCAAAAGCAAAAACAACAGCAAGTAACTCTTTTTCCGTGGTTGTGTAATTTAATTGAGCATCATTAAGTGTTTTTGAGGCGTAGAAAATCACAGCAGGCTTGTTATCTACCCTTTGCCCCAAAACAGCCCCCACAGCATAGTCAGACGCATCACACATCAACTCGAAAGGCTTTGTCCAATCCGGCGTTTGAACAACCGGAGCCGAAATCAGCTTTTCCTTCAAAACCTCGAATGCGTGAAGACATTTCTCATTGAAATTAAAAACTGCGTCTTTTTCCAACAATTCCGATAATGGCTTTGTGATTTTTGAAAAATCCTTGATAAAGCGCCGATAAAACCCAGCGTGTCCTAAAAAGCTTCTCACCCCTTTTACAGAATTTGGTGGGGGTAGCTTAGAAATCACTTCAATTTTTACGGGGTCTACCTCTAGACCCTTGCTAGACACCTTGTGTTCTAGCACAATTCCTTCGGTCACCATCATGTGACATTTCTCCCAATTGAGGACCAAGTGTGTGTCCTCGCACCGCTGCAATACCTTATCTAAATTATAAAGGCATTCATCAAAAGACGCTCCATAAACCGAGAAGTCATCCATGAAGACTTCGAGACACCGCTCCACCATGTCAGAGAAAATGGCGAGCATGCAGTGTTGAAAAGTCGCCGGCGCATTGCATAAACCAAACGGCATACGGCGGTAGGCGAAAGTCCCATAGGGACATGTAAACGTAGACTTCTCTTGATCCAAAGGATCAATAGAAATCTGGTTGTACCCCGAGTAACCATCTAGGAAACAAAAATGCGACCGACCGGCTAAGCGTTCCAAAATCTGATCAATGAATGACAATGGAAAATGATCTTTCAGAGTTGCGGCGTTCAATCGGCGGTAATCAATGCATACACGCCACCCGGTTACCAATCGGGTGGTGACCGGTTCATTTAGAAGATTTGTAGTGACAGTGATTCCCCCCTTTTTAGGGACTACCTGTGTGGGGCTCACCCACGTCGAATCAGATATGGCATAAATAATCCCTGCAGCAAGCAACTTAATGACTTCCTTTTTGACAACCTCCATCATGCTTGGATTTAGACGTCTTTGAGGCTGTATGACTGACTTGGCTCCTTCCTCAAGCCGAATCTTATGTTGATAAAGTGTAGGGGAGATCCCCTTGATGTCCGCCACTGACCACCCAAAGGCTCCACGGTGGTTCTTGAGCACTATCAGTAGCTGCTCCTCCTCATCCGCACTCAAGTATGCAGAAACAATCACTGGCAACTTGTCCTCCTTAGCTAGAAAGACGTACTTCAGGTGCGGGGGCAATGGCTTTAACTCCAGATCAGGTGGGCAGATAAGGGATGATTGTAGCGGTGGGGGAAGTGTACCCAAATCTTCATAGTGCCTCGTGTAGAAACATGGAAGCATTTGAAGCATTTTGGCGCACTCCTTGAGTGAAGTACTCCGCATCCAATCATAAGTTACATTAAGCAAGCACGCCTCTAGAGGCAATTCCGGATATGCATCACAGACAGAAGTAATTATCACATCATCCTCCCACGAAGGTGGAATGTCCTCATTCTCATCATTTGGAAACCCGACAGCCTTGCATAAAGAGACAGCTTTCGTTTGCTCCATAAGGTCTACCGCCAAGGTCCCATTGTCTATCCTGCTCATCACATGGGCCATATCTAAAAATGGCTTCCCGAGACAAAGTGAGATATTGCTTTCTACATGCTTCACCATGTTGCACTGTGCCTTTGCTTTAGTAGATGTATTGCTGTTGGGCATGACCATCTCAAAGCGATCATCCGCAATGCCTAAGGTCAAGCGACCTCTCCCCATCTCCAAGATCATGTCAGCTGTAGCTTGAAATGGGCGACCAAGAAGTAACTCATTGCCGTGTTCGTCCTGCATCTCCATCACAACAAAATCAGCGGGAAAAACAAAGCGGTCTACCTTTACCAAAACATCCTCACAGATTCCATATGGTTTCACCACAGAATTATCGGCCAATTGGATAGTCATATTGCTTGGCCTTGACTCCTTCAATCCAAGTTTCTTGAATGTAGAAAGGGGCATCAGATTGATGCTTGCCCCGGAATCACAAAGCGCTTCGCCAAATTTGAACTTCCCGATAAAGCATGAAATATTGAAACACCCGGGATCCTGTCGCTTTGGCGGCAAAGTGCCCATAATAAAAGCACTCGCTTGCTCCTTCAATACCACAACCTCAGTGTCGGGTATCTTCCTCTTCTTGGTGATTACATCCTTGAGAAACTTTCCATAAGACGGGATTTGTTCAATTGCCTCTAACAAGGGAATATTCACAGATAACTTTCTAAAGCTGTCCAGAAATTTTTTAAACTGTGCATCCACCTTTCTTGCTTTTGCACTATTGGGATAGGGAACCGGAACGGTATGTGCCCTTTGATGAGGTGGCACATAGGGAGTTAATTTCTGTGGTTCCTCCTCAGTGACTTTTCCTTCCTTACCATCTTCGGTTGTGTCATCAATTTGCTCTATGACTGGTGCGGGCTGCTCCTTAGCAGTTGCTTCTTCGACTGTGTCCTGCGGTGTGCTTGTGTCATCCACCCTTGGATTAAGCACCTTCTTACCGCTCCTCAACAATATGGCCTTGGCCTGTTGGTTTCCCCCGGGAACATTGGTGTTCCCCGGAAAACCCGGATGTGCTGGCTTCTTCAAGCTTGCAATCTCCGCTGCCATCTGTGCCATGGACGTCTCTATAGTCCGCATCTGAGCCCCGTGGCTCTGCAACGTCTGCCCGAACTGGTTCATGAATTCACCCTGCTGCTTTATTTGCTGTCCAAAAGTGTTCATCAACTCTGGATTTTGCTTTATGACTTGATTGAGCAACTCCGTGCTCTTATCCTCCGTGGCCAGTGCAGGCTTGGCGTCCGGATCCTGCAGAAAGTTATTTGGATCCTTCCATGAAAATTTCTTGTCTTTCCGCCATGAATAATCATTATTCCTGTACCCCTGTTGTTGCCTCATGTACTTGACCTGAGCCTCATCCTCGGACTCATTGTCTTCCTTCTGCAACAACTTCTTTGCGAGAAGATCCATCTTCTCATTCAGCTCTCTCATTGCCTTTGACTCACTGGCAACTCTTGCTTGCTCAACTGGGCCTCTTTCTCTTTCTCCCCAAGATTGCTTTCGTGCCATATTCTTCAATATTTCCCAGCATCTTGTGTCGGTGTTGTTTAGAAAGAATCCAGAACCGGCCGAGTCCAAGTTGCTTCTATCATGCTCGGAGAGAGCAAAGTAGAAGATCTTCACTTGGGTTTCCTTGTCCAGTCCATGGTGTGGACATCTCCTCAACATGACTTGAAATCGCTCCCAAGTCTCAGAATAGGTTTCACCCGCCTGTTGGGTGAAATTGTGGATCTTCCGGATCATATCATTGGTCTTCTCAAGAGGAAAGAACCTCTCGAAGAAAACCTCCACCATGTGATCCCATGATTCAACAAACTCGTCGTCGAGGTTATGAAGCCACTCTCTTGCCACTCCAGCCAAGGAACTCGGGAATAACTTGAGATAGAGCACATCCTGCGGAAATCGATCTATCTTCACCATATCGCAGTTCTCCACAAACTGACTAATGTGTGCCACTGGATCTTCATTTTTCAGTCCGTGAAATGCATTGGATTTGACCAAATTAATCAGTGCTGGGTCGATCTTGTATGTAGGTATGTTTAGCCCCTGTTTCTTTATAGGCCCCTTTGATGCCGAGGAAGAAGACGCCTTGATCTTCTCCCATATTGTCTGTGCTTCAGCCATTACTTCTTCTAGTTCTGGCTCAGATTCAGAATGTATATCACTGTGGTGTTCCTCCTCGTAGTAGTCCTCGTCCTCTGGTCCCGCAGATGGAACCTCAGGTGTGCGATTCACGTAGTCTCGACTACGTGTGTGCACCATGCAAAGTACATGAAATATGGAAATAGGGGTTCAGTACAATGCTTTGAACGAGTCAACACAATTATAGAGAAATAAAGGAATTTTTAAAATTGTTTTAAAATTAATTAAAAAAATGTGGCCTAGAATGGCCGCTCTTAGCACTCAAAGTGCCAATAATTCGTCGTATCCCCAGCAACGGCGCCAAAAACTTGACGTGTATTTTACTACGCGCTTAAACGCAAGTATACGTGTCGAGTAATATAGGCCTTGTGAGGCCCGAGTCGAACTCAGGGATACGTGAATTATTGGAGACTTCTACTAACTAATCGCAATCAGCTAGACCAATTAACAAAGTAGGGTTTTGTTGTTCAAATTAAAAGAAAATAAAAATCGAACAAAGAAAACAATTGATTAAAGGTTAATTTAATCAATTAAAAGGATATCTTTAGGATGGCGGTTTCACCGCGGGTCAACATTGTATTAGATTTCATATAATTCCTCACACTTCTCTCTCTATCCGGGTAGTGGCCTGAAATGAGAATTACCCACTGTCGTGGTGTAATCCACTACTTAGATTTAGGTTGATTCCATCGTCATAGTAATCATTCCCCTAAACTAAGCGCATTAAGATCGGTCCCTCAGTTCCCACCATTAATTTTCCAACTCCTTTGTCAAGGGTTTTATTAATTAATGTAGAATTCGTCTCTTTTCAACCGTTAATCCTTCTGTCGAAGTGATTAAGGGCATTAAGTTATTATTATGGTGATCAAGCATAACAATAGAAATAGAGAAAACGAATTTATACCACGGATATGAGAGAAAAATATGAATTATCAATATAAAATCATCATACAATGTATCCCCGGGCTACTCCCGGTCCTAAAGATTGAGGGTTTTAGCCTCTCATGTTCATCTTACACGAATACATGGTAGAAATTGGGGAATTCATAAGAAAAACGTGAAATAGATGGGAAAACCCCTGAACGGAGAAGAACCGGTGGATCCTTGGCGTAGAACACAAGCTTTCCCCGCCTGTCGGTGGTGGAAATTGTCTTCGGCAGCGTCCGAATCACCCAGGATGAGCTTCTCGGCCTCCGTTCTCCTTTCTCTCCTCCTCGGCACTCGTGCAATCCAAAAAGAGATGATGATCACGTCTCGGCGGCCGTCATTAGGTATAAGTCCCTAATTAGGTCGTCAAATAACAACAGCCGTCCGATCGAAATCAAAACAAATCCAACACATATCTGCCGGCGTCGATACCATCAACTCGGGTCGATGGTATCGACCCAGCAGATTAGCGGCAGCTTTCCTTTCTTTTATTCTGAGCGCCTGTGGTGATCTCGATACCATCGACTTGAGTGTCGATGGTATCGACTCCTTTAGCGTCGGTTGTTGTCGTTTAGCGATGCTGTAGCTCTCCTTGTGTCGATGGCATCGACATGCGTCGATGGTATCGACTTCATCCTCGCCAGCAGCCTGGAGACATCTCGATGCCATCGACATGGGTGTCAATGGTATCGACTCTGTATTTCTCTTCTCGGCTGACAACCTATGGCTTGGTCGATGGTATCGACATCCGTCGATGGTATCGACGGATGCAGATACTTGTTCTTCCTGAAAATTCACAACAAGACCAAATAAATCCACACGATTTATGATAAGATGATCAATAATGCTTAAAATAATGTAATAAAGGGGATTTGATATAAAAAGATGGCAAAGACCAAATAAAGTGAATTATGCAATAATATCCATGAAAATGAGTAATTAAGGCACAAAACACATATGAAATCGGTCTATAAATGCGACTCAAAATCATCGCATCATTCACGAATTTAACATATGCATTCATATGTGGGAATTTAACATCCACATAAAAACACATGCAACATTATACTACCAGTCACTGCATGATGCATAATAAAAAGATAAGCAAGAATACAAGAGATTAAGAGCATAAGAGAACAAGAAGGATGAGAACATCCATCCAAATACCATCACATAATGTGCCATATACACATCCACTACTATGGTGAGAAAAGAAGCACATATAATCAAATAAGTCCAACATGTACAAAGCATAAGAGAGAGTCCAAAAGAATATCCATGATCACAAGATCAATATCAAATAAGGTAGTTCACATGAACCATGATTTTCAAAAGAAAAGACATTGTGTATAGGATAATGTCCATAGGATTAAGAGAAAGAAAATACAGGAGAATTTCTCAACATATAATAATAGGGGATGAAAACATACCTTAAACCAGGGTCCTAGAAACTCTCTTCACCAACCTAGCTATTTCTAAGATCACTTTTCCCTATTTACAAATTATTCACATGTATTAGGGTTTTGAGATTCATATAAACATAGTGAAACCCTAATTCTAGACCCTTTTAGCAAAACTCATAATTTAGACTCAAGACCTAGACCAAACAATTACTTATTTTTTTCTGATCAAGAAAACATATTTATTTGTTATATTTGGAGTAAAGATGAATTAGTTACAAATTTTAGGGCTTTTATATTAATTAATCAGATCCTTAAAAATTCATCATCGATAACATGAAATTCGGACTTTGGAACTATCTTTATCAGAAAGAACACATTTTTTGGATTCCAAAACATATTTTACTTTATTTTTATGAGCTATAAATAATTAGATATGAATTTTTGAGAATCAACCAATCAGGTAATTACACCTCAGCATTGGCCCGCGAGAAAAATAGGAGAGATAGGGAGAGGGCCGCGCATCCGAGTTGGCCTAATCAAGGTTTTCTAACTCGGTTGGCCACTCAGACACCTCGGCGAGCCAAAGCATTGTAAGAAAACACAAAAGTACTAAAATGCCCATGTGGAGAAAAATAAAGCAAAAGATCAAAACAATGATAGTATACTAAAACACTCTCCAGCCATCTTCTTCACAGACCTCCATGAACTGAGAACTTGGAGGAATGAGCCATGGCTCACTCTGTGTTCTACATAGCATAAACCAAGAAATAGACCCCCAAGTCGTCTTCTTGAGGTCATTTCAGACCCAAGGACCTCCGATGAGGGAAATGAGTTCCGAGACTCGTCTAAGTTACCATCGACCGTTTGAAGCCATGGGATGGGGAAAGTTAGAATTGAAGTACTGCACAATTGTCCCAATAGGCGCAAGGAGCGACTCGACAAGAGGTCTCAGAGCAACCCCTATGGTATGGCTAAGCTCCATTAGGGACTGGGTAAACCACTGACGATCTGTCTTTCGAGTCCTGGAGTCAACATGCGTGTTTTCTTTCTCTTCTGCCATTACAAACAAAGAAGAAATATGGAGACAAATAAAGCCATAGCATAACGACAAAACAACACTGAGACTCAATGTGAAACCTCAATTAAAAGTTAGGAAAGGGAAAAGCAGACATGAATTGAGTCGAGGGAAAGCCAATCGAAGAAAACTCGAAATCGAAAATAAAGAACTGAAAAAGAGGCAAAATCAGAACTCACCAGAAAGGGTGAAATTAGCTTTCTTTGAAGTTTCCCTTAGCTTCACGGAGAGAAACCCAACCCCAAGCAGGGACTGATGAATCCCTCTGCACAGCAATGATCTCCAAAAGGTAAGTATCACATGTCAGAACTGGGAAGGCATGCTCCAGATCAAACGGGACAAAGATAGCATCAAAGAAGCAGTTTAAAGGACACGACGGAGGTTATGCAATACTCTCCCAATGATTCGATGTCCTGGAGAAGAAGAAAGAGGGACAAGAGAAGGAAAATAGGGGAACGTAGGGGCACCAGGTTTGACCGAGAGAATGAATCAACTAAACCCTATAAATATTGGGGTTAACTTGCACGAAATTGTGCGAGGAAGCCATAGGAAAAGAAATCTTGAAGAAATATGGACTGAGGAGTGAGAAAAACTGGTGAGAAATTCGCAGATACTGTTCATTGTGGTCAGTCTCCTATCCAAGGTAGGAGATGACCTCTGCACCATCAGATCTAGCATTGAACAGTTGAGATAAGTCGTGAAATCAGAAACCGCGTTACAAGGAAAATTAAATGAAAACCTTATCCAAATCAAATTCAACTAAAGTGAAATATTTACATTATTTCCTTTTCTCTCCTTCAATTGAGGGTCCAAACATTATCCAAATTAAGTGATATTTTGCAAAAAGGCCAATTAAGGCATGTAGAATCTGATTTTGGTATTAGTTTTTAGTTTTGGAGACTATAAGTATTTTATTTAATTCTTTTATATTAAATCATATTTTCTCTTTCTTATCACATTAGGGACTTCTAGAAATATTCAATTAATGTGGACCTTCACCTTTAAGCAAACCAACACTTATGGAACATGATTTGACCATTAATTGTATCCCTTTATTTTTTCACATAATTTGATATTTTGTAATTTCTCTCTCCTAATCTACACATGTACATTAAATATCATCCAAATTACATGAAGATTCACCTGAAGTCTATTTTTAATGTGTAGATTACGAATCTAAAGTTATTTTCCTTTTTTGGAGTCATTTATTATTTTATTTGATATTTTGGGGAAAACTCTTATCTTTTCTAAATGGAATTAAATTAATTATTTTATATAAATAATGTGAAACTTGACTCCCAAGGCAATTGGGACCCAAGGAATCCGAATTTCACATTAGATTTTATTTTTGAGATCTCTTTCTATGAATTAACATTTTTGGCTTGACATCATTGTATTTATTTCATCATCCTTATTACTTATTTAATTGTGTCCGCTTACCTTCACTCTTATTACCAAAAGGGTTGTATTTCCTTATTACGCATAAAACTTTATATGTATTCATATTTTATCTCATTAGAGTATCAATTTCATACTTATTTTAATATTATCCTCTATTATGGATATTTTAGTTATTATACGCATATTATTTCTCTTATCATCAATTTTAATCAACATTATTTCATGTGACATATTTTAGGTATCGTTTATTGATCTAAGGATTAATTATGAAAGCATTGAGCCTTATTTGTTCATATGTATACATGTTAGGGTTTCAAATGAGCTATTAATTTGTATATCTTTATCCTTGTTTGGCTAAGACCAAAGGACCAAGGTTTCTAACCTCTTAACCTTATAATAGGATAAAGATTTAGGATTTGGTATGTTACAGCATACCACCCCTTAAAGGGATTCCATCCTCAAAATCTAAATGTCCATTTTAAACAAATAACTATTTACCACCCCTTAAAAGGTTTTACCTAATAAGTCAAACTAAACATCATCAAGGTACTATGGTTACTTATGCATATTTTAGTTGTGAATATTTTAGAGGTTTATGTTGTTCATGTATCTAACAGTCATGTCATAACATCTTAGGGTTGTGCTATAGGTCCTTGTGTCTTTAACCCAACAACCCTACATAAACATTCAAAGGTCATACGGTAGAAATGGTAGGTCTACTACACCTCTATATTATACCTCATATTCCTAGCCACATCTTCACAGACAAAACTAGGGTTAAGATTCTACTCCAACTAATTCTAGGATTTCTCCACATCTCGTATCTCTTCATTGTGACTTTGTTCAATATAACATCAAAAAATAGAGAAAAATTTTGTACATATAGTAGTACAATGAAAATAACTTTTGGTGAAGAAATCTATTCGACATAAAATAGAATATGGATCCAAAATCAATTGCGGAAACCAAGTCACAATTTATACATAATGAGACCTCCTTAACCTACTTTTTCCCCATAACCTAATTTTGATCCTCAAATAAAACCTCATAACATAATATATGTCATCATTAACCTATATGGTAGGGTATGATCATCTCATGATAAACTTAGGTCAAATATTAGATAATCATGTTACTTAAAGAGGAATTGATGTAAGGAAAGAGTTCTACTTAGGGTGACAAAATTAAAATCATCACATTCTGACTACCATGGACTCTGATATCATGTTGTAAGGAGTGGGACCCAAAGGGATCCAGTCCCTACTAAAATTTGAAGAATGAAACATCCATTCCAAACACACTCAAAAGGTATGTTGGAGTGGGTGTAAGATTTTCAAATCTTAATTAATGGTAATCAAAACAACTAAAGTGTAGCAGTCGAATGTAAACATGACTATACTCAATTATTTACAAAAGTACATCATCATCTCCTGTATTGGGTTTACATAGAAGGTGAGGGAAATATAAACCATATCAAGTTTGTCTCCAAGCTTTAACTCCTTAAGATAAGTCCAAGTCTTCATACCATATCATCCAAGTCCTTCACATAGGGTTGGAAGCATACCTCAGCAAGAATATAAAAATAGAAGACATCAATAAAGGTTGGTATGTGCATACTAAATAGGAAATTGAGCAATATTATGAAATAAAGGACATCAAATATGAAAGGATTCCCATAGAAAAGATAAGGGCTACCCAATCAGGCATAAAAGAAAAGAATCTCAATAAAAGATACAAATAAGAGCAAAGTATAATGATAAAGCATCCATGTGTCTCACCTGTGACAATACTAGACAATATAAACATGTAGGTAGGAATTAACACATCTACCAAAAATATGGGGTGAGCTGGAACTGTATACATCCACTCTAAATATGGGGTGGCAAGGTCTATCAACATCTTCCATAGTAGGAATTTAACATCTGCCTGAATATATAAATATGCAGGAATTTAACATCTGCATTCATATGTGGGAATTTAACATCCACATAAAAACACATGCAACATTATACTATTAGTCACCGCATGATATATAACTAAAGATAAGAAAGAATACAAGAGATTAAGAGCATAAGAGAATAAGAAGGATGAGAACATCCATCCAAATACCATCACATAATGTGCCATATACACATCCACTACTATGGTGGAAAAGAAGTACATATCATCAAATAAGTCCAACATGCACAAAGCATAAGAGAGATTCCAAAAGATAGCCATGATCACAAGATGAATATCAAATAAGGTAGTTCACATGAACCGTGATTTTCAAAAGAAAAGACATTCTGTATAGGATAATGTCCATAGGACCAAGAGAAAGAGAATATAGGTGAATTGCTCAACATAGAATAATAGGGGATGCAAACTTACCTTAAACAAGGGTCCTAGAAACTCTCTTCACCAACCTAGTTGTTTCTAAGATCACTTTTTCCTATTTACAAACTATTCACATGTATTAGGGTTTTGAGATTCATATAAATATAGTGAAACCCTAATTCTAGACCCTTTTTAGCAAAACTCAGAATTTGGACTCAAAACCTAGCCCAAACAATTTCTTATTTTTTTAGATCAAGAAAACATATTTATTTGTTATATTTGGAGTTAAGATGATTTAGTTACAATTTTTAGGGCTTTTATATTAATTAATTAGATCCTCAAAACTCTGTCATCGATAACATGAAATTTAGACTTCAGAACTATTTTATCAGAAAGAACACATTTTTTTTATTCTAAAACATATTTTACTTTATTTTTATGAGCTATAAATAATTAGATACGAATTTTTGAGAATCAACCAATCAGGTAATTACACCTCAGCATTGGCTCGTGAGAAAAATAGGAGAGAGAGGGAGAGGGTCATGCATTCGAGTTGGCCCAATCAGGGTTGGCCAACTCGGTCGACCACTCAGACACCTCAGTGAACCAAAGCATTGCAAGAAAACACTAAAATGCCCCTGTGGCAAAAAACAAAGCAAAAGATCAGAACAAGGGTAGCATAGTAAAACACTCTCCGGCCATCTTCTTCGCAGACCCCCATGAACTGATAATCTGGAGGAATGAACCATGGTTCATTCCATGTTCTACACCATACAAACCAAGAAATAGACCCCCAAGTTATCTTCCTGAGGTCATTACCCAAGGACCTCCGAATCGAGTCCTGGAGTCAACATGTGTGTTTTCTCTCTTTTGCCATTACAAACGAAGAAGAAATCAGGAGACGAATAAAGCCAGAGAATAACAACAAAACAACACTGAGACTCAACGTGAAACCTTAGTTCAAGGTTAGGGAAGGGAAAAGCAGACATGAATTGAGTCAAGGGAAAGCCAGTCGAAGAAAACTCAAAATAAAAAACAAAGAGTTGAAATTAGCTTTGTCTGAAGCTTCCCTTAGCTTCACAGAGAGAAACCCAATCCCAAGCAAGGACCAAAGAAGCCCTCCGCGGCAGCAATCTCCAAGAGGTCACCAGTACAAGTCAGAACTGGGAAGGCATGCTCTAAATCAAATGGGACAAAGACAGCATCAAAGAAGTAGTTTAAAGGACATGACAGAGGTTATGTGATACTCACCCAAGGCTTCGATTTCTTGGAGAAGAAAAAAGAGGGATAGGAGAAGGAAAACAAGGGAATGGAGGGAAGCCAGGTTTGACTGAGAGAACGAATCAACCAAACCCTATAAATAGTAGGGTTAACTTGCATGAAATTGTGCGAGGAAGCCATGGGAAAAGAAATCTCAAAGAAATATGGGTTGAGATGTGAGAAAAGCTGGCGATAAATTCACAGATATTGTTCATCGTGGGTCGGTCTCGTACCCAAGGTAGGAGATGATTGTTGACTCAAGTTCAATTAGGTCAATGTTGACTCACGTCTAAATTGAATAAACCCGTGTTTTGATGATGACTAACCATTCCACATATTTGTGTCTAATGTCTCTACTTGAGTGATTTCAGATTAGGTATAGACACACTCCAAATGCCCTAACTTGTGCATATCAAATTGGAGAAAAGACAAGTCAAAGTCAATACAAGTGCACATTTTTGTAATATGATGTAAATCCATTAGAATTATGTTGTAAATCACTTGTAATGATTGTATGACTTGTAATTAAGCTTAGAAAAAATCAGGAACACTTAGATCGAATGTTTAAGAACTCAAAAGACATTTTCCAAAATTCACATTAGGCTATTCATTGGTCAAGTTGCAAACTCGACCGATCCTGATTGGATCTTGAAAATGACTTTTGATCGGTCGAGTTTACACTTCACAGAACTCGACTGATGGAGTACATGACCAATTTGATTTTCATTGGTCAGTCAAGTTTCCCCAGGACAAACTCAATCGATGGTCTGAATATCGACTTTGTCTTTTACTCTATCGGTCGAGTTACCCTTATAGAAACTCGACCAATTGCACTGTACAGAAAAGTGCAGAAAAGTGCTTCTAGCCGTTGTGGAGTTGCAACAAGTAAAAATATATCTATTGCAAGCCACAAAATGACTAGTTTTCAGCCCCAAGTATTCCCAAAGGCTTCTAGGCATCCTCAACTATAAATAGGACCCCTTGGGCTTCATCCCATGGTTAGCCAAGCACTATGAAGGTCCCTATTCTATAGTTGAGTGATCCTACATCCTCCTCTCTCTCTCTAAGCTTAATCACTTGATACATTCATTAGAGTGAGTAGGATATTTGTAAGAGAGCTCATCCTACATGTATATCTTGTGAGGCTCTCCCTTCCACCACCTTCCTATCTCTCATTTCAACCATGAAGATGAAGGTTCTCTCTCTTGGCTAAGAGAGGTGAAGAAGAACAAGGGAAGGCATCCCTTGGTGAAGATCAAGGCTAAAGACTTGGAGCTAGAGTGGGTAAGACCTTGGTGAAGGCAGAAGACTCCTTTCTCATTTGGGTAAGTCCTTGGTGGAAGCTTCTCCAAGTGAAGGTGAAGTCAAAGGTGGGAGATCCAAGAAGAGTGGGTAATCCCTACAAGGCCAAAGACTTGTGCAAGAGTATGTAAGTCCTTGGAAGAAGGAGAAAGACTCTTGCAAAGCGGTAAGTCCTTGGTAAGGTTGAAGACTCTTTGTAATAGATAGGTAAGTCCTTTGGTGGTCATGTATTGTATCTCTTATAATGAATATAATGAAGGTGCAAGGTTAAGAAATCCTAGAGGTTGACCTCTCTAGGTAAGTGGACTGACTCACTTCTAATTTGAAGCGTCGAACCACTCTAAATAGCTTGTCTACTTGTGTATGTTCAATCTCTCTCTGCCTTTCTATGCATGTTTTATTTGCACTCAAATTTCCTAATTTAGCAACCTTATATTGTGATATATCTTGAAGGTCTAATGAATTTTGTTTAAGTGCATTCAGCTCTATTCACCCCCCCCCTCTAGAGCATCTAATCACCCATCTAGGATCCAACAATGACCTTTGTGCCATCAAATCTAGGATCGAACGGTTGAGATAAGTTGCAAAATCAGAAACCATGTGACATGGAAAATTAAATGAAAATCGTATCCAAATCAAATTCAATTAAAGTGAAATATTTACATTATTTCCTTTTCTCTCTTTGTTCAGTTGAGGGTTCAAACATTATCCAAATTAAGTGAGATTTTGTCTAGAGGCCAATTAAGACATGTAGAATCCAATTTTGGCATTAGATTTTGGTTTTGGATACTCTAAGTATTTTATTTAATTATTTTATATTAAATCATATTTTCTCTTTCTTATCACATTAGAGACTTCTAGAAATCTTCAATTAATGTGGAACTTCACCTTTAAGCAAACCAACACTTATGGAACACGATTTGGCCATTAAATTTATCCCTTGAAATTATTTTGCACATAATTAATATTTTGGACTTTCTCTCTCCTAATCTACACATGTACATTAAAGATCATCCAAATTACATGAAAATTAACCCAAAGTCTAGTTTTAATGTTTATATTATGAATCTAAAGTTGTTTTCATCTTTTGGAGTCATTTGTTATTTTATTTGATATTTTGGGATAAACTCCTATCTTCTTTTCCAAATGGAATTAAATTAATTATTTTTATATAATAATGTGAAACTTGACTCCCAAGGCAATTGGGACCCAAGGAATCCAAATTTCACATTAGATTTTATTTTTGAGATCTCTTTCTATGAATTAACATTTTTGGCTTGACATCATTGTATTTATTTCATCATCCTTATTACTTATTTAATTGTGCCTTCTTACCTTCACTCTTATTACCAAAAGGGTTGTATTTCCTTATTATGTACAAAACTTTATATGTATTCATATTTTATCTCATTAGAGTATCAATTTCATACTTATTTGAATATTATTTTCTATTATGGACATTTTAATTCTTATACGCATATTATTTCTCTTATCATCAATTTTAATCAACATTGTTTCATGTGACATAGTTTAGGTGTTGTTTATTGATTTAAGGATTAATTATGAAAGTATTAAGTTGTATTTGTTCATATGTCTACATGTTAGGGTTTCAAATAAGCTATTAATGCGTGTATCTTTATCCTTGTTTGGCTAAGCCCAAAGGACTAAGGTTTCTAACCTCTTAACCTTATAATAGGATAAAGATTTAGGATTCAGTATGTTACAAATGCACCTCGCTTTGGCGGCACCTACATTATTGCCATCACATTTCTACAAGATAGACGGTGTATCACACTTTGGCATCACCTACACTTGGTCATTCAAGATTTTCATGTGTGCTGCTTTTGGAAAGCATCTAAGACTTAATATTTTAGTTGAGGGAATTTGTATGAATACATATACTTTATTCAATCACCACATATATAGTATGTATCATATACATGCTATAACCACAAATTAGTACATGTGATAAATAAAACACACAAGTGATGGTTATGGCCATACTAATGTAATTCCTAGGAGCCACAAAGAATTACTACCACATATGGTCCACATCATATGCAACATGTTGTTTGGTGAAGATCTATGCTCAAACCAATATGGGTGATCGGTTCAACTCTTAAACCGGTCAACTCACCTCCTAGTTTCTCGGCTGGGCTCTTCTGAATCGGTCGTCTGGTTCTCAGGTCCAAGCAGCATCTGGACAACTCCATTCGGTCAGTTGGGCGACTAGTCGATCGGTTTGTCCTCCTATCGTCTGGCCTCCTCGGTCCTCCAATCGACCAGGTGGTCTCATGAGCCACTCATTTCACCTTTGTGCATATCATCATCTAACGTCAAAACATGAATTAAAACTATCCTATTTCTTATTACATTGTATATGAGAAAAACCTCAAGTTACATTCAAGGGAAAATAGGAAGAAACGCATTATTTACATTTCGAAAGGAGAGAGAGGCTCGATATGCAGACCGCTTAACAACAAGAATAAATAATCACAGCCATGCACACACTGATCTAGAGTTTTGGCCATAACCATGCTTTACATCTACCATCAAAACTAATTTTATAGCAACGCGTGTAAATTGCATATATATATATATATATATATATATATATATATATATATATATATATATATGGGTTATAGTAAGTTTATCAAGTGTTATCACTTAAGTAGCATGGCTAGACCACTGTCAGAGTTACTTGACATCTTAATAAGTGTGGAAGCACAAATGAAGATGGACAAATATGTGATGTGATCAGTAGAGTTGGGTCCAAGGCCAAGAAACATTATGAGGCTAAGCTAAAGTCCAAATCTTCTACACTCAAAAAAAGGAGAAGGATAAGGGAACCTAGGAAGATGAAGCAATGGATTGAGATCTCTACTTTTGGTATATATGTTATTGAGGTTAACTTTACTAATTCCTCATCATTGGTATTAGATATCGGATGTGGATCACACATTTACTCAAATGTGAAGGATCTAAAAAGAAGTAGACCTTTACAGAAAGGTGAGGTTGAACGCGCACCTCTAGTGGAGCAAGAGTTTTTGTCAGTGCAGTTGGAACATGTGAATTATCTCTACCAAGTGGGCTTGTAAAAGAGTTAGAGAACTACTATTACGTATTTGTCGTTAATTGGAACATCATATATGTATCTTGTTTGGACAAGAACATATTCGAATTTCTTATAAAGAATGGAAGATGTTCTATTAGTAAAGATGGGATCTTTTATGGCAGTGCCCCAATGTAATATGGTCTATACTTGATAGATATAGAGACAAGCAGATATAATGTAAATATCAAAAGAAAAAAAACTCAATAACTCAAACAAAACATACCTTTGGCATTGTCGTCTAGGGAACATAAATGAGAATCGCATATCTAGACTTCATAAAGATGGTTATCTGGACTCTTTTGATTTTGAATCAATAGAGACATGTGAATTTTGTTTGTTTGGCAAGATGACCAAGACACTTTTTACTGGTAACAATGAAAGGGCTAGTGATCTACTAGGACTCATACATACTGAAGTTTGTGCCTCTTTTACAACAACTGCTAGATGTGTGTATCAGTACTTAATTACTTTCATTGATGACTTCACTAGTTATGGCTATTTTTACTTTATTAAACATAAGTCATAAACTCTTGAATAGTTTAGAGAGTTTATGAATGAAGTACAAAACCAACTTGGTAAAAGTATTAAGGTACTTCATTCTGATCGGGGTGGAGAATACTTGAACTAAGAGTTTGAGAACCTTCTGTGAGGTTATGGTATTGTATCACAATGGACTCCGTCTGGAACACCACAACATAAAGGTGTGTCAAAAAGAAGGAATCGCACATTGTTGGATATGGTGTGATCAATGATGAGTTTGGCTAAAATCTGACTACCTTCTGGGGGTATGCTCTTGAAACCGCAATGTATACACTAAACTGAGTACCATCTAAATCGGTTCAAAAGACACCATATGAGATATGGTATGGTAAGCATCCCAATGTGTCTTTTATGAATATTTGGGGATGTGAAGCTTACGTTAGAAAAATGGTTTCTGAAAAGCTTGGCCCCAAGTATGATAAATGTAATTTTGTTGGATATCCTAAGGAGACTAAAGGATATTACTTTTATTCCCAATTTGACAACAACATGTTTGTTGCTTGAGAGGTTGTATTCCTAGAGAAGGAATTTATTTCCAACAGAATCTGTGGGAGGAAAGTGGTACTCGAAGAGGTTCAAGACCAACAAGAGAATATTGAACCAATAGATATATAAGAGAAAGAAAGAGAATCACAAAGTGTTGTGAAATCTCAGATTCCTCAAGTAACACAGAAACCTCATAGATCTAGTAGGACACGCCTTGAACCTGAGAGATTTGGATATATTGTGACTCAAGAAGGTGGTGAGTTTGTCATAGATGATGAGCCAACAACCTATCTAGAAGCTATTTTGGGACCAAAGTCTGAGAAATGGCTTGAGGCCATGATATCTGAGATGGGATCCATATATGCCAATAAGGTATGGACCTTGGTGGAACCACCTGAAGGGGTAGAACCCATAGGGTGCAAGTGGATCTTCAAGAAGAAGACAGACATGGATGTAAAAGTACAAACCTATAAGGGTAGATTGGTAGAAAAGGGTTTCAGACAAGTTCAAGGTGTTGACTATGACAAAACATTTTCTCCATTGTCCATAGTTAAGTCCATCATGATCATGCTTGCTATTTCAGCTTATCATGACTATAAGATTTGATATATGGATGTTAACATTGCATTCCTTAATGGAAATCTTCTCAATGATGTGTATATGACACAACCTGAGGGTTTTATAAAGCCAAAGGATGCAAATAAAGTTTGTAAGCTACAAAGTTCAATATATGGTTTGAAGCAACCATCTCAGAGCTAGAATCTTTATTTTGACGAGACATCAAAGAGTTTGGATTTGTTCAAAATAAAGATGAACCTTGTGTGTACAAGAAGGTTAGGGGGAGCATGGTTTTATTCCTCATATTATATGTGGATGACATACTATTAATGGGGAATGACATCCCTACTTTACAAAAGGCAAATACATGTCTTGGAAATACATTCTCTATGAAAGAATTGGTAGAATCATCCTAAATCTTAGGGATAAATATCTATAGAGTTACATCAAGAAGCCTTCTTGAACTAAGTCAGATCACATACATTGATAAAGTGTTGAAGAGGTTCAACGTGGAGAACTCAAAGAAAGGAAACATGCCCATGCTACATGGAATTACCATCTCTAAAGTTCAATGTCCCCATTCTTGTAAAGAAAGGGAACACATGTGTATGATTCCATATGCATTGGCAATTGGATCTATCATGTATGCAATGTTGTGCACCCATCTTGATGTCTCATATGCTTTGAGCATGATGAGCATATATTAATCAGATCTAGGTGATGCTCACTGGACAGCCCTCAAGAACATCCTAAAGTACTTGAGAAGGACTAAGGATCAGTTCTTAGTCTACGGCAGAGAGGAAGATTTGGTGGTAGAAGGTTACACCGATGCAAGTTTCTAGACTGACAAAGATGATTCTAAATCGCAATCAGGATTTGTATTTTGTCTAAACAATAGAGTTGTAAGTTGGAAGAGTTCCAATTAAGAGACAGTTGTTGATTCTACAATAGAGGCTGAGTTTATTGCTACATCGAATGAAGCAAAGGACGCTCTTTGGATCAAGAAGTTCATTTCTGAACTTGGAGTCATTCCAAGCATCAGCAATGCAATCGAGCTATATTGTGACAACAATGGAGCTAATGCACAAACTAAGGAGCCCAGATCGCATCAGCGTTCCAAACATATACATAGGAGGTTTCATCTCATATGAGAGATCACATAGTGAGGAGATGTAAAGATTATCAGAGTACCAACTGAGAGCAATATTGCTAACCCTTTGACAAAGGAACTTTCGTAGCAAAAGCATGATGGTCATGTTAGGACCCGAGATAAGATTCATGGGTGATTGGCTCTAAGCACAAGTGGAAGTTTGTTGGTATGTATGCCCATAGAGCCAATCATATGATGATTGTAATGGCATAAATGTAAATGATTTGATTACTAATAAAAGGCAAGCTTCCAATTTATTCTATTTAATTCAGTTATAAGATAATGTTGTGACATAATAAATGTTTAGAGAATGATATTACTCAATGATGTATGTCTTCAAGTACGTGACTTGGAAGAATGAGATCATATGGATGAGTATATACATTCTCATTATCTCCCTAATAAGTTGTTATTGTGGAAGGTAGATAGACAACAATAACACATAAGATAAGAGTGTGAGTTGGATAATTAAAGATCTCATTAGTCATGATATGTCGATATCAAACCAAGAACACATATACATGTTAGGAATAGTGTATCAGACAGACCCACCATAAGAGTGATACACAGAAACCTTAACTAGGTAAGTCTAAATCACATCTTATAGTGATGGTGGTGTTTGTGGTTATTAGACCTAAAGCCACTACACTCATCACATGTCATTTGGTGCGCTTTGACATCATCAAACGCAGTCCTAAAACATGGGTTGTCATAAAGGTGATGATTGGGTGATTGTGACACATGGGGATCGAATGTGATTAATGTAGATGGGATTTTGTCCCTCCTATATGAGTATGATATCTAAGGC
This sequence comes from Alisma plantago-aquatica, assembly GCA_963693085.1. NCBI lineage: Eukaryota > Viridiplantae > Streptophyta > Magnoliopsida > Alismatales > Alismataceae > Alisma > Alisma plantago-aquatica. The sequence goes on along the minus strand of OY856414.1, from coordinate 879,519,419 downwards.
ATCTTGATTAGAAAGACTGAGAAATGCATGGCCATGCACATGTGAGTCAATATGTGATATTGATCTTACATATATCTCAGACAGTCTGCTCTGGTTCAAGGAATAAAATTTAATGTTGATAAGGATGACTACTCCATGCCTCCAGTTCAATCTAGATATCAGTGACAAAGGAACTATACAAATATTGTAACACCAATCACAAATTGTAGGTTGAAGTTGTTCTCCAACTTTCTATGTACTTGGGTAGCAATGATGTGTGTGACTAGGCACCGCTTTTTGATTGTGATGTCATAATTGGTTATGGACATTTACTGCCAATGTAATATGGGACCTATAGGGTCACACACATAGGAACTCATCTATAAGAAGAGTTTAATCTTGAATGATGATTGGATTGATTACTAAAATGTTTAGGTATTCAATTCAAGCAACAATTCAACTGGCTCGACTCCCAAACGATCAGTTCATGTGATGAAATGACCGATTCGAGTGTCAGGTTGATCAGATAATATATTGTCTATATTCTAGCTGAGTTGGGAAGTGAAACGACCATTTCTCTTATCAAAAAGATCGGCTCGTGTCTACGAGATGACCATCTCGCTCTACAAGACACCCGGTTCGTGATGCAATTTGATTGCATCAAGGATTACTGCTGACGTCATGTTGGGCATTAATTAAAATAGAATTGTTGAATACATATGTGATTGGGAACATGAGAAACGATCGGTTCTTCGGGCGAATCAATCATCTAGCATGTGAGCTGATCGGTTTTCCTGGCAAATCAACCAGTTCGCGAGTTGCAAAAATTTGATATTCCGGTCCCTTCCACTCCAGCATAGATTGGGAACCCTGACCCAAACCCCTCCTATAAATAGAGGGGTATTGTGGTCTCCCCAACACACACGGTTGAGAATAAGTTACTCTAACAATTGTTGTCCTCTCTATTTATGGTAATCGAGAGAGACCAAGCAAGTCCTACTTGACTAGGGAGGGATAGCAAGGGAGAGAACAACTGAGAATCATTGTAGAAAAGAAAGTTGGTGAGTAGTACACCAACGGGAGGGACAAATCCTTCCTATCTATTCTTCTTGAACAATAGGAGTTCTAGGTGTTCCGTGTGGACTTCTCTAGAGGTGAGGTGGCCTTTGCCAATTGCTAGGAGGGCAACGTTAGCCTGCAGTGTGTGGAGGAGCTGCTGCATATGCCGTCTGAGTCTATCATCTATGGTGAAGACTAGGAGCTGCACAAACATCGTCGAAGAGTGCACAAATACATCAACGAGGATTGTTTATGGACTTGCTCTATGACAAGTATAGCTCCGTTAAATCATTCTTCCCATTGCATAGTTATTGACACGGTCCGTTGGTTAATGTGAAATATATCACTAAAATTTTTGTTTCTACTGCCTATCTGATGTCGTAGTTCCCAACAAATGATGCCACAAAATTGGCCCCGGTTCATCCAAATTGAGTCAATTTTGTCTCTTCATAATTCTAGTCATCATATGAAATTGGCCCCAATTCATCCAAATCAGGTTGGATTCACTCCCACTTATTGATACATCGCCTACCACTATAAACACCCCTACTTGGCCTCTATGGAAAAAGTTCCATATTTGTTTGGTTCTCAAAGCTCTGTATTAAAGCTCCATGTCCTAAGAGGCTAAGGGTCTCAACCTACATCCATTCAAACTGGTTTGTGTCCAATACATTAATCCACACCATTTCCCATAGACCACCTCCATCCTCTATGCATTCCATGGGATCCCACACTCCACCTATCTAGATTCCAGATAAAATCAACCCAAGTTTGTCCAACAAGGACCAAGTTCATCCCTATCCACCCACACAAGTTTTTGTTCAGGTTGGATTCAAGGACAAAGAAGGTCAAGGAGTATGAAGGACCAAAGAGGATGATGTAAAGAACAAGATTCAACCCATCCAGAGGCTAAGGAGCAAGCACCACCTCTCCTCCATGGGCTAATATCTCCCTCTTACTCATTTCTTCTATTTTTTCCTTATTTATGTAAAAATCATCTATTTTCATCTTTGTTTAGTGCCAACTATGCTTGTCTTATTGGGAAATATGGTGACAGATATGACAGGGGAAACAAAAAATATATTTTCCTATTCCCCTTAACCAGTGGATCACATCAACAAATATTATTGGTAAGGAAGGTTGAAAGGCATATACCTAGTTCTGGAGCAAGTCTAGTGGCTACCCTTGCAGTGACATGCTTCTCTCACAAGCAACACCTAGACAGTTGTAGGTGGTGACCTCCTGGTGTAGCACCAAGGACGGTGGTTTACGACGCCCTCCTAGTGGGTGGAAATGGCCCTCCATGCCTCTATGTAGTCCACGCGGACAACCGAGAACTCCTATCATTCTTTTAGAACTAAAAGGAAGGAGTTGTCCCTTCAATGTCAATGCGCTAGCTCTAAATTGTTTTCCCTAGTTGTCTTTCCCTTTTATGGGTAAAACTTGCTTTGGGCTCTCATGTTATCACAATGATGAAAGGACAATGTTTGTTAGTATTAGTTGTGTCTTCTAAAAGCCTTAAGTACCCCTCCATTTATAGGAGTGCTAGAGTCAGGGTTTCCTGATTAATTGGGAGTCGAAGAGACAAAATTTCACAAATTTTTGGTTATTGCAAATCATGAATCAGTTGGTTCACTTCTAAATCAGTCAGTTCACATGTGAAATAGTCGATTCAACTTGAATTGATAGATTCACTTTATTTCCTATTCACAAACATATTGGATTTGATGTGACGATTAATGCACAACATGACATCAGCATCAATCATTGATCCAATCTTATTGATAATTGAATCGGGTGATTCACAATCTGAACCAGTCGAATCAGAATCTGAACTGATTGGGTCATATATTGAACCAATCGATTCAATTCCCAATTCAAACAATGTTGTTTAAATTGACTCAATGATTGAATTGGTCGACTCAACACTTGAGTCAGTTGACTCACCTGATTAGTTAATTTCTAGCCAGTGTTGTTTAAATTGAATATCTAAACATTTTAGTAATCAAGTTAAACCTTATTCATGAGTAAACTCCTATTCCAGGTGCATCTTGTGTGACCTTATAGGTCCCAAGTTAAGTTGGCACTGAATGTCCATAACTAGATTATGACATCACAAACAATGATCGGTATTTAGAAACACATCATGGCTACCCAAGTAACTAGAAAGTTGGAGAACAACTTCAACCTACAATATGTGATTAGTGTTACAGTTATTGTATAGTTCCCTCATCTCTAATATCCAAATTGAACTTGAGGCATGGAATCATCATCCTTTCAACATTCAATCTATGGTCCTTGAACTCAAGGATATTTTTGGAGATGCATGTGAGCTCATATTCATATATTGATTCACATGATTATGCCCATACATTTCTTAGTCTCACTTATCAAGTGGCCAGGATATCAACTCCAGTAGGAGGGAAAATCCCATCTACATCACTCATAATCATTACCCATGTGCCACAATGTATTTGAGAATCACATTTATGGTAACCCTTATTTAGGGTCACGTTGGATGGTGTCAAAATACATCAAACAATGTGTGATGAGTATAGTGGAATTAGGTATAAGAACCACAATCAACACTTTCACTATGAGAGTTGATTTTGACTACCATTTAATGGTTTCCATGTATCACTCTGAAGGTGGGTAAGTATGGTAAATTGTTCTCTAACAAGTATCTATGTCTTTGGTTTGATATCACATATCATGACTAATAATATTTTGCCATCAACCAACACACACTCCAATCTTATGTATCAATGTTGTCTATCAGCTTCCATCATAACATCTGACTAGGGACATAACAAATATGTATTTACTCTTATCATTCATATAATATCATTATTCAGATCCACAACCTAATGACATATATCATCGAGTAACATCATTCTTTATACATCTATCATGTTATACTATTATCTCATAATTGCAAATAGTCACTTTTTTACCAATAATACAAATTCTTACCTTTTTCATCTATGTTTCACTGATTTTTTCTTCAAAGCATGATTTTGACCATCCCAATACGTGAGCCAACTGACTCATTCACTGAAACGGTCATTTCATATATGAAGGATGCCATTTCTCAAAGCCCATACGGTAATTTTGGCCCTTGGCTCCACCATTTGCATTTGTTGTTCATCAAGCCAAGATGGACGTTCCCAGCTTTCCAACCGCACAATTTGGTTCACCAAATGAGTGTCTCAATTCCCTAAATGATTGTCTTAGCATGCTTCATGATCAAGTTTCCTCATCAGCGTGCTGCCACCTTGACTTAGGGTTTCTCTCTTGGCCCGCGAGCGGTCGAGGGTCAGTCGGGTGTTTCACTTATTCAGATGGTCAGTTCGAGATTACTTCATGACAAAGACTTGAACAAGCCAAGGAGCCTCCATCCCACTTTCATTGGCATTTGACTGATTCCCTCAATTTGTGCCCCAGCATCCGCGCCAGGCGGTCCACACCCAACAACCAACTATTTCCAGTATCCTTCAGTCATCCTTTCATCCCCCTTCTAGGATATCCACCCCTCTTTCCCCTATAAAAGAAGGGGGTATCCATAAGAAATGGATCCAAGTTTTTGTTCTTGCAAATTTATTTTGAGAACTTGTTATTTAATTCTTGCATGTGTAATCTTCCAGTTCCTCAATAAAGTTAGTTTTATTCTCAAGATGTCCAATTCTCATTCTATTTTCCTTGGTTTTCTTTGGGATCAAGGAACTAGGGGATACAACCACTTAATTTTCTCTAGTTAAGGTTCATGTGGGGATTCTTCTTCTAGTCTATGGATTGCTTCCTTTCTTCCTTCATTCCTCTTTTACCTATTGTGGATCGTGAGTAGTTCCTTATATCAGGGCGTGGGGAATAGCCCCATAGCCATATTGTATACTAGATCGATTTCTATATGATGTATTAGTTAGATGGTATTTTGTTTGGATAGTCACTCGATTTAAACAACTTGATCTCTCATTTATGTCAAATGTTAGTCTTGGGGGATGTGATCATGGAACCCCAGGCTCGAAACAAATAAACAAATGCACAAGGATATGTATGATACCTCAGAAGGATCTTTGTTAGGATGTTGGGACAAGGATCGTGCCAGGACCAATGGGTTCATAGTGAGTTTAACTTTTGTAAATGCATTTGTGAATGTTTTTGCATACCTCCTTCTAACTAGTTTTATCATATATATTTCATTGATTTAGTTTCATGTGTATATGGTGGTAAAACCCATAACCTAGATATTTTTCCATTGATTAAATCCTACCTCTTCAACCGCTTGCTCCAATTGCTTCTTTTCTTACTTACAATTTACTTCCTGCTCGTAGATATTTCTTCTCTTATTGTTCTAATCACAATTCTTTTCTCATTAGTCTTAGCATAACTTCTTTCTTTATTGTTGTTAGTGTAACTTTTATTTTTATTTCCTTATTTTAGCATAATCAAACAAGCTATCAATGGATCTATCCTACATAACTACCTACAACATCAGGATGAATGGGAATCTGATAAAAACCTGAATAGCCATCAAGATAGAAGAAATATTGTTGATGGGCAAGACATTCTATTACTTGGTCCAAGAAAGGAAGAGGGAAGTGATATTTCCTAGTAGCCTTATTCAGCTTTCTATAGTCAATGTACATCCTCTATCTTGTAACAGTACGGGTGGGGACGAGCTCATCTTTATCATTCTTCACAATAGTGGTTCCCCCTTTTTTGGGGACCACTTGGATAAAACCGACCCAAGGGGAGTCAGAGATAAGATAGATAATTATTGATGTCAAGAGTATGATAACCTCCAATCCTCCAACCTCCTTCATTCTTAGATTCAGTTTCCTTTGAGGGTCCTGGGATGGTTTGTATTCTTCTACCATAGGTATTTTATGCATGCAAATAGCTTGACTGATCCCTATCAGATTGGTCATTTTATACCCTACGGCAGCTCTCCTTTTCCTAATCTTAGTCATGAGCTTGGTTTCCTGGTCACGAGTAAGACCAGAATTAATGATAACATGGCATATTTGTTTTTCATCAAGAAAAACATATTTCAATCCTTCTGGGAGAGGTTTCATTTCTAGGGCCTTAGGAGGTTTGGGTTTCTCTTCCATAAGAGAGACCATCTTAAGGTCCTTAAAATCCTCATCAGAAACTTCTCACTCCCCAAAACTGGTTATTCACAACATCCCATTGTGCCACCCGACATCACTATGCCTCAGTTTGAGATCTGTACCTGTTAGATCACTATGCTTCAGTCCAATCCCTTTTCTGGAAATAAAAGTGAAAGTTACCAAGATCGTCTTCAATGTTTATCTGATATATGTTCTTTACATAAGATCCCAGATGTTTCTGAGGATGCCATTAGACTTAGATTGTTCAAATATTCCTTTATTGACCAGGCTACTATCTAGTATAATGTCATGGAAGGAAGCGAGCATACCACTACTTGGGATGTGCTTCAATCCAAATTTCTAGAGAAATATTACCCCCCTTCTATCACTTATGAAATTAGGGGACAAATCACCTTATTCAAAATGGTCCCAGGTGAGACTTTAGGAGAATATTGGGAGAGGTTCGAAGACCTCCTTCTTATATGTCCAAACCATGATATTTCCCAAGCCCAACTATTAAAACTTTCTATCGTGGTGTAGACAAAGACACCAAGGTTTTCCTCGATAACTCATACGGAGGAAATTTCATGTTTTAAAGTCTTGATAGTACATGCGAGGTTATTAAGTGTAGCTCTGAAACCCAAGCACAATGAGGGACCATTGGGGTCCTCAAGGTAGCAAAGGCTGTGGAAGCTTCCACCATTAGAGATATTGTTGACAGCCTTAAACTCCTTGTTCTCAAACATGACTACTTGGAGTCTTCTTTTAATGCCCTGAGAGAACAACCTCAACACATCAAGGTTGTGGACTCCCTTTGTGGTATTTTCCAAGGGTATGGTCACTCTACCCTGCAATGTCGATTCCTCTACAATATTCCTATGCAATTGGAGGTTGGACAACAAATGAAGAACCTTAACTGCATTCATAGCATACCAGGTCAAGCCTATTATATCCCGAACCAGACTAGAAACCACCCTTGTTTCCAATATCGAAACCCTTCAGGTGCTGAAAATGCTCCTCAACTTCCTCCCCAGCAAAGACCCCCTCATCCTCAAGCCAATAATCATCCGCCGCCAAGCTTCCCGAACAACAACAATCAGTGGAACTTTGGGAATCAAGGAAATTATTGGGATAATTTCCAAAAGTGTGGGCTCTGCCAAGGGAAATAGTATCAAAAATTTGAACCAACCACCACCACAAATGTAACAGTACACTCCCACTCCTTCCGATAGTGAGAAGACAGCTGCCTTGGAGAAGATCATCCTTTCATAATAGGCCCACCAAAAGGAAACTCATGCTTAGTTGACTTGTCTTATTGCTCAACAAAAAACCCCTATTGGCACTTTTGTTGGCCAACCAAAAAACAATCCCAAGCATATAGAACAACTCAAGGTTGTGACTACTTGATTCCCCCTTACCACTCCAGAAAAGTTAAAACCCACCCACCTATTTTTTATTAAGAGGAAGATGATAAAGTGATTGTCCCACAAACACTAACATCATCTACTTCACAAGAATATGTTCCCACCTATAAGTCATGAATGCCCTTCCCTGGATGGCTAAAGAAGACCCAGTTGGACTCTAGGTTCAACAAGTTCAAAGAAACAATGAGGAAATTATGCATCAATATACCAATTTTGAACGCCACGACTCAAATGCCTGAGTAGACTAAATTTTTCAAGGCTCTGTTGAACCTTAAACGCATTACTGAAGAATCTGAAATGGTAAAGGTGGATAGAACCACGTCAGACATTATCGAAAGTAAGATGCCATGTAAATGAAAAGATCCATAATCTTTTGTGATCATGTGCGCTCTTGGCGATTCTACCAGCTAATCAAGATGGGTCGATCTAGGATCTAGCATCTCCATCATCCCCTTGAGCATGTGTAGGAGACTCAGTCTTAATGATGCACGACCCACTCATACGAGTATTCAACTGGAAGACTCTTCAGTTACAAAACCACTAGGCATCATCGATGATGTTCTTGTTAAAGTCAGAGAATTTTACATCCCATGCGACTTTGTGGTGCTAGATATAAAGGAGGATCCTCTCTACCCACTTATCTTTGGTAGGTCATTCCACTCCACTGCCAGAGCGCTCATTGACGTAGACATAGGACTTCTCACCCTACGAGTAGGAACTGAATCTATCAACTTCTAAGCCTCTAAAGATAGTAAGAAGTATACCAGAGAGGAATAAGTCTACTTCCTCGACTGCATAGACCAATTCAATCAAATGCAGCAATGCTTCCTTAATCATGAGATCCCACCTATGACAAAATCTCGAATTTCTCTAGAGGATATCCAAGATGAGAAATAAGTCGAGGTTGTGTCAGCGAGCCCCATGATAATGGAGATCCCACTTCCCACTACCCCCGTTCTTGTAATACCTGACATCACCACTCAAGATCCCCCTATCCCACAACTCCTTCCCTTACCTCTCGCCACATCTCAAACCACCCATATCTTATTTCCCCCTCTCCCCTTGAACCGCCTCTGTATGATACTTGATCGATCCCTTATGCATTAATGATACCGACACAAGAAGAATAGCTAAATGTCAATGATGAAGTCTCCATTTATCATCCTTTCAAACTATTCCCCACTAATACTAATGGCCAATATGATGGGGTGCTCAGGCATCCATATTTGAATCAAAACTTTGTATCTTTGAATAATTATCTTTATCCAACTGAGATTCCTAATAACTATTCCTTATCACATGTCGAACCAAGGAACCTATCCATTATGATACCAATCATTGTTCTTAGTACATAGATGTAGGCCAAGCCATCCAGGATACATTCCAAGGAACTCAAACAAAGATCAATGGCTATAAGGAATGCAATCGAGTAAGTATATTGCCCTCATTCAAACTTTGAATTCCACTCAACCTTAGAAAATACCACTATCGTCGGGCCTCCGAAATTAAATAGGACGCTCGCTGGGAGGCAACCCTGTAAATTTTGTCCCTCCATCTTGGGTTTCGAGTTTGCTCAGGACAAGCAAAATTCTATGTCTAGGGTGGAGGTGGGTGGTATGTACCTATTCCACCACCCTATCTTCCCTTTTCAGCATTATCTTTTTGTCTCCTTATTTCTTCCCGTAGTTGATTTTTGAATTTTTTTGCTTATGATTATCTAGTTTTGCAAATGCCCTTTATCTAGTCGGCCATAATGAATACAATTGTATCATTATACCCCCTGAATGTAGTAAATCTTCTTTGCAAAGTTTTTAACAAATTGCCATGACTAGAAAACACCATGTCACTAGGACCCAAAAATTAGCATCACTCCTTGGAAATGTTGGCAAGCTATATTGCATCAATAACAACCAAACATAAAGTTTCTCTATTTTAAACTATGGTTTAACTTGTCATATCTCTTGTATGATGTGTTGGAAGGAGGAATCAATCTGATGCAAAGACACTCCCTAAAAAAAGGTGAAAGTTTATAAGAATAGGAACAACCTTGTTCCTCCTCCATCTCTCAAAGAAAAGCAAAAACTACCTCAGGACAAACTCTAAGTCTGGGGTGGCATGCTCCCCATCTCATTCTTACATACCCCTTGTATCTAATACGGGTGTACCATCAAAAGATGCCAAAGAGAAAACTGGAAAAAAATGTAGTTAATTTAACTAAAGTCCATGAATAAATAAATCTCGAGTTGAATAGAGGATGGATCATCTTCTTTCGCACCTCCTTCATCTTGCTCATGTGTAAAAACTCACAAAAAGAAAGAAAAATGGGAGTGTCAAAGCAAAAGAGAGACAAAGTTTGTTTCCTACTAAGGGCTAATTTAGAAACAAGCTATGAAATATGTGATAGGGAATATAGAATTTTGTGTTATGTGGTTCTAGGAGATTGGGTTTCTTGGCCAAATAAGGAGGTTAGGAAAAAAGTGATGGCTATGAGGGTGAGTATAAACATGTTTTTAGTATATATTGGAATTATTTATGATTTTATTTGCTTGAGAACACACAAAGATTCAAGTCTAAGGTATTTTGATGAATGTAAATTAATATCTTTTTAGATATAAATTTCATAGTCTTTTTCATAGGATTTTATTCCTTATTGATAATTTTCTAAAAATAATTGCAAATAGTCACTTTTTGACCAATAATTCAAATTCTTACCTTTTTCATCTATGTTTCACAGATTTTTCCTTCAAAGTACAATTGTGACCATCTCAATATGTGAGCCGACCAACTCATTCACTAAAATGGTCATTTCATATATGAAGGACGTCATTTCTCAGAGCTGAGATGGTCATTTCAGCCCTTGGCTCCACCATACACATTTGTTGTTCAGAAAGCTGAGACATACATTGCCAGAGTTCCAACTGCTCGGTTTGTATCACCAACTGAGTGTCTCAATTCCATAAATGGTCATCTGAGCTTACTTCACAACCAAGTTTCCTCCATAGTGCGTTGCCACCTTGACTTAGGGTTTCTCTCTTGGCCTGCACACTTGAGGGTCAACCAGGCGTTTAACTTCTTCAGACGGTCGGTTTGAGATTACTTCATGTCAAAGACTTGACCGAGCCAAGGTGCCTCCACCCCACTTTCATTAGGGTTTGACTGCTTCCCTCGATCCATTCACCAACAACTACGAACTGGGTGGTTCACTTAGTGAATTGCTCATTTCACACCCGACAACTAGCTATTTCAACAACCAGCAACTCTCCTTTCATTCCCCCCTTTCTACGGTTTTCACCCCTCCTTACCCTTTAAAAGGAGGGGGACTCCACAAGAAAGGGGTCCAACTTTTCTACTTGTAAATTTACTTTAAGCACTTATTTTTTCATTCTTGCATGTGTAATCTTCCAGTTCCTCAAGAAAGTTAGTTTTGTCCTCAAGATCTCCAATTCTCTTTCGATTTTTCTTGGTTTTCTTTGGGAGCAAGGAACTAAGGGAGATAGCCATTTAGTTGTCACTAGCTAAGGTCCCTTTGGGGATTCTTCTTCTAGTCTATGGCTTGCTTCCTTTCTTCATTTGTTCCTCTTTCAGCTATTATGGATCATGACTAGTTCCTTATATCAGGGTGTGGGGAATAGCCTCATAGACATGGTGTAGACTAGATTGATTTCTATATGATGTATTATTGAGATGGTATTTTGTTTGGATAATTGACCCATTTAAATGACTTGATCTCTTATTTTTGTCAAAAGTTAGTCTTGGGGGATGTGACTGTGGAACCAAAGGCTCGGACAACCAAACAAATGCACTAGGATCCCGATGAGACCTTGGAAGGATCTTTGTTAGGATGTTCGGGTAAGGATCTGTGCGTGCCATGACCAATAGGTCCACAGGGAGTTTGACTTCTCTAAATGCATTCACAAATGTTTTTTGCATACCTCCTTCTAACTAGTTTTATGGTATATATTTCATTGTTTTAGTTTCACGCAGCTATGGTGGTGAAACCCATAACCCCAATATCATTTTCCATTGATTCAATATCATCTCTTTGATCTCTTGCTCCGATCACTTCTTTTCTTACTTGCAATTTACTTCTTGCTCTTAGAAAATTCTTCTCTATTGTTCTAATCACAAATCTATTTCTTTATCCTTAGCATAACTTTTCTTTACTTGCTCTTAGCATAACTTTTATTCCATTGTAATTTTACTTCCTTGTTCTAGTGTAATCAACCATCAAACCAACAAATTTTCCTTTCCTGTTCAAATAAACAAAAACCTTCCAAAAAAATGTTCAAATTATTTGGGTTCAAGAATCCATCTTCAAAATATTATCCTATGGGATCGACCCTTCTACACTAATAAACAACCTTTTTTGTAGTTTTGCCATAAAAAGGTTAAACTCTGGGATAATCCCCTAGTGAATTGATGTATTAAATGATGCATATCAGCCATTACAATCATCATATGTTTTGCTCTTTGGGCATACATACCGACAGACTCCCAGTTGCACTTAGAGCCAATCACCCATGAAGTTAATCCCAAGTCATCTAACATGACTTTCATGCTTCTGCTACGAAAGTGCTTTTGTCAAGGAGTCAGCAACATTGTTTTCAGTTGGTACTCTGCAAATCTTCACATCTCATTGATGTATTATTGAGCTTAGCATACAAACTATGTTGCCTCAGCAACTCTAACTCTTGATGAAGATGTTGATCATGCTATTGCCTGCCTCTGGAGTATATCAAGATATCATCTATGAACACCATCAGAAAATGATTAAGGTACGATCTGAAAACTCTATTCACACTACTAACAAAAAGGCCTTTGGCGTCGGTTATTTAGACTCTTTAGCATCGATTTCCAAGCGACACCCAAGTGGGCGCCGCTAAAAGTCGACATCTTCAGCGTCAGTTTCTAACTGACGCCATAACCCTTCCCGCCACTGAAAACGCGCCAGCAAGGGAACTATAGGCGTCAGTTATTAAAGAAAACCGAATATATATCATGGTTAAATACGTCGGTTAATAAATAAAAACTGACGCCATAACCCTTCCCGCCACCGAAAATGCACCAGCAAGGGAACTATAAGTGTCGGTTAGTAAAGAAAACCGACACTATATCATGGTTAAACACGTCAGTTATTAAACAATAACTGATGCCATATCCCTCCCAGCACGGTCATGTCTGGCCACAATAGGCGTCGGTTCCTACAGATAACCGACACCAGCCATGGAAGAGACGTCGATTTTTTGCTAATAATCGATGTTGTATGTCTTTGGTGTCGGTTTTATACAAATAACTGACGCCTGTGTTCTGATTTTTTTTTCTTATCAGTTTGTAGGCTTATTGTATGGCTAGTCAGCAGGATGCAGAACCTGCAGTTCAGTTCTGAACTGTAGGTTTACAACATCCATTTATATCAGCTAACAACAAGCCATAAACCTACAAAGTCATTCACATTCAGACACATATATTGATCAGATACATGTAGAAACCTGCAAATTCATTTACATTCACATTCATTTCCATTCATTTCATCTCTTCTCACGTTCAGACATTCATGTATTGATCAGAAAAATTCATTCACATTCACACATATGACAATTCAGAAAAAGTAATTCACATTCACACACACAAAATTATGAGAACAAAGTTTAGAAATATCATTCTTTATTCATCATCGTCATCATTGTCCCAATTATATTTAAAAATTCCCACTACTTGTAGGGCTTTTGCCCATTCTTCTCTTACAACATCTAATTCCTCCCTCATATAGGGAGTATGTACATCTAATAACTTTCCACCTATGCTGAAGTCAATTTTAAACACCTACAAATAGAATGACGTATATATAATTAATAATATATAATAAGATTGATATATTTCATATTATCTAATGAGACTATATATAATACCTGATGTATAGTATCGATTTCCATTACGGCATATTTGATGATTAGGTCCATAAATTATATCACATAGTAGGCACATGCCCAGTCATTGTCTTGTGTAGCACACTATAAATTGAAACATATAAAATATTCAAAAATACAAATAAGCACGGTTCACATAAATAATATATACATTAGAGTCGGGAAATTACTTTCACATTCTCCCAAATTAGTGGCTGATTCTTTTTCCTGGGGACCTTTCCTCCAACTTTTTTGAACTTTTCAAAAGCCCTACATGTTAATGTAACACATTAAATTGCATAATTAAATATTAGTGTAATAATAGATGTTAACGGATATAAAAATATGAAATATTTCTTACAGGAATAATGGCCTTTTCATTGTGTGTCCATATAATGTATTCAATTCCTTTCCCGTAGGATCTAGATAATAGATAGTGAACGTCTTGAGGACAATAACTAGTAACTCCCAATGCCTACCACTACAGGTAAGAAAGTTAAAAATTACAAGCAAAGTAAACTTACTCGACATTGAATGGAGCTATTATCACCGTCTTCCTATTTTTACCAAAATATTCAAAAGCATCACAGCAGTATGAAGTATCTGAAGAAGGGTTTGTATCTACAAGACTAATCAAAGATGGAACTAAAAATCCCACATGGGAAAATGCAAAATCTGTACATATAGTGTGTAAGTGGTTGCAAAACATGTATTACGTATGCATTAATATATAAGAAACTAGATCACTGTATATAAACAAGGTATATGGATGTATAAACAAGATCTCACCATGTCCACAGCTCTATCATAGATGTGTTCAGCCAGTCATAACGAAACAACTCCAAAATATCTTGTATAAATAACTTGTTATCATATGATTGACCTGCATTAATACGTATGCAAAACTTGTATTACGTACGCATTAATACGTATATAAAACTTGTATAAATAGATTGTTATCGTATGATTAACCTGCAACATCCTCTAGAATAGTAACATTTATAGGGCAATTTGAATCATGTTCATCTATCCATACTGCCATACCCCTACAATTAGGACCTAACGAGGTGTGTAGGTCCCTTGGAAGACAACTTAGTACTTTAGGAGCTAGAGGTGGAGGCCGATATGTAACGGGTGTCTTCCTTTCGACATGTATATATAATTTCAGATCAATTGACTCATATATATCCACTAACAAATTAACGTAATGTAAATTTACCATACAATATTAGTATAGATGACATCCGCTTTGGGCCACATTATCACTCCGCCTTCTGCCTCACCAAGCGTTTCAGAATCTGGGTGGGCATATGGCAGTGGAAGATCCCTCCAATCAGGGAGTATATGTATCAGGCACACACGAACCGCACCAGCTGGTACTGGAGTCCCATGAAACATCTCCCCTGGAAGGGTTGGGTAAGCATGTGCATCTGCAATGATATATTCTTGACTTTTTAGACGGTATGGCTTCAACCCCTATAAATTTACGTAAAGAATGTTATATATATAAACATATCATCTTGAAAAGACTAGCTACTATATATGTCATAAAAATACTTACACCGGACGTGCTAGGTGGTGGGTCTACAGGATTACTCCCAACCTCTACAGTAGGAGAACAGCGGCCCGACACAAGTACTATTAGAGTGGCAGTTTGAGATGCCTACCACTTGCTAATTACTTCATTGACTCTCTTATCAAGTGCTTCCTTGACTCTCCTATCAAGTGCTTCCTCGACTATCCTATCAAGTGCTTCCTCGACTCTCCTATCAATTAACTGATCTATCTATACATGGATAAAAGAAACACTAGCTTCTGATTATTGAATTCTCTTTCGCAATAACATTCTAAAAAAGAATAAGTTACCTCATCTTGTGAAAGTCCCGCTTTTGGGACTGGTTTGCGTTGTGATGGCCCAAAAAATACTTTGATGCCCACACCAGCGCCTACACCCCTAACACGTCCAGGATACTCTGGGTTACCCAGAGCAACTATCAATTCATCCATTGTGCCCTCAGGGATGAACTTGCCTTCCTTCCTCTGCTCGTGTAGCTCCCGCTAATCGCCATAAACAGAAATTAGTAAGTAAACATAACAATAATCAATATCGATCAATTGCTCTAAGAGTTGAATATTACCATTTTTGTATCCACCTCAGCAGTTGCGGGCTTCGTTATATCTCCCTTCTTGTTTTGCCTCCCAGCTATCCACATAGCATGGCGAGGTAGAGGTGCGGGACCAATAGTAGAGGACTCCTGAGTAGCAGCTGATTGAGCAGTAGACTCAGTCTGTAGTCTTTGGCAAATGCCTGCATAGCCTCTTAGACCCATTGTGTGGTCATGCACATTCAGTGCAAGCCTATCTCTTTGAGCATCATTGATAGCCTTGTTAGTAAGCACATTGATTTGGTTAGTAACACTAAAGCTTAATCTTGAATAGGTGAATACATAAGAACATATATTAATTAAATTGGGAGTGGCGCTTAATACCTTGAATTCATCTATTTTTCTTTGGGTAACAAAGTCCTCCCAGTCTTTGGTGTCCAGGTAGTTCCATTGCTCAGTGGCTGCCTTCTGCCTAAATTTATTTTTTAAAGAGAATACAAACAAAAATTATTAGTGTAGAGTTAGTCAAGAAGTGATCAATGTCTAGAATTGGAAATCAATCAAGAACCTTTCTCAGCATCGCATATGTAATCTCGGGTGAGATTTGTCCTATAGTTCCTTAGGACCATCCCACAACGTTGCATCATGCATTTACGATGCACCTTTTCATTCAGATCAAATATACTCTGCAAAATAGAATTGCTATTAACTAGTATCCTAAAAATTAGTAATCTACAAAAATAGAATTGCAAATAATAATAACTCACACATAGTTCCTTCCATACTAAGTCTTTCTTCCCCTTAGGAACTTTATGCCAGGATTCAAAAATAGGACTACAATGGTTGTGAGTAAGAACCCAAAGATATGAAATAAATGAGTTGTGGTTCACTCCAACTGGATTTTCTACATGATCGAAATCCACAGCCAGTTTGGGTCCATTGCCCCTTTACTGTAGTAACTTGTTCATAATTGTGATGCCCCTCACTTTCTCAATTTTTTTTATTGCTCATCAAGTGCCCAAATTTCTTCAGGGGGTACATCACCAATCTAAAATTTGACAAAAAAAACACACTTATAGGATATAACTATAAATGAACATATATATAGAAACCTCAGGGATATATTTTTAAAACTTACATTGTGAGGCAGCGCATTGACATCCTCACCCTCATGGTAATTATCAGTACGATCATCAAGAGAATGCTCAGCCATCTAAAAGTTCACATTCACATTGTAAAGTTCACATTATAAAGTAATTCACAATGTAAAGTTCACATTCACATTGTAAAGTTCACATTCACATTCTTATATATAATAAATGTGCACCACCTATCCCATTCTTGAACACTTAATCTCACTAGTAAGTGTATAATGTGTATTGGGTTTTCAAGAAAATTTCGGCAGCATTTCCCCGTTGTTCTCTAAGTACATATGTACTTAGAGAACAAACGGGGAAATGCTATCGAAATTTTCTTGAAAACCCAATACACATTATACACTTACATCCTAAGTGAGATTAGGTATTCAAGAACAGTCCCAAACTGGGGACTATCCAAGATTTACTCCTAATGAGTAAATCTTGGATGGGTTTCTAGGCCAACAAATACCTGTGTTGTCATTCTTATACCTACAATCCTAGTTTCATTATTCATATTCTAGTTCTTCAAGTTAGGGTGATTATTGATGTCTTTAGAAGCATGATTTACAATCTAGGGAAAAGTTCCTCATTTACATTCCAAGCATGTCACGTGTGTGCATTAGAGTTCATCATTAAGCAAGAAGGGTGATTAGGATTCTCAATATACTCAACAAGGAAACAAGTTACCAATTTCATAGTTAGGACAGTAGAGATACCCTAGCTAAGATCTAGGTCTAATGGTTCATAATGAGCCTGTGATAAAGTTACATCACTAGATGATTATATAATTTCAAAAGCAATACACAAATAAATTCAAATGAGTAGATAACTAAATAAAAAATAGTAGACAAAAAAATACAAATAAGTAGATGAATAAATACAAATTTGTTGATAAACTAATATAAATCAGTAGATGATCAATTAATTCCTGAATCAGTACATAAATAAATATAAACATTAGATGAATAAATACATATCAATTGATAAATAAAGTCAAATCAGTTGATAAATAAAGTTAAATAAGTAGATGATTAAATAATAACAAAATCAATACATAAATAAACACAAATCAGTATATAACTTAACTAAAAATAAAAATAAAAACACCCAGCAACAGCCTAGGCATGCCTTGGTGCCGCCACCCAATCCACACCCAGGCCGCCCAGAGGCCTAACTAGACAACGGCGATAGTGGAGAAGTAGGCGGCGGCAGTGGAGGAAACATACCTTTTGATCAAGAAGATGAGCGGCGTGGCGGCGGCGAGCATGTTACAGCTGGGAGGAGCGGTGACGATGAGCAGGGAGCCGGAAATTGAGCAGGAGCGGCAGAGAAGGCGCCGACAGGAGGTAGCGGGAAGAAGAGGATCGACGGTACATGCGGCTGCAGGCGGCGGCGGTAGCATGAGCAGCAGGTGGCAGTAGCAATTGCGACGGAGAGAATCGCTAGAGAGACCTAACTTGAAATCGTCGATCAAACAGAGAAAGGGGAAGAGTTTGTGGCTCACGTGGGTGCTATTAAATTAACAATAGGCATCGGTTATTAAAAACTACCGATGCTTAAAACAATAGGCGTCGGTTCCCACCAAAAAATCGACACCTATCATCAATGATAGTCATCGGTTCTAACTAGAAAAACTGACGTCTGTCTACATATGCTGACAAAAAAAGGTTCTCGAATTATGACCATAGTCGTCGGTTTCCGTAGAATAACTGATGCCAAAGGGGTGAAATTTTTTTGTGGGGACAACGTGTGAAAATACATCGGCGTTAGTTATTGTAAGATAACCGACGATAAAAATGGGCCAAATTCCTGTCTCACGAAAAACCTTTAGTCGTCGGTTGCTTTGTTAACAACCGACGTCTTATGTTAAATTTTGGAGGAATTTTTTTCACTGGAAAATTTAGATTTGGCGGTCGATTTTAGGCATCAGTTGGTTATTAAGGAACCAACGCTAAATAAAAAGCGATACCCGTGTCTGGCTGCTCTTCACAGATAGATGTCGGTTTTTGTATTCAACCGACGATGTATGCGTTAGGCGTCAGTTTTTTGTATACAACTGATACATGTAAATGTGACGTTATAAGCCATTTCTGTAGTAGTGTCACTAGGTCCATAAATGTTGTTGGCGCATCAGTTAGACCAAATGGCATAACCACAAACTCATAATGACCAACCTAGGCCTAAAAGCACTCTTCTGTATTTATATGCTTTGATCCTCAACTAGTGATATCTTGACCTCAAGTCCATCATTGAAAACATTGCAACACCTCTCAACTGATCAAACATGTCATCTATCCTTGGCAAAGGGTACTTATTTTTCAATGTGACCTTGTTCACCTATCAGTAATCTATGCAAAGCCTCATAAAACCATCCTTCTTCTTTAAAAACAACAACAGAGCACCCCAAGGGAAAGTGCTCGATCGTATGAAGCCTTCTCCAACAAATCTTGCAACTACTTCTTCAAATCTTTCATCTTAGGTGGAGTCATCCTATAAGTTCCCTAAGCTATGGATTGCATGATAGGAACTAGATTGAATCCAAAACCAATCTCTCTCAGGGGTGGAACACCTGGAAACTCATTGTGAAAAACATCCTCAAACTCCCTTAATACATGCACTTCATGGAAACTAAGACTCCTCACCTCAGCATCCACCACATGTGTCACAAAAGCTTCACATCCTTGTCTCAACAACTTCTCTACCATCATTAATAACACCATCCAAGTAGGAAGAATCTTCCTATCTCCTTGGAAATTCCAAGATACATCACCATTACAAAAATTCACAACTTTGGAACCACAGTACAAAACAACCGTGTACCTATACAGGGTATCCATCCCTACGATCACATCAAATCCATGAATATCAAGTGACATAACATCCACTTAAATGTTGCATTGCGAGAAGGAAATAACGCAAGATGGACACATTTCCTGCAACATAGTGGAATCAACCAAAGAGGTTTTTGACAAAAGATTATCAGTTCTACTACAAACATGCAAATTACAACTATTTACCACCTCACAGAATAAATGAGTGTGTCACACCCATGTCAACTAGTAGATGTAGATAAGTCAGAATGAAAAACTTCCATCTAACCTGTCACGACTTCAGGTTGACCAATCCTTCTAACTGACTCATGGCATAGAATCTAGTCATTGCATGTTGTCATCCTCGACCTCTACTAGTTGGTCCCGAGGACCCTGCCTGCGATGACTGGCCACACCCCCTATCACATCCATTACTGAACTGCTATTACTAATGTGAACCCCGCTAGCTCTTCCTCAGTTGTTGTGCAACCTCCTAGTTCTTCATAGGGCAAGACCATCTAACATGCCCAACCTATCCACACTTGTAACACATCTTCGTGTCATATTAAAACCTAAACAAACTTGTCATAGACACTAGACCTGAACTATTTTCCTCGACTGGTGATAAACTACGGCCTCTCCCTTTTCCATGGGACCACTATGAGTGCACTTGTGTCCTTGGCTTAGTAAATGTTGACCTCTATTGAGACTGCTGGTATTGTGGCAAAGAAAACATTGCCTTCTTAAAACTACCATATGGTGATCCCTAGAATTGAGTAGACCTTTTTCTACCACTAACCTCTCACCATTCCGCACTCGTCCTCTCTATTCTTCTTACGGGTTCCACAAAGGTGAAAAACTTCTCAAGGGACTCTACGACTGAGGCTGTCTGTGACAACTCAACATTCAAACCCCTCTCGAACCTTCTGATCCTCCCCTTCTCTGTGGTTGCATATGAGGATAGAACTTGAACAAATCCATGAACTTTGCCTCACATTCATTAATAGACCATGATTCTTGGCACAACCATTCAAATTGAGCCATCTTCTCCTCTAGATACATCTCTAGAAAGTACTGACTCACAAACTCCCATCAGAATTCCCAACCGAACATCTCACTTGGGTCTTTTTTCCTCCTCAATGGCCCACCAGTGGCTAACACTATCCTGTACAAGATATATCACATGAATCACCTTGTCGTCCTCAAAGATATTCAAAATCTAGAACGCCTTCTCTAGATCCATCAACCATATGTCAACATCTGTCGGTTCTACTATGTTGCATACTCCGTGCTACCACATGTTTCAACCTCTAAAAGGTCTTCCCTAGACCCTAAGATTGTCCTTGGTTGAGGTGCAGGTGTCCAAAAACAGACTGAAAGGTTGGATCGTCGCATTAGTTGTCAACATCTATTAGTTCTACTATCGGCCAAATGCGTGATCGTCGCATTAGTTGTCCAAAAATAGGATGAAAGGTTGGATCAGCTATGGTCGGAGGATCAAATGGAGACATGATGGGCTATTCTGGCCGTGTCTCAAGTATCCTTCCATATAGTACCTATCTCCCAGTGCCACCTCCCAATGCCAAAAAGCTACTCTCAACATGTTCTTCCTGTTCTCCAGACATATCTACACAACCATAACCATGGTTAGATATGTTGGATACGTAACAACGTACACAACAACCTAGGTCATATGTCCATGTAGACTCAGTGAACTGAAGGCTCTGATACCACCAAATGTGACATCCCATCATGCTAAACGAGATTACTCAAAACCAAAATGGTAATCAAACACTAATTAAGCACATCACTAAAAAGGAACATAATTAAAACCAAGTAGAATTTCCAACCATATCGACAAACATTTATAGAAAGGTCTAACATCACATACATATGGAGATATTCCAGGTAAATTTATGAATTCCCTGGCCTTAGACATAACTTGTCTACAAAAAGATGTTGTCCACATATACACAAACTTTGTACTGATTCGGATATACAACCAAAACTCGAGCCAATATACACAATATACAAAAATCTCTGCCCAGACCTGAGAGTACAAGGATGACACTAGGACTCTACACAATCCAACCAACCTCTCTTACTCTAGAGATCTTCAAACTATGTCTCCTCACCGCTCTGCGTCTAGCAACATTGTTGATCACCTAAAAAGGGTGTGGAAACCCACAAGGTGAGACCCATATCCCAACAATATGATATAGCCTCTAATAATATTTATTGCTTACATGAAGTTTATGTACTTTAAGCAATCAATACATACAATATTATAGAGTTGAAAGACCTTGTAATTTATACAACATATCAGACATAGCTAGAGATACATACACAATTAATTTCTCTTGCCACATTATAAGTCATCTATTAATCAAAAGAAACATTGCAAGGATCATCATCCAATATAATTCGCCAGGTAACCTTAACAATTATTCTATACGGTTAGATACATATTTTATTAAGCCCTAGATATTTGAGGAGTACCACTCAAACTACTATCTCACCATTGCTAGGTTGAAAGCAGACCCCTATAAGATCTAGCATGACTGAAATCCTAAATATCTCCTCCCCTTAGTTAGTACGAGTAACATCTGTAGTGGCATATCAACCCAACTACTAAAAATCCTAATTCATCCTTGGTACACAAGTCACAACACCAGAATCTAGGGTATAAACACTCAAATATGAGTTATGACCATTGTCACTCTTAATCACATCCACATCCAAGACACGACCTCAATCTCTATTTGAAACCTTAGAATCAGGATGAGAGGGATATATCCTCCTTGCACCTGCATATACTCAACAATATACGACTTTGAGCTCCTTTTGGATTACTCGTTTCACTATCCAGCAAATGCTGACACTGGAATAATTCTACGTCACAAGGCACTATTAGACTAAATTACACTTGATTACATAAGTTAGGTAAACATTTTTGACTGCATCAATCAAGTTACATACAAACACCCTAATCATTATGTGATTTAATTAGGGTTTGCAACGTCAAAAGATATAAAATGTATAAACAATTTTATGTCACTTTAGACATAAATGTCCATACATTAAAAACTTATGATAGATGGGTTTTTTTCAATGTTAGGGTATCATCCAACCATCATTACAACATCATAACAACAATTTCAGATTCTACAGTTTTACAAAATGGCCAATAAACTATAAGGCATAACACATATGCCAAATTGTTTTATGTTCAGGTACAAAAATGTCACATACATGGTATTATTGAAGTTCAAGCACTTGTTTTTAGAAATTTTAGAACTTTCATACTCAAGGAAAGTTCATTATACAATAGGAAAAGTTCATGAATACTAAGTAAAGCTTAAGAATCTGCATCATCATCTCGTTATATAAATTGATAGTAAAGAAGACCATCTTTTAGCATTCTAAGAGTTTTTAAAACAAGATTAACGACATGCAAGTAGAAAGAGGGTAAGAAATGAATTTAAGGTAATATCACTTGCCTGGTAGAGGAGAAAACCAAAGTCTAAGAATGGGAAAGCTTTAAAAATCAATAAAAAATGTCAATCTCATCCACTAAACCTCTAAGAACGCCTCCTATGCCCACGAACAAGGTGGTTCTAGAGCAAGAAGGGAGGAAAAGAGAGTTCTCAACCCATATGTGTAGATTTTCCACTAAGTAGGCACTGTGGAACTCGGTCATAGGAGAGAAGAAGGTGAAGAACAACAAGAAAAATTGTAGAAAAACATGGATCTTACACGAATGAAGCAAGAAACACGATCAACAACCTTAGATTTGTCTAAGGAGGACCCGAATTGGAGCATGCTTCCACTTAAAACCCACAATTTCTAACCCCGATGGGTTCTCGTCGGCCTCTAGATCACACTAACAAGCTCACAAAAGATGAGAAGAGAGAGGGATAAAAGAAGAGGGGGGTATTTATAGGTGAGTAAAGATTTTATGCAGATCAATCCCATCGTCGGGTAGGGATCCCTTTGGCGTAAGAGCAATTGTCTGATCGTCGATTAGAACTCGTTGGTCACTGAGAACTTTGTCGACCGATGAACTCCCTAGTTGTTATCCAACAATTCATCAAGAATCAAAGACTCACCAATCACAAAGAAACCACCGGGCACTAAGAAACCATAAAGCACCAACAAACCACCGACCACTGTGAAATAGTCGGTCATTGAGAAACCATCAGTCACTAAGAATCTATTGGTCAATGAAAACATCGCACTACCTCCTTACCAAGCTTATATATAAACCCATGAAAACAACATTCAAAAGCATCCAAAGGAGAAGTAGAATTGTAAGATTTTGTAGGACATCATGAAGCAGCTCAAGCAAGTGTTAACTATGTTTACATCCCTACAAAAAGGATGATTGCATTAAGATTCACATATTGCAAAGATTATATATCTAGAACAAATATGGTCTAATTTGACTTTCGAGACTAAACATCCAATTAAGCTAAACAAATATGTTTATAAGCAAAGAAAGGTTAAGGGGCCTTACATTAATATTCTCTAATAAAGAAAATATCATCAACATAGACAATAAGAAGGACAAAGCCTGAGGACTCTCACTGGTAGATGACCAAATGATGAAGAACTGAGCACAAAAGATTGAACTCCATAAATGTGTGACCAAACTTTCTGAACCATGATCTTGGAGATTGTTTGAGCCCATAGAGTGGCTTATGACACCTACATTCAAGATGAGTGTCCCGAGCAACGAACTGAGGGGGTTTCTCCATATATATTTCATCTAACAAGTCACCTTAGAGAAAAACATTCTAGATATCAAGTTGGTGTCGAGGCCAAAAAAATGACCAACCAAGGAAATAAATAGTCGAGGAGATGACATTTTAGCCATCGAGGAAAATGTCTCGGGGTAGTCTTCACCATATACTCGAGTATATTCCCTAGCCATCGGCCATGCCTTGAGTCGATCAACAACGCTTCTATGCCCTACTTGCACTGAGAAAACACATATGCAACCAACAATAGCCCTGTTTTCGAGAGGTGGAAAATAACTCCATATATGATTCTTTAGTAGAACATTCATATCATCTTCCATAGCATGACACCATCCTGGGCGACTCATAGCAACATATACAAAACTGGGAATGACAATATCTGATATGGACAAGATAAAGGATTTGTATGGGGTAGATATAGAGTTATATGAAACAAAGTTAGAAATAAGATGAAATGTAGATGATCCTTTTTCATTTTGAAGTGTAGGCATATCAGGAGACTATATAAGCTCTCTGAATCACTAGATTGAGTGGTGATTGAAGGAGAGTTGACATGTGCATTATCTGATGTTCGTTCCATTTGCTTACCTACGCGTGGCGTGTATAGACATGAGTAACATGGAGCTTTTCCACCTGAAAAATGTTGGAAGACATAGGTAAAGATGATTATCCTTAAACAAGAGGTAAGAACGAAGAGACCTCAGTGACTAAGGGGATCACAAGACTTCCTCAAATTCCCCAACAGATTGAGAATCTCCAAAGAATGGGGTATCATCAAAGAAGGTGACATTAGCGGAAACTAGAAATTTGTGTCCAACAAGGCATAGTTGTCTAGGAGTTTGGGTGCCAAACGTTGGGGGGGGGGGGCAAGGCTAGCGCCCATGCATTTTCTAGGCGCCAACATTTTTTTTCTTCAAATTTGTATGTTTTCTTGTTTTGTGTCAAATATTTCATTTTTTGGTAATTATGTAATCACAACACAATTTCATGTTATTTGTAGCAATAAAACATAAAATTTATAGTATTATACTACTTAGAACCAAAATATGTAGTATGCATATAAACTTAATCACTTGTTTAACACATTGCAAACTTTGCATGAACAAATCATAAGTATGATCAGAAAAATGAACAGATAATTAGAATTTATTGTAAGACAAAATAAGAGTTAATGAAAAAAGAAAACCTTGGCTATCATGATTATAGTGTAATTTCCTAAGTGTCAGCTTCATCACTGGAATCCTAAGTGTCATTATCTTCATCATCATATTCATGAACTTTTCTCTTGTCCTTACCCTTGACCTTTCCCTTATTTGATGTCTTTGCCTTTGTTGATTTGGATACAAGAGTCTTTTTTGCCTTTCTTTTGCGATAATATGTGGCAAAGATTACTTTGGTGTTTTTTCCAACATTTGAAGGACTTGCAACTCCTTGTCTCTTGGGTCTACTTTCTTTTATAACACCCATGAGCTCATCTACAAGTCTCCATGTGAGGCCAACATGGTCGGGAACTGTAACATCAAGTGGAATGTTAGTCATCCACTCACTGCTCCAATTTGATTCCTCCAATGTAATTGGAT
The DNA here is from genome assembly GCA_963693085.1 of Alisma plantago-aquatica. Classification (NCBI taxonomy): domain Eukaryota; kingdom Viridiplantae; phylum Streptophyta; class Magnoliopsida; order Alismatales; family Alismataceae; genus Alisma; species Alisma plantago-aquatica. The sequence continues at coordinate 879,493,546 of OY856414.1, read as the reverse complement.
CAAAGTCATTGTTGTCATCCATCATTAATTCCCGACGTTCAACAAGTTTATGATTGTATTGGATGTATACCAACTTATCCAATATCTTTTGCACCAATAGGTTCCTCACCTTTGTGCGAATCTAGTTTGCACATTAAATATAAATTTTAACTTGACAATTAATTAACATATCAAACCCAACAATTCATAGTTCAATTGTCACATTCTTGTTGTACTACTTATTGTTGGATCAATGGGCTCTAGAAGGGGGGGTTGAATAGAGCTTCACAGACTTCACAAAAGTGATTAGACCACCAAATTATATTAAGTGCAGAACTTAAACCAAAACATCAATTTGATGTTCTAAGCTAGCATACAAAGCAAGGATACGAGACAAGGAATAGCATGCACTTGGACAGGTGGTTTAGAGTGGTTCCTTGTCCTAAACTTAGGAGCAAGTCAGTCCACTACCTAGAGTTGGTTAGGCTCTAGGATTTGTAACTTGATTCTCTTATATATATCACACAATAAGATTACAATCTACAACAACCAACCATCCAAGGACTTATATATCAAGCCAAGATCTTCTACCTCACCAAGGACTTACCCACCAAGCAAGTAGTCTTCAGCCTTCTTCAAAGGACTTACCCACTCTTGCTCTAGTCTTCGGCCTTGCAGGAATTACCTATCTTGCTTGAGCTTTGCCTTGCACCTCTCCTTCTCTTGGAGAGCTTTAGCACCTTCCTCCTTCACTCGGAGGCCTGGAGCAGCTAGCCTTCTTCTCCTTCACTCGGGGAAGAACAACAACCTTCTTCTCTTTCACTCGGAGAAGAAACTTCAAGCAATCTTCATAGGGAATGGAGATGGGAGAAGTAGAAAGGAGAGCTTTACAACATTACAAATGATAGCTCTCATACATGGGATCCTAACTCACTCATACTCACGATTTTGCTTTGAAGGTAGAGAGAGAAAGGGGCTCAAAGGATTAGAAACCACTCAACTAAGGCTAGGACCAAGCATATGTGAATGAGCAACCTTGGAATGAAGTCCAAGAGGTCCTATTTATAGTTGAGGGAGTCCCTTTGAGGTTGGGAGAGTTAAGGGGCACAAAATAGCCATTTTACAACTTGCAACAGATCTATTTTGAGTTCCACCTACTTCTCCAATGGTTGGAATTGCTTTTTCTGCATTCCAGTACAGTCTGATCGGTCGAGTTTCAATAAAGGCAACTCGGCCGAACCACTAAAAGACAAGGATGAAAGCTAGACTGTCGGCCGAGTTCCTTTGGAGAAACTCGGCCGATCGGTCGACTTTCATCTTGGACCGATCAGTGGATCGGCCGAGTTTCCCAGCATAGAAACTCGACCGAACAGGAATCGGCTGAGTTGGTAACTCGGCCGATTGCCACAAAAATTCCAGAATATATGGATCGGCCGAGTTTGGAATTCAGCCGACAAAATCCCTGTTATGGGTATTTTGGAATTTTCATAAAACTGTACAAATGATGGATTTTTGAGTCCCAATAATTTTATCCATTTTAGTTACAATGCAAAACATGAGTATAAGTGATCACATCAATTGTTCTAAGCCTATAAGGGCTATTTCTCAAAACGGTTAAAAGTCACATGTTTTGCATGTGCTAGATGAGTAGCTTTTGAGTTGAATGTGATTCTTTTCTTGTACCTAATGTCTGAAACAATCTCAAATAGATTTGTTAGATACATATGAATGGAATGGTTAAGTCATTATCAAAATATGGGCAATGTGCGACACCTAGGTCAATATTCTCCCCCTTTTTGACAATGACAAACCATTCCTCAACATATTGAAAAGAATGTGAAAATTATACCTTTTCTTAGGGAATTGCAAGGGGATGCAAAGATGATCAATTTGTAGTGCTCCCCCTCAATTCATGCTTACTCATTCCTGCATGGTTAGTTAAAAAACAAGCAACCACAGCACATATGTATATTATATGATTCTAAGCAAGTCTAGATGCATTTCAGTTAATAGACAAGAAAATAACCATTCAAGCAATAAATTCAATATGATTGAGCTTTTTCTCCCCCTTTGTCATCTCAAAAAGGCAGGGGGGTAGAAGAGCATAAAAGCAAGGTCTTCTCCATAGAAAAACAAAAACACTCAATCAATCACTCCACAGAAAGACAGAGGAACACCAAGATAAACAACGAAAGCATGTCATTATCAAAATATGGAAAACACTAAGAGATATACCATACAAAGCGTTCCCATAAACCATAAAACAAGACTACATGGATAGCATAGAGCAAAAAAAATAGTACAACTCAGATGATGTGCCTAATGTATATAGTGCAAACATAGTCCAAAAAGATACAGCATAGTCATCTAAGACTAAAACTAGATACATCAGCCACCTAAGCTAACTACTCTATGTCTATGTCATCAACCGCATCATCGATATCCTCATCTGGCCGGTAGTCCTCATCTCCGTCGTCAGAAGGAGGAGCAGCAGCCTGTGTAGCCTCGTCAGCATCGTGGTCATCATCGTTGTCATCATCCTCGTCATCAGCATCAGTCGTAGTAGCCTCATGATCTTCATCAACATCAGTCGCAACATCCTCCTGGTCAGGCATATCCTCATCTGGAGGACCAGAAGCTCGCCCGGGCCACCTAGCACTCTGCTCAGACCAAGACATGCCTAGAGCATGTAACTCATAGGAAACCTCAAGGGGAGGAGCAGAAGAAGTGTACTGGGCCAGAATCTCAGACAAACGACCACCTGGAAGCGCCAGAACCGGGGAAGGGTATCCACCTGCAGAGGGCTCAGCGGAAGCAGAAAAGGGTGGAGCAGGGTGAAACTGACTGTACGCGTAAGAAGCGTAGTCACCACCGGGATATGGCGAGTAGGTGGGATAAGGCTGAGGGCAGGATATATGCATGGAGGACATGATGTGGCAAAGATCCTGATGAAGGTGTTGCTGGACCTGCATGTTGTACGCTTGCTGGTGCATGAGATACCCCATGAGGGCCTCATTTGAAACATGGAAATCAGCAAAGGCAGGCTGGGGAGGAGGCTGGAAGGAAGGCTCAGGTGGAGGAGGTGTAGCTGAGGATGGTGGAGGTGCAGCTGAGGATGGTGGAGGTGCAGCTGAGGATGGTGGAGGTGCAGCTGAGGAAAATGATGCACCAGGGGTAGGAACACTCTTCAGGAGAGTGGTCTCACTGATATAAATGCCTTTGTGATCAGGGCGGTAGAGAAGATCGGCAAAAAGGGATTTACCAGTGGCATGCTGGAAAAGACCACAAATAAGGGCAGGATAGGGAAGATGAGTGCCCTTTGTGTTCTTTCCTGAGTCAAAATAGGTCATATGATGGAGGATATAGCGTGCCCATTTGACTCCTTGATGCTTCAGCAAAAGATACATCATAACAACCGTATTCTCAGCAATGTCCGTTTGATTCTTCTTAGGATGGACATTGCAGCTCAAGATAAACGCCAAGACGCGGCGAGGAGCAGAAAGGGCTGAGGAAGGCAGAGTACCCCTTTTTGTATAGGGAAAGTTGGGTCGCTTGAGAAATTTATGAATGTCAGTCAAGTCAACCTCAATTGCCTTATACACGTCATCGGGGTAAAGAAGATCAAGATATTGAGGATAGTCAGCGATCCAAGATGCCGTACCAACATTTCCATGAAGATAGAGATTGAAAGAACGCTCAGTGATATGGAAAGGTTGACCGGCAATCATGGACGTCAACACAATAGAGGTGTCCACGGATGGGACCAAAGAGTCATAGTTCCAACGCAGGTTGGCGTAGAACTCACAGACAGCTTTGGAACTAGATTTCAAATTGTGGAAGCGGGCATCCTCTATGCAAAACGGATCAAGGTGATGAGTTCGAAGGATTTGACAGGCTTCAAAAAGGTCAGGGTGAAAGCTGTTGGGTTGATGGAGAGATCGAAAAGGAAAGGGAGTGCGCGGGAGGAGCTCTTGATATCTAGTAACAACAGCTTGGTCAATAAAAGAGAGATTTTTGAACACAATATACCTTGGAGCAAGGGGGGTCGCCATAGCAGGGGAAGGAACAGCTCTTTTCCGTCGTTGGGACCTCATGGAGAGGAGAAGGAGGAAAGAGAGCCGAGCTTCGTGGAGAGATTAGGCAGACGAAGCCCCGAGAACAGCAAGAACGAAGAAGCAAGGTCGATCGGAGGTGAAATCAGCCGGAACATAGGGAGAGAGGGCCAGGGTTAGGGAGGGGCGGGTGTTACGGCTAGGGTTCGGTCGACTTTTCTTTAGTTGAGAGGGAGAAAGTCGGCCGATTCCTATATATATAAAACTGGTCTGCCGCTGATCGGTCGAGTTTGGGAAATGGAAACTCGGCCGATCGAGTGCACAGGCACCCTGAATCCCGACCGATCGGTCGAGTTTGAAACTCGACCGACCAAAACCCTGAAGAGGAAAAACTGAAAATCTAACCCTAGCCTCAAATGATCGAATGCAATTTTTCTTTTTGGTCTAGTTTGTATATTAAGGATATTTAGGCACATTCCCATCATCATAGGGTACTATTTGTCGATTAAAACCTGATTTGCGAGAAAAAGCCCGAATAAGAGATAGAACTAGAAGAAATTTTAGCAAAAACAAGCATCTTGAGCAAACAAAGCATTTTAAAGCAAGAGCAACACATATAAGATGTAACCAACTAATTAGAGAGCAAATCAATATCATCAAGAGAAATTATGAGCAATTTTGATCTAATAAAATTAAATTGTTCTCTAGCAAGTGGTTTAGTGAAAATATCGGCCAACTGATTTTCCGTATCCACACGTGTGATATAAATATCCTTTTTGACAATGTGGTCACGGAGAAAATGATGGCGAACTTCTATGTGTTTAGCTCTACTATGCAATATTGGATTGTAAGAAAGATTAATTGCACTAGTATTATCACAGTAAATAGGAGAATCATCAAAATAAATGTTAAAGTCTTGGAGCATTTGCTTCATCCATAGGACCTGGGCACAACAACTTCCGGCTGCAATGTACTCAGCTTCAGTAGTTGATAATGCCATTGTGCTCTGTTTCTTGGAGAACCAAGACACCAAGCATGGTCCCAAGAGGAAGCAAGTGCCACTTGTGCACTTTCTATCAATCAAGCAACCTGCGTAGTCAGCATCACTATATGCCACAAGAGTAAAGTCCCTTGACTTAGGATACCATAGTCCAAAATTTGGAGTTTTGGCTAAGTACCTCAAAATCCTCTTGACAACAATAAGATGTGATTTCCTAGGGCTTGATTGAAAGCGAGCACACAAGCCAACACTAAACATTATATCAGGTCTAGAGGCAGTTAAATAAAGTAAACTTCCGATCATACCTCTATAGAGCTTCTCATCTACCTTCTCACCTTCTTCATCCTTGTCGAGTTTGGCGGTGTTTGACATGGGTGTATCCATCGGCTTCATGTTCTCCATCCCAAAGCATTTGAGTAGTTCGGTTGTGTATTTGCTTTGCTTGATGAAGTTTCCTTCCTTTGTTTGTTTGATTTGAAATCCGAGGAAGAAGGTCATCTCACCCATCATGCTCATTTCAAATTCACTCTGCATAAGAGAGCTAAACTCCTTGCAAAGATCAAGGTCAGTTCCGCCAAATATAATATCATCAACATATATTTGAATTATGAGAAAATGGGTAGAAGTGTGTTTTAGAAATAAAGTACAATCAACTTTGCCCATGATATACCCGTTATCTAACAAAAAGTTCTTTAGTTTCTCATGCCAAGCTCGAGGTGCTTGTTTGAGTCCGTAGAGAGCTTTTTGCAAGAAATATACATGATTGGGTAACTAATCATTTTCAAAGCCTGGAGGTTGAGCAACATATACTTCCTCCTCGATTGTACCATTTAAAAACACACTTTTAACATCCATTTGATAAAGCAAGAAATTTTTATAACTAGCAAAAGCAAGTAGCATACGAATAGATTCTAATCTAGTAATAGGAGCATAGGTTTCATCAAAATCAATACCTTCTTGTTGATTGTAACCTTGTGCTACTAACCTTGCTTTGTTCCTTACCACTTTTCCTTGCTCATCAAGCTTGTTGCGGTAGACCCATTTGGTACCAATGATCTTTCTATCATTTGGTCTTGGCACTAAGGTCCACACACGGTTCTTCTCAAATTGCTCAAGCTCTTCTTGCATGGCAAGGATCCACTCATCATCACCAAGGGCCTCTTTGATGTTCTTTGGCTCCAGTTGGGAGATGAAGGCACTATCTGCTTGTTCTTTGTTGTGAGAAGCTCGTGTCCTCACTCTTTCAAACGGATTGCCAATGATCAACTCCTTGGGGTGATTCTTTGCAAAGCGAGGAGTGGGATCCTTCTTTTCTTCTTCTTTTTCTTCTTCTTCAACCTGCTTACCTTTGTCTTTGATGTTGAGCTCTTTTAAGATAGGAATGATTTCATCTGCAACATCATCATCACCAATATGCTTTCCAATAACAGGGTTAGTTTCAATAAATTTAACATTTATAGATTCTTCTATTTTAGATAGTTCAATGTTAAATACTCTAAAAGCCCTGCTAGTAGTGCTATAGCCTAGGAAGAAAGCCTTGTATGATTTCGGATCAAACTTGTCGAGAGAATCCTTGGTGTTTAAAACAAAACAAGGACATCCAAAAACATGAAAGAAATCAATAGACGGCTTCCTACCACGCCATAGTTCATAGGGGGTTTTCTTAAAAGTCGGATGTGTGAAAACTCGGTTTTGCACAAAACATGAGGTGCTAACGGCTTCAGCCCAAAACTTCTTAGGAGTGTCATACTCAAGAAGCATGGTCCTAGCCATCTCTTTTAGCGATCTATTCTTCCTCTCAACAACTCCATTTTGTTGGGGTGTGCGAGGAGAAGAGAAATTGTGCGAATACCCCGATTTTTCACAAAAACGTTCAAAAAGATCATTTTCAAACTCTCCCCCATGATCACTACGGATGGAAACAACATGGCAAGAAGCTTCATTTTCAACTCGTTTACAAAAGCTCGAGAAAACATCAAGTGTATCGCTTTTAGAAACGAGAAAGAAAGTCCAAGTATATCTAGAAAAATCATCAACAATAACAAGACAATACTTGGAGCCACGAAGCGTTTGTGTTCTCATTGGTCCGAAAAGATCAATATGAAGAAGCTCAAGAACTCTCTTGGTACTCATGACTCCTTTGGATTTGAAGGAGGATTTGGTTTGTTTCCCTTGTGTACAAGGTTGACATTCCTCATCCTTTTCAAAATCCAATTTAGGAAGTCCTCGAACCAAGTCCTTTTTGTTCAGTTTCTTCATTTGATGCAAGTTCACATGATCCAAACGACGATGCCAAAGCGAAAGATCATTTTTATCCACAACTAAGCATCTATTTAGTATGGTCTTAAGAGCATCGAGAACAATTACATAGAGATTACCATTTCTAGTTCCCTTATATATAACATTGTAGGACAGGGAATCTAGAAGCAAGCATTCTAAAGACGTAAAAAGCACAAGATAACCATTATCACATAATTGGCTGACACTAATTAAATTGTGATGTAGGCCATCAACAAGCAATACATTTTTAATGCACAATTCATTTCCTACATCACCCTCACCTATAACCTTACCCTTTTTGTTGTCCCCAAAGGTTACCGATCCTCCTTTCTTTTTCACAAATTTGTTGAAATGGCTGATTTCTCCAGTCATATGCTTAGAGAAGCCACTATCAACAATCCATTTCTTTTTAACCTACAAGAAAAGAGGATGTCGGAACCCAACTCAAACTTTGGGGTCCGGGGTTAGCTTGAGGACCCATTTCATCTTTGGGTTGGTCCCCTTGGGCTTGTAAGGACAATAGGTAGAATAATGATCATCACATTTGCAATGAATACATACCATGGGGTTTTTAGAGCCGGAAGACTCTCCATTGAAAATTGGAGTTTCCACACTCTTTTTCTTACCCTTCATCTTCTTCTTACCTTTCGAAGTAGTCTCATTATATCCTAGACCACTAGTACCAACTTGTTTGGTAGAGTGCTCTAGAACATCATTTAGGGATTTCTTACCCGAAAGAAACCTTTGCAAAGTAGATCTTAATTTAGCATTATCATCACTAAGATTTGTAACGGTAGTAGATAAACTAGCAAGATCTTCTCTAGTATGCAAAAGGTCGGCCTCAAGGCAGAGGGCTTTAGTAAGAAGAGAGTCTTTTTCTAGAGTTAAGTTAGCAACTTCATTTCTAGGCAAGATAGGTCTAGAAGATAAATCATTTGTTTGAGCAAGCAATTTAGCATTTTCAGATTTAAGAACAACAATTTCCCTTTGATAAGAGTAAACTTCATCTCTCCTAGCGTTATCGATAAGCTTAAGTTCAACATTTTCAGTTTTTAGAACATCAAGCTCATCTAGGCAATTTTGGTTCTCAACCTTAAGATTTTCAATAGTTTTAAGATAAGTACCATTCTCAACCTCTACTCCATTATATTGAAGTTCAAGGTCTAGAAATTGCCCTTGCAAGGAATCTATGCTATCAAGATGTAATTTCTCATTTTTGTCAAGAATATCAATCTTGGCATAAAGATCATCAACTATCTTTCCTAATCTTTTCCTTTTAGCTTTACATTTAGTAAAAGATGATTGACATTCATTAAGCATTTCAATGAGGGTTTCCTTAGATAACTCAAGTAAATTTTCATCACTTACCTTGCTTACCTCACTTACCTCAATTACTTCTTCACTAGTAGATGCCATGAGGGCAAGATGACATTCTCCATCCTCAGAGCTTGAGGAACTTGAAGTAGAAGACTCCTCCCATGCCGCATGAGCTGCATCTTTGGATCGTCTCTCCTTCTTGTCCTTCTTCTTGTACTTGGCTTCTCTTTTGTATTTGTCATCCTTCTTGTGGCTGCTCTTATGATAGCCCTTCTTGGCCTTTGGGCAGTCACTCTTGTAGTGGCCTTTTTGACCACACTCGTAGCATCTAGGAGTGGAGGAAGATGGCTTGCTCTTGAAGTGTCTTCCTTTTGAGTAGTTGGCTTCATGATCATTTGCACCTTCATCTTCACTTGAGGAAGGGCAGGGAGACTTCATGGCAAGTTGTTGTTGCCGGACCATTTCTTCAACTTGGGCTTTGAAGGTTGTGTCCTTTATCTTCTTTGATTCCTTCTCTTCTCTTTTCTCCTCTTCCTCTTGCTTGTCGAGCCTAGGTTCATGTGCTTGGAGGTTACCAACCAGCTCCTCGGTTGACAACTCGCTCATCTTGTAGACTTCTTCAATTGAAGTGACCTTTGGCTCCCATCTCTTTGGAAGAGATCTCAAGATCTTGGCATTGATTGTACCTCTATCCATGATGCTTCCAAGGGCTGCAAGGCTGTTCAAGATGACGTTTAACCTTGTGTACATATCCGCAACTCTTTCATTCTTCCCCATCTTGAAGTTCTCAAGTAGGCCACCAAGCATATAGACTTTGGCCTCCTTGACTTGCTCCGTCCCTTCATAGGTGACACACAACTTGTGCCAAATCTCATGCGCCATGTCCCAAGAAGAGATGCAGTTGAACTCCGATGGTGTAAGGGCAGCGTAGATGATGCTCACAGCTTTAGCATTGAGTTGAGCATGCTTCATCTCATCTTCCGTCCATGTGGTGATGTTCCCCTTTGGCTCTTCATACTTGAGATGGACTATCTTCCACATCTCGTAGCTCACCCCTTGGATGTAGAATTGTATCCTTCTCTTCCAATATAGGAAGTTTGTGCCGTCGAAGACCGGGGGTCTCATGGAGAAGCTTCCTTCAAGATTGAGTGACCCAAGAGCCGAATCGCCCATCTTCTCCTACTTGTTGAAGTAGCTTGGAGAAGACCTGCTCTGATACTACTTGTTGGATCAATGGGCTCTAGAAGGGGGGGGGGTTGAATAGAGCTTCACAGACTTCACAAAAGTGATTAGACCACCAAATTATATTAAGTGCAGAACTTAAACCAAAACATCAATTTGATGTCCTAAGCTAGCATACAAAGCAAGGATACGAGACAAGGAATAACATGCACTTGGACAGGTGGTTTAGAGTGGTTCCTTGTCCTAAACTTAGGAGCAAGTCAGTCCACTACCTAGAGTTGGTTAGGCTCTAGGATTTGTAACTTGATTCTCTTATATATATCACACAATAAGATTACAAACTACAACAACCAACCATCTAAGGACTTATATATCAAGCCAAGATCTTCTACCTCACCAAGGACTTACCCACCAAGCAAGTAGTCTTCAGCCTTCTTCAAATGACTTACCCACTCTTGCTCTAGTCTTCGGCCTTGCAGGAATTACCTATCTTGCTTGAGCTTTGCCTTGCACCTCTCCTTCTCTTGGAGAGCTTTAGCACCTTCCTCCTTCACTCGGAGGCCTGGAGCAGCTAGCCTTCTTCTCCTTCACTCGGGGAAGAACAACAACCTTCTTCTCTTTCACTCGGAGAAGAAACTTCAAGCAATCTTCATAGGGAATGGAGATGGGAGAAGTAGAAAGGAGAGCTTTACAACATTACAAATGATAGCTCTCATACATGGGATCCTAACTCACTCATACTCACGATTTTGCTTTGAAGGTAGAGAGAGAAAGGGGCTCAAAGGATTAGAAACCACTCAACTAAGGCTAGGACCAAGCATATGTGAATGAGCAACCTTGGAATGAAGTCCAAGAGGTCCTATTTATAGTTGAGGGTGTCCCTTTGAGGTTGGGAGAGTTAAGGGGCACAAAATAGCCGTTTTACAACTTGCAACGGATCTATTTTGAGTTCCACCTACTTCTCCAACGGTTGGAATTGCTTTTTCTGCATTCCAGTACAGTCTAATCGGCCGAGTTTCAATAAAGGCAACTCGGCCGAACCACTAAAAGACAAGGCTGAAAGCTAGACTGTCGGCCGAGTTCCTTTGGAGAAACTCGGCCGATCGGTCGACTTTCATCTTGAACCGATCAGTGGATCGGCCGAGTTTCCCAACATGGAAACTCGACCGAACAGGAATCGGCTGAGTTGGTAACTCGGCCGATTGCCACAAAAATTCCAGAATATATGGATCGGCCGAGTTTGGAATTCGGCCGACAAAATCCCTGTTATGGGTATTTTGGAATTTTCGTAAAACTGTACAAATGATGGATTTTTGAGTCCCAATAATTTTATCCATTTTAGTTACAATGTAAAACATGAGAATAAGTGATTACATCAATTGTTCTAAGCCTATAAGGGCTATTTCTCAAAACGGTTAAAAGTCACATGTTTTGCATGTGCTGGATGAGTAGCTTTTGAGTTGAATGTGATTCTTTTCTTGTACCTAATGTCTGAAACAATCTCAAATAGATTTGTTAGATACATATGAATGGAATGGTTAAGTCATTATCAAAATATGGGCAATGTGCGACACCTAGGTCAACACTTATAAATTTAATAGTGCTCCAGCTGTGTTCCAATTAGAGGAGGTACAAAAAAGATTAAGAATACATATGGCCATTCTTTTCAAGGTTGTAGTCTCAACGTCAAATATCTCCCACCAAGCCACTACATAGGAGTAGAACATTAGATAATCAAATTGTTGACATGTTAAGTGAAATAGTAATAATGTGATGTCACTTGTCACTTACATGCTTGCTTTTGTGATTTATGCCGAATAGCAACATTGTTTCCAAACAGACCACGACAATAGATGTATGTCTCCATCTCTATAATAATTTTGTCAACCCGATGTGCATCAATGACCATCTTCATAAAACAATTCGTGAATGCGTGCTCTGCATTATAACATTGAATTTGTAGCATCTCAGTTTCTCTACTGCTGAAGAAGACATTAGGGTTTAGGAAAAAAATAACACTATGTAAATCTGAGGCCATCAATCTTGCATAGAGACTCCTTATGATATTTAGAACACGACCATATTCTTTCTCATTGCCTCTACAACTTTCTTTGATTTTTTGTTTTGCAATTGTAAGCCGCAACCATGTAGCCCATGCATGACTTATCAGAATCAATAACTTTGACTAACTACACTAAGAGTTGTGTAACCCTCAAATAGGAATAAACAAATTGTAAGAATTTATGCAACAAAGTAATCCACACAATCCTCTCTCCAGCCGTTGTAATGGATCAAACTACTACTGTCCATAATTCATAAATAAAAAGTTGACAATAACATTCCTTAAGTTGTGCAGACTCTGAAGTGTTAGAAAAGCAAGGACAAACTGGGTCACGGCTGTAGCTATCCGAAGTGGTCGGTTCAATAGGATGAACCGGGAATCGGTCATCCGCCCGGTCTAGACATACCTCCGTCCCGGTAATTTATTTGAAGCGAACAAGAACCAGCTAACCGGCGAACCGGCCCGGTTATACACAACCGGTAGGTCACTGGCCCCGACACAGTTTTAGGTTGCGTTTCTTACATGGTGAATCATGGTGATATGAAATGATGGTGAAACAAAAATGTTATTTATTTGCCATGGTGATAGTGAATCATGGTGAATCTGTGGTGAATTTTGATCTTTTTTTGTCCCCATAAAAAAATATGGTGAATCGTGGTGAATCATAGTGAAAGAAGTTTTCTTTCAAGACTCTACTACTTACTTACACAAATGTGTAAAAAAACATTCTAATAAATATGATTCTTACTTAAGTATGGCGTTTTTTATAAAAAACCCCTCCCTATCACTATAACCATGTATCAAACAACAATTTTTAAAATTTTCACCATCACCATCCCTATCACCATGTACATATTACGAACCGGCCCGGTTATACACAACCGGTAGGTCACTGGCCCCTACACAGTTTTAGGTTGCATTTGTTACACGGTGAATCATGGTGATAGGGAATGATGGTGAAATAAAAATGTTGTTTGTTTGCCATGGTGATAGTGAATCATAGTGGATCCGTGGTGAATTTTGATCTATTTTTGTCCCCATGAAAAAATATGGTGAATCGTGATGAATCATGGTAAAAGAAGTTTTCTTTCAAGACTCTACTACTTATACAAATGTGCAAAAAAAACATTCTAATAAATATGATTCTTACTTGTTAATGGCGTTTTTTATAAAAAAAACCCTCCTCCCTATCACTATAACCATGTAACAAACAACAATTTTTAAGTTTTTCACCGTCACCATCCTTATCACCATCTACATGTTACCAAACAACACATTTAATAATTTCCCTATCAGTGCCACCGTTACCGTCAATTTTATCACCACTTACCAAACATACCTACACCATCAATTTTATCACCACGTAACAGCGTTAGCGGCCGTGTGCACCTCACGTGCCCAGCAGGGGAAAACCCCCGGAAACCCGACACCTTCCTCCCCCACCCCCGAATTCCCCCGACACCTCGCCTAGCGGAAGCCTAAGCGGACGCTGCCGCTCAAGTCTGGCCATCTCCGCTGCAGCTGCACTCATTTCCCGGCCGCTGCTGGTGACGAAGCTGCTTCTCATACGCCGGCCGCTGCCGCCGCTCACTCCGGCAGCCAGTGCTGCTCAGTTCGGCCGCGGTTGCTGCTGCTCTTCTCACCCATCGCTGCTGCATACTCCGACCAAGGTATGTCTCTTCCGCCTAATTCCTTTTTCCCGCCCATGTTCCTCCCTTCTTTCTCTTTCGATCTTCCTTCTCCCTCCTTCATTTCACATAGCCCGCTACTCCCATCCCCTCCGCTATCATAAGGCTCCCATCACACTAGCAGTTCCAGCTGCAGCGGCCGCCAGCCTAAGTGCTACCGGCCTTCGGCTGTAGCAGGCCAGCAACAACAGTTCGAATGTCGGTTGTAGCAGCAGGAGAAGCCATTTCTACCACCTTCTGCGTAGACTGTAAGTTCTTATACAATTATCCACTTTCTTTCTCCTCAACCAATCATCCACGTTTGCTCTGTGCCCTCTTCCTCCAATCATTCGGCGCTCTTCCACCTCTCCTCCAATCCTTTTGTCAGTTGATACAAGTCGGGGTAGGTGAAGCTCCCATTGAACAGGTAAGGAAGGAGATGCTCGTTCAAAGCAAATTTTTGGCAACCAAACGGTAGCTTTCTAATTAGGGGAAGGGATATAAACATACACAATGCCCGCTGCTATCGGCCACACCCTGTTGGTTCAGAGGAACACAACTATGTGGTCCTGCGGTTGAGGAATCCTTACGCAGCTACAAGAGCAAATAACTGTCCTTGGATCGATGATGATTGCTGTTGCTGCAGTGTAGTGGTGCCCTAGGCCAGTTGTCCCAAATGTTCCCGCCGTGTATCATGGGCGCCCTGTATTTGACCCTTCTTCAGTCGCGTTTTGTGCTCCTTTGATTGGAAGCGGTTGAGCTACCATGAGCTTGGAGCAACTCATACAGGGTTGGTATCAGCGATGCACTTGACATATGACAAAATCAGCGCAGTGGTGTTGTTAAGGATTGCAAAGATATTTTGTAGTGTCCTTGGTTAACCGGTTCAACTGGTGACATCAACAATGTATAAAAATAACATTAATATGCTAAAAATATAGACAATATTGGCAAAATATGAAGTAGTTCAACTATGATGAAGGTATGGATAGAGTTTTTAGAACTTAGAATAAAGTCATAACCTCATATATCACAAACACTAATGTTTCAGACAAAATAATAGTTTAAAATCCAAAATTCATTAACACAATACGATTCCAAACATAATTAGATCCCCTTACATTAGGTGGAGCGGAAGATCTCGTGAGAGTTGGGGCCTGGAGAATGAGGGATGTGGGTGTTTTGTTTGTGTCTATGCCCAAGAATGAGTGAGTTGTTGAGAGGTGGGGAGGAAATTATAATCACCCACTCATCAGTTGAGACAAAAGTTATAGCTTATCAAACTGATGTAGCCAGCTAATCGTTGAACCAGTCAGTTTTGATTGGTTGGACTAGCCATATGAATGGTTCGACCGATATTACCGGGTTCATACAATAACTGAACTGGTATCAGTGCTGGTTCACGGTCTGACCGTTAAGACCGGATGGTCCAACCGAATGTTGATAATATGGTACCTTTGTATTCGTACACTACATACCATTTTCCCACAAGAAAGTATCTGGTATCAACGACAAAATTGCATGTATATATATCTATTTTCAATATTACACTATGTTACCTAATTTTTACATGTTTAGAAATATATTTATGACACCACGCTCATGCCAACCTTTAATTGGTAGGACCACATGCTAAAATGATGAACTAAGAATATGTAGTTTGGTATCCTCAATGATTTGGGCTCTGGTTCATCACATACTTGTCTAGGCGGCTAGGCGGTCCTTCCCACCCAAGGGAAGCCTAAAGGGCCTAGGCGCCTAGGTGGGGGTGCAGGCGTTTGTAGGCGTTCTTCATATTTGTTTATATTTTACATATAATAAATGATTTTGCATATAGATTTAGATATACTCAAATATGTACATCATTATATACATTTGTATTGGTTATCCCTAAGCATAATCAATCATAACTTTACTTGGACCCACTCAGTCTTAATTTGACCTATCATGATCTAAATTGGACCTATTTTAACTTAGTATGCCCTAATTTGGCCTAAGTTAGACCTATTTTGGCATAGCATGACCTAATTAGATGTGACTTCACCTAGTTTGTCCTACATTGACCTAAGGGACCCCTAATTAGGCAAAATCATACCTAATTCCCCAATAAGTCATTTTCCCCAAATCAGACCTATTTTCTCCCGAATCAAACCTAATCTGCCCAAATTAGATCTGATTTTGCCCAAATCAGATTTGTTTCTTCCCTAAAATAACTAAACTTCATCTAATTTGACCAAATTCAGATCTAGTCCATGCTAATGTGGTCTTTAAGTGTCTTAATTTAGGCCTAAATTCGCTTGAGCATACGCTTTAGTGATCTAAAAGCCTAGGCGCCCAGTTTAAGGCGGCCCACTAGAGCCTAGGGGGCCTAGGCGGGAGCTTGGATAACTATTGGTTCATTATCATCATCTAAGCCTCAGTCCTAACCATGTTGGGGTCTGCTACATAGGTCCTTCTTTTCCATTCAGCTATGTCATTGGTCATATTCCGATCAAGATGTAAAGATTCAAAATCTCTCTTTATAAGCTCGTCCCATGTTAACTTAGGCCTTCCTCTTTTAATTTTACTAGACTCAATAGCATTACTTCATATAGGTGCATTGGTTGGTCTAAGTTGCACATGTCCATACCATCTCGGTAGGCATTCACACAACTCTTTCTCAATGCTTGCCACCCCCACTTTGTTCCTGGTATAGTCATTTCTCAAGCGATCTTTTCTTGTCTTCCCTCACATCCATCCTAGCATACACATTTCAGCTACATTTGTCTTGTTGAGACCTTGTTTCTTCACCGCCCAACATTCACTCTCGTAGAGCATGGCTGGCTGTATAGCTTTTCTATAAAATTTGCTTTTTGATCTCTGAGGGGATCTTTCGGACAAATAGTACTCCAGTTGCACTCCTCCATTTTAACCATCCCGCAGTGATCCCATGACAAACGTCATCTTGGACATCCCCGTATATTTGAATAAATATGATCCTGTTGCCGATCCTTATGATCTTGACATCATCATCCTTCAACATTTTATCAACAATAATGCCTATGCCATTTCTATGTTTGTCAATACTTGTCAATGTTTTAGAAAGCACGAAGTAGGAGGCGTCCGGACAGGACCTTGTAGCTGCTTAAGCGCTAGGTGGGTGCTTAAATGGTGTTTTTTGAAAATCAGATGCTTTAGTTTTTATATTATTTATACATAATTACACAAATATATACATGTCTAATCATATATTTTTGAAATTTTATACATATATAGACCCAGGTATTAGGGCAAAGTTCTTTTCTATACAATTTAATAATATTATTGTGGTACATCTAGTAATATACATATATAATATGCTGTACAACAAAATAAAATTAGTTAATAGAGTAATAGTGATAGCCTTAGGTATACAATATACATATCAGAGCATTGAGATCACAACACTAGTGTAGATAACACAAAAATACTTCTATTTTACAAGTACTTATATAGATAATACGTCTATACATAGTAATGTTACAACAATAACATAGATAATACAAATATATAACCTAAAGCAGTTATATGCAGTTGATTACATAATGCAATAATGTCAAATATTGCAATCTAGGGTTCTAGATATGCAACAATAGTAGATGGACACACTAATATGCAGAAGTATACTAGTAATGCATGTTAACATGGTAATATACATTACCATATATAACAATAAATATTACTTACTATACAATAAGTACATATTATACTAGTATAACGTATGTAGAAGTATGACTTACTATATACACTATAGACATTGCATATTTATACATAGTATCTTATTCTATATGCTAGCTAGCATAAATGTATAGAAGTACAATTAAAAGTGTGATTTACGGCCTGTTTGGTACGCGGTGAATGGAGGGGAGGGAAAATGGCTTAAGCTATTTGGTTGCACATGGTGAAGGGGAAGGGAAGGGAATGGATCAAGTGTATTTCCAGCAAATTTTCTCCCCACCTAATCGGAGTAGGGACAAGGGGAAGGGGAAAAACTTGGCGGGAAATATATTATAAAGCTTGGAGGGAAATATGGAATGTGGAGGGAAAATATAAATAATGTGGCAGGAAATACTTGTATAGCTCACAACCAATGAGAAAAAATAGCATGTAGTCTCTCACCTCACTTGGAGGGAATATAAAATGTTGGAAGGAAGTTGGGGAAAAAAAATTAGAGGGAGAAATTTAAAATAAAAGGAAACTACAATAAATTTAGTGCACAATTTAAAAAAAATCTTAGAATGTCTAGAAAAAATGTTGGTAGAGAATTCAAAAAGTTTGAGATAAATGCATTTTTTTAACATAGTAACATAAGGAAAAATAGAAAAAAGGAGGGAATTGTCGAGAAAAGTTGAGGGAACTCTCAAGTTATGGAGGGAACTTAAATAAATGGAGGGAAAGTTATAAATATGAAAGGAAGTATATGTATAACCACAATGACTATAAAAAGAGAAGTGGTGGTCCCTATTTGCATCAACAATATTATACATCACGTTAGACATAAGAAATGTATCTTCTTCGTTAACAAAATAATTAGACGAACAATTTTATTTTGATCACGATACATGTGAGTTTAATTTATCTTGATTTTTTATGTACTAATATGTGTGGTGTATCATGTATGTACCCTTTTGGAATAAT
The DNA here is from genome assembly GCA_963693085.1 of Alisma plantago-aquatica. Lineage (NCBI taxonomy): Eukaryota > Viridiplantae > Streptophyta > Magnoliopsida > Alismatales > Alismataceae > Alisma > Alisma plantago-aquatica. Next base: position 879,475,351 of record OY856414.1, on the reverse strand, counting down.
ATGGCTTGTTAAAAAATTGACAAGTTTTTTTTTAATGTTTTTTATGTTCTCTCCCCTCCCCCCCATGCTAACCAAACAGACTAAAATAAGTGTCCCCTCCCCTCCCCTCCCTTCCCTTCCCCTTCATTCAACGCGTACCAAACATACCGTTAGAGATGTGGAAGAAGATATCTTGGGCCTAGCTGCTCGCTTACTTTAGGCAGCCTCAGGTGGGCTCCTAAAAGCGGCAGGGACCTTGCAACGCTTAAGCGGGCGCTTAGAATGCCTTTTAAGACGCTGATACTTGTATACTAGATTTGTACCTTGTTTCTCTAATCTCTCTGCAATGTTCCCCCATCCCGTTGGTTTCCTGCAAGCAAGCGATATTGACTTTTCTTCTAATCATAGTATCCACTATCTCCAAAAACATTCATGTCAAAGAGCCAATATTACAAGATCCAACTATAATCCTTTTTTGTTGAACTTGCTTCTTTACTTGCCTCTGTAGGAAATGCTGCCCTTGCACAATTTTCACTACATCCGGGCAATAATTCAACGGGACTAGTTTCTTTACCCACACATGTCCAAGATGTGGAAACCCTTGTCCTTCAAACAACACAACCGGGTGCCGCCATGACAAAACCCCTTGCATATTTATGACTGCACCCGAGTGCCGATGCAACACGTCGCTAGGTAGGGAAGCTCCAACGGAATTCTTATAAGGATCCATGTCATGAAAAGAGTGACCAAAGTTTTATAGATGGCTGTCAACCTACCACCAACACTCCTTTACCTGGGCTTCAGACCTGCTACATTTGCATAAGATGTACATTACATAAGTGGACTTGTTTGGGCTCTGATTGGGTTCTAAAAACTTGCACTTGGCAAAATTAGGAAATATATAGAGAATGCTAATACGATCCACCACAGATCAAACAATGATGTTTGTCACTGTAGTCTCATTCAAAGAATGACAAATCTAATATGTAAAATTATCTAAAGTTAGTTCAATAAGTAAAACCATTTCTTATTGAATATATGAATTTGACAACTAATTGTTGTCGCACTTCATTGCCTCAGATTACTTCCAAGTTCCTGATTTTGTGAAACTTGGTTGAGAGTAAAAGGGTAAGTGAGGTTTAATTTCAAGAAAAGCTTTTAGTAGATTGTGCTTCTGTCTAGTATAGTCACAAATTCAGGATTCGGGAATCATTGTACGATGTTGAAGAATTTGGCATTTGGGAATTATGCAGAAAATTTGAATAAATTTCGAATGAGATTCGGTAAACATTTGGTCAAATATTTGGACAAAATTCAGACATTACAATGTGTATACATTTACATACTAAAATCACATATGTATACATATATATACACATGATAAACACTTTGATTTGTAATTGTATATATGCAAACACATGATTTACTTTTGATTCTCTAGGCCCAAATTCCAAATCATATAGCACATTTTTATTTCATAAATGAATATATATCATAAGATTCCGGAACAATTCGTGAAATTTGGGGATAATTCTTAAATTTGTGAATGATTTGTAGAATTTGGTAGTAGTACGGGTTTCTTGTGGAATTCAGATGTAGCATTCATCACATGAAAAATTCGTGAATTATATGCGAATAATTTAACAATTCGGAGAATTTTGTGACTATGCTTTGTAGTAATGGTGTCCTCACTTGAGTTTTTAATATGGGTTTATAGAACACGAATCATCCAGACCAGGAATCCCCCCCTTCCTTTCACCATTAACAAAATATGGAGTTCGTCAACATCCAAGGAATTCGTCTTGATGGTCGGCGTCCACAAGAGGTGAAACTCCATTGCTTATCTGCCTAATTGTCTAGTTCTCTTTGTTTTCTGTGCATCTCTTAATGTATACAGTTTGTGGATTTTTAGATAAGGCAATTGCGCGCAGAACTTGGGGTTGTCTCAAGGGCAGATGGGTGTGTACATTTTGCTTCCTAGATGCTCTCTCCTATCCACCTAAAAAAATAATGACAATGTTTGTTGATATATCTGTGGTGCAGATCTGCTTCATTTGAGATGGGGAACACCAAAGTCATTGCTGCTGTATATGGGCCCAGAGAGGTGATTTAAAATATCAATTTAAGCGTACACGTTGGTGTATCAAAACTTCTTGTGCCCCAACAATTTCATATATTGTTTTTTACCCAATCTGGAAGTATTCTGTAGGTACAAACCAGGAGTCAACAACTTAACAACAAAGCTTTGGTAGTTCTTTTCATTTCACCTCTTTTTTTCCCATTTTGGAAAATTGTATATGTTAGCGTATCATTTAATGCTATTCAAACATTTCCTCATGTATAATGGTCATTGACATAGATTCGCTGCGAATATAGCATGGCAAATTTCAGCACAGGGGATCGGGTCAGAAGGCCAAAGGGTGGCAGGTACAGATATTCCATGTTTACAATGTCTTGAGCTATGATCTACATTTCAAGTCAGAAAAGCCAAAGGATGGCAGGCTTCATGATTATTGCTACTTCTTGACTACGATTATATATATCAGGCGTCATTATTGTTACTAGATCTTGACTATGACTCTTATTGGCCGACTGTTTGACGAATGCATCAAATCTACCTTATTATGTGAAAACTGAAATTACAACAAATTCTGTCATTTCTAAAAAAAAATGATGAAACTATAAACACAAAAAAATGAGAGAAGATATATAGAAGGTAATAGTGTCAGCCAGCAGTAAGTAAGAAGTTGACAATGACATCAGATGTTAGGAGTTAAAACCCCTTATCTGCAGAAAAAAATATAAACCAACAGCAATACTCTCTAATCAACTCACCTAGATCACTTCATCCTTTAAAAATGCCTAGAGTATACTAACGCCAAAATAAATTGGAAAACAATACACATTTTGTACTAATATTTAAATACACCTGGCCATTGATAGGCTCTTATATATCACATAATAAATAAATAACTAATTCATTATTTGTCTCCTCAACACTGGTTCTCTGAGCATGACTTTCTGTTGCTCACTCTCCACTTTGATCAACTTTTCATCACAGACAAATTTCAGTACAGTGCGTATAATCATTGGGCTGGTAATGATTTCTCAAAAACCATTCTTTGACATTGAAGTGAATGACTATGAGCAACATATCCATTTCACTATAATTATGTAATTCTTAATCATAGACAATCTATCTATATGCCAAATCACAACAATCTTGTAGTAAACATGTTCCAAATATTCAATATGCTTTCTTTCTCTACTTTCTTATGTCTGACTATATTATACCTGTGAAAGACAAAGCAAGTTTGGGAAGCGTAGGGTTGCACAATGTGTGCACCCTCATATATATAACATTGAAACAATTACAGAGAGGTCCACATATAATATGGAAATAACAAAACAATTAATCAGAATATATAAAACAGGAATATATTGTAACACTCCCCCTCAAGTTGGAGCATAGATATCAATCATGCCCAACTTGTCCATCATAATGCAGAATTGTTTCTTAGCCAGCAGCTTGGTGAAGATGTCAGCAACTTGGTCTTCAGAACGAGTGAAGGGAGTGCAGATCTTGCCAGTCAGAATAGATTCCCGAATAAAATGACAATCTACTTCAATATGTTTAGTGCGCTCATGATAAACTGGATTATTCGCAATGAAGATAGCAGCTTTATTATCACAGTGCATAGGTATAGCAGAAGAAGAGTCAACCCCGAACTCTTTTAACAGAGAGCGCACCCACAACAACTCACAGGCAGTATGGGCCATGGCCCTATATTCAGCTTCAGCACTGGACCTGGCCACAACATTTTGTTTTTTACTCCGCCAGGTAACAAGATTTCCTCCAACATATATACAATACCCAGACGTAGATTTTCTGTCAACTCTGCTACCTGCATAATCAGAATCAGAGTACCCCGTAAGAGAACAGTGTCCATGCTTCCTGTAGTGAAGTCCCTTGCCAGGAGACTTCTTCAAATATCGTAGAATCTGACAAAGAGCATCCCAGTGACACTGTCTGGGTTTATCAAGGTATCTGCTAAGAAGACCCACTGCAGTAGAAATGTCAGCTCTGGTGACAGTCAAATAAATGAGTTTACCAATCAGCCTCCTGTACTTTTTATGATCAGCAAACAGAGGAGAAGAATCATCATCCCAATTTACATTAGGATCTAGAGGAATATCAGCAGGTCTCGCCCCCAGCATACCAGTCTCCTGCAGTATGTCTAGGACATATTTTCTCTGAGACAACACAAGAGCATTAGAATTTCTAGAAACTTCTATGCCCAGAAAATATCTAAGCTTGCCCAAATCTTTAGTAGCAAAATGTTTGCCCAGATGAGATTTAGTAGCCTGAATACCAAGAGAATCACTGCCAGATATGATAATATCATCAACATAGACAATCAGAATAATAATACCAGCTGAAGTCTTCTTGGTAAAAACAGAATGATCCACCTGAGACCGCAGAAACCCAAAATCAATCATAATTTTGCTCAATTTATCAAACCAAGCCCGGGGACTCTGCTTAAGCCCATAAATAGACTTCTTTAATCTGCAAACTTTGTGAGACTCCCCCTGAGCAACAAACCCAGGAGGTTGCTCCATATAGACCTCTTCTTGTAAATCACCATACAAGAAGGCATTTTTGACATCAAGTTGTAACAAAGGCCAGTCAAGATTAACAACAACAAACAGAAGAATTCTAACAGAATTAAGGCGAGCAACAGGAGAGAATGTCTCAAAATAGTCAATACCATACGTCTGGGTGTAGCCTTTAGCAACTAAGCGTGCCTTGAGCCTTTCAACAGTGCCATCAGGTTGATATTTCACAACATACACCCATCTGCAACCTACAGGTTTGCACTGAGGAGGAGGATCCACCAACTCCCAAGTATCTCGTTCAGCAAGAGCTAACATCTCCTCCTTCATAGCAGACAACCAACCAGTACTCTGTAGAGCATCCTGGATATTCTTTGGAACAGCAACAGCAGATAAGGCATATACAAAATTGCTAGAATGAACATTCAGATGGTCAGTAGAAACAAACTGAGCAATACTGTGTGATGTGCAGGAACGAGTACCCTTTCTAAGAGCAATGGGTAAATGAAGATCAGAAGGTACCTCAGGTGTAGCAGAACCTTCTAGAGGTGAAGATTGGTTTTCATGGGGGGTTTCTTGAGTAGAAGGCACTCTGTTCCTGCGTTGATAAACTATAAGAGGAGGCTGATCAGCCTCAGTAGTGACTTTGTCAGTAGTGTCAGGCACACATTCAGAAATAACAGGTAGAGGTGAAGCAATAAGATCAGACTGTAAACTGTCACCACGAGCCGAATAGTAAGGAGTATCTTCAAAGAAAACCACATCACTGCTAGTAAACCATTTTCTTGCAGTAGGACTGTAGCACCGATATCCATTCTGGGTACGGGAATATCCCAAAAACATGCACTTCTCAGCACGAGGAGACAATTTATCAGAAGTAGGTCCAACTAACCGTACAAAACAGGTACATCCAAAAATCCTAGGAGGCACAGTAAATAGCGGAATATCGGGTTGAAGCACCTGAATAGGTATTTTGTTTCCAATCACAGATGATGGCATTCGATTTATCAGAAAACAAGCAGTCAATATAGCCTCAGGCCAAAACGAGCGAGGAACATGTGCATGAATCATAATAGTTCTAGCAACCTCTAACACATGTCTATTTTTACGCTCAGCCACACCATTTTGCTGAGGTGTATAAGCACAGGAGGTCTGATGTATTGTACCCACAGATTTACAAAAAACATCCACATCTTTTTTAACAAATTCCAGTGCATTATCAGTACGAAAAATTTTGACAGGCATACCATATTGAGTTTTTATTTCAGCAAAGAAGAACTTGATAACAGACAAGACTTCGGACCTACTTTTCATCATAAATAACCAAGTAGTCCGTGAAAAGTCATCAATAAACAGAATAAAATACTTATGACCAGATAAACTAGGCACATGACAAGGTCCCCATACATCAGAATGCACTATATCAAATATATTTTTACTGCTAATTTGACTACGTCTAGGATAAACAGCACGAGTTTGTTTTCCAAATTGACATGACTCGCACTGAAAACGACAAATGCCAAGATCAGACACTAAATATCGAAGCTTCTCAGAGGAGGGATGGCCCAGCCGGTAGTGCCACTGTAATGCAGAAACTGAGGTAGATAATGCAGAAGTCACAGATGCTTTAGCAGCTTTAGGCAACTGATCCAGATAGAAGAGTCCATCAGCACCTTCATACCCCCCACCAATCTTCATCCTCGTGCGAAGGTCCTGAAAAACACAAGAACCAGGAATAAAAGTCAGACTACACTGTAAGCTCCGCAATATCTTGCTAACAGACAACAAATTTAAAGGAAATCGCGGCACATATAAGGCAGATTTCAGCAGAAAGTCAGAAGAAATATCCCCTACTCCAACCACTGCAGACTTGGAACCATCAGCCAACATGACAGAAGAGGGTCTAGCAGGTTTAAATAATTTTTGAAACAGTGATCTATTTCCAGAAATATGCGAAGAGGCACCGGAGTCTATGACCCACTTAGTATTACCAGGAGTAGAGGAAGAGCTCAGAAAGGCAGTGTCATAACTAGAATAAGTGGCGGCATGAGCTCCACTAGTCGAAGCTTGAGACGACGCACCAGCGCGCTCAAGAAGAAGACGCTCCACCTCAGCACGGATGTAGTCAGCAGTCGCCCCCGAGGAGGCAGAGTCAGTAGACTGAGTCGTTCCTTCTGAAGCAGTAGGAGTGGAGTCCGCAGCTGCATTGGCCCACGCCGGCTTACCATATTTCTCCCAGCATTTTTCTTCAATATGGTTGGACCGGCCACAGAAGGTACAAAGACGCTGTCTTGACTGAGGACGCATACCAGCAGTAGGGGCAGTAGAAGAGGCTCCACGACCAGGAGCAGCCCGTCCTCGTCCTCCACCCAGGGGAGGACGGGTCTCAGTAAAACGACCACGGCCACGACCGCGACCACGACCAGAAGCTGCGGCAAGGGCCGAAGAGTCTCCAACATCAGTAGTCAGAGAAGAAGAAGACGAAGGCAAACGCTGAAGGCGTTTGTAGGCACTCTGTAGTGACGGCAGAGGGTCACTAGCTAGGATCTGGTCCACAACTCCAGCATATGAGTCGGGCAATCCACAGAGAAACTGAACCAACTGAAGCTCCTGGCGCTGACGCTGCATAGTAGTCAGGTCCGTGGAGAGAGGGTGATAGGATTCCAGCTCACCCCATAATCCAGTGAAGTCAGAGAAGTAATCCGCAATATCTGTCCCCGTGAACTGTAGACGTCCCAGCTGCTTGGTGATGTCAAACACCTTCTTGGGGTTCTGACTATGCGAGTAAGTACCGGCGAGCTGATCCCACATCTGCTACGCCGTAGGCAGGTGAAGAAGCGTGACACTGATCTTCTCAATGCTGCTGTTGAGAATCCAGGTCATCACGGTGGAGTCATCACGAACCCAGTCGTCATACGCCTTCACATCTTTAGCATTAGCGTCCTCGGCGGGTGCGGCCGGACCCGCACGGATAAGATGTGAGTACTTGCCCTGGGATCTGGCATAGATCGTCATGGAGCAGACCCAGTGTGGATAGTTGCGCCCATCAAGCTTCACAGTAGTAACCTGACGGCGGAAGTCATCATGCGAAGACGCCATGGGAGCAGTAGGCACATCAGGAACAGGCACGATCAGGCAGGAGACGGTCTACGCCGTCAGACAGGCACAGCAGGCACAAAGAACACGGAGAAGACCTCTCACATACGGTCTACGCCGAAGCGCAGAACAGAACCCGGTGGCACAACGGCCTACACGGGCAGACAGGCAAGAGACCGAAACAAACGGTCTACGTCTTCAAGCCACCGGAGCGCTGGAGGACTTTACAGAGCCAACGTACCGGCGGCTAGAACCGCGGAGGCGCACCTGCCCCGGCGGCGGAGAGGGGCGCCCGGCCCCGGCGACTAGCCCGGCGGCTGGAGGCCTGCCGGCTGCCCGGCCGGCGGCTGCTGCTGGGCCGGCGGCCCTGCTGCTGCTGGCCGGCGGCGCGGTGGGGGGTGGGGGGGGCGGCGGGGAGAGAGAGAGAGGGAAGGGAAGGGAGGGTGACGGCCGACTGGATCTACTGCTCTGGTACCATGTGAAAGACAAAGCAAGTTTGGGAAGCGTAGGGTTGCACAATGTGTGCACCCTCATATATATAACATTGAAACAATTACAGAGAGGTCCACATATAATATGGAAATAACAAAACAATTAATCAGAATATATAAAACAGGAATATATTGTAACAATACCGAGAGAGAATCTCCTAATCTCTCCATTGTGTGCTTGTATGGGACTGTACATGGTGGTATTGGGAGAAGGAGACGAGCTAAAACGATGGTTGCTCTCGTGACATATATACATAGAGGAAATCAATAATACACATTTACAAGTAGGCCCATACTTATCTACGTATTACAACAAGGCCATTGTTCCTTATATTAACACCCCCTCAAGCTGGAGCACGTATATCATACGCTCCCAACTTGTTAAATAAGAACTGAACACGACAACCATTCAGGGACTTGGTGAATAAATCAACTAGCTGATCTTCAGACCTCACTGGTGACAATTGGATTAGGCCCTCTTGTATCTTTTCTCTGAGGAAATGGCAGCCAACTTCTATATTCTTTGTTTCTTCATGAAAGATTGGATTTTGGGCAATGTGGACATCGACTTGATTGTCACATTTCAACTCCATGAGACTACTCTGAGCAAAACCCAACTCCTCTAAAAGATGTCTGGACCATAATAGTTCACAAGTCACTAAAGCCATAGCTCTATACTCTGATTCAACATTGGATCTAGCAACAAGTGTCTGCATCTTACTTTTTTTAAAACACAAGATTACCTCCCACAAAGGCACAATAGCTAGAAATAGACCTTCTGCCAATACTAGATCCCACCCAATATGCATCAGAAAAATCCTGAAATCTCATGTGGTTATGATTTTGATACAATAATCCTTTCCCAATGGACTTCTTCAAGTATCTCAGAATGCGCATGATAGCCTCCCAATGACCTATATAGGGCTTCTCCATGAATTGACTACTAGTGGCAAAGTAAATTTCAGGTCTAGTGACAGTTAAATAATTCAATTTCTCAGTAAGTCTTCTATAACACCAAGGGTCATCAAGTGACTCCTCATGTTCCACAGACAATCGGACCTTAGGGTCCATTGGAGTCTCTGATGGCTTAGCTCATACCCGTCTTTGAGAGAAGATTCACAATATACTTTTCTTGTGAAATGACAATTCCAACCATTGACTTGACGACTTCAATCCAAAGAAAATATATAACATCGCCCGAGTCTTTGGTTTGGAACCGATATTGAAGAAATCGCTTGAGCTGCTCAATACCTTGTCCATCACCACCAACGATCACAATATCATCAACATAAATTATCAGAAAGACACATCCAGAATCACATTGTCGGTAGAAAACAGAGTGATCCATGATGCATCTCTGAAGACCAAACTCAGAAAGAGCACAACGAAATATGCAAAAACAAGCACGAGGGGACTGCTTAAGACCATAAAACGACTTGTGGAGTCGACAAACCATACTTTACCTAAGCAAAAAATCTTGGTGGTTGCTCCATGTAGATCTCTTCATTTAGATCATCATGCAAAAATGTATTCTTGATATCAAGTTGATGCGAAGTCCATGAATGTGTAGTTGCAAGAGATAAAAAGATGAATAGAGGCCATTTTGGCCACACGAGGGAATGTCTCTAAGTAGACTTCACCATAAATTGTGTGAATTCCTTGACCACTAATTGTGCCTTGAGCCTATCAACATTACTGTTAGTCCCAACCTTGATTGTGAATACCCATCTGCAAAAAACTGTTGATTTTCCAAAAGGACAATGAACCAATGACCGTGTATTGTTGCTTCGTAGAGCAGGCATTTCTTCCATCATTGCCAAACGCCACCTAGGGTGATTTAGTGCCTCTGAGATAGACAAGGGTATGGATAGAAGACAGAGGATAAGAAGACATAATATGATGGTGAAAAATGAGAATAAGAGATAACGATGGAGACGGGATGAGAGGTACAAGATCGTTTTCCTTTGTCTAAGGCAATATGCAAGTCCACCGAGTTGTTGCTTTCCGTCGGATCATCAAATTGAGTGACGATTGTAGACGAATTGAGACATGCCTTGTCCTTGACGAAACTCGAAGTAAGATTCTCCTTTCGACGTGTGTAGACTTGCGTAATGGGCGGACGACCACGAGAGCTAACTTTTGAGTTTGGTGATTGTGTGATAGGTGATTGACCAACTTGTGACTGAATGATTGGTGGTTGTATGACTGGTGGTTTGATGACTTGTGATTGAATGATTAGTGGTGCGATGACTTGTGGCTGAATGACTGGTGGCTCGATGACATGTGATTGAATGACTATTGTAAATGGCAAAAACTCCTCGACTTCTTCAAGAAACTGGAAACACAACAAAAAAATTGACATCATCACAGAAAAAGAAGCAAAATTCCAATGGACAACATTTGTACCCTTTGTGAACTCGAGAATAACCCAAAAATATACATTTAGTAGACTTTGAGCTTAACTTATCTCGATGACCACCTAATATATGAACAAAGCAAACACACCCAAAGACTTTAGGTGGTACATGGTATATTGGTTGTTCGGGATGAAGACAGAGAAGGAATTTGGTTTAAACGACTGTATGATGGGATGCAGTTGATCAAGTGGGTTGCTGTAAGAACAACATCACTCCAAAATTCTTTTTGGACATTCAAGTGAAGAAGCAACGTACGAGCAGTTTCAATGATGTGGCGATTCTTTCGTTGTGCAACTCCGTTTTGTTGTGGGGTATGTGGACATGAGGATTGGCGGATGATGCCACGAAATGAAAGAAATTGGGTGAAATTGTGACTGAAGTACTCGCGGGCATTCTCACTGCGTAGGATCCAAGTATGTTTGCCATAGATTTTTATAAACTTCTAGGTAAAAGGATTGGAAGATTGAAAATAGTCGTGATCTGGCCTTCATTAGATATAACCACGTCACTTGTGATTGATCATCTACAAAGGTGGCAAAGTTCTTGTATCCAAATTTTGATGGAACCTGACTAGGACCCAAACGTTTGAGTGAATGATATGAGAACATGACAACACGCTACTTTGGGTTCTAGACCTGAATGAGGATTGCTGGTGTTTACTTACCTGGCATGACTCACAATCTAGTTTATCCAAATTGGACAAACTAGGGACATCATCACTTTAAGTTTGTCTAACGTCGAATGACCAAGACGACTATATGTAGAGGAGAAGCAACTACACATGCTTTTGAAGGCTCACCAATGTAGTAAAGACCAACATGCTCATACCCTCCGCTAATGGTATTCTGCGTCTTCAGATCTGTATAACACAACAATTAGGTAGAAAGGTAACAATGGTTTGAAGTGAACATGTGAGACGACTGATAGATACTAGATTGAAAGACAACTTTGGGATATACAAGGCTGAATCTAAAGAGATATTTAGTAAGCGATTTTTTTTTCCGGGTACCCTGACCGGTAATTTTGGATCCATTAACAATAATGTAATGACATTGGACAAAGGCATTTTGATGGGATGGGTGGATATCATTTGAGGCATACCTGTCATGTGGTCATTGGCACCCATGGTTTTCAGAACCGAACCGGCCGGTTGAACCTAGAACTGGTCCCTCTACCGGTTCGGTCCCCTCCCAAAACCGGAAATGAAGTCTGACCGACATCAAACCGGTAAACCGATCGGTTGAACCGGTGAACCGTTCCGATTTTAGCCCAACCGACTGGTTCTCTAACTTAGCAAATAAATATATTGTTGCTACTATTTTTTGTTAATTAATTTTGAATACTACATAAATATTGGTAAAAGTATGTCCATGAATAGAATAATATTTGTTATTTGGTCTGTTTATCAATTTATAGTGAGCAGTTGTACTATTATTCATGTTTCACAACTTTTGCAGGGATATTTTCCATGAGTATCAAAGACATTTATATATTTTAAACTACTAGTGACGTCATGCTAACGTTACCTGGTTGAACCAGTTAGACCACTGGTTGAACCATTGAACCGAGAACCAGAGGCCTCACCGGTTCGTAGACCTGTAAACGGATCGAATACGGAGCGCATATTACTATATACGATATCCGAATCTGAAAAAAAAATTCCGATCCGATATCCGACATATATCATGTGATAATATCCGAATCCGATCTGACAAATAATATTCAAATTCGGATAAATATCCGATCCGAATCAAAAGTCATAAATATATTGTTATTAATACGTTATATATAGAAAACATTGATATGACTATGAATATATATGATAAAATATCTATATTTTTATTTTTATATATAGATAATATATATTTGAAGAAGAGGAAGGCCTAAATTAACATGGGAAGAGCTTATAAAGAGAGATTTTAAATCTCTACATCTCAACCAGAATATGATCCATGATAGAGCTGAATGGAAAAGAAAGATCCATGTAGCCGACCCCAACATAGTTGGGATTGAGGCTTAGTTGATGATGATGATAATGATGATGATATATATATATATATATATATATATATATATATATATATATATATATATATTGTCAGATTTCGGATTTTTTCGGAGCGGATATAGCCATATCCGAAATACTATCCGAAATTTTCGGATATGAAATTTGATATCCTAAATCCAATCCGGATTATGCGGATGTCGGATTTTTTTCAAAATTTCAGACTCGAATCCGGATCGACTGTGCGGATTCCAGATATCCATTTACAGGTCTAACGGTTCGCTGACCGATTTGGTTCTGACAACCTTGGTGGCACCGGAATCCAAAGCCCACGTTGATGATATTGCCTTGACAGGCAAAGAAACACATGCTGACAATCTCACCTTCTGAGCTAGCCTATTTGATGTGGACGAAGCACCAAATTGCATCAAGTGTAGGTATTCATCCCTTGCCAAAGTGGCTTGGTGTAATGTAACATCTCCATAAGTAGTTTAGTAGTCCAAAAGAATAGTTCCTCAGTAGTTACCAATTGGCAACCAGTATAATCAACAACAACAACAGAACTACCAAAAAGTCAACAACAACAAAAGCAGTAGGATCAAATGATTTTGGGACATAGCAATAGGTTGTTGGACCATATTCTCCTTATTTTGAGACCTTACAGTTGTTCGATTACAAATAACCTCAAGAAAGGACAAACTGACAACAACTGTAGCTGAAGGAGTGCTGTTTGGCACACTGCTACAATAACAGCCACCATACCACTTGGAGAAGAAGCTCCAAACCCCTCCAAACAAATTGGACTGGAACGGGGTAAAATCCAGGAGAGAGAAGAGGTCTGGGCGCCATCTATAGGCCTAGACTTGAGGCAAAACGTTGCTTGAACACCCTCCTTATGATGGCAATCTTTAGGGACAACACTGACAGCCACCTGCTGGAGCAAGGAGAAGCAGTAGGAGGTTCTCTAAAGAGATGTAGACCCAGCCACTAGTACCCAGAGGCTGCTTCGGCCTTGTAGAAAAGGGACTTAGGGGTGAAGGTCCCTAGAAAAATACCTTTAGGGAGCAGTTCTATCCTCTGTGGTCGTCGTGCTACAATAACATACCATAGCACACACCCCAAGTATGGCAATATCAAAGGACTTGCTGCTGGACTTTCTTAAAAATAGGGTAGAGAGAAGAGGGGATGACGATCACCTCCTCTTTGACTAGTTTTGCTAGAGGTTGAATCCTTGAAGCTCTGATACCATGTAAATGATGGTATGGGAGAAGGAGACGACCTAAAACGATGGTCACTCTTGTAACATGTATATATAGAGGAATTAGTAATACACATTTACAAGTAGACCCTTGTCACCCTTACTTATGTATATATTACAAGAAGGTCATTGTTCACTATATTAACAGGGACAAAGACGCGTCTTCGATCCTGACATTGATAGGGCCGGGTCATTTATGTAAAGAGTGGAAAAGAAGACGTACTGGAAGTACGGAGAAGAAATGCTGAGTTTGCCATCTAGTCAGGACATGGGAGATAGCTGAAGCATGAGTACTTGGGTAAGCTGTTAACTCAGTGATGGAATCTCTGTCGCCAGTAGCATATGCCTCAAAGCTTGAGAAGGTGATCGTGAGATGAGGTCCCCCACATTTATCATTTGCGAGGACCACCTGCACTTGCAGTATTATAATTGAAGCCCCTAGGTAGTATCAAGCTGATTTGCCTATTTGAGCTTTCCATACTTCACCCGACACTAGTCAGATTTGTGATTACTGATTAGTACCCTGAGTGTTCACAGTAGCGAGATCAGATCATATATCTAAATCCTGTGGAATTATGAGAATCTTGATCCTGTGGCAACAACATAACGCTCCATCCTTTATACGTAGCACATTGGCCTCTACCTGATGGCACAACCAAGGGTGATGCGTCTGTATAGTGGACTTTGAGGGTGCGTCCACCAGACAATGTAGCACAGTTGTAGGCATGGGTTTGACACATGAGAATTGATCTTCTCACTGAAAGCACTCGGCCATGAACTACTGTGTAGTTTGCATTCAATCATGCAGGACTTTAGCAGTCATGATACTAAGGGCCTGGTAGAGATCTTCTTCAAATAAAAGGTCTTACTAATCATTATAGTTGGAAACAGACATGGAGCCCTTTTAAAGCTTAGCACTTATCCACTAGTTCAAGAGGTGGGGGATGCCAAATCTATGGGTGAATGCCTTCCGCTATTGCTGGTTTCTCTACATCTCCTTGGCAGTTGAAAAATTTACAATTTGTTTGCTTACATGTGGTTTCATGTTATTGAGCTTGCATGAAGCTACTGGATTGCTTCTATAGTCCGTTATGTCGGTCAGCTGCCTCTAGACTCGTAGTCATCATTTTGTCCCTTACTTGTCTGTGATTCAACTGTAAAGTTATCTGCTTTCTTTTTTGTGGCCTCAGAAGAGGAGTTGTAAACCATGGGAAGGAGTTGGATCCATCCAACTGGGTAGCAAGTTCTTTATAACTTATATAGATCAGTTGAAGAGCCTGTAGTAGTGGACATTGACATTATGGGGGTACGGGGTGTATGAACTCCCTGATCTCCTCAGTCATGCATGGCAATCGAAGGAGTCCGTAACGGAGATGGGAGTATAAATAAGTTGCAAAAGCAGTAGCAAATCGGCTAGCTAAGAGCATAGATTTTCTTTTATCGAACCAAATGATCGACTCAGTACATGTGTTACAGAGAGAGGGTATTGACAAAGCCAACAAGTTAAGTGGAAGTTGCTAGCAGCAATGCTGGATTGTACGGGAGAGGGAGGAGACTTTCTGTAGCAGCGGCCTGCCATGACCACATACAGTGTTGGTTGCTACTATGTCAGAAAGACCAAAGGCATATGCAACTTATGCTGCAGAGGCCGTGACTGCTGGGTCTAGCAACAATCAGAGAGAGAGAGGGAGAGGGAGAGGGAGAGGGAGAGGGAGAGGACGGGACATGTATTTATAAGATGGCAAAAAATGCAATTCAGCCTTACAATTGGGGGTATTTCATGCCATTTCTATGATTAATGTTAGTGTTCAGTGTAGTGAACCAAATTGAGCTCTAATGGTATTTGGTATCATTTGGACCTGGTAATTTGTGGTTTTACTTACACATTTTGGATTGAACACAGTTAGAACTTAATATGGTGCAGTTGTTTAGAAAACATATAAAGAATGCATGTTGCATGCTTTTATCAAAAATGCATGCTACATCCTCTGCTTTGTGGGAATCAAATAATTTGGAAGCCTTGGATCTCTGCAGATACCAAGAGATGGAATCTGAAGAATTCCTGCTTTGATTCTTGTGATGTTACACGAAGTCGTAAACCATCCGGGACATAACTCAAGGTAGCTACACATAATTATTGAGTATGATACTGCATTGAAATAGTTTAATGTAATCCTGCAACTTTTTAGGTTGGAATCTGGTAACTATGCTGATGATTTGGATGGATTTTGGGAAATGTATTACCTGTACATGCAATTTTTTCATAAATAACTGAAGTAATTTGTTTACTTTTATGAAATGATTTATTTTATCTCATGTAGATTTTTGTTTTTATTTTCGTTTGAACTCACTTATGGAAAACGAAAATGGATGTTTAAGACAGGTAGAGCAGCCATGGATGCGTACTTATGGTTCGTGACAAATTGAGAGTTGGTCCATAGCTGTTGGATGGATCATGAGAGTTTAAGAGTTGTAACAGTTTGTGAAGTTAGTAAAAGTGAATTAAGTATGGCAAAACTGTTACGAAGTAGACTAGATAATAAGTTTAAGAATTACATTTAATAGAGCACATCATATGCTAGGTCAGTGATTCATGAGGAATTGAGGATATACTGTGTTTGTTATATGTATAATATTCAAACCAATATTCCTTTAAATTTGAACGCTTTACATCTATTTTTGCCTTGCTTCCAACTTATTTTGTTTTCTTTTTGGTAGATTGTTTGCTTCAAATTTTGATATTAACTTTTACCAGTAAAAGGTTTCTTTTAAATTAGTCACTGATATGGATTGTTCATATTGCTGATGATCAGGCGGTCTACTGAAATCTCTCTCATCATCAGGCAGACGATGGAAGCCTGTGTTTTAACACATTTGATGCCACGTTCTCAAGTAATCATTGAGCCTTCAATGATATATTGAACTTTTGAAATTATTCCAGTTTCCTTCGGTTTGACTTTGTCATTGATACCACATTCTATGTTACAGATTGACATATATGTCCAAGTTTTACAGGCTGATGGTGGTAAGAAACATGACATAGTTTCCTTCAATTGGTTTTGTTATCTAGGTTTTTCTAGATAGCAAGAATTAATTTAATGGGCCTAAATACGTCTCTCATCTGTAAATAACATGTACATATCTTTCTAATGCTCAGGAACAAGATCAGCATGCATCAATGCTGCAACACTTGCACTTGCCGATGCTGGGATTCCTATGTGTGACCTTGTTACCTCATGCAGTGCAGGATTTCTCGACAATGAAGCTCTTCTTGGTCTTTCCTTTATGCCATTATCTTTGCTTATACACGGATATGTATAGAATTTCGGTTGACAAATAAATATTTATGTATATGCAGATTTGAACTACGTTGAAGATAGTGGTGGTGGTCCTGATGTGACAGTTGGAATATTGGAAAAGATGGACAAAGTGACACTTCTTCAGGTTTCTGGCATTCTATTTGCTTAATATAAATGAAATATATTGACATCTAGTTTCACAGTTTCATTTTCTATAATAAAAAAATCTTGATTTGAACTGTATTTTCTGTTTCTTCAGATGGATAACAGACTGCCTTTTGATACGTATGAGAAGGTCATGAATCTAGCAATACAGGGTTGCAAAGCGATAGCACAATATCTCCGAGAAGTATGTTTGCCATTTTCTATTGTTTACTTTTAATATATTTTCATTTCTGTTGAAAGAACTTCAAACTCCTAGTGGTTTGAAATGTTTGGAATAATGTTTAAAAAAACGTTAAGCGGTAAACGTGCAGACAACACCTTGTAACTGGTTAAGATGTAAGTGGGCAGTTTTTGAAAAACGGCTTTCAATTTTCTATGTTCTTTTATGCAAAATTACACATATGTATACACATATTATATTTTTGGGAAATTTTATATATATCTAAACACCTATAGAACAATATAAAACACTCAAATAGTTTATAACAAGTAGCTGAAAAAAGGGAGCAACTTGAAAAAAATGGGAAAAAAAGCGGAAAGCAGGTAAAAAAGCGAAAAACGAAAAAAAAAAAATGAGCAGACACGACACATGAATGAAAGCTAACTATTTTATTTAGCCCTATAAAAAAAATCATATTATAAATCTCGGCGGATAGAATCAGTGGCGTTGACACCTTCAACTTTTTTGTTTACAGGCGGGCGATCTCTTATGTAACACTCTCATGTTTATCTATTGATGACCACTGTGAATGTATGGCTAACAGAATACAAAACAATAACTGGCTAACAGAATACAAAAAAATAGTTGGATCACAAAACACTTAGTCAGCTGAAACTTACACATATAGAGTTGAATAGTTACAAACTGACGCGTATTATCACAACTGAAACCCGGATTCAGTTTTTTCTAGCCAGAAACAATCAAGTTTGCATGTTCAGACAAATTTTGACAACTCGAGCCGCATACACTCAAATAAAATATTATCGCATACTGCTCAAACAATATATAAAAAATAAACATATTTATCAAAGCAACTAAGTAGACAGATATATGAACAAGGTTGAAAAAGGCGTGAGGCGTAACGAGGCGTTTTTGTCTTGGCGAGGCGAGGCGTAAGCCTCGAGGCGGTCAAGGCGTAAGCCTCAAAATGTACCGAGGCGTTCCTATTATATATATATATATAAATTTATATGTATTAATATGTTTATATATAAAAGAAAATATATATACAATGTAAGTTAATACAATTGGACAACTACATAACAAAATCACATTACACTACCTGTTTATAATCTAAATTTAAACAGCTGGAAAATAAAAGCAGTACAAGTTGTACCCAAACAGTAGTATTTTAACCACAATTTGTTTGTTTTTTCGTTTGAATCAAAGGGGCTAATGGAAAACCCATTGGGCCAGGCCCATATGTAGTTAAAATAAACTAGGAAACATGTATTTTGGGTTGCAGCTTGAGGCTAGCGCCTCACTTGCGCCTCAACGCCTCTTGCGCCTCTTTGCGCCTTGCAAAAAATGAGGCGTCCGCCTCTTGGATCACAGGTGAGGCTTAAGCCTCAAGGCGCCCTGGGGTGCGCCTCAGGGCGCGCTTTTTTTTCCATGTATATGAAGCAAATATGAAATGTTAACTGGTTACTTATTGAAAATGATAGAAACGCATAAACAAACAGATCGAAAAAAAATACCAAGCAAGCTGGCAGTTGGAAAACTGGTTAGCTGATTAACGGTCTCTTATAAAGTATCGAGTAGGTGAAGCAGGCTAAAAAGAAGAAAAAAAAGTAAAAAAAAAAGAAAATGGTAGCTAGCTGCTCACTCGTTTAAGAGATAATGATGCGGAGGAGTTGGATAACAGATAAAGATGCGAGATTGAAATAAGCAGATTAACGGCCTCTTATAAAGTATCGAGTAAAAAAAAAGAAAAAAAAAGGGTAGCTAGCTGCTCACTCGTTTAAGAGGTAGTGATGCGGAGAAGTTGGATAATAGATAGAGATGTGAGATTGAAATAAGCAGGTATGCTGGCAGTTGGAAACCAGACTGCTGACTGCCTCTTATTCATATGGTATGTAGACACAAGTAGAAAATTATGATTGAACAAATACAAATAAATTACATAAATTTAAGAGTTAAGACATTAAACAATAGACTGATCGTATGTTTACATAGCTCAACATTAAACAATAGTATTCTGATCATCTAAATCAGCAATAGATTAGTATTTAATACAATAGAAGTAAGATAGTAGGTGATTGATGAACATGAACGTAGTTACACAATACTTTAAAGCATAAGTCATTACAAAAAAGTCTCTCACAAAAACAAAATACAAACTTGTAGAAGATATAGATTATGCAAACAACAAATAATGTCATACATAACCATATAAAACCAGGAATATAACTATTATACCTCGATTTACAGACTTTGTATACATATAGATAGGTAGAAAGGTAGATTAGGAACAAGTCCAGTAAATTATGGGCCATTTTGGAGTCCAGCTGGACGTTTTTCCCTCCAAAAAAGGGGTTAAAGCGGCCAATTTTTATCCCCTCTAAGCGGCCGATTAATCGGGAAAATCGGACATTAAGCGGGCGATTTAATCGAAAACGTCTAACCAGCGATTTTGGGGAAAATCGAGCGGCTGAGTGCTGGGCCGATTAAGCGGCCGATTAATCGGCCTCTCAGGCCGTTTTTTCAATTCACTGGTTTGGAATAAATGTAATATGTTTATCACTAAGCATTCATATTTGAGATTAACCATCATGCTTTTCTTTTCTAGTTGTGGAAGAATTCGAAAAGACAATGTTGCGAAATTCATTATTTTGTCATGTATGTATTTATGACAAGGGTGATGAGAGTACAACAACATCGTTCATTACAAGTTATGCAAACTTTTAATTCGATTAGCTGTGGCCATTGTCATGACTAATAGCATGTAATTGACATTATACATTGTTAATTGATCATAAGTAATGAAATCTAGAATTATCCCTTCACTGCTCACGTTCTGCACCATACTTGTTGAGTCGGCCGACTAGTCGGCTGGTCGCTGGAGGGGGGTCCGACTAGCCTAGCGCCCAAATTTAGACCTCAGTTTGGCGTCCGCCCAGGCCAACTGGTCGGCTAGTCAGCCGACTAGTCCGACTGGTCGGCCCAAACCAAGCCTGGGCGGCCGCTTAGTTAGGCCAGAGCCAAGAATAATAAGTTTTTTTTTTGCTATTCTAATCCCCCCACCCCTTATCTCGTGCAATAATTTGATGTGAACATCAATTTCATTGACAATACACTAGTTCAATTAATTTAGTTACAACAATTCAACAAGCACTAAAAGTCTAAATTCAATAATGGTATATCACTTTTCTCTATCTAATTATATTTGTTTAATTTGAATACATCGAATAGTCTTCATTCAAAAATTTTGAGGTGTTTTATGACATTATTTACCAAATCTAGGTTATTATATGCTTGGATACATGCTTACATTATTGGACCTATATGATTATTATATATAACTATATGTAGATGATCAATATTATGTAAATATCATACCTACGACTGGGCGACCGACTAGTCGATTGGTCGACGACTAGTCGACTGGTCGCCCAAGCTGGAAAGGTGACCGACTGGCCGCCTTGACAAGTATGTTTTGCACCTCTCTTGCCAACTTGTTCCATAACCTAGGTGCCAATCTTGAGATAGGTATTAGTGAAGATATCAACGGGTTAGAGTTTGAAGGAGTAAGATAAAAGTAGCTTTTTTCCGTTTAGGCTCCAATGGCTTTGTTGTAACTGGTCTATCAAAATTAGGAACTCAAGTTCCTAAATAAATTTTGTAGTGATTGATTTTTTGTAACTCCGTAGAACAAATTCCCTAGAATTTTCCTGATTTCCAGAGTATAAATAGGTTTTACTCCCAGAGTTCCAGAAAAAAAGGGACGAGCATGAGTTCCCTCTTTTACTCATACCCAGCGGCGGTTGTGTGCCTCTGTGTGTTTCGTTGTTATTTGTTCTGGTGTGTAATGGAAGGGGTCACTCGCCATCCTGTAGTCATTTCCTCGCTGTATTGGCCAGTGTTTTTGCAACATGCTCCATGGCATCAATAATTAACTTGTTTCACGCACCAATTGCTCAAGGTGCCGGCTAGCCTACCTGCTCTACGCTGCCGAATGTCGATTGCAAAAGGTGTCAGTTTGTGTTATTAACGATTTTGTTAGATTAATCTAGTTCCCATCGTACTTGTCAAATGACAAGACAATCTCAAAATAGCAACAATCGACCTGCTGATTCTGCTACTTGGATTGATTAAACAACAATATCAAATACGAACTTTAATACTTCTTGTCATGTGTGATGCTTATTTTTTTGCTGTTGACAGCTATATCTTCATATACAAACTTGTCACATAGAAGTCAATTCTCCTGAAAAAACCTTAAATATTAAACCAATTACTTGAACCCAATTTTCAGGAACTGAACTTAGTTTTTGAAAAATGAGTTTCCCAAAAACTCTGATTTACATGGAACCAATTGGAAACCTCAGACAACAAAGTACACAAAAGTACAGTAGAAAGAAAAAGGTGAAAAGAGAGAGTTATAGAGAATGCGGAAGGAGGGAGAGAGAAAGGTTTAGAGCGATACATTTATAGGAGAAGAGTTTGTTGGGTAGCAGGGGACCAGTGGGAATATAGGAGAGATAAATAAATTAATAAGTTAAAAAAATTGGAAAAATGGGAGAAAAATATGAGAAGAGAGAGTCAAAGAGAAATAGATAGATTTGTAATCTTTGGATTCTGATAGGCGAGACATTTTGAAAGAAATGAAAATGACATGCTTCTAATTAACAAGACAAACCGACTCTTTTTAGAATATAATATATATTTAGATATAGATATATGATGTTGTCACACCGCATAGTCATAGAAGTTGAGTATCAACTTCTAGGCCCTTCAAATAGGTTGAAACAACTCCAATTTGCAAGCAATCTGTGCCATGGAATGTAGTGTATCTAACTTCTACATTGTATATAGATACCACTATGCGCTTTGTGCATCTCTAGATTATCAACACCAAGGGAAGTACTATAAGCCATCAATAACCCCCAGAATTTTGGAGGTTTGAAATAATATGCATGACTGTATCAAAATAAGCACAATACCAGTGTCTCGAAATTGTCATCCAAATGACAACAAAGAATATATCTAGCATGGAAATAGTAAAATAAACATACTTTGTCCAGAATGCTCATGTATTGTGTAGGATCTTCATGTTTTGGATCATCATCTACTTTGAAGTTTGCATCTTGGGTAAACGAGAAAGGCAAAAGTTTTTGTCCTAAGTAGCAATTTCGTAAGGATACCCGATATTTGCTTGTTGGGAATTGCAAGCATTTGAATGTATGATCATTTAATACACAAAAAATTCCTCAATCTCCTCAAAGCTTTGGTAGCAAAGGTCTTACGTAGTACCATTATGTACGTAGCTTTATTTAATGTTTATAGTGTCATCACCATAGATACAAATATGAGAGTCGAGATCCGTTAAATCAAGCATTAAGTTGCATTTAACAAAATATGTTGAAATTTAATAAAATCTATAAAACTTAGCAACAGCGAGACCAACCTCTATGTGGGATTCCTGAGATCATATTAATGATCCACACATATCCTATGGCACTATTCAATATTTTGAAGACACCTAGTGATGTAGGGCATATTAGGCTTTATTCTACTTGTTTTTGCTTTGTTTTAATATTTAGGGACCTAAGCACAAATTATCTAGTTTGTGTGCTTAGTCATAAGTGTTTTATGTTTTTCTTTATTTTAGGTTTATTTGATTTCGAATTTTATTAAATAGGACTTTGTTTCCATTGCTTGTGAGTCAAGTCATGCAGTGTTATAAAAGCCAGCCTTGGGGCCTGTCCAGGCAGTTGGATATGAATAGAATATTGAGAATCGTCGTTTATCTTCTTCTTTCTTCTTCTTCAAGATGTGTTCCACATCACCTAGCTTGTCCAATATGAGGTTACTCTTGTTTTTTGTTGTGCTTCCTCTACTCAATTTCTGTCTAAGTGGGTATATACTACCTGGATGGCCTTACTGCGACTGCTAGGGTAGCATGGTCGCTTGCCATGCTGCCGTATACTAATGAACACGTGAAGCTAGTGGTGAAGTGAGCCTTGTCTACCCTTGATGTGTGAGTATTGTCTCTAGCGGTAAACATTTGTTGCTTCCCTCTGTTGTATGATAGGGTGGCATGCATTTCTTACAGTTTGCCTGGTTGGCATCGAAACAGGGTGGGCTCATGAAGTCCTGTTGTGCGTCTTTACATCCATTCCTACAATTTGTTTTTTGCCTCGTTGCATTACCTAGGCAACTGAAGTAGATGCTTGGTAGATTGTTTCTGCATTCTGAAATTGTTTGCGTCGTGGAATCGATGTTCTAGATGGTTTGCTATGCATTGATGGGACTACATGATGCAAAACCACATCAGGAAAAGGGAATAAAGAAGCAAAGAAATTAACTTTTTCTTAATTCATTTTCAGCTGCTGTGACAAGCCCCCAAGGCTCGTATATATAATAAAAGACACAAAACCTTGGACCTGAGGCAATTGTTGAAATTGCAAATAAAAATATAGAATCAAAACACAAATATTAAGACCTGATGTTGCAACTTACACATCAATTAGTTAAATTGCACTTGGATACCTAACAATAGATGTAGATAAAAATGAATAGGATAATATGTTGCATGCGACTTGCATGAAACGTCTATTGGTGGGGTGTCCTCTGCTGCCGCAGTTATGCTACAGAGTTGTCTTTCATGGTCAGTGTGCTGGAGAAGCTACGTTGTTGGATGATAGGTGTTGATCCTCTCAAAATGGCACTTTGCCATCTTGTTCAGGCTGATGCCTACTGTAGATGCGGAACTACATCAGGAAGAGATGTTCATAAGATAAAACACAATATTCTATTTCAAATTTATAATCGTCTGCTTGGTACAAGTTCCTAAGGTTGGTATTTAAAATAAACGAAACAAAACCCTGTACTGAGGTAGTTGGATATATTTCTGAACAAAATATAAAATCAAAATATAACAAATAAAACTTGCAACTAAATTTGCATAACTAGATAAAATGCGCTTAGGTCATTTAGTCCTTACATATAAATTAACAGAAAATAAGTTAAAGAAGTTGTCCTTACATATAAACTGGGAAGCATGGACACTTCCTGGAGGCCACCGTGTCCGTGTCCAAAACGTGTCCGACATGGACACGTGGTGGACACTTCTCGGACGTGTCTAAGTCCCCCTTTTTTTTTATCAAGAGTTGGATACGTCCTGGACACGGCTTGGACACACTAGGACACAACACATTGCTAGTTAAGAAGGGGAAACATCCTATTACACATAAATGTCCTCACCACTCTTGATGCACATGTCTCCCCCTCGTCACATCTCCACTTAGGTAATTACTCCTCTTCCTCCACTTACAGACTTGGGCCTCTCCTCTCTCCGCTCGTTGCCAACCTCTTGCCTTCCTCTTCCTCCAATACCTATGTTTTATTTGTCCACCACCACAACCACCACCACCACCAAGAACCTCATGTTCCCCTTTCTTTTCTTACCAAATCTGAATATACATCAATGTTTCACTCTCTTCTACAAATAACAATATATCTCCTCTTTTTACTTTGTTGTCCACCACCATTACTATCTTTTTACCGTCCAAATTTAGATATGCAAATATTTTATTGTAGGTCCATACTTGTAGTGCTTAACTTGTGAATAAAATTTCTATTACCATTGTGTTTTCCTTGTGGACTTGTTTGATCGTATGCCTTTGATGGCCTAATTTCAAGACGCGTGCAATGCGTGTTTGAATGAAAATATGAAAGTGTATAGCTTGGATGAAATGATCTTTATGTTTGAATGTGGTTGTTCTTTTTTGTGCTTATAGATAAAGCTAATATATATATATATATATATATATATATATATATATATATATATATATATGTATATTTTTCGCCGTGTCCAACGCCGTGTCCGTGTCCTATATTTTTTAAAATTCACGTGTCCCGTGTCCGTGTTCGTATTCGTGTCCGTGTCTGTGTCCGTGTCCATGCTTCCTAGCATATAAATGTAATAAAAAATAAGTTAAGTAAGCTGCATTCATGCTGAATTGACTCCCTCGGGGTTTGAAAGACAAGTTGCTGGTGAGTCAGCAAGAGGCTTACCAAGTGGTGGCTGGAGGGAAGTCGCTGAACACTTTTTTGGTGCTGGACACGATGTGCAAGAAACCAACAGGAGTGACTTGACTTGTGGAAGGCGTAGGTCTTACAGAATCCGACATGACTGACTGATGGTGAAGGGGAACAATGTCACAATAAACAACATCCTTGTAGGCACCTTGAAAGGAGAAGTGAATCACACTTCTCCTTGTGACCTAGCGCTTGGTGTTGTCAAACTAGCACGGTCGATATGGTCGAGGTAGTGACATAGTTATCTAGGCTCCCGCCTAGGCTCTAGGTGGGCCACCTCAAACTAGGTGCCTAGGCTTTCAGATAACTGAAGTGGATGCCTAAGCTCTTTTAGGCCCAAATTAAGACACTAAAGACCAAATTAGCATAGATCAGATTTGAAGTTGGTCAAATTAGATCAAGTTTAGTTATTTTAAGGAAGAAATAGATCTGGTTTAGGTCAAATCAAATCTCATTTGACCAGATTAGATCTGACTTGGGGGGAAATCATGTCTTATTTGGGGAATTATCTCTGATTTTGCCAAATTAGGGCTCACTTAGGTCAATGTAGGACAAACTAGGGAAGTTACGTCTGCTTAGGTCATGTTATGCCAAAATAGGTCTAACTTAGGCCAGATTAGGTCACACTAAGTTAAATAAGGTCCAATTTAGACCATGATAGGTCAAATTAAGGCCGCATGGGTCTAGCTTAGGTCATGACAGATCTGATGTAGGTGAAGTTATGATGGATTAAGCTTAGGGATAACCGATATGAATGTATATATTTGAGTATAGCCAAATGTATAAGCAAAATCATTTTTATATATGTAAAAATATAAACAAATATGAAGAGGGGGCCTAGGCTCCCTAGGCTATATTGGGTGGGAAGGACCGCCTAGCCGCCTAGACAAGTATGTGTAATGGCTCACTATGTAGGCCTAGCATGTCAACTGATATCACTGTTAGCTAGTTGGTGGTGCAACAACCATAAATAATGACAGCTCAGATGCGACCTTGACACTCAACATAGGAGCTGAATAGGGACGAGTGTCACTGGTCAAGATCAAGACCACCACATGCTAGGACCAATAGAGAGGTATGTTTAAGCTTCATCTTTATCAAAATTCAGTCAAGACGTGACTAGGCATGGCAACGGGTCGGATTTTTGAGAACCCGATCCAAACCCGACTCGACCCGTTTTTAGCTAAACCCGATCCGACCCGAGCCTGAAAAAAACACTGATAAAGAAAATCTGCAAAAACCCGACCCGGAATACGGACATTAAAAATCCGCAATTTTTTTTCTCACAACAGTACTGCTGTTTACAGCAAGACTTCAAAAAAAAAGTATATAACTTGAATCCACTAAGCATGCATGTTCCATAAACTACAAATATCTTCTCCACAAAGGACCACACACACGTCGCTGTATCAAGCGTTAGGTCCAGTAAACAAAATTGCCGAGAATTAATTATGTTCTTCAACCAAATATTCTAAAGATGAAACAATACAAAGAAAATATAATACCTATTCGTCCACTAAAATGAAGAAATTGAAGAATGCTTGTTCGATTGATTTGTTATGGAAGACGATCTATGAGAACATATACAAAAATCAGTTTGATTATTGCTTATGGTCAGGCTGGCCCGTCCAGTAAGTCTTGACCGTCAAGAAGTTCTTGTCAGGATTGAACGGTCCAGACTCATGATCCATGATCCTTCTATTCCACCTCATCCCTTCCGTGATGCTCTGCACTCATGACCGTCGACGCATGCTCAAAGCACGACTAGATGCCGATGACGACGGTAAGCAGAGAGAAACCGTCGACGCAGCCGTAGGAGTAGCAACCACCATGCCATGCCTAGCTGAGCTGCTGTTGTTGGCAGCAGAAGGAGTTGGGATTGAAACCACCGCTGGATGTAGTTGCGTCCCTCCCGGGAGATGCAACGCGCCAGAAGCCGTGTCGTATGTGTTGTCGACGGTGGTTGGGAACAGGGTGGTGGAACCGGCCATGGAGATAGGGTGAGGTCAAGGAACCCGAGAGAGGATGCCCCAACGTTGTTGAAGAGGGTCGCGGCGCCGGTGCCCCTCGGAAAGGAGAAGAAGGACATCAGGTCCATGATCATATCGAGGTCTGACACCGCCGGTGGCTCCTCGCGCTTGGCCATCAACATGGATGCTGCTCGATCGTTGATTGGTGTGTGTAGGAAAGATCTGAACTCGCACACGCCAGCGAAACAGAAGCAATAGGTGGCCTCGGCGCATCAGCAGTAGAACTAGATCTTCTGTAGACTATTGCATACTGGACAGCAGAGAGATGATAACAGGGAGCACCCAGCGGTGGGCCGGCGGCGTGTCCAAGGTCTGGTCACAGTGCTACTTTGGACCGTGAGCAGCCCAAGTCTTAAGGAAGTAAGTCAAAGTCGTTCTGTTTCTATGCGGTGGTGAGCTCATCGGAGTCAAGCCCATCTTGGTACTGCTGGAACATGATTCCTTCCAGAATCCATATCGTCGGGCGTGACGAAGCGGCGTGCGAGGGAGTAGAGACAGAGTTGGTGTGGGAGAAAGCGGACAAATCGGGTGTTTTGGGTGCCCGCGTGTATACGGATTGCAGGCTGACAAAACCCGAGTACTCAGACACACGCCGTTGCATGTTAACCCGCAACACCCTTACACCCAAAGAAACCCGATATTTACGGGTCGGGTAGGGTCGGGCAGGGTTTTTTTGCCATGCCTAGACGTGACTAAGGCACTGGGAGGAATGGTGATCATAACCATGGCATATGAAGTACTTGGTTGTCTTTAGTCCCATGTGTTGATTGGACGAGGATGCCTGTGTCGTTGTGGAACTTGAAGGCAGTGATGGTAAAATATCATGAAGACCATATGCGATTGGAGCGGAGAAAAGTTGATGTGCTTCCGCTAATTTAGTCCTGAACTTTATTGAGTTATTCATAATAAGGGTGAGGAAAGTTGCTAGGAAGTAAGGAACCATGACAAAGACATTTATGTCTGTGGCATTACATGGCATCCAAATAAATCGGCCAAAAGACTGGCAATCAACCAATCACATATAGTAATGGGAACTACACTTTGGATTAGTCCAATAAACGGGATTTTGGGCCCTTCCGGTGGTGTAGCTCCTGGTCCCATCTAAGTGATTTTTGAATCTAGATTGGACATTAGCTTTTCTTTTTATCTGTTGATAAAAAAAACAAAAAAGCAGGTGAAGCGGCTGCTTAAGCGCCCAAGTCTATGCTCCGTTGTGATTTCAGCTGAAGTAGAATTTGAAGCGTTTTGGACACAAATGGTTGCTTTTATCCACTTTTCCCTGCTCGAAGCCACTTTATTGTGCCTGCTTAAGCGTCTACTTCAGGGAGCTTCGCCGCAGGTTCTGCAGGATCAGCCCAGCCACATGCC
This sequence comes from Alisma plantago-aquatica, assembly GCA_963693085.1. Lineage (NCBI taxonomy): Eukaryota > Viridiplantae > Streptophyta > Magnoliopsida > Alismatales > Alismataceae > Alisma > Alisma plantago-aquatica. Next base: position 879,446,363 of record OY856414.1, on the reverse strand, counting down.
AGATGTTTAAAGAAATGAAAAAAAAATTGGGAAACGCCAAACTCCTGTCCCTCTTCAATATTTTGGCTTTACTTGGTTCCTGCCGTCTGTATCTATAACTATATTAGAACTTATATTAGAACTATATAATGTTATTGGTAGAGTTTGAATATGCAGTTATTTATCACTTGTTAAGTTTATTGGTATAATGGTTCCTCTATTAAGTCTAATAGTCTGGGCATCCTGTAAAGTTAGACTAATATTTGATAGTGCTATATGTAGACTGAAATAAAAATTATAGTAATGTAATACTATATTCTCTATCCCAATTAAGTCCGTTAGTAGTTTTTTCTTTAGGATTAACCGAGTAATATTTATCATGCACAGTTTTTATCTCTTAAATATCAATGTTTAGATGTTTACCTATTATCATGTCAAAACAGAACCTTACCATATGAGTATATCTGTATTGGGTACGGATATCTAGGTGCTGCTAACTGCTGATTTTAAGTATCGAGTGGTAATATCTAAGCCTGACTTCTAACATGATTCTAAGTACTCATGTCCAAGTAATTACTCTAGCTAACTATCTTTTCTATGCGTAGTCATTTGTCTGTGATTTATCTAATGATACTACTTACAATGTAGACAGTTCATTTTAATTATTACTGTTAATATAGATAAATCTATTTAATTCATTTAGTTATCCGCTTTACCAGAAGCGGCTGCTTCAATAGCTGCTTCCCGCTTAAGCCTCTTGGGAGGGTTGGCTGCTCGCTCCCCATTTCATGCTGATACTTAGCTCTTTATCTGTTGAAACACAAACTAGCATATTATTAACCTAAAACTACTTAGTTTCTGAAATAGCACATTGTTGCGAACTGGTGTTTCATATTCATATCTGTGGTTGGAAGTTGGAACTCGTTATATGAAGTTGCTGGATTTCAAACTCTGGTGTGAAACTGGTATTGACAACCGTCTACTACTGATGATCTTATAGTCATGATTTGATAATGCAAAGCCTGTCAATCTGATATTGAATATAGAATTGTTGTCAATAGCCGCTTGAATTTGTTATTAAAGAAGATTGAACTAAAAAGTTTATTTTGTAATTGATCTGTTTTAGATTTCAACATGTTAATCTCAAGGTCATTGTTGTTTCTATTACTGACTTGATTAGTTTGTTCCAGTTGTATCATTACTTTAGATTTGATACTAATTAGTGCTGGTTATCCTCATTGCACTTTTAACTTGTATATTGACGTCCCATAATGACATTTTTAGCTACCCCTAGTGGAACTTCATGCTTCCAATAGTTGTTCAGAACAAACTCCCAATATCAATTTAAAAGTTTGTATCGTTTTATCCATATATTGAAAAGCTGATTTGCTTTTTGATCATTTAAATTAAGCTTATCTGCTTAATTTTAAAGTTTAATGGTATAATGGTTCATCTATTAAGTCTTATAGTTTGGGCATCCTGTAAAGTTAGATTAAAACTTGACAGTGCTATATGTAGACTGAAATAAAAAATATAATAATGTAATACTATATTCTGTATCCCTATTAAGTCTGGTAGTCTGTTTTTCTATCGGATATACTGATTAGTATTTATCATGCACAGTTTTTATCTCTTTAATATCAATGTTTAGATGTTTACCTATTATCATGCCAAAACAGAACCTTACTATGTGAATAATATCTGTATTGGGTACAGATATCTAGGTGCTGCTAACTACTGATTTTGTGTACTGATCAGTAATATCTAAGCCTGACTTCTAACATGATTCTAAGTACTAATGTCCAAGTAATTACTCTAGCTAACGATCTCTTCTATGCGTAGTCATTTGTCTGTGGTTTATCTAATGATACTACTTACAATGATAATTATTACTGTTAATATAGATAGATTGATTTAATTCATTAAGTTGTCTGCTTTTCCAAAAGCGGCTGCTTCAATAGCCGCTTCCCACTTAAGTGCCTTGGAAGAGTTGGCTGCTCGCTCCCCATTTCACGCTAAGACTTAGCTCTTTCTCTGTTGAAACACAAACTAGCATATTATTAACCTAAAACTTTACGTTTCTGAAATAGCACATGGTTGTGAACTAGTGTTTCATATTCATATCTGTGGTTATGGTTTAAAATTTGATCGAAATTGCAAAATTTCGGTCGAACTTTCGGTTTTGACCACTACCAGACATCGAAATGGACCGGTCCAAATAGCCGAAGTTTCAAATTTTTTTTATTGCATTATAATTAAAAAAAAATCTTAAAAATCCTAAATAAATGTGGGAGACCCCCCTGAGTTAATTTAATCCAAAATATAAGATCTAACATGTTATTACATAAGAATATATGTATGTATACATTGCATCATCGAAATCCTGATCGAAACAGTTGTGTATTTTCACTAAAAAATGTAGGAGCCCCCTACCCTATACCAACATATGATATTATTGTATAATTAGGTGTATTTATGTATATAGATCATCATGGTAAAAAATTATGACTTAATTCCTTTATTTGGTCATCGAAAACGTCAAAATTTGCATCAAAATCTTGTGTCGAAAAAGCGTAAAATATCGAAATTTCGGTAAATTTCTGTTCCTGGACCAACCGAAACGACATCAAAATCGACATTTTAAACATGGGGTTGGAAGTTGGAACTCATTAGATGAATTTGCTGGATTTCAAACTCTGATGTGAAACTGGTATTGACAACTGTCTACTACTGATGATCTTATAGTCATGATTTGATAACGCAAAACCTGATAATCTGATATTGAATATAGAATTATTGTCAATAACCGCTTGAATTTGTTATTAAGGTTATAGAAGACTGAACTAAAAAGTCTATTTTGTAATTGATCCATTTTAAATTTCAACACGTTAATCTCAAACTCATTGTGGTTTCTATTATTGATGTGATTAGACTGTTCCAAGTTATCATTACTTTAGCTTATCGGATTGGATACTAATTAGTGCTGGATATCCTCATTGCACTTTTAACTTGTATATTGACGTCCCATAATGACATTTTTAGCAAGGTTTTAAAAAGCGCGAAGCGGGAAGTGTGCAGATGGGACCTTGTAGCCGATTAATCGCCAGACTGGCGATTAAGCGGGCACTTTTTAGAAAAGCGGATTTCCAATTCCTATAAACTTTTAGGCAATATTAAATACATATGTATATAAATACTATATTTTTGAAATTTTTATACATATCTAAAAATTGTACAAGAGAATATAAAACACCCAATGATTGTATCTATATAATATAGTAAATAATATACTTGTCATGGATAAAGCACCCTACAGGTAAAATCATAAGTGTATATACAAGATGCAACAACAATTTTGTATCACATGTTTACATAGCTAAACAGTAAACAATAAACCTATCATAGCTAGCTTACAAACATATTATATCATCAAATAGTCATACATTACAGCAGTACATTTAATCAAAGTATGCATTCTAAATTAGATAATAGTTACCTATAATATACTTGGATACATCACAAAAGTACCATATCATACAGCTTACATACAAAGTATGCATTCTTAATTTGAACTAGGTATATCATAGTACATTTAATGTATTCTAGTTTAATATATTATAGTCAATACTAATCGGGGCATATAATGTACTTAATGTTATATGCTCACAGCAGTTTTTTTTAAAAAAGCGGGCAAAAAGCGGCCGCTTTTCTCAAATTCACTCAAGCGGCGCTTATGGCACATTTTAATCGGCCACCACCTTGTGGCGATTAAGCGGCCGCCTAGGACGCTTTTTAAAACACTGATTTTTAGCTACCCCTAATGGAGCTTCATGCTTCCAATAGTTGTTCAGAACAAACTCCCATTATTAATTTAAAAGTTTGTATGGTTTTATCCATATATTGGAAAGCTTATTTGCTTTTTGATCATTTATATATTTTTTGTTCTGATATGCTTGTTTGCTGGCGAGGCTAAGCAGTAACAACCAATTAAATAATTCTTAGTCTGCAATGTAACCTTGTTGATCTCTTATGATAGGCTTAGGTGGAGCAACTGAAAATAGTTTGTAGCGGGACTTACCTACCTATCCTGTTTTCCAATTTAATTATTTCGAAAAACACCTTCTTTTTGATGTGCTCAACAGGTGTTGCTGGAGAATACAAAGAAGTTAGAATACCGGAGAGGCATTTGATGGCTAAATGCGGGACGTCTGGGAAGGAGTTTCTTTTCTTCTTGTAATGTAGTTCACACTTGTGATTCTAGTCTTTATTTTGAGGATTCCTTTCTTGTGGTTATTTTTCTCAGTAACTTCATTATTAGGCTCAGACATTATCATTTTAAAACCGTCTGTTCACTGAATGTATAGCTAAATGTTTGATTTCTTCTAGTTCACACGAATGTTTAGTAGTGTGTGATTACTCTTGAATCCGTGGTCTCAATTATAAGATTCAAATTTCTCACAGAAATTAGGTCGTGATTCTTTTAACAGTTCTCTCAGAGAAATAATTGATGCTGCGATTGATATTTTTCTGTTTACGATTCCACAACCCATAGCACAGGGCCTATAGATATCATAAAAAGCTCCTCTATCGACACCCAACGTCATTTCACCCATCATTTGATTAGTCTAAATCCAGAATCATATGGGAACTGTCCAGAATTTTACTCACCTGATATGCAAGTGCATGCTCCTGTAAGTTGCAGTTTATCTTTTTAGTATTTCCTATGTGTCTTTTGTGGCGGTGTTTGCTTGATTAAATAGCTCTTAAAAGTTGTAGAGGCTGTGCTCGAGACAATGTCTCCAATATGAGGGATGCGTATTAGTCCTAGCAGCACATCAAGCAATGGAGGATTTCTTGTAGCTTTTTGCTCCATCCTAGTGCCTTACTGAGCCAAACTCCGAATTCCTACGACAATTTACGATAGGCTCAATGTGAGCCAGTTAAGTGTTTGAGACCATGTTTTTTTTTTGTTATTTCATACAAGGTTCGTTGATATCCATGATGCCCTTATGATGATTGTCATATCTGTGTATCACTGTTAAAGTTGAGGCCCTGTAGCATGTCATATAGCTATTGCGTATAGGCGAGAGGCAATTTCAGAAGTGCGGATGGAAGTTATTCTTGCTCCGGCGTGTATTTTTAGGAGAATATTTAAAGATTTTTATAGTTACTTTGTTTTTATCGTCAAATTGTTCACCCTTTGATCATTGGTTTGGGGAGTTTAGTAGACACTGCAAATGAATATCTGAAATCCATAAACTTGATTTAGACTCACATTTGGAATTAATAAAAACTTTTTATCTGCCCGTTTTAGATGAGATTCTGAATTTGGAATTTTTGTCTTTAGATTGGCTTTTCCATACAAAAATGATTGACAGCTCAATTCCTAGCTGGGTCCTTTACGAAGGCATTTTTATAAGCTAGCACTGTTATATAAATTATTGTGGACCTTTTTCATTGGTTAAAGTGTTAGATCGGAAAAAAAATTCAAATCTGACAATTATATACATATATAATTTATAAAGTATCTTTTTTAATATCATTGTGGACCTTTTTCATTGGTAAATTTCATAGATGAGCATTTGTATATTTAATATGCTTATTGTCACTAATGTATCACTTTTAGTTCAGATTAGATCTTAATCTGAATTTGGATGATATCCAATTAGAACGGATTTGATGATATGATTCCGTCGGATTTTGGATAAAATATATGCTGTATTTTTATTCTTGGGGAGGTCAGATTTGGTTTCGTGTCGTTTTGAATTTGATCCATTTACAGGTCGAGAGATTAGATCCTATATATTGTTTTGTTGTTATGACCGGGGTTGCGGAAATTTGTATAGTATGTTTGCTTAAAATAGCAGTGCGTCTAAAATGCCGCCTTTTGAGGGTTGTCCTTGGATTGGTGGTTAGAGATAAAATGTCAGTTGTTGCGACAGCTGGTACAGAGGCAACATAATATGAATTGTTGCACCCGGCAATCAGCAGACAATGACAGTGAGGAATGTCGGGTAAAGTAGATCGTAGTATGAGCTGAGTTTAACAGGTTGGCATACACGTTGAAGTTAGTGATATGTGTTTTTTCTTGTATGATTTGATTGTCTGTATGCTTTGTCCATCCTATTTAGTTGCCAGTTGAAGCTTTCTCCCCTATATTAGATGGTAAGGATGTGCAATCCTTACCATGTGGAATTCGATTTTATGGGGTTTGAGTGATGCCAATTACCATATCGGAGCGTAATTAAAATTGCCACCATCAGCATGGAATATAGACAAGCTTAGTGAAGCACCTGGTAAGTCTAATGCATAGGGATTCTTGGTCTCTTGTCCCTTTTTCGTTGCAATACAAGCTAAGTTATCGCACTACAAATCATAATCTGCTCAACTGCTTGTTGAAAAAGCAACAACCCAAAACACCACCAAAGATGGATAGCTACAAGTGTTGACGTTTATTCTAAAAAATATATTTTAGTTTTTAAGGTCTACATCTGATAATAAAAATGGGTTCTACATGAATTAGAAAAGCACTTCAAGAGGAAACACATATTGATAATTATGTTCCATTTCAAAAGAGTTTGGGAGTTTTTTTTTCTTCAAAAAATGATAAATCAAAACCATTACCCAAAGCTTAGGAGTGCTTACTTGAGTGTCATTGGTCAAGCGGCTACTCTAGATAGTATATGAAAGTTATTACTAGCACCACATGAAAGAGACAATTATTTGCCTTGTGTTCAATGTATCTGTGCTTTCTTGTGGAGGTGGTTGCCCGCAGACCTAACAGACCCAAGTTTTGAATTAATATTTTTTTTGACAATAAGCTTTAAGGTAATGCTGTCGTAGATATTTCATAGTGCTTTGATGTAACCATGCCTGTTGTGAATCCTTCGACAACTTGTCCTGAATCAGGATCTTCAACTTGAAAGAAGCTTGACCTCGAGCCTTGAGGAAGACCTTAACTTATGGATTGGATAGCCTCCTCTCAACCTCGACTACAACACATTTGCACGTGCTTACTTGCCTAAGGGGCTAATGTTCTTGCAAAGTATTTTTGACATTACACAAATATATTAAGTACACTATTGCAATTTGCAAGTTACATTGCTGCTTGGGCAACACTCATTTTTAGTTTTCCAACAACTACAATATTTGATTCATTAGAGGCCTCTAAGTTCACCTTCATTTTTTTATCGATACCAATAACTTGTTTTGTGAATATATTGGGGCTATTAGGCTACACTTGAATACAAACAATAAGCCCATTTCCTAGGTCTTTAATTATTTTGACCATGTTGGTCAAGTCTGTTGGATAAATTGGATATTATGATAAATCCCTTTGTTTCGATGATGACAAACATTTCATTCTTGTTGATCTAACGTGCTACTTGAGTGTTGCAGGAATAAAGTGGATGACAAAGTTCTAGGGAAACTATACGCTTGAATAATTGTAAATGTCATGCAATGTAATCAATTGTAAACTTGTACAAACATATAATGTACAAGTACTTAGATTTCATGTAAATCAAGCGTTAGATCTTCCCTAGCCAATCACCACACTTAGATAGGTCATCCCTTTCAAATAGGTTCACATATGCACACTCATACATTTACACAGTGCCTTAATTGAAAGATTGAAACAGGGTCAATCTCGGTCGACCACACTCCTCGACCGAGACACTCTCGGTCGACAAACTTCTCGACCGAAAATGACCCAAGTAGCCGTTAGACTCAACTGACAAGGTAGTTGGCAGTTGCAAATGAACGTTGATCCAGAGAGCCTGTCGGTCGACAAAACTTCGACTGAGTAGGTGTCTCGGTCGACAAATTGTCGACCGAGATGGTCTCTGACAGCAACTGCAGAATAAAGAAACTAGCCGTTACTAATGCACCTAACTTATACCTAACGGCTAGTTAAGCACTTAGAAACCCCTAGAAGTTGTCTAGAACGTCCTTAAGCATCCATAGGCCATTCCTATAAATAGGACAAGCCATAGGACACTCAAAAGACACCTAAGCTACACTTGTGATACATTTGAGCAAACACTTTCATTTGTAATCTGTTTTGAGCAATAGAGCAATTCTTACATTGGCTATCCATTTCCATTGCTCTTATTTCGTGTCCAATAGGCTAGTATCTCCTATCCACTACAATCACATTGTCATACACATTGGTTAGGAGATCTATACGCTTGATATAGGCAAATCAAGCCTTGTGCTTACAACGGTATTGTAATTTCTGTTTTCCTTCTTGTTCCTTTTATTCTTTGTACTCTCCTTGCTACTCCTAGGGTTGGAGGCTGCGGATTGGAGAGGGTTTGACTTCTCAGGTGGAGAAGGGGACTTCAAGCTACTTCAAGAAGGCTATCGCACGGGAAGCTACTTCAAGAAGGCTATTGCAACGGGAAGCAACTTCAGGAGGAAGGCTGCTTCAAGGTGGTGCAATTACTTCTAGGTGAAGGCTGCTTCAAGGTTGGGCGATTATTTCTAGGTGAAGGCTGATTGAAGGGTTTAGGGAAAGAAATTGTAATTTTATGTAAAGTCCTTGCGAGGTAATAAAATTAATTTCTTTCCAAATCCCGGTTGGGTAAGCAACCGGGTAGTGGACTGACAACTTTAGTATTTGCTAAAGTTGGAACCACTCGAAATCCTTGTCCCCTTGTCCAATACTTTTGTGGTTGATTGCTTGAGTTCAATAATTGTAAAAATTATCTATAAAACTCTATTCACCCCCCCTCTAGTAGTTTTCAGTTGGTATCAGAGCAGGCTTCAAGGAACCCTAACCAGGTCTTGAAGAATGAAGGGTGGAGGTGACTACAACCGCAGGCAAAGGAGCAACTTGGACCAACTTTCAACAAGCTGCAATTGGTGTTTAGGAACAAACCATACAACAATCGGTTGTCCATGGAGAGAAAAGAAGAAAGAGGTCCACAAAAATTGTCTCATTGCTACAACCAATGAAGAAGAAGAAGAAGAAGAGGTAAGCCTTCTTGATTTATCAAAAGAAGAGCTAATTTCTAGTCTTGAAGAAACACACAATAAGTATATTGAGTGCAAGAAGAAATTAAAGAAATCTAGTAAAACAAACGATGAGTTAAATGCTAGACTTCTTGCTCTTACATCCGAAAATGAAGATTTATATGCTAAATTGAATAATCTTGGTTTTGAAAAAGATAGCATTATTTCTGAAAATCGTACTTTGAAATCATCTCTAAGTAGTAGTGATGTGAAGATTTTTACTCTAGAAACTAATTATGATCTTCTATATCAAGAAAAGGTTGAATTACTTGCAAAGTTAAATGATTTTCAAAAACAACCTGTTTTGTGTACACATCTAGATTATGATAATATAGTGAAAGAAAGGAATTCTTTATCATCTAATCTAGATCAAGCAAAACTAGATATTAAGAAAAGAATGGATGAGATTGCTAAGTTGCAACAAGAAGTTAGTAGGTTAAGCAACAATGGAATCCTTGATAGAATATTAGATAATTCCTATCATCAAATTGGGAGAAGAGGACTAGGTTTAAGCCCAAAGGGAAATCTCATCAACAACCTAGTTGGAGAAAGACACGAGCACATCAAGCTACATTTGTACCAAAGAACAACCTAGAACAAAACCATAGAAAAAGACTTGAGGTTGATTCTATATGTTGCCATTATTGCTCACGTCTTGGACATTACTCTTTTTCATGCCCATACAAGAAAAAGAATGTTGAGTTAGTATGGGTTCCAAAACCCCCAAACTAAACGGATAAAATTAAGTTGAGATATGACCAAAGACTCTAAGTGGTATATCTCTATGTCTATCTCAACTTAACATAATAGGACACCAAGTTAATCCAAGAAATTAAATTTCCAAATATACATCTTAAACTACTTGTTTAGTTTGGATTCACAAAATGTATATGATTAGTTGAGATTTAACCTAAATGTTGCTTTGATTTTTAAATATCTCAACTAAATCGAGCTTTAACTTTCATACTTTTGCTTTTAATTATAAACAATATTTGAAAACAGGTTTGAAACAACACAGAACCTTTCTCGGTCGAGACACTGTCGACCGAGGGATCTATCGGTCGAGAAATGGTCGACCGAGCAGGCTTCTGTTGTCAAGTCTGACATAAATCTTCTGAAATTGTTTTTCAATCAACCAGTTTGCTATCAAATTGTTATTGATGATTGAATTAACATGCAAATCAAGAATAAAATCTTGGAAGACAATTTTTGTAGCAAGACATATTGATTGTTTACATTATATGACACTATGAGTAGAAAATCCTTAAACATATTGCAAAAGTGCTGTGAGAAGACTAATCTTGAACAAACCTTATTCATTGTTTGAAAAGTTTCTTCGGCATGATCAGTTATAAAAGTTTGTTTTAAAATTGAAAACTTATATGAGACTGTTTTGGTTTACTCTCAATGGTTGGATTTAAAACTGAAAAATCATGATTGGCTTAAAGGAAATTACTGTTTTATCATAGATATGCTTCATCATGATCATTATGTTTCATTGGTTTAAAATAAGCTTTGATTCATATATACAAACCATGAATGATCATTGTGATTCAGAAAATTGCAAATGTCATTAGCATAAAAGCATCTTGACATAATAGATAATGCTTGTGGACACAGCTTGTAATGATGATGTTGCTATGACAAGCCAAACGGTGCCTCTTAGAACAAAATATTAATGTTTTTATCTATTTGCTTGTTCTAAGAAATCAAAAGCAAAAATCTTGACTTAAGATATTAATCTTGCTTTCAAAATATATGTTTCTAAAGGATCTTATGATAAGGGTATAAGAAGAAATGGGATTTGATATTTATGTACCCATAGCAAAACATATGAAACATCTTTTACAATGAATGTAAAACATGCATTCTAGAAAAATCAAGGTCAAAGACTTCACTATGATGCTCATATTAAGTCTTCATAATAGGTATATCTTAATGTGTTTCAAAATTGATAATTGTAGCTATCTGCAGAAATTATACTTCACATATGAATGTTTATCTTGGAAATCTGCAGAATTTGCCTCTTGGTTAAAATTAAAATTGACCAAGGGGCGCCATGGTCGTAGTCAAGGGCGACCTAAAATAAGCTTTGACAAAATACTTATTTGGACATCATTTTATTGCACTTAATCTTAGTATACTTTTGATAAAGGTCAAAATCAAAATTTAAAATTATTTGTGACCTTATAAGCATTAAACTGCTTAAATTGTAAGATTAAGGGGGAGCTCATAACAACAAATTGGTTTAATTGATTAAGAAGCTTATAAAAACATTGTAAACATCATTTGAAGCTTGTTACGACCTTAGTATTTTTACTCTTGATTATGAAGAAATCTATGAATTTCATAAAAATGATATAGCTTGTACTTAAAGGAACTCTCTAAACAAATCAGGGCTTAACATCCCTTGCATTTGGCTGGAGACATTTTTATGTACTCTAAGATTAAAGGATTCTCATTTAATTTAGGGCTTAACATCCCTTGATAAATGAGAAATAAATATACATTCATCATAAGCTTAAGGGAATCTCATATCATTTCAAGGCTTAACATCCTTTGAAAATGATTGAGAAACAAATTGTGGATAAATAAGACAAAAATCCATGTTCCTAATAGGATATCTATTTAAGGGGGAGCATAATATAAAATTAAGGGGGAGAAGAAAAATAAAATATTCAACTTGGATATCTTTTTGAAATGACAAAGGGGGAGAAAGAATATAAAATCAAAAATATAAATGAGTTTCATAACATCTTGGCCAGCACTCACTTGCAAAACATAAATGGCTACAAAAGGTAATTTTCAGGTATGAAACTCACATGCTTTATATTTCCTTATTTCATATTTAGGAAATGTTTGTCATCTTCAAAAAGGGGGAGATTGTTGGACAAATTGGATATTATGATAAATCCCTTTGTTTCGATGATGACAAACATTTCATTCTTGTTGATCTAACGTGCTACTTGAGTGTTGCAGGAATAAAGTGGATGACAAAGTTCTAGGGAAACTATACGCTTGAATAATTGTAAATGTCATGCAATGTAATCAATTGTAAACTTGTACAAACATATAATGTATAAGTACTTAGATTTCATATAAATCAAGCGTTAGATCTTCCCTAGCCAATCACCACACTTAGATAGGTCATCCCTTTCAAATAGGTTCACATATGCACACTCATACATTTACACAGTGCCTTAATTGAAAGATTGAAACAGGGTCAATCTCGGTCGACCACACTCCTCGACCGAGACACTCTCGGTCGACAAACTTCTCGACCGAAAATGACCCAAGTAGCCGTTAGACTCAACTGACAAGGTAGTTGGCAGTTGCAAATGAACGTTGATCCAGAGAGCCTGTCGGTCGACAAAACTTCGACCGAGTAGGTGTCTCGGTCGACAAATTGTCGACCGAGATGGTCTCTGACAGCAACTGCAGAATAAAGAAACTAGCCGTTACTAATGCACCTAACTTATACCTAACGGCAAGTTAAGCACTTAGAAACCCCTAGAAGTTGTCTAGAACGTCCTTAAGCATCCATAGGCCATTCCTATAAATAGGACAAGCCATAGGACACTCAAAAGACACCTAAGCTACACTTGTGATACATTTGAGCAAACACTTTCATTTGTAATCTGTTTTGAGCAATAGAGCAATTCTTACATTGGCTATCCATTTCCATTGCTCTTATTTCGTGTCCAATAGGCTAGTATCTCCTATCCACTACAATCACATTGTCATACACATTGGTTAGGAGATCTATACGCTTGATATAGGCAAATCAAGCCTTGTGCTTACAACGGTATTGTAATTTCTGTTTTCCTTCTTGTTCTTTTTATTCTTTGTACTCTCCTTGCTACTCCTAGGGTTGGAGGCTGCGGATTGGAGAGGGTTTGACTTCTCAGGTGGAGAAGGGGACTTCAAGCTACTTCAAGAAGGCTATCGCACGGGAAGCTACTTCAAGAAGACTATTGCAACGGGAAGCAACTTCAGGAGGAAGGCTGCTTCAAGGTGGTGCAATTACTTCTAGGTGAAGGCTGCTTCAAGGTTGGGCGATTACTTCTAGGTGAAGGCTGATTGAAGGGTTTAGGGAAAGAAATTGTAATTTTATGTAAAGTCCTTGCGAGGTAATAAAATTAATTTCTTTCCAAATCCCGGTTGGGTAAGCAACCGGGTAGTGGACTGACAACTTTAGTATTTGCTAAAGTTGGAACCACTCTAAATCCTTGTCCCCTTGTCCAATACTTTTGTGGTTGATTGCTTGAGTTCAATAATTGTAAAAATTATCTATAAAACTCTATTCACCCCCCCTCTAGTAGTTTTCAAAGTCTAGTTCTAAACGTGTATGTTGAGGTTAAATATTTGTAAGGTGGAACATTTCATGGTCCCTCACCTTACTTAGCATTCTAGACATATTGGGATGCGATACCTCCATAGTAGGACAACATTGACACTATGCAATGTAGACCATATATTGATTGCTTGTCTTACATAGCAGGACCTACTTGGATGTGGTACCCTTATTATAGGACAAGACTTGACTGAGAAGGAATATTGTCATCAATGACATTGGCAATTAATCTACCATAATTCGGTGTGACAATGAAGACCATTGTAAATTCACCTGTCAACATGCCTTTCAATATCAAAGGTTTTGCAAAATTGTTTATTATCTCGGTGTAGGCTTTTTACTTTTGGACTCGTTTTTTGAGAGTATAAATTTAAATTTTTTTTCACTTGTGTTTTGTAGCGTGACCGTAATAAGTGTTGCTAAAACAACCTTTTCTTCGTACACATGTTCCATGTTATTTTAGTTGTTGTGTACTTGCACCCACTATTCATATGCCACAACTTTGAATATTTTAGTAATAACTTTAGTTTGTTGGTGCCTAAGGGTTCAGATAAGCATTAATCATTCTCAATTTTGATCAAAGAAACCATCACACAAACTAGACCACTGAAAGAAGAGAGACCTAACATACTTTATTTATTTATTTATCCACCCAGATATCATGAAAGTTTTTTAGGTGCAAGTTGATTGATAGTAGTGTTTCATCTTGATTTTCAACTTGACAACATCAATGCGGATTACGACGTTTTCCGTCGATTTTCCCTTTTTGTAAAGAAGACAGATGTAGTGGAAATAAGTTTGTTGGTGGTATGAGTGGCGAAAGAAGATTACATTAAAGGAAAGAATATTCATTTATTTCAAAAAGGTGGTTTGGTAATAGAAACGTGGATTGACAAAAGAGACACTAGGATAACGCCACTTGACAGGTAGAATAAGATCATGTGTTTATAGCGTTCCTATGGATTTGATACCCACTCAATATGGTCTGAAGCATCATTGCGTTGGAAAAAATGTGGCTCAAAATATGGTCCATTGAAGGATGACGTAAAACATAAAGGCCTTCACAAAATAACTTCAGCTAACAATTAGTCCACGACAAATGATTTTTTGAAGCAACACAGAAAAATTCTGAATCTGGAATTGTAACATATCGAAAAATTCTCAACTAGAAATTATATAATATCCTTTCATTCTTCATTAAGCACATGCGTATACGTGGTCAATGCATAAAAAAACATAAATGACTCTTGTTCGTGCCTCAATTTGTAACTCTACATCTCGAGTTAATGTAAACGGGTCGTTATAAGTTTATATTAGTAAGGATTTGTGCTACACGTAGGGGATTTTATGTACACAACAAGTAGTTTTATAAACATAAAGCCTATAAGTAATGAATCCAGTTAATGCTTTTTCATATACAATATTTAAATCAATTATAATTAATCATTGAAGCTTGTGTTAGCCGAAAAGCACACATCAAAATTTCACGTCCCTACATTAGAAATATTTTAGTGTCCATAGTTCGACGTCACTACATGTGAAACACCTCATCCATACTTCCCAACTACCCCTCCATGTGATGACGGCATAACATATATTCAAATATTTTAAGTGGATTTAGTTGAAGAACAATGCATGATCATGCTTGTTCCATAAATGGAGTTAATGGAATAATAGTATGAATCGTGAACACCGTAAAGAAAATTAAACAAGTGAATAGATTCTAGTTTGAGTAGATCTTAATCGATGCAAGCTTTGTTGACTGTTTTTCCATGGAGACGCTATCTACAAGGAGGACCAAAAAGGTGTTCAACAAGAGAAAATATGCCAAGCAATGATCTAGGTTCATATTGGAAAACCAACCAAGCATGTTAGAAACGACTCCCCCAGTGGAGAGATTAATATCCATCACATACAACAACCAGGATAAAACTGTAGGGAGTGATATGCTATACCACATCCACCAACTTTTCAATCTCTGAGTGACTTGTAATTTAACAAAACCAGCCCTCAATTGTTTACACTGATGTTGTAGGATTCTAGTTCTTGAGTACCGAGGCTCATATCTAAGTGAATGTAGGTTGCATGATGTTGACCCCCCTACAATGTTCATACTCACACAAAGCATCAATATATTAAAGACATAGAAGCGATATGGAATATACCTTGATGCACACTAGTTGTCCAACAACTAGACATGTCTTATGTTGGTGTAGAACTTGTACTTCCAGATCCAGATCCAAAGTGATTGTTGATGTTGCCTCCTTGTCATTGCATCAACACATTGTCTTCTTCTTGAAGAAGCTGATTGTTCTCAAGCCTTCACCAAAGGACCTCAATCTTTACGTCATCCATGTGGATGGGGGAACTCTTGGTGCACCACATTGGTTGCTAAGAGGAAGTGGAACTCAAAGGCCTTGACATGCTAGTTTTGCTCGCTCCCCTTCTCCTCCTATTACAGGTTGATGTCCTTGGGGCAAGTTTTTCTCTCTCCAAGAAGAACTCTTAAACAACTTGTATCACAATGTTGCATTTAGCATGTCTCACCATGGACATCCACCTATTTGTGTAGAAGAGTCATGTGCTTAGAATTTTGAAAATACATCCCCGTTCCTAATTACAACTTAAAAATAGACTTAAACAAGGCAAAATTAGACAATAATCTTAGTTGTCCAACTGGACTATACAATCTCTCCACTAGGACCAATTTGGACACCGAATAGCCAGACTCACTTTATGTCCCAAAGTGATAATTAGTCAATCAATTGACAATCAATCGTTTCATTGAACCAAATCATCTAGTCATCTAAATGGCTTACCCAGTCGACTGAATGGGTACGAAATCAAAATCTACACGATTTAGAATCATTCTAACCATATGTTTGGTTGTGATCTTCAATTTCATTATGAATACTTATGCATGTGACCCCGTAGGTTATATATTATGCAAGTAGTTATGTTCATAATCTCACAAGCAAATATTATTCTCTAGCAAAACATCATTGCTAGCTAAGTATTTGGAATAAGTTGAGATCAACTTAAACATATAAAGTGACTAATATTACCATAACCTTATGAACCATTTGTCTTAGATTTCCTCATTCAAACTAAGGCATGGAGCCATCATCATCTTAACATTCAGTCTATGTTCCTTAAACTAGAGCAAACTATTGAGACTATGTGATCTGAATATCATATATTGACTCACATGAGCATGGCCACATGTTTCACAATTTCACTTATCAAGTGGCCACGATATCATTCCAATGGAGGGAAAATTCTATCTAAACCACTCACAATAATCCACATTGTCAAAATGCACACAATCACCACATGTTTGACAATCCTTATTTAGAGTCAAGGGAGACTGGTGTTGAAGTACACATAACGACATGTGATCACTATAGTGACTTCATGTCTAAGGATCAAAGACACCATTGTCACATTGAGATATGACTCTGATCACCATGACATGGCTTCCATGTGTGTGTCTCAAAGTGGATTTGTCCAATACAACTTGTTCTCTAACAAGTACCTATATGTCAAGGTTGATATTCAATATCATAACTGAAGAGACATAGTCATCACTTAACATATACACTAGTCTGATGTACTTGTTGTCCTATAATATCTACAATAATAACTGTCTAGGGACATAACACAAATCAGTACTCTCAAGTATACATATGATCTCATGTTTAGGTCCTCAACTCAAACCATATATCATTGAGTTAAAATATTCTTTGTACATTATTACATTTATTCATAATCTCAATACTGAAACAAACACAATGAGTGAAACTACGTTTATAAATAATCAAATAATATACAATGTATACCTATTACAATCATCACATGATGGCTGACTGATAAATGTATATTCATCATGGAATTCAATTACCATCTTGCGCTCATTTTGACTCAACATATCAAATCTCACTCTTTAAATATCAAAATGCATCATAATGTACAAAATTACTTAATTAATTCGATTATCAAGGTTTTAACCAAATTTATGTTGATTTAATACAGGTCTTGATAAAGCTGAACAATTAGCTGGGGCCCACCTTCACTCACCCTCGGTTTCGACCAAACGGTCTCACCATTCGGTTTCGACCAAACGGTCTCACCATTCGGTTTCAACCAAACGGTCTCACTATTTGGTTTCAACCATTTGGTCTCAAGACCGAATGGACAGTTCCATTTCAAGACCGAATGCACGCGAAGACCGAATGCATGCCAAGACCAAATGCACGCGAAGACCGAATAAAAGACTGCAGGACCGTTTGCTCAAACTGGTCGCAAGACCGTTTGCGGTGCAAGAAGTGAAGACCAAATGGAAGCCTGCGTGTGAAGACCGAATGGACACAACAAATCATTTAACGCACCTACGTGAAAACCGTTTAAATTTGAAACCGTTTGAGAAGACCGTTTGCTGAGCAAAACTGAACGGACGTGAAGACCGTTTGATTAGTGAAGACTGAATACACGTGAAGACCGTTTGTATGAAAATAATATGAAGACTGTGGGCACATGCTATGAGACCGTTTAATTATCAAACTGATTGGATTAGCAGGCATGCAGTCCGCATGGGTAATATCCAAAACCGTTTGATGATTAAACGGTTTGCAAACCATTTGCGATTGATTACGTACAACGGCTCACATGCATTCATGCAAACCGAATGAGCAGTGTTCGAATGCAAAGACCATTTGCCAATCATTGCTAACGTGAAGACCAGCATCAAAACCAAAAGGCCTAATGGCATGAAGACCATTTGCAAAATGGATCACGCAAGACCGTGAAGAAAAGACCAGATGCGATGATTAGCCATGTGGAAAAGTTACGTGCATGGGAAGGCATGCATGCATAAAACCATAAGGTAGATTAGCCAAACCGTATGAGGTTGGCTGAGTAATCATTTGGAAAATATCCAAACCGTTTAGTAAAGTGACATAAAGCCAAACCGTATGGTAAAGTGGCACAAAGCCAAACCGAATGATAAAGCTGTACAAAGCCAAACCGTATGGCAAAGTGTCACAAAGCCAAACCGAATGGTAAAGCTGTACAAAGCCAAACCGTATGGCAATGTGGCACAAAGCCAAGAACGATTGGAAAAGGGTGGACAACCAAACGGTTTGGAAAAGCAAAGCAAGACCGTTTGTTTCTCAAGCTACAAAACCGTTTGGAATAGTACAAAACCAAACCGAATGAAAAAGTAGTGCAAAGCAAAACTGATTCATAAAGTGGATCTTTGAAAACTGTTTGGTCATTTGTACGTTGCATGAAATGGTTTAAGACATGCACGACAGTTCAAAACCGTTTGGGCACTTAAATAACTAAACCGTTTGGAGCAAAATATCTCAAGACCGTTTGGGCTGGAATCACACCAAAAATGTGAGGGCCAGACCCCAGCCTATAAATAGGACCAGTAGGGTCCTTATTTGCTGCATTGGTTTCGAGACGTCGACAGGCTGCCTGTACACAGGTCCGCTCCAAATCCAATGCCATCCACGCCAGTTTCATTCCATCTACTTCCCGTATTGCAACCAAGGAGGTTGAGGAGAGAAGGAAGACGGAGTGAGAGAGACTGTCCGATCTGTCTTGGCAACTCCCGTTCGCGTCCAGATCTGCTCCGACATGACGTAGAAGGCCGTAACTTCTTCACCGAGCTGCGGCTACCTTCTGCACCGAGTTCATGGCAGATTTCTCTCTCTTTCTTATTCTTCTTGTTTCTCGCATCATGAGCGAGTAGTACCTTTTCGCTGGGGTGCGGGGACTAGCCCCGCTGCCTATGCAATCATGTTCTTTTGTTAAACTTTCCATGGCAATGTATATAACTTTTCATTTCGTGTTAACCGTTATGTTCATCTTTATTCTTCCTATGTTGTGAGAACTTCTATATGTAGGATTGAATGTCGTTTAACAAGTTGACTCCCAAACTAGAAATAGAATGGGATTCCTTGAGGTCGTAAGTGTGTGATCCGTGAGGGGACGAGCCATCTAGCCTTCAGTGACACTTCTGTGTGCCTATCGCCTGTATAGGGGGTTCACAGCCTTAGTTGGATTTTGTATCTTCTTATTAATCGTAAATGTTTGCTCGTATATTAATCGCCTGCTTGCTTATCGATTAATGCAGTTGACTCCCAAACTAGAAATATAATGGGATATCTTCGAGGTCATAAGTGTATGATCCGCGAGGGGACGAGCCATTTAGCCTTCGCTGACGCTTCTGTGTGCCTAATGCCTGTATAGGGGGCCCACAACCTTCGTTGGATTTTTGTATTTTTGGAGCCGTAAGTAAGTGATATGGATGGTGACGAGACATATGATGCCTAGGGGGATGCTTACGCGAACCTAACGCCCGTATGGGGGGTTTTGCAGCAGCTCTATTTGGATTGTTATATCTTGCCTGGATTGTTTGTGATCAAATGTGTTTGCATGTGTAGTGGTGGTGAAACCCGATACCATCCCAACGATTCCATATCATTGATCTAAATCCAACTTTAATTCAGCTTTTACTTTCTTGCAATTAGTTTAGTTAACCTCAAATCAACCAACCGTTTTAAATATTAGTTTTACTTGAGCTAGGTTTGACTGACAAAGATTCTTAAAAACGTTGTCCTTTGGGTTCGATCCTTAACTATATTGCGATTAGACTCGTCCGCTTGTGGGTGGTATTATTGCACTTTGGTTTTGGTAAAAGCTCGGGGATTTCAACCTCGAGTGAGTTTGTTAGTGCGATAAAATCCCACATCAAATTCTGGCGCCGTTGCCGGGGACTACGGAATCAATTAGTCAGATCTAGTGTTTTTAAGGCTAATCTAGGATTTTGCTTTTTATTTTTGAAAACAATCGATCATCTACTTGAATTTGACTATACTTTGTGGATCTTATTTTCAAAATTTTTTCTATTTCAGGTACAACTGAGGCGTAGTGCATGCACCGTTCGGATAGCCCCAGACTAGCAACGAGCTTTGATCCTGAGATAGGCAGAACCTTTCATCGTCAGATCAGAGAAAATCAAATAAGGATGGCTCAATAAGAAGAGATAGCCCGAAGGGTGGCTCAAGCCATCAATGCACATAGAGAGAGGCTCATGCAAGAAGCCATGGCTGCAGTTCAATAGGAAATCCTAGCAGTGCAAGCATCATCACAAGCAACTGAACTACAAAAGGATCTTAGAGAGTTCTCAATCCCGAAAGCTGTGAATGTTCATCATCCAGTACAACCTCCTCCTATCAATGCTACTAATTTTGAGATAAGAGCACATTGGATCACCCTGCTTCAAAATACCCTTTCTATGGCAAGCAAGGAGAAGATAGCCAAGAACATCTTCTGAGATTTATTGATCTATGTGCCATGACAAAACAAAATGGAGTCACAGATGATGCCATTAGACTCTGTCTCTTCAAGTATTCCCTTTCTGATAGAGCCATAAGTTGGTACAATTCGTTGCAAAGTGAAATACCCATCACCACCTGGGAACAACTCTAAAATGTGTTTCTAGAAAAATTCTACCCTCCATCTCTTACCTATGAAATTAGAGGGCGGATAACAAATTTTACTCAAGTTCCTGGAGAAACCCTCGCTGAAGCTTGGGATAGATACAAAGAGCTTCTATGTAAGTGTCCACATCATGCAATTCCCAAGAACTAACTCATTGAGATTTTCTATAGGGGTGTGGATGATGATATTAAGAGATTATTAGATTCCTCATCTGGAGGAAACTTCATGCATCTAAGTTATGACAACGCATGGAGAGTCGTCACCTTGGGGGTAGAAAATCAAGCAAATTGGGGTAGATCTGTAGGTAAAGGAGTTTTGAAAGTAGCTATGGCCGAAGCTAATCCTGAGTACAAATCCATCGCTGAAACCTTGAAACTCTTAGTTGCCAAGCAAGACCATATTGAATCACCTCTTGCGGCTATTGGAAGAGGACGTTCACCCACTCGACAACCGGAACAGGTCAAGTCCGCTTCCCTATTCTGTGAAGCATGTAAGAGCACCAATCATTCCACTTTATCATGCAATGTTCTTTACGATGTTGTTCTAAGCAATGTATGTGGCCAAGGAGACAATGGTCAAATGGAAAATCTTAACGTTGTTAATACCATCCCCGGTCAAAGTTACTACAATCCGAATCAAAATAGGAATCATCCAGGATTTCCATATGGAAACCCCTCTGGAGCAGTAAACTCACATCAATTTGGTTCAAACAACCAGCCACGAGGCCCACCAGGTTTCCAGTATAATCAACAAAAGAATTTTGGGAATCAAAGAAATTTCAAGGGGAACTTTTAGAATAGAAACTATAATAATTATCAAAACAACTCTCAGTACCAGAATCTTAATCAACAACAAGGGCAGCAAGCAGGACCTATCTCTTCTGAGGACAAGTTAACAACCATTGAAAAGATGCTACAAACTCAGCAAACTATGATAGTGAACCAGCAAGCTCAGCAGAAGGCTATTGAATCTCAATTAGCTCAACTCACAGCTAGCATAAAGCCACCTGCTGGAGTCATTGTTGGCCAACCTGAGAATAATCCTAAGCATCCTGAACAGATGAAGGCAGTCACAACTAGGTCAGGGAAAGACTATTCAGACCCCCCTGAAAAGACACCTGTGGTTATTATAGACAAGGATGAACCTGTGATTGACCAAGACTCAACAACACAAGAGACTCAATCAAAAGATGATAAGTCAGAAAAAGGAAATTTTGAGAAGCCTGCTCAAGAAGACAAAGAAACTGAGACTCCAGAACTTGATATCCCTATGTACAAACCTCATATACCTTTTCCAGCTCGTCTAAGGCAAACAAAGCTTGGTACCAGATTTAATGAATTTAAAGAAGCTATGAAGAAGCTTCATGTTGATATCCCCTTTCTCGATGCTTTGGATGAGATAGCAGCCTGGACGTAGTACTTAAAGTCACTCCTCACTAGGAAGTATATAACTAAAGAATATGGGACAGTAAAATTGGAGACAACTACATCTGATATCATATTGAGCAAGATGCCCAAGAAACAAAAAGACCCGGGATCCTTTGGAATTTCATGTCACATTGGCGACTCGTCATGCAAGAAAGGATTGGCAGATCTCGGTGCAAGCATCTCTATTATGCCACTTAGCCTATGCAAAAGACTAGGGTTTGCAGAATTGCTTCCTACTGACATGACTATACAACTTGCAGACAATTCAATAAAATGTCCGTTAGGAATCCTTGAAGATGTCCCGGTCAAGGTAGGCAAGGACACATATGTTCCATGCGACTTTGTCATTATGGACATAAAAGAAGACGCCATATATCCTCTCATCTTTGGTCGTCCGTTCCTCGCCATTGCAAGAGCCCTGATTGACGTTGAAGCTGGTACCTTACTGCTCAGATTAGGCAAAGAAACTCTTGAATTTAAAGTTTTTGAAAGTATGAGAAGACCAAGTATGCAAGAAGAAGTCTATTTGATTGACTGCATTGAGCAAATGTCACTTCTGACTCAAGAGCATCATGAATCAGACGATCCTTTAGAAGTTTCTCTAACAAACCCATCAGTTGATGAACCAATTGACGAACAAGTAAAGGATTGCATCGAATCCCTCGACTCTGCTAAAGAAGTTGTTGAAGCCACTAGTGAAGAACTCAAAGCTATGGAAACTACAGAAGAAACATGCGAAAACCCAGAGGCTCCCAAAATGAAGCCCCTGCCCGAGGGACTAAAGTACATGTTTTTAGACGATCTCAAAGTTTTCCCAATTATTATAAATTCCGATCTAACAGCTGAACAAGAAGATAAACTCCTAAAGGAATTAAGGGAAACAAAGAAAGCCATTGGTTATAAACTGAGTAACCTCACTGGGATCAGTCAAGCGCTATGTATGCACAAGATCCCCATGATGGAAGATCATAAGCCTATTATTGAACATCAACGGAAATTGAATCCAAATATGAAGGAAGTGGTCCGTCGTGAGGTCATTAAATTGCTCACAGCTGGAATAATCTATCCGATATCAGATTCGCCATGGGTGAGCCCAGTGCATGTAGTCCCGAAGAAAGGTGGAACAATTGTTATATAGAATGAAAACAATGAACTCATCCCCACTCGAACAGTCACAGGGTGGAGGATGTGCATAGATTATAGATAATTAAACAAGGCAACTCGAAAAGATCATTTTCCAATGCCTTTCCTTGATCAAGTCCTAGAAAGGTTGGCTCACCAAGAATATTTTTGTTATCTTGACGGTTACTCTGGATTCTATCAAATACCCATACATCCAGATGACCAAGAGAAAACAACTTTTACCTACCCATTCAGAACATACACATTTAAAAGAATGCCGTTTGGTCTCTGTAATGCACCCACAACTTTCCAACGTTGCATGGCTGCCATATTCACTGGTCTTACTGAAACAATTATGGAGGTTTTCATGGATGATTTTTCTATATACGGAGATTCATTCGATTCATGTCTAAAACACCTCTCCCTGGTCCTCAAACGTTGTGAAGAAGCACATTTTGTGCTAAATTGGGAAAAGTGCCATTTTATGGTAAAAGAAGGCATTATCCTCAGTCATAGGGTCAGCAATAGAGGAATTGAAGTAGATAAAGCCAAGATTGAAGTGATTTCTAAACTAGCTATTCCAACAAATGTAAAAGAAGTCTGTACTTTCCTAGGGCATGCATGATTTTACAGAAGATTCATAAAAGACTTTTCCAAGATAACGAAGCCAATGACAAATCTATTACTAAAGGATACTGATTTCAACTTCAACGAAGATTGTGTCAGGAGCTTCAACACTCTGAAGCAAGCCCTAACAACCACCCCCATCATTAGAGCTCCCGACTGGGACCACCCTTTTGAAATTATGTGCGATGCCAGTGACTATGCTGTGGGTGTTGTTTTAGGGCAATGTATAGAGAAGAAACATTATGTGATCTATTATGCATCACAAACTCTTGATGAAGCCCAGAGAAATTATGCAACCACTAAGAAAGAACTCCTAGCAGTCGTGTATGCCTTTGACAAATTCAGATCTTACCTCATTGGTTCAAAGGTCATTGTCTATACATACCACGCTGCCATTCATTACCTTCTGGCAAAGAAAGATGCAAAACCCAGGTTGATCAGATGGATCCCCCTTTCATAAGAATTTGATTTAGAGATAAGAGATAAAAAGGGTACAAAGAATGTTGTAGCAGACCACCTCAGTTGCATCCACACTCAGCATACCGAAAAGACTCCGCTCAGGATGACAACTTATGATACGTATGACAACTTATGAGAATGCACGAATCTACAAAGAACGCACACAACTTTGGCATGATGGACATCTGAAAAGAAAAGACATACAAGTGGGAGACCAAGTTCTGTTATTCAACTCAAGGATGAAGTTATTCCCAAGAAAACTCCTCTCTTTATGGTCTGGACCATACGTCGTCAAGAGCATCTCCCCACATGGTGCCTTCTCATTATGGAGTGAAAAGTCAGGTGAATTTATAACAAATGGTCACCGCGAAAAGAGATATTTCACCTCAACTAACATAGGCACTGAAGCAACACTAGAACTCACCAATCCAAAGGATCCACCATAAAGCTGAAGGATTCAGTCGAGCCATCGACGTAAAACAAAGGCGCTTGTCGGGAGGCAACCCGATCAATAATTTTGTTTTACTTTTCTTGTCAAATTTGAATATTTCTTCAATTTTGTTTTTACCTTCTAGATAATTTTTCATTAAATCAAATTCGCATCGCGAGATGCTATTTTAAGATCTAACTGCCCTTTACCCTTGAGATTTTCAGATAAGAGGATGCGCGCTGACTGGAACGCAACCACATCTGGTGGTCAATCTGGATAAAATTTCCCCTCCATCTTAGATTTAGGGTTTGCTCGGGATGAGAAAATCTCTAAGTTCAGAGTGGAGGGTGGGTGGTACGTACCTCACTTTCCACCAACACCCATCCTTTTCATACTCAAATTCTCACTATCACATTCTGATAAAATTTCAAAAATTTTAAAGTTTTCCAAATAAATTGAACAGATATATGATGAATTTTTGACACTTCCTGTTTCATTAAAATCCACTAACTTACTCGCTCTGCATTTATCATCATACTCTCCTTATTCGAAGCAAATCCTTAAAGGACCTTCTTCTGAAAACTAGCCTTTTATTTGAAATCATCTTGTGAAGCTTATGAATCCTAACATCATGACCTTTATGCAAAATTGGCAAGTGTCTGTCAAACTGTTAGGGATCAAACACGTCGTGCTTCCTGACTGACTAGTGGAACAACAACATGGAGTCCCTACCAGATCCACATCAAGTCATTATTTGAGCAGAGTTTGACAAAGAGAACAACCCGGTGCACTGAATTGTAAATCAAGTTGCATTCCGATCTGAACTCTCTTCTACACTTCTTCTATCATCTTCATACCCCTCCATCCATAAAAAAGAAATAAAAATAGCCAAAATAGTGCCAAACCCTAAGTTTGGGGTGGCACTCCACTTCCCTCTATATCTGCTTCTTCCATACCCCTCGCAAATTAATAGGGGCATACCACCAAAACTGCAATCTCGAGTCGAATAGAGGAGATATTTGCAAATAAAAAGATGCCAAAGTGCACACAAAAAGAAATCCAATCTCGAGTCGAATAGAGGAGAGATTCACACAAAAAAATGCAATAAATGAAATTGCACATAATAAAATAAAAATCTCGAGTCGAATAGAGGAGAGATTTACTTCTTCCTTCCATACCACCTTTCACTCCCTTTTCTACCTAATGGCACAATGATTGCCTACCCTATCCTGAAAAATACCAGTGTCAGATCAAATGCACACTTGTTGTTCTGTGGGTGTCTGTGGACTCTTACAAAACTCTTTGACATGCTTGTTGTTGGAAAAAGTGAGGAGGAGGTGATTTTGGAAAATGAACTCAGGAACGAAGATATGGTAAGATGTGTTTAGTGGTCTCAGGAGGTTGAGATACTGAGTCATACTGAGCAGAAAAAAAACAATCGTGATGTGAAGAGGAGGCAATCCCACGAATTGAAAGTATTCATTTGACGATTGTTTCAGATTTTGCGTTACTCGAGGACGAGCAACGTTTAAGTTCGGGGTATTTTGATGAATGTATATTCATCATGGAATTCAATTACCATCTTGCGCTCATTTTGACTCAACATATCAAATCTCACTCTTTAAATATCAAAATGCATCATAATGTACAAAATTACTTAATTAATTCGATTATCAAGGTTTTAACCAAATTTATATTGATTTAATGCATGTCTTGATAAAGCTGAACAATTAGCTGGGGCCCACCTTCACTCACCCTCGGTTTTGACCAAACAGTCTCACCATTCAGTTTTGACCAAACGGTCTCACCATTCGGTTTCAACCAAACGGTCTCACTATTTGGTTTCAACCATTTGGTCTCAAGACCGAATGGACAGTTCCATTTCAAGAACGAATGCACGCGAAGACCGAATGCATACCAAGACCGAATGCACGCGAAGACCGAATAAAGGACTACAGGACTGTTTGCTCAAACCGGTCGCAAGACCGTTTGCGGTGCAAGAAGTAAAGACTGAATGGAAGCCTGCGTGTGAAGACTGAATGGACACAATAGATCGTTTAATGCAGCTATGTGCAAACCGTTTAAATTTGAAACCGTTTGAGAAGACCGTTTGCTGAGAAAAACTGAACGGACGCGAAGACAGTTGGATTAGTGAAGAACGAATACACGTGAAGACCGTTTGCATGAAAATAATATGAAGACTGTGGGCACATGCTACGAGACCGTTTAATTATCAAACCGATTGGATTAGCAGGCATGCAGTCCGCATGGGTAATATCCAAAACCGTTTGATGATTAAACGGTTTGCAAACCGTTTGTGATTGATTACGTACAACGACTCACGTACATTCATGCAAACCGAATGAGCAGCGTTCGAATGCAAAGACCGTTTGCCAATCATTGCTAACGTGAAGACCAACAGCAAAACCAAAAGGCCTAATGGCATGAAGACCGTTTGCAAAATGGATCACGCAAGACCGTGAAGAAAAGACCAGATGCGTTGATTAACCATGTGGAAAAGTTACGTGCATGGGAAGGCATGCATGCATAAAACCAATAGGTAGATTAGCCAAACCGTATGCCCCAGTTTGAGAATGGACTGGACCGGGATTAGGGCGTGTCGTGTAGCACCACGTCGGCCCGATCCGGTCTGGTTTGGGCAAGAAACGTGTTTGGCAACCAATCCATTTTGATCCCCATTTTGGGATAACGGAATCCCATAATACGCATAATCCCAGTCCCGGTCGAGGCAGGATTGCGAATCTCAGTCCGATTTCTGCCCATACACAACCCCCGACCCCAATCCCTCGTGCCCCTCCCTCTCGCCCTAGCCTTCTCCCTCTCACCCTAGCCTTCTCCCTCTCGACGGTCTTCCTCCCGATGCTTCGCGGCTCTACGCGCATACTGTTGGTCCGTGTGTGAGAGAAGTAATTCTACCGTCTGTGATGTCTGCGACCTTGACCAAATCGTAGATGGAGGCCAAAGGTCATCGTCGGGTGAAGTGCCCGTGTGGAGAATTAATTCAGCCGTCTGCAACCGCCGGTCTACTGGGGCATCTACATCCCTCAAAAGCAAGGTAACCCATACCCTGCCCTGGTCTTCGACTATCTAAATCTGACATTGTCATTGTCCCATCTTGTCGACGCACAGAAGAAACCCTAGCGCGTCCAAGGCAAAGTGTCCATCTGCCTTCATATTCGCCTCGTCCAAGGCAAAGTGTCCGTCTGCCTTCATATTCGCCTTGTGCTGCGAGGTTCTTCACTTCCACATACGCCTGTTGGAGCAGCTGTTCGTGGAAGCTGGTCATCCGTGGCTGAAATCCGGTGGTTCTCCTCCCTAGTACTCCGGCGGCGCTACACACAGCCAGGATTCCGCAGTGCTTCTTCTTTGTCGCCCCTTCCTGCTAAGGTTGGTCACAAAATAGGGTAGCCGACGCTTTTGTTTGTGATGTCGATTAGGGAAGACATTTCTGAGGTGATTTCTGAGGTAGATTGGTCATTAATTTGTGTATTTATTCAGCCGACATAGGTTCCAAACAAGTAAATCGTTGTGTATGACAGTCACATTTTATTAGTCGATGGCATAGTTTAAGCAATGTTTGTCATGGATAGGAGCAAATGTATCCATCTCATTATTCATGTTTGAATACGGTCAGAGAGGAGGCCAAGGAAAAATACAACCTTTTTGGTTGATATCTACCCCAAAGTTCCTTCTTTCTCTCCCACTGTTATGGTTTTTTCATTTCCTGTTGCTTGCTATATGGAGATAATTTGGACTAGGACGAGATAGCCTTTATCTAGTACCCACAAGTATCCCAAAATGATTTTATTTTCAAAAAAATAACTGTAATAAATGATTATGTGCATCTACGGAATAATAAAATGATAAAGAGTACTTATTACTAGCTTTAGTTATACATTACTTGTAGTATTATTGGTATACGTACTATGTTTCATGATTTATAACTTTTAAATGCTATGATAATATTTTTTTTTCTTGAAACTCATCAAACAAATTTGTGATGATTATCCTATCATGGGTTCTTGTTGAGTTTCCCTGCACTAAACCTGTAGATTACACTAAAATAGAACAATTTTTTACATACATGTGCAATTTAGTAGTGTTTCTGTTATAGAATACCTAGGTCTGTAAAAAATGGAATCAGTTTCGACTATGAAGAGATAATATGTAAAATAAATGATTATTGTTTTGGATTCTACACAATGATTGAATTACATTGAGTCTATTTGATCACCATAATTTATTTCTGACATTTGATTTGTATTTGAAAGGCAAATATTTTGTTGATGATTTTCTTGCATAAGCATAGGTTCACGAGTGCACTAAAAAAGCCTAGTTCATGTGATGTCTACTTTGATTATTATATGTAGTAAATAGTTTTCAGTGACCCAACCTAGTCTGTTTCAACAACTTGCAGTTAAAATCTCTTTACATTGGTGATATTAATTTATAATCATACTCTTTCTACCTGCACATTAATTTAACTTTTAAATGCTATGATAATATTTCTTTTGTTTGAAACTCATCAAACAAATATGTTTGGATTGTCATGTCATGGGTTCTTGTTGAGTTTCCATGCACTGAACCTGTAGATTACACTGAAATAGAACAACTTTTTCATTGTTGTAATAAGGGGGAACAATTTAATCTACCGATTTAATCTATGATAATAACTAACTCAGTCAAAAATTGAATCAATTTAATCTATTGATTAGTATTGCAGTATTATAGGTCGAAAATGAGTACTAATAACTACCTTTATTATACATTACTTGTAGTATTCTTGGTATACCTACCATGTGTCATGATTTATAACATTAAAATGATTTTCTTGCATAGATAAGTTTGTGAAAGTAGGAATTTCTTATGTAGATACAATGTTGTGGTTCAGAATGACATTTTACTAAATTACACGAATTACTCAATCTATTAATATGATACAACATTAGGTAATTCCTCAGTTTAAGCATCATTTTGTTGACCTATTTGATTATTATAGCTAGTAATAGTTTTCAGTGACCCAACTTCCTCTGTTTCAACAACTTGTAGTTAAAAACTCCTTACATTTGTGATATTAATTTATAATCATACTCTTTCTACCTGTACATTAATTTAACTTTTAAATGCTATGATAATATTTCTTTTGTTTGAAACTCATCAAACAAATATGTTTGGATTGTCATGTCATGGGTTCTTGTTGAGTTTCCATGCACTGAACCTGTAGATTACACTGAAATAGAACAACTTTTTCATTGATGTAATAAGGGAGAACAATTTAATCTACTGATTTAATCTATGATAATAACTAGCTCAGTCAAAAATTGAATCAATTTAATCTACTGATTAGTATTACAATATTATAGGTTGAAAATGAGTACTAATAACTACCTTTATTATACATTACTTGTAGTATTCTTGGTATACCTACCATGTGTCATGATTTATAACATTGAAATGATTTTCTTGCATAGATAAGTTTGTGAAAGTAGGAATTTTCTTATGTAGATACAATGTTGTGGTTCATAATGACATTTTACTAAATTACACGAATTACTCAATCTATAAATATGATACAACATTAGGCAATTCCTCAGTTTAAACATCATTTTGTTGACTATTTGATTATTATAGCTATTAATAGTTTTCAGTGACCCAACTTCCTCTGTTTCAACAACTTGCAGTTAAAAACTCTTTACATTTGTGATATTAATATTAACATTTTGTTGACCTATTATAGGTCAAAATTGAGTACTAATAACTACCTTTATTTATACATTACTTGTATTATAGGTCATGATTTATAACATTGAAATGATATCATTATATTTCTTTTGCTTGCAACTCATCAAACAAATATGCTTGGATTATCCTATAATGGGTTCTTGTTGCGTTTCCATGCACTGAACCTGTAGATTACACTGAAATAGAACAACTTTTTCATTGTTGTAATAAGGGGGAACAATTTAATCTACTGATTTAATCTATGATAATACCTAGCATGTGTCATGATTTATAAAGTTGAAATGATATCATAATATTTCTTTTGCTTGAAAGCATCAAACAAATATGCTTGGATTATCCTATCATGGCTTGTTGTTGACTTTCCATGCACTGAACCTGTACATTACACTGAAATAGAACTATTTTATACATACATGTGCAATTTAGCAGTGTTTATGTTATAGAATACCTAGGTCTGTACAAAATGGAATCAATTTGACTAGGAAGAGATAATCTTTAAAATAAATGATTATTTTTTGGATTCTACACAATGATTGAATTACATTGAGTCTATTTGATCAACATAATTTATTTCTGACATATGATTTGTATTTGAAAGACAAATCTTGTGTTTCTTGCATAGATAAGTTTGTGAAAGTAGGAATTTTCTTATGTAGATACAATGTTGTGGTTCAGAATGACATTTTACTCAATTACATGAATTACTCAATGTATTAATATGATACAACATTAGGCAATTCCTCAGTTTAAGCATCATTTTGTCGACCTATTTGATTATTATAGCTAGTAATAGTTTTCAGTGACCCAACTTCCTCTGTTTCAACAACTCAAATAGACCAATTTTATACCCACATGTGCAATGTAGCAATGATTGTGTTACAGAATCAATTTAGGTGTATAGAGTAAGTTTAGTTATAGAATACTTCCAGGACACACCAACATAGTAGTAGCTGCTGTATAGAGTAATTTTGGTGTAATTGTAGCTCATCCATCACCATTCAAGTACATGCTTTCATTGGCATAGCAAGTAATGCAAGACAGATATGTTATCAACAAACAAAACACATCTTAAAATATAGCGAACGTGTACAATTTGAGATGAATCTGATGGCATGAATCCAATTCCACTGTAGTATTATCTTGATAGCATAACGATTTGTGTATCATAATATATTGCAGCACCTGCGGGGGTATGTCTTCCGGTGACCCCAAGTTTCGTATTGTTTGGGCAAGAGACTCTGATGCCGTTTTAGTATCAGCATTGTGCAGACAATATGACCTAGACAGGTGTGTCGATGGTCATTTCACTAGGGAGGCTTGGAGGGAGGCAACTGTGGAAATGCAAAATAGGATGGGGAATACATCCTGCAATATATACCAGCTCAAAACTCAGTGGAAGAACTTGAGGAGGGACTATGTTGCTTTGAAGCTTGTGACGAATAAGAGTGGCGTTGGATGGGATGACACTAGGCATAAGCCCACGCTGCCCGATAGCCCTGAATGGAGGGAGAGCCTTGTGGTATATCCAATAATCAGTCCCTTAATCAAATAAAGTAATGTCCTATATTTACACTTAAACTTTCCTAATACAAATTTTTCGTATACTTAGGCAAACAAGGACCTTGCTAGGTTGCTTAACAAGCCATTTCCCCACTACTATGACATCAAGATGATGGCGGGGAGGAACATTTCTAGAGGACATCATGCAATGTCTTCAACAGACACACAAATCCCTTCTGACGTTGCCTCCGAGGATGATGTCAATGTCGACTTAGATGGGTCAGAGACACCCATGAACACTGGAAGCGAATAAGGGGTACCGAATATGGCCGCATATGGGATGCAAAGTGAGGGAGACACCGAGGGAGGCAGAACAGATACACAGAGCGTTGGCAGGAGGCCTCCTGTCGTTAGGCGCAAGAAGCGGCCATCAATGGCTCAAGACCGATGTGGGCTTTCAAATGAAGTGTTATCTAAATTCACACATGTTTATGCAAAGGTTCACGAGTTAGGCAGTGGTGTGGCAACTAGAGCCTTTGAAAAGAAAGAGTTTACAACCATCTTACAACATTTCCATGACACTTACCCAGATGCCCCCACTGCTGTGTTTACAACACTTGTGAACGCCATCAAGGACTCAACAACTTATCCTCCCCCTACATCTAGTAAGGATGTCATGTCACTTTGTGCATAAATAAGACTTTGCATGTTTCCTTAGGTTCAATAACCAAGGGAATCTAGATTAACATCAATATGCATTCTAGACACACATTTCTTATATGTACGTCCAAGATGACTAATGCTAATGATAGTCTTGAGTTATCAATTACAATCCTTTGGTATTAATGTTGAAAAACTTATCCAAGATTCTTTCAAAGATCATTAGATATTTGGGCATTTCCACACAAGATCATATCTTTTAGAATAGAAATATTAATATCTCACTTTATTAATGTATCATCCTTATCATACAAGATGTTTTAAAGTAAATGTTTCTATTTGTTTGGCATAATGAAATAGTAGTTCTATAACTCTATTACATGTCCATTGGGCTCAGATAAATTTAAATGTAGACTAAAGCTTCCAAACTCTTGCTCTACCTTGTCCATCTTTGTCCTCCATGAGGGATTTTACTTTGTGTCAAATCATACACGTCAAGTATGTTAGATCTCTGTTTGGTATCACATACCAAAATGAATAAGTAATAAAAATTATCTTATAAGGTTTATACCTGAAGTGGATGCCTCAGTGCCTTCTTTCTTCTTCTTTAGTTCCTCTAACCAGAGTGGGTAATTTCTTTTCCAATGTCCAGGTTGTTGACAATGGTGACAATTGCTTATTTTCTTTACTCCTCCCTTTTCTTTGAGATCTAAAGATTGGGGATTATGGTTAGCTTTAGAACTCTTCTTAGCTTTGCATTTAGACTTCCCCTTTATCTTATTGATCACCGTCACAGACTTGGGCTTGTCTATCTTCATATGTCCCTCATCTTTTCTCAACATGCCCAACACTGTAAAATTTTGGCAGAGACTGTAAAATCACATCAGTGGCCAACTCTTGACCCAAGGGGAATCCCAATCTAGATACGTTCTCCACATACCCAATAAGCTTGAACACATGAGGATATAGTGGATCTCCTTCTACCATGTTACATTTGAATAGTGCCTTGGAGACATCATATCTCTCTTGTCTTGCCTAATCTTGGAACATGTTCTTGAGATGTGTGACCATCACAATCACATCCATGTTCTCGTGTTGCCTTTGTAACTCATATTTCATGGTACATAGCATCAGACACTTGACATCCACGACATCTTCAATACACATCTTATAAACATCCCTATCAGTCCTAGGTGCACTTGGAAGGGGTTCATCTGGTTCTAGTATCTCCAGGACATAGAGACTTCACTCATGTGTGAGAATGATTTTTAGCATCCTGAACCAATCATGGAAGTTGTTCCCATTAATCTTGTCCTTCTCAAGGATCAATCATAGAGAAAAGTGATTGTTGTTTGTTGCCATTTGGTTCTACAAAATAATTTACAATTTTTTCAAAAACTCCTTTTCAGTTTGATTTGATTAAAATTTTGATGACAATAATTAGGTCTTTGATTTATTATCATTCTCATTATTTTGTTCAAATCTATAACCCTCAAGTATAAATCTAAAAAACTATAGCAAACAATTTTCTAATGAGCAAGATCCAAAATAACCCAACTATGGCCCAACCAACGCCGCAAAACATAGTCAATTATCAAGGTAGGCAACTTGCCAATTGCATCATAAGCAATTCTTGATAGATGATATGCACACGCCTTGTCGTAATCATGTGTATGCTTCTGGGATTAGATGATATAAGAATCACCAGTTAAGCTGGGCCCAATATCCAATACAATAGATATGCATCTTGCGAAGGCAGAACCTACATATCTATCATCACACTTCCATGAGGTAGACGGCACACCACACGAAGGTGTAACCTACTCTTAGTCGAACAAGTTTTTCATGTGTATTTCTATTGAAAAGCATCTTATACTTAATATGTTTTATTGAGGGATATATATATCATATATATACATATACAGTATCCAATCACCACATATATAGTATATCATATATGCTATATCCCATAACGTAAACATGCAATATAAAACAAAAAGTGATGGTTATAGTCATTCTCTTATAATTGCTTGGAGCCACAAGGAATTACTACCACCTAGGTCAGTCATCACATCACATGTATGAACCTATTGTTGGTGTATATCTGTGCTTGCCAGTTCGGGTAGATCGGTTCAACCCTTGAATTGGGCATCTCTCCTCTTGGTCGTTCAGTCGGTCCTCAAGGACAGTCGTCTGGCCTCCTATCCAACCAATGTTTTAACTCCTTTCAAATGGTTGGTTGGGTCCACCAGGCGGTCGTATGGCTCCATCGTTCTGTCCTCCATGGTCCTCCAGATAGTCGGCTCATCTCACAAACTGGTCGTCACGTCTGGAAATGATCATCTTCATCGTCGTTGCAAGAAAGAAAACTATCCTATTAGTACTTTATTACATTGTAAAGAGAAACCTCGAGTTACATTCGTGGGGAGAAAAGGTAGGAAAGAATTAACTTTACTTTGGGAAGAGGGAGGTAGAGGATCGGTATGTAGACTAAGATAAACATGAATA
This sequence comes from Alisma plantago-aquatica, assembly GCA_963693085.1. Taxonomy (NCBI): domain Eukaryota; kingdom Viridiplantae; phylum Streptophyta; class Magnoliopsida; order Alismatales; family Alismataceae; genus Alisma; species Alisma plantago-aquatica. The sequence goes on along the minus strand of OY856414.1, from coordinate 879,411,010 downwards.
AAACCAAATCATCCCACCACACACATATGTTGGATTATTGGTTATAACCATGCTACACATCGACCATCAAAACTACTTTTGGGGTGATGCATATAAATTGCATATATATATATATATATATATATATATATATATATATATATATATATATATATATAGAGAGAGAGAGAGAGAGAGAGAGAGAGAGAGTCATATATATATAATACACTCGAGTGTATTCTAGCCTGACTCATATAGAGTCAGGCTGGAATACACTCGAGTGTATGGATCGCACGCTACACTCAAGTGTTGTTTGCATATCAAGACTTTTTTTTTGCAAAATGTAAACCATTGATCTTCATTGTCATACTATAATTAGGCTACATACCAATTTTGAGCTCATTTGAATGAGTGTAAGTCACTCATCTGAGGGCAACAAAATCAACGCACGAAACTAATTTGAAATGTATTATTTTTGTGGTCCTTATAACATGACCTAAAAATGTCCATATGATCTCAAATTTTGTATATGAGTTGTTCACAAGATGTTTAAGAATATCAATGGATTAGATTTTTTTAAAACATATTGCATCATGAAATATTATTTGAGTGTATTCTGCTCCGGATACACTTGAATGTATTCTAGCATGACTCTCTCTCTCTCTCTCTAGATATATATATATATATATATATATATATTTATATATATACATATATATACATATATATTATTTTGGGATTATGTGGTCTTTGATCGGATACATAGATGAGAGGTTTAAAATTCACATCGTATGCAATAAATTAATGATAAAACCAAAAATCTGATCATATCAATTATCCTAAAATATAGTAAATTAATGTGTCTCAGTTACCACTATTGAAAAATATGGGCACAGAGTATAGCAGCAGAAACAAAAATTTTATCTATTTGCATTTCCCATAACAACAAGATCGCGTCAACTACTATGAAATAGGAAGGATGGTTTAACCAGTTTATACTTGGTCCTGGAGTAAGTTCAGTGACTACAACTCATAGCAGTTGCAATTATTTTCTAGTTGCTCTTGGACGGTGGTTGTACATCTCATGCTCTTCACCACAGACAGTAGACAAGACAGCTTCTGCAGTAGCTCATGTGGTCTCACCACACACTACAGCTTGATGTTGTCCTCCTAGCAGCAGCCAAAGGACTCCTACCTCCAGAGTAGTCCACATGGACCAACTAGAACTATTGTCATGTTGCTCAAATGGATAGAAAGGAGTTGTCCCTCCCATTGGTGTACTAGTCACCAACTTGCTCTCCCACAACAATGATCCTCATTTGTTCTCTCCCGTAGCCATCCCTCCCTAGTCAAGTAGGACTTGCTTGGGATCTCTTGGTTACCATAACCATAGAGTACAACAATTGTTAGAGTAATTGATTCTCAACTGTCTATGTTATTGTTTTGCTCTAGGAAGCCCCCAGTACCCCTCTATTTATAGGCAGGGTTTGGGCCAGCGTTCCCAATCTGATCAGAAATTGTGAGGGAGTTGAAGGGACCAGAAGATCTTGAATTTTTACAACCTGCAAGACATGAAATGGTCATCAGGAAGTCCACATGGTTGTCCAGTACTGTGAGACAGTCGTCTGGCAGTTTGCTAATTTGACAAAATCATTTTTAATTAATGTGAGCATTAATTCTTTGTTCCAATCAAATTGAACAATCAAAATGAGTAAACTTTTTCACATATTTGGGAAAGTTGCTAGAACTTTCCATCGACCCAACCGGTCTGATTGGTTCACCAGGTGAATCGGTCATCTCGCTCAGTCGAGCCAATCAGTTCACCCACTGAGTCGATTGGTGGAGTCTAATTCGTGTAGAAATCCATCCAATTCAGTTCCAATCAGTCTGACTCTCAAAACGGCCGTCTCAACATTTGATTTGATCGTTTGGCACCCCAAACGGTCGTCTCACCCTATGAGATGATCGGAAAATAGTGTAGTCAGTTGATCTGTTGCGTGAATTGAGTGCTTAAAAACATTAGTAATCAATCCAATCATCATTCAAGATTAAACTCCTTATCTAGATGAGTTCCTATGTGTGTGATCCTATAGGTCCCATATCATGTTGGCAGTGAATGTCCATAAGTAACGTATGACATCACAAGCATAGAGTGGTGCATGGTCGCACGTCAATGCTACCCAAGTGAACAGAAAGTTGGAGAACAACTTCAACCTACAATCTGTGTAAGGTGTTGTAGTGATTCTATAATTCCTTTATCTTTGATATCTAGAGTGAACTCAAGGCATGGAGTCATCATCCTCTCAATGTTCAATCCATATTCCTTGAACCAAGGCAGATTGTCTGAGATAATGTGACCTCAATATCATATATTGATTCACATATGCATGTGCATGCATTTCTCAGTCTTTCTTATCAAGTGGCCAGGATATCAATCTCCAGAAGGAGGGACAAATCCCATCTCTATCACTCATAGACAGTTCCCATGTGTCAAAGTCACCCAATCATCACCATTATAACAATCTATGTTTCAAGATTGTGTTTGATGATGTTAAAGCGTACCCAATGACATGTGATGAGTGTGGTGATTTTAGGTCTAAGAATCACAATCACCACATTCTTTATGAGAGATGAATATGACTACCAATGATGGTTTCCATGTGTTACTGTCAAGGTGGGTCTGTCTGATACATTATTCCCTGGCATGTATTTGTGTGCTTGGTTTGATATTGCCATATCATGACATATAAAATTTAGTCATCAACCAACCCACACTCCAATCTTATGTGTAACTGGTATCTATCTACCTTCCATAGTAATAACTAACTAGGGGCATAATAGGAATGTACATACTCTTAGCATATGTATGATCTCATTCTATAAGTCATGTACTTGAAGACATACATCATTGAATATTGTTAATATTTAGACATTCATACTTTTTCTTGATTATCTCATAACTGAATGAAACATAATGAATTGGAAGTTTTCCTTTATGAGTATTAATCAAATCATTTATGGTATAGGCCATTTCAATCATCATATGATTGGCTCTCTGGGCATACCTTACCAACATCCATGTCATCAAAGGATGACAAAATTAGCAATTACCTTTGTTCTATATAGCCAAAAATTACAAAAACCAAAATTGCTTCAAAATAAACAAGCAAGGTTCAAAAAGGAGATATAGAAGATTAAAGCATAACTAGATTAGAAAGAAGAAAAAAAATCTAAAGACTAGAAGTTGAAATTGATGCAAAGAGTTTAGAAATCCTTGTTTGCCTCCCAAGAAGTGATAATTTATATTCGTTATCTTGACTTTCTGTATGGTCTTCTCCAGTCTTGTTCTGGTGGTGGTGGTGGCTCTTCCAATTGAATCTTAGATCTCATAGTAAAGACTACATCCTCATAATATATTTTCACCTTGTGTTCATTCACAAGTAAAGTACCTGACTTCTCACAATATAGCTCCATCATACTGAGGGTTAAATCTTGGCCAATGTGAAGGGGCCAGACCACCTAGATCAAAGTTTACCATGGAAAAACCTTATAGTTGAGTTGAACAATAGAACTTTGTCCCCACACTAGCATTTTTCCTTTTTAGGTGGCATGATCACACTAGATTTTTTCCTTTTTAGGTGGGCATCATGCCACACCTTTGTTCTTTATTTATAGATATGGGTGTTCTCATAAGCATGAAGCCTTAGTTCTTCAAGTTCATGTAATTGCAAGAATATTTTCTTGCCAACCAGCTCAGGATCCATGTTGAGGAATTCAATGGCCCATAAAGCCTTGTACTCGTGTTCTACCAAGAGATGGTATTCTTTTCCATATATCAATCTATAGGTATTGGTTTCTATTGGATTCTTATAGGCGGTGTGGTTTTCCCAAAGGTCATCATCTAGTTTCATGGCCCAATCTTTCCTAGTCCTTCCCACTGTCTTCTCCAAGATTTGCTTTACTTCCTAGTAGATACTTTGACTTGACCTGAGGTCTGGGGGTGAGATGGGGTAGAAACTTTGTGTTTTACCCCATATTTCCTCATAAGGGCCTCAAACTACCTTCCTCTAAAATGGGATCCCTCATCACTCATAGCGGTGTGTGGCACCCCATATCTAGAAAAAATCATATTCTCAAACAACATCATCACTGCTTTTTTTGGGAAAATCTTGGTAAATATATTTCCCAACCCCAAAAAATGGGACAAAATTAAAAACTACACATGAACATGTAGCTTTCAAGATGAACATTATGCCATCAAAGATCATAAGGGTTTATATGCCCTTATGTTACAAAAAATTCACATTCCTACAAGCAATAAAGGAGAGATTCTTCAATTTATGTTTATAGCTACAATAGCTTCATTTCTCCTTCAAGCTTGTTAAAGATTGAAAGATCATCACTTGTACTCTGTGAAGTATCTTGTTCCTTTCCAGCCAAATAAGGTGAATGCACCAGTTATGGACCATAGTTCCAGAATCTTGTAATTCTTATATATATTTCCAATATTGGTGAGACAATAATGAAGTAAATAAAAACATCTTATATTAAGTTTTAGTTCAGCACGTCCCCATAGATATCTCCATGCCTTGTAGTTGCCAAAGATTTGGTTGATAGATTCCTCATCTTGTTTACATAGGCAGCAAATTGTATTATTAATAGTGCTCCACCTACTCATTCTCGTCAAGGTAGGAAGGTCGTTCTTGAGAGCTCTATATGTTGTAAGGCTCCATCTAGGGTGGTGCATTGATAACCATAAGGTCTCGTATAATTTTTCAACATGTTGTTTTTTATGGCAACTCTCCCATAGGACCTTGTAATCGAGATCATTGAACCTGAGCCATTCTTTAGACATCTTTCTCCAGCAAGTAGACAAGTCATGTATATGCTTAGGGTGGTTTAGACTAGTACCATATCTAACACTCATCTAGGAACTCTAGGTTGAATGTTCATATAGTAGATTCTTTATCCTCTTCATGGTATGGAAGTCAGAGAGATCTACCGAGCATCAAAGATTGAGACCACCTCCTTGGTTTGGATAGGTGAGCTTCATCCAGCTAGCTGGGTGGATGGGGCTACCCCAGATGAAATCTGGCATAAGAATTTTCATGTGTGTTAGAGATGAACCATGGATCTCATCATGTCTCATCTAGTAGTTTATAAGACCCATAACACAGTGCTTCACAAGCAAGAGTCTACCAACCATATAAATCTTGGACCCACACCATCTACTAATCATGTCCTTCAAGTGATCAAGACAGCCATGGAAGTGCTTCCTCCTGAGACTGTCATGTGCCAAAGGAAACAACTCTACAGTTAGTCAATAGTAAACTCACCCAACCCTGAGGCTATAGAAAGACACAAACAAATCAAACCAAGTTAGAAATTGCATAAGAATAAAAAAACTCGATGTACTAGCAACAAAAGAAATGAAAAAAATGATATAGTACAACACTATGTTTCTAAGAAGAATTGTGGAAGTTATGTACTAACAATCTAGTAAAATTATGACAAGAAGAAACAAAAGATTTTATATTAGTTTAGATTATAAACCTCACTAAAATTAAGGGAAAGAAAGTACTTAGGGTCAACTAAGTAGTATTATTCCAAAAATCCAAGTGTATAAAAAATCATCCTCCCTGGCAGCGATATTGAAAATGTCAGTGCATATTATGGAATTCCTCTAGAATAGATTTTAATATACTAAAAAATAGTGTATGACTTTTAAAATCCTAGGAACATAGTACATAACTAGAACCACAAGTACAAAGATATATTGTTATAGCCATGTGTCATAGTCAAATCTGCAGGGAAAGAGTCATAGTAATGAGATTTTGAGTATAAGTATCTACTACTAACCTAACCTATGTTACTATCTATCTGAGTAGTTATTTGTGTGTATAATTGAAGATTATAAGATTTGCTTGAATTAAAAACTAATTGACAAGAATATATTACATGAAGAAAAAACAATGCTAAGGATGGTATATGGTTTTTCCATGCAAAAAAGTGTAACCAAGAAAAGGAATGTATAATCAGTCTCAAGGAGATATATAGCACTTACATTTCACTAGTGAAAACTTAAACTCTAATCAAGAACATATTACGTTGTAGGGGCTAACTTCCTCAAGGTATATTAGTCTAGTAGTTGTGTCTAAGGAAACAAATTAAGCATACACCCAAGTACTTAAGTATGAGGAGCATTAGTTAGAAAAGAGGAATAAAAAAAAAACATAACTAATAATCATAAGTTATAAAAAGAATGCATCAGAAGAATGCAAGGCTACAAGAACATGCATTCAATAGATATTAACATGGTACATCACAAAGAATTAGAATACATCAAAATTATTTGTATGCAAAATATGTAAATGAAAAGAGAATAGATTATCTTACAAAGAAAAAAGTCATTGAAATGATTATTTAACCTAACATGATCATTATTAAATAAGGAGATAAAAAATGAAGATGATATGAGCTATGTAGATGGATGGGGGAGGAACATGATGGAATGAATTAAATAGTACCTCCTGCAAAATTTGTCATCTTGACTTGGATGTTACATCCTTGTCTAAAATCAACCAGGGTCCCAAGTCCTCCATTGGCGGATGGAGTCTATGAACTAGTGTAAATATATAAATGTGAATGAACATGCCACCTATTAGTAGATATTCTCACTACATATGCAAAAAATCCCCTTAGAAGTGGGTGTCGATGGTGGGTCCTACACTTTTTATACAATGCTAAATTGATAGCCTATGTATAAAAAAATAAGAAGCTTTGTGGTTGAATGGATTTACAATTGAGCTGAAAGTTCCAACTTAAATAAAAAATCAAAAAATGAATAAAAAATATATAAGATATAAACAAATAATAAAAATATTAATAAAAGAATAAATAACTAACACAAAACAAATTAAAATAAAGAAAATATAATTAATTTACTAAGAATGTGGGGGATGGAATCATTGGTCTATGGTTGGTATGGTTGATAAAAACCTTCTGGAGACATTAGTTTGGATAGCACTCACCATAAGTAATTTGATATTCCAAAAACTAATTTCTTTTTAATAATGGCAAATCGTAGGGAAACAGTATGACTAGCATATGATGTTTTTTATGGGATATAGTGATTTGGAGTGTCTTTTATTAGGAAAATGGATGGAAGGGTGTCAGTTGGGACTATTACCAATTCTAATCACTAAAAGTGAGTTCTTGTTCAATATCTCATGTGAAATGACTTTGGTTTTTGTGGAGGCTGGTTGGAGAAGAGTTTGGAACCTTAGGGGAAGTCTTCTTGTGGTTGGTGATGAACCACAATCACAACTAGTTTTTAAGAACAAGGAGGAATGTGATGGTTATTATTATTGCATTCTCTCATTTTGTACTCCTCCTAATTTGATGTAGTTGCAAAGGAGTTTGGAATTCCATCATGTGCCACAAAGTTCCAAAGTGATAAGGTTAGTGGATAATCATATTTGTGAGTGTTCCAATGATTAAAATGTGGCCAAAAATCCTCAAAATGATATGATGGAAATCCATATTACTTTTTTGCTTGAGCAACATGGTCGTGCTTAGTGGATGACATTGGTTTAGCATGACAATGATCAGGCTTGTTTCCTAGTGTGGCCCCACCAGATCCAATATGTGCACAAAATTACACAAATAAGATTCAATAATAATGTTGTTGAGATCCTTAGCTTGTCTAATATGATGTGAGGCACTTTGGGATGTCCAAATTTACCTAAAATAACAAAAAAGTACTTTTCATAAAATAAAAATACCAAAGTAGGAAATTATTGAAAAAGATTGACCTTAAAAAGTGTACTCAAATTAATCCTAACAAGTTGCAATCAAATTTCAGTTATCAAACCTCCTACATAATCTATAGAGGTTCGGTGGGGGAAACTGGAATGCTTTCCTTTATAATGTAATCAATGATATAGTGTTACAACTATTTAACACCAAATAGGGATTCAAATTGTTCACATCTTTCTCTTTTTTGGGAAGGTTGGAGCCTTGTTTGGAAAAAACAATAGACCTTATGGTACAAAACTATCCAAATCATAAAGTTTGTTTATTTTTCACAAAGTTGAAATTGTCCCTCGGGATCATGATTCTTGGAATTTTTAGATGGATCATAACTGTAAAGGTCAAAGTTGTGGGCACAAAGATAAGTGTATGATATGATTGTTGTATTATCAAGACTTATAAATTTTAGTGGAATAGTGGTATGAAGGGATACTCATGATTGTGGTCATTTAAGAATATTAAACCACTTACTTAAAAATAAAGGTCATAGTCACCAAAGGGCGATTATGTTCTTGTACGGTAAACAAATTTGTGGTCTAGAATGTCATAGGAATGAGTTGAAGTTAGTATTCATTATCCCTTTATTGGATGAGCATCAGAATCATTATGATTAAAATTATTTCACAAACTTGTCTAAATTTATTAAGTTATTCCCTTTCGATTGGTTTTATTAAATTGGGCATGGAACATATTTTCTTTAAAAAAATATTAGAAGGGTGGTCATTTTCAAAATCATATACAAATACAATAGAATAAAATAGATGTTAATTATTCCCATTAGTTATGGACATTCTCAAAATCAAAGTCATGTTTATCGTAATATGTTGTTGCAACATCAAGAATAGGATAACTCAGGCCCAAGCATGTGGTATGAACATATTTCTTGGGTTTCTCATCATTTGGCAAGTGCCTTCTCTGTCTATTTAACTTGATATTCAAGTTCTTATCCTCGAGGCAAAAATCAATTATAGAATGTATCCTTCAACAACACTCCCCTTGAGTTATTGTTTCTTGGTGTACACTTTATCTAGCAAGTCACTTTCTATGTGCATCCAACCACTCTTAAACCCAAGAAAATCCTTGGGAAACCTCTCAATCTTTTAACATATAGAAAATCCAAACTCTTGGAGGGCCCAGACTCCACTTTCACTTAAGAAAAACCATGAGGGATATTTGTTATCCATGTTACATCTATCATGACTTACTTATGAATTTATATAATAAATTTGTAGTCATTTTATCACCAATCCTTGGATTTTTTATCTAAGAAAACAAAATAGTCCTTGTCAATGCAATATTGGCATTTATCAAAACAAGTTGGCATACACATAAATTTATTCCATTTTAATCTCTTCATTTTCTCATTTTTATACAATCATTGTGTAGATGATGGTTTGATCTCGGGCTATTCCATTGGATTTTGTTTGATGACTCAAATGCACATTTTCATCTATCATTATTGAAAGCATACTTTGACCTCTATAGAGGTGATATTTCCTTATTCTAGACATACATATGACTAACATCTTCCTAGACTTAAATTAATGTCTAATGTATAAATGAAACTCATCTAGGACCAAGTGTTTGATTCTCATTTTTCTCTATATGTAATGACAACATTAGATATTTTATCTTAAACCTCAACTTGGGGAATTACATGACATTTTTCATCATACTAGCAATTCGCCACTTTAAACCCCATATTATAAACATGTCCCTAAGACTACCAAAAATATCCCATTTATAGCTTAAAAACTTATAAAAGAAATGAAATTCACTCGACTTTAAATTATTTCCACTCAACCAAATACTGAATTGATGACAAATTATCTTTAATATGGGTCATTTTCTAAAATTTTAAAAAGGGCACGCTAGAACTCATGTCTTCTACAAATTAGGGTTTTAACTATAAATGAACGATAAGGAAATCTTTGGTGGAGATATTTAATTATATTGAGTATGGGAAAAGAAGAAACTTCTCATACTAACCTACAATATATTGGGAGAAGATATATGGGTGTTTGAATCCTGATATAGTGAAATTTTATTTTAGAATCATTAATAATTGTGTCCTAAATTGAGTATAGTACCTGTTCTATTATTTCCAATAGAGTTAAAACAAAAGAACACCTAGCAGTGTTTTATTCTTAAGATTAACTAATGAGTTATGATGCTTAAAATTGATTGTGTCCTTATCACCTAATTTAAAATTTTGAAATGCATTATACAATAAGATATACAAAGATTAGCCACTGTGAGCCCAGAAAATCTTAAAATGTAGTATACAATAAGATAGTTATTCACAGTTTGCATATATACCATTACATTTGATCTCTAAAAATATTATTCATGAGTAAAAGAATATAAATTTCCCTTTCTGGGAGCCAAGTGTGACACCCTAACGCATCAGGGACACCACATAGGAGGGCAAAACATAACCCAACGAGCTTATTCAAAGAAACATTTCCAAATAAGTCCTAGATAATATCAGTAACCAAGAAAATATAGACAAACGTAAGATAAAACTTTGAACATATAATCAAAAGAAGGTATATAAATGGGGCATCATATTTTTACTTTCACATGTAATTGTACATTATTCTACAATGTGACCATTGTCAAAACCTATTTATATAAAAAGTATTTATCTTCCAAAGTTCATAATATGGACAGTACATGACATACAAGACAAAAACAAATCGAGATGCATTATGATATAAAGCCCCTTTCCTGAACCTGAGATGTAGGGATGACTCTATACTCTTAAAGAATCTACAAACCAACATTTGACTACTACAGATCTCCAAAAGATGAATCCTCTTGAATGAAATATGCGAGACCGATCACCTCAAAAGATGTGAAGAATCACAAGAGTGAGACCCATGTCGCAGAGATGTGATACAATCCACGTATGTCATTCTAAGCATATAAGCCTACTATTTTAAATTACATTTAGGTAGATCAAGTAATCAAGAAGTAAATTTTGACATGATATATATCACTAGTATATATAGTGTAAAGATGAGATGAGAAATACCTACAAGACATTTTAAGTTTACAAAAGCACAACACATCTATATGAATTTGGTATGTATTTTATTATTAACGCTCTGGATTGTTTGAGGTGTACCACTCAAACTACTAGCTAGATTGTGAAGTCTCCTATATTATCGTATAGGATATTAGGATTACTGGTTACCATAAGACTCTACCATGCCTCGGTAGGTGCAAGTATAATGAGTAGGTTCCAATCGATAGAAACCTACATAACAAATTGGGTATGTCCTAGGTTTGTACATTGTGACACCTATCACATAGGTAGGACTACTCATATATGTATCTCATGATATCACTTATTGTCATTCATATTTTCAAATATAATGAGAAATATAGGCAGGGACACACTCATATATCCATGTTAAGGTACCTAAGAAAATAGGCCTCTTTAACCGTGTATACTAAAACGTATATGACTTTAAGTACCTTCTCAGAATCTTTGATCAGTATAAGGTTACCCATTTCACTATCCTGATTACTAAAGCATAGTTCTATGCTTTCATAAAAAAACATGCTATTAGGTTTCTCTTGATTAAATTTTCATATTACTCATCTTTCATGTACAATCAAGCATTAAACAAATCATTACTGAAAATACTATATAAGCCAAGCATTAGAGACCTTTAATCATGTGTTTAAGTTAAAATATCACATTTTGGGGAAAGTGCACCATGAACTACCCTTGTTAGAGTGAACTCGCCTAGGTTCACAACCTCAAGTAGAACAGCATCCTGAACCTAACCGCCTTCACTCATGCCTATGTGAGTTTAAGTATGCTTGTTCTTGATTAGTTCAAATTTTCATAAAAAGGCAATAAAAGGTTTAAATCTCAAAAGGCTTAAATCTCAAAAGTTCAACTTTCATTATACAAACGTGTATATAACATATCATGTTCAATAGTACCATTAAGTTAAAACTTTCCGATAGGGTATATAGTATGAGAAAGACATGTCTAGAGGTAGTAGAAGGTATAAAATGTCAATTTAGAGAAAGAGCATCTGCTGCATGGAATTTTGGAATTATAACTACTAGTAAAGTTCCACTTTTATGTCTTAAGTCTTCAAGAATAATAAGGGATGTAGCATTCCCTAATTCTCTTAGTGAATGGGTCAAACATATATAAAAGTACCATTTTTAGAACATGGTCACACATGCAAAAAGTTTTGAGTCTTATATAACAAGAAAGGTGATACTTTTACACTTTATATGAAAATGCAAGTGTAGGATGAGTATGAAATTTTGTATTTTTCTCTATAGTAACCATAATATTCCAAAACAAAACCTATTTAGGTCATACAAGCATGATCTAATCTATGGTACATACTACATAGAGGTTTTGGAAGCTGAGAATGCAAAACAACCATTATATCACTCCCCTCCGCAAAGATCTCAAGATCTAGCAAGAAAAACTCAAACCAGAATTAAAAAATCATGAAGAACACCTCAGACCATCCACCAACGACCTTACTGACATTCTCCTAGCAAGAATTAGTCTACTCTAGAGAGAAGAGGGCAACAGTGAGAAGATCTTTAATAAGAGAAGCCATAAACACCATGGTATTCTGAAAACTATGGCCAAAGAATGTCAGAATAAGGATAACAAGGAAGAAGGTAAGAAACATGAAGATCTTACTTGGAAACATCTCAAGAAGTCTTGGGGTATAATATTTGAAGATGTTTCTGTAAGATCCAAGCTTGATCAGTCGCAAGCAAACACCAAGTCAATGCCAACTCTATGGAGTCTCTCCTCATATGCAAGTCAAGGGTATATTATGTATAGGTGAGATCAAATATACCCATTTAACACAACCCATTGGTCATTTCATTCACCCTTGCTCACATTGTTTAATGGAGGCAACCTAGCCAAGTTCATGGAACCCGGCCTGAGATAGCAACCACCAACCCAAAATCTACTCTTCTTAACCTTTTAGGGTGCACCTCAACCCCATCAGTTTTGGTACATAAGCTTATCCAAAAGTTACCACTTTTCTCCCAAACCTATCTAAAAACTTCCTCTTCACAAATCTCCCTAATTCACATGAAATCATCTGGGTTTATATGTTGGTTGTATGCCCTGTCAGTGATGTGGGATTTTATCGCACTAACAAACTCACTCCGGGTTGAAATCCTCGAGCTTTTACCAAAAACAAAGTGCAATAATACCACCCGTAAGCGGACGAGTCTTATTGCAGTATAGTTAAGGATCGAACCCAAAGGACAATGTTTTTAAGAATCTTTGTCATTCGAACCTAGCTCAAGTAAAACTAATATTTAAAATGGTTGGTTGATTTGAGGTTAACTAAACTAATTGCAAGAAAGTAAAAGCTGAATTAAAGTTGGATTTAGATCAATGATATGGAATCGTTGGGATGGTATCGGGTTTCACCACCACTACACATGCAAACACATTCGATCGCAAACAATCCAGGCAAGATATAACAATCCAAATAGAGCTGCTGCAAAACCCCCCATATGGGCGTTAGGTTCACGTAAGCATCCCCCTAGGCATCAGATGTCTCGTCACCATCCGGATCACTTACTTACGGCTCTGAAGATACAGAAATCCAACGAAGGTTGTGGGCCCCCTATACAGGTGTTAGGCACACAGAAGCGTCACCAAAGGCTAAATGGCTCGTCCCCTCGCGGATCATACACTTACAACCTCGAAGAAATCCCATTCTATTTCTAGTTTGGGAGTCAACCGCATTAATCGATAAGCAAGAAGGCGATTAATATACGAGCAAACATCGACGATTAACAAGAAGATACAAAATCCAACTAAGGCTGTGAACCCCCTATACAGGCGTTAGGTACACAGAAGCATCACCGAAGGCTAGATGGCTCGTCCCCTCACGGATCACACACTTACGACCTCAAGGAATCCCATTCTATTTCTAGTTTGGGAGTCAACTTGTTAAATGACATTCAATCCTACATATAGAAGTTCTCACAACATAGGAAGAACAAAGATGAAAGCAAGTAAAAAAAATCAAACTACGAACATAACGGTTAACATGAAATGAAAAGTTATATACATTGCCATGAAAAGTTTAACAAAAGAACATGATTGCATAGGCAGCTGGGCTAGTCCCCGCACCCCAGCGAAAAGGTACTACTCGCTCATGATACGAGAAACAAGAAGAATGAGAAAGAGAGAGAAATCCACCATGAACTCGGTGCAGAAAGTAGTCGCAGCTCAGTGAAGAAGTTACGGCCTTCTACGTCGTGTCGGAGCAGATCTGGACGCGAACGGGAGTTGCCAAGACAGACCGGACAGTCTCCCTTGCTCCGTCTTCCTTCTCTCCTCAGCCTCCTTGGTTGCAACACGAGCAGTAGGTGGAATGAAATGGGTGTGGATGGCACTGAATTTGGATCGGACCTTTGTACAGGCAGCGTATCGGCATCCCAAAACCAATACAGCAAATAAGGACCCTATTGGTCCTATTTATAGGTTGGGGTCTGTCCCTCACATTTTTGGTGTGATTCCAGCCCAAACGGTCTTGAGATATTTTTCTCCAAATGGTTTTGAACTATTGTGCACGTCTCAAACCGTTTCATGCAACGTACAAATGACCAAACGGTTTTCAAAGATCCACTTTATCAATCGGTTTTGCTTTGCACTACTTTTTCATTCGGTTTGGTTTTGTACTATTCCAAACAGTTTTGCAGCTTGAGAAACAAACGGTCTTGTTTTGCTTTTCCAAACCGTTTGGTTGTCCACCCTTTTCCTATCGTTCTTGGCTTTGTGCCACTTTTTCATACGGTTTGGCTTTGTACAGCTTTACCGTTCGGTTTGGCTTTATGCCACTTTACCATTCGGTTTGACTTTGTGCCACTTTGCCATACGGTTTGGCTTTGTACAGTTTTACCATTCGGTTTGGCTTTGTTCCACTTTACCATACGGTTTGGCTTTATGTCACTTTACTAAACGGTTTGGATATTTTCCAAATGATTACTCGGCTAGCCTCATAGCCCATGTTTGGGAACGGACTGGGATTTCATAGTCTGGACTGGATTAGACGGGGTTAGTCAGGATTCAGTCTGATTCTATTTGGCAACCCAGTCTGATTCTGTTTGGCAACCCAGTCTGATTCTGGTCAGCTGGTCTGATTTGAGTCTGATTGCAGTCTGATTCTATTTGGCTACTAGGCTGGATTCAGTCTGCTTTTGTTTGGCAACGTAGTCAGTATCGTTGATTTTTTCCTGATATTGTAGCCACAACATCTACCTCAGCCTTATAGACACACCTCAAAAGATAACCATATGGTTGCAAGACCTTTGGGAAAGGTCCCAAGATGCTAATGCAACACCAACACCTTCAATGCCATCCTTGTTTATGCCATCTCACAATGCATTTTTCCCGCAATCCCCAACACCCAACTTCAGCAACAGCCCAAGTATGCCATCGTCGTTTATGTCATCTCACCGTGCATTTTTTCCTTCGTCCAATGATGCTGGCCCTTTCGGATCATAAGGGGGAACATCAGTTTGATTAATGACCATACATTTCACTCAGCAAATCAGTAGAAAGTTATTTCATTGTTGTAATAATCTATTTCCCATCGAAACATTTTCTTTCGCCATTATCTAATTTGCTGAATTGTTGAAATATTTTTATTCCCGTCCAGACATTATTTTACCGCAGAAACTAAATTATTAACTGTTGTAATAATTTATTTCACTGCCATGCTTTTATTTTGCATTCAATCTAATTCGCTATGTATCCTGCAAGCCATTATTTTACATGTCCACAGTTACATATTATTGTAGACTAGTCATTTTGTCCTTGTCGTTGTCATGACAACCTTGCTACGATTCGACTTGTAGGCATCATGTCAACCACTAAACAAACAGAAACACCTGAGCTCCTCACGCACATTCTACATACATTGTCTGGTCCAGCTAATCACATTGCTGATACAATAGCTGAGTCCATAGCAAACTCCATCATCGACGACATTTCCGACATACCACCTACAATACCTAGGTCAGTTAGCATTAGGAGTGGCCACCAGAAGGTCTTAGAAATTTTAAACGGTCATGAACAAAGGGCTTATGACCTATACCAAATGAGACCACATTCTATATTGGCCCTTGTGGACAAGCTTGAGAGTCGAGCCTTGTTACGAAGCACTAGAGATGTCAGTTCAGTTGAGGCTGTATGCTACTTCCTACAAATGGTTGGCCATGGACATACAAATCATGCTTTGGCTGAGGACTACATTTACTCTGGTGAGACCATCAGTAGAAAGTTCAACGAAGTATTGGATACTGTGTGTTTGTTGACCAATGACTATATTGTCATGCAAACTGCAACGACATGCACGACAACACATTCTCGTATATTGGAGACCCCAAGGTTCTACCTGTACTTCAAGGTAATAGTTGGCCCCTACAATCTTTAATCATTTGGAAATATTTAATTTATTTACAACCTATTTTGGTGTTATAGAATGCCATCGTGGCAATTGACGGAACACACATCCCAGTCTTGGTTAAACGAGACAAGCAAAATCGCTACCGAGACAGAAAAGGGAATGTCTCTCTTAATGTCTTGGCTGTAGTTGACTTCTCCATAGAGTTTACATATGTCCTAATTGGGTGGGAGGGATCAGCTACTGACCAACGGGTCCTACATTCAGCGAAGACCACAGGCGGGTTTAAAGTTCCGCCGGAAAAGTTTTACCTAGTTGATGCAGGGTATGCCAACACTCAGAAATTCCTTACACAGTATCGCAACACAACTTACCATATTTCTGAGTACCGAGGAAACAGACATGCCTACACCAGCAAGAAGGAGATGTTCAACCACCGCCACACACAATTACGTAATGTTGTAGAAAGAGCATTTGGGGTGCTGAAGCGGCGGTTTGCGTACCTTAAAAAGGGGGTGACATATCCCATACATTCGCAGTGTCGCCTCGTAATGGCTTGTTATATCCTCCACAATTTCATACGCCACCAACATGATCACGACATTATCATGGACGAACTCCCAGATGATATTTCAACATCTGCCGTTCCCCCTGCTGGGGTTGACCTGAGTTCCCTCCAACAAACAACTCAGGCCGATTCAAGGGAGGGAGATCGTTTACGTGAATCCATTTCTAATTTGCTATGGGATGCCCGTTGACGTACAATTGTATGTGTAATAGTCGTTGACATTATTTGATAAATCGTCCACCACATAACTTTGTAGCCTTTAGTTGTTTATTTTACGAACTTTTTACTGGATCCTAATAATATACATGACATAATGATTTAGTAGGTTGTCTTGAAATGGATAATGGAATGCCTTGTTGTACATGCGGCCTTCAATGCACTGTACGTGTGTATATGGATGCCGCGGACGCGACAAATGGACGTTTTGAAAATAACAACCCCCACAGACCGTATTTTACATGTGGTAGGGGTCTTGTTTCGAACAGATGTCAGATGAGATTGCCCGCACAGCGTGTACCACCCACAATTGCCACACTTACTGCAGTTAGGGATGCTATGCTAACACAACTTGCATATGCACGCAACGAACGCAAGCTATGGTATGAACAATGTGACTTTATCAGTTCGACTAGAGCAGACACCGATAGGCTCAAACAAGATATTTCTACTCTACGTGAGAGGTGCCAATATCTTCGCCAACGACTTCACATCAACAACAATAACGACTCTTCAAACAAGGACGGATACAATACATCATAGATGTAGAACAAGAAGTTAGGCCTATTTTATGTTCGAAAAATTGTATTTGAAATCTATATTCAGAATTCGACAATATTTTTACTAATCCTCAATCATGTTTTAGATGTCAATGAATCTATATGAGGTTCTGAGGTGTGATTGTGGGTTAGATGCAGCCTTGCGACTTAACAAAGAGGATGCATGGTTGTATGATTTTGGCATTCTGAGTGAAAGGCCGAGCGAAATGTATTACATATGTCCTTCTCGTGAGTTGCACTAGTAAATACATACATAATAGGTTGTCATTGTGTATGTTGCACATTCTTTGTGATTCACTAAACTTGATAATACACTGTAGGAAAAGATCGGTGCAGATACGTCCGTTGGGCAGTCGATCTCCCCCTAACAATTGATTCTTTGAAAGCTGAGATTATGTTACTAACTGTCGAGTGCAAGTCACTGTGGGGCCAGACAATGAACATGAAGGACTTTGTTGAAATTCATCACAACTACGATGATATATACACCTAAAAAAAGTATGAGCATGAGGTTCTAGAACGCTACGTTGCCAGTCTGGAGGAAGATTGTAGTCTTCTTTTGGACATTCCTTCACCCACTATGTTCGTGTCTCTCATTTGGGCCCTCATCGTGTGTAGGCTCGCAACATTTTTTCTTGCAAACAAGGTTTTCTTGTACATATTTTTTAATCTTCGACGGAGACATCAATAATTTTTCATATTTTGTCCTTGCCTTTGACCGTGACCGCGATGACAACATCTATAGTTAATAAATAAATATAAGTATTAGCAAATATCAATAATAGTAAAATAACTGTGACAATATTGAATACAAATAAATGCTCCAAAAAAACTTAGCAACAAACAAATAAGAACGTGATGTATGCCTTCAATACATAACATAAAGCTCCAAACAAACTTAGCTACATACAAATAAATGTTGCGAAGTAAACACAAACAACTACAAAGTCGTGGAAATATATTACAAATCCATGTGTTATTTTCGCCGTCTAACGTGGTTGTTAGATTCACTCATCGGTGTTAATAAGGTATTCAGCAACCCCATGTGGGTAAATGCGACGAGTCATCATGAAGTTGCGTTACACGACCAATGGTGGGGGAGGCAATACATCTCCCAAAATAAAAATATTGTCTCTTATGAACTCTCTCCTTATGTGTTGCCATCTCATCTGCAACTCAGTCAAAGATATGTAAGGCCCCCCAATTATGTTTCGGAAGTCACGCCATGCCTCCATCCAAGCCTGTATAGTATATACTCCATTAACACATCTCCCCAACTCATATTGGTCAGAACTCATACATATGATTCTTGAAGATCTCATGGAATGAACACTATAGATAATTATTTATACTTCATTTCCTTTACTGGTAATATAATGATATATACTTAGTAAAATAGAAACATAAATCTTTTAAAACATTCAAGGAGATTATAAATGAAGTGTGACTTTGATGAAAGTATTAAGAGACCTTGATGAGATCAAACATTGAAATACTTTTACATCAATACCTTGAGAACCTTAAAAAATAGAACTCTGATAATGTATCACAAGTCAAATCCACCTGAACATGATGATGTGTCAAAATGAAGGAATTTTACCATGACGAGTCATGATATAATTATCAATTAACCCAATCTTCTTGTACCCTCATAAATATATACCTATCACTAAATCATGTATCATCTGAATGGTTTATAAGACATCATATATGATATGATTTGGGAATGTCCCAATATGTCTAAGGATTGAAACCTACATTGAGAATGTAGTTTCTTGAAAAGGGTTAATACACAAACCATGATTGTTGAATATCCATGTTAATCCAAATCCAATGACAAAATTGTTTTGTTGATAGGATAACTAAGTTCCTAAAGAATCAATGGGAGTAAGAGAAAAACTCAAAATGTTTGAGATCAACAAAAAAGGTACAATGAAAACTAAGAGAATCACAAGTTGTTGTGGAATCTCAGGTTTGTCATGTAACACAAAACAAAATAGTTCTAGTAGCAAACATCTAAAATTTAAGGATTGAGAACCCAACAACTCAAATATGTTGGTCATAACAGGATGAGCCAACCAGTCAACTAGAAGCTATTAAGTACCATAATCTGAGTAACGGCTCAAGGCCATTATGGGGTCCATGTAAGCTAACATGGTAGGACCTTAATAGCTCCACCTAAAGGGTTAATACCTAAAGGGTGCAATAGGGTCTTGTGGAGACCTACATGGATAACATAAAAAGACAAATTGGTTGAAAAGATTTTTCAAATCAGTCCAAGTTGTTGAACATGATAGAAATTCCTTTACTAATTATCGTGATTGTTTTTGTAGTTAAAATAAATTATGAGATTTAGCATACAAAGGTAGAAACCGGATTCCTTAAAGGAATACATCATAGGATGTGTACATGATACAACCTAAATGGTTTTATAACTTTGAGAATGCAAATAAAGTCTATAAACTACAAAGTTCAATATGGGATTGAAACAAGCATCTCATAGGAGGGATCTTTTGACTTGATAAGGTAGACAAAGAGTTTGACTTGAATCAAGATAAAAGATGAAATTTGTTATTACAAAAGATTTAGTGGAAGCATATATGAATATTCCACATATGATGAGTAATATCATCTCAACATTGTGAATACTAAGAACTAGCATAGAAACCCCTTCAGCGATGAAGGATTAGGTGAAACACCCTATGAGATAGAGATGAAGACCTATGGAAATAGATCTTAAAAGTTTCACAATATAAGTTTGAGCACATATAATAGCAATGTGTTGAAGGAGTTCAACACATAAGGATTCAATGAGAGAGAATCTGGATTAGTCTCTCATGAACCATATATTCCAATTCTTGTCAAGAATGAAAATGACTTGACTAAGATGCCATAGGCTTAGCAATTGATTTATCATGAATGCTATAAATATACTTATCCCATATAATCTTGTATGTATTGGACATGACAATATGATATTAAACTTCAATAAGGGTTATTGGAAATTCATTAAAGATATCCATTAATACTTGAGAAGTACTTAAGGATAGATTGCTAGAAATTAAAGATAGCAATAGAAGAAGAGTTGGATGTAAAGGGTTACATTGATGCAAGCTTCCATAATGACAAAAGCAATCACAAACTAAAGATATGTTTGATTTAAAAGGATAAATGTTGTTAGTTGGAAGGGTTCCGAACTAATAGCCATTAATCCTATTCTACAATAGAAGCTGAGTATATTTGTGTTATGAACACAGAGTGATACTGTATGTATCTAAAAGTTCATATGATGAACTTATAGATGTTCCAACCATTGATGACTCAGTAGTGATATTGTGACAACAATGGAGCTAATTGTTAGGCAAGGAATATCAGATACCATATTATCGTAGTTCCGTCTTATACAAAAAATCATACAGTGAAGAGATAAGCAAACATGCAATGTACCAACTATAAAGCAACGTGTTGTTAACATGCTAAATTAGCACTAGCGCAACAGAAACATGATGGACATGTTTATATCACTAAGAATGAGATTCATGGGTGATTGGCACTAAGTGCAAGTGGGAGTCTATTGGTAAGATATGCCTAGAGATCCAATCATATGATGATTGACATGGCATATACCATAAAGAATTTAATACTCATAAAGGCAAGCTTTCAATTCATTCTGTTACATTCAGTTATGAGATACCGAGGAAACATTATTAATGTCTAAAGAATGACAATACTCAATGATGTATGTCTTCAAGTACGTGACTTGGAGAATGATATCATATGAATTCTAAGAGTATGCACATTCTTATTATGTCCCTAGCTAGTTGTTACTCTGGAAGGTAGATAGACATTGTAACACATAAGACTATAGTGTGGGTTGGTTGATGACTGAATCTCATTAGTTATGATATGAAAATATCAAACCAAACACACATATACATGTTAGAGAATAGTGTATCGACAAACCCATCTTGAGAGTGACACATGGAAACCATCATTGGTAGTCATAGTCATCTCTAATAGTGAAGGTGGTGATTGTAATTCTTAGACCTGAAATCACTACACTCTTCACATGTTGTTGGGTATGATTTGACATCATCAAACACAATCCTAAAACATGGATTGTTATAACAATGATGATTGGGTGACTTTGATACATGGGGACTGATTGTGAGTGATAGAGATGTGATTTGTTCCTCATGCTAGAGATTGATATCCTGACAACTTGATAAGAGAAACTGAGAAATGCATGCACATGTGCATGTGAATTAATATATGATATTAAGGTCACATTATCTCAGACAGTCTTCTCTTGGTTCAAGGAATATGGATTTAATGTTGAGAGGATGATGACTCCATGCCTCAAGTTCACTATGGATATCATAGATAAAGGAATTATACAATCACTGCAACACCTTACACAAATTGTAGGTTGAAGTTGTTCTCCAACTTTCCATTCACTTGGGTAGTATTGATGTGCAACTAGGCATCAGTCTCTACGGGTGATTGTTGGGTTTTTGAGGAGGCAGAGAAGCAGCGGAAACAAAAATTTTCTCCCCAAAACCCAGAACAAAAGGAATCGCGTCAACGTCTATAGAATAGGAAAGATGGTTTGTGGATGCATACCTTGTCCCGAGGCTTGCTCGGCGACAGTACCTCGCACCTTGCATGGTCTTCACCTCCGGTCTTGGACGGTGTCTGTGCAGCTCCTGGCCGCACCGGGACTGAAGACTCCTGGTCTCACCGGGACTGTCGGGATTGACAGTCGTCCTCCGAGCGGCAGAGGTCTCCCGCCTCTACAGTCATCCACACGGACCGCCTGGAACTCCGATCTCCTTATCACATAAGGAACCGGAAGGAGTCACACCCTCTTGTTGGTGTACTATTCGCAAACACACTCTCCTGCTACCAGTTGCAACTGCAGTTGTCTTTCCCTTGCTGTGCCTCCCTTTTCGGGTAGCACTTGCTCGGGCTCTCTCGGTTACCAAAACTAGAGAGAACGACAAATTTGTAGAGCAACCAGCTTGCACTGAGTTGTACTCTGAGAATCCCCCAATACCCCTATATATAGGTGGGTCATGGGACATGGTTCTCTGTCCCCGGCAATATGGGACTAAAAGCAGGAGTAGAAGGGTTCAAGATTTTCCACCAAAGCAACCAACTCGCAACCTGAACTGATTGTTTCACAACTGAAATGGTCGGTTGGGGACCTGAACCGGTCGGTTGGGACCCATGAACCAGTCGGTTCACTTCTGAACCGGTCAGTTGGTGGTCCTGATCAGTTCTCGATTGACTTTCCTTCTTTTGTTTCTAATTGGTATCGAATACCAATCCTATTTCCCAATCAAATTGGGCAAGTGAAACGAAATGAAAATTCTCACCAATCCTACTTTCCCAACTTGCTCGGTTGCATCAGTTGAACCGATCGTTTCAACACTTGAAGCAATTGTTTCACCCTGACCATGAGCCGATCGACTCAACACTTGAGCTGACTGGTTCACCAAGCTCAGCCGATCAGTTCATCACATGAGCCGATCGATTGGGAGTGCAAATTGTGCAGAATCAGTCAATTGCGATTTCAATCAATCCGATACTTCAATCAATGCATCCAACAACTTGAACATTATGATATTGAGCTATCGATTAATTGAGTGTTTAATTGAACTACTAAACTCCTTTAGTAATCAATCTAAACATTGTTTGTGGAAAAAACTCCTCTTCCAGGTTAAATCCTATGTGTGTGACCCTGCAGGTCCATTTCACATTGGCAGTGAGAGTCCATAACACTTATGACTTCACAAGCAAAGAGCGGTGCCTAGTCACACATCAGTGCTACCCAAGTGAAATAGAAAGTTGGAGAACAACTTTCAATCCTACAATCCATGAATGGTGTTACAGTGAATGTATAATTCCTTTGTCACTGATATCCAGAATGAATTCGAGGCATGGAACAGTCATCCTGTCAACATTCATTCATTTCCTTGATCTCAGAGCAGACTGGGTGAGATGTGTGTGAGATCAATATCACATATTGATTCACACGTGCATGCACATGCCTTTCTCAATCCTACTCATAAAGTGGCCAAGGATATCAAACTCCCTCAAGAGGGACAAATCCCATATCTATCACTCACCCCTCAAAAGCCCCATGTGTTAAAGCCACCCAATCATCACCTTTATAACAACCCATGTTTCAAGACTGCATTTGATGATGTCAAAGTGTACCCAATGACATGTGTTGAGTGTAGTGATTTCAGGTCTAAGAATCACACTCACCACCATCACTGTGAGAGCTGACTGTGACTACCAAGTCATGGTTCCATGTGTCACTCTCACGGTGGGTCTGTCCGGTACCTTATTCTCTAACAAGTACCTATGTGCTTGGTTTTATTTCACTATATCATGACTAATGAGATTTTGTCATCAACCAACACACAATCTAGTCTTCAGTGTTATTGATGTCTATGGTTATTTCCACAATAACAACCGACTAGGGACTAAACAAGAATGTATACTTTTAACATTTATATGATCTCATTGTTTAGGTCATGAACCTAAAAGCATACGTCATTAAGTAAAAACCATTCTTTAGACATCTATCATGTTACACCATCATCTTAGAAACAGTTTAAACATATAGATCGGAAATTGCCTTTATTATTATTCAAATCATTTACAAAGTATCCCATTACAATCATCATATGACTTGCTCTATGGGCATACATACCAACATACTCCCACTTGCTCTTAGAGCCAGTCACCAAGGAACCTCAATCATTGTGACCTAGCATGACCATCATGCTTCTGCTGAGAAAGGGCCTTAGTCATTGGATCAGCTATGTTGTCTTCAGTTGGTACTTTGCAAATCTTCACATCTCCTCACTGTACGATCTCTCGTATGAGATGGAAGCGCCGCAGTATGTTCTTGGACCGCTGATGTGATCTGGGCTCCTTAGCTTGTGCAATATCTCCATTATTGTCACAATAAAGCTCAATTGCATCACAGCTACTGGGAACTACACCAAGTTCAGAAATGAACTTCCTGATCCACACAACCTCCTTTGCTGCATGTGAAGCAGCAATATACTCGGCCTCTGTAGTAGAATCGACAACTATTTCTTGCTTGGAACTCTTCCAGCTCACAACTCCATTATTAAGGAAAACACAAATCCTGATTGCGATCTGTAATCATCTTTATTGGTTTGGAAGCTTGCATCGGTGTAACCCTTTACAACCAGCTCTTCCTCACCGCCGTACACAAGAAACTGATCCTTAGTCCTTCACAAGTACTTGAGGACGTTCTTTATGGCTGTCCAGTGAGCATCCCCGAGATCTGACTGGTACCTGCTCATCATGCTGAGAGCATACGAGACATCTGGGCGTGTGCACAACATAGTGTACATGATGAATCTGATGGCTGATGCATATGGGATCCCATTCATACGCTCCCTCTCTTCACAAGATTGGGGACATTGAGCTCTAGAGACGGTGACTCCATGTAGCATGGGGATGTTGCCTCTCTTTGAGTTCTCCATGCTGAACCGCTTCATCACTTTGTCGATGTACGTGCTCTGACTTAGTCCGAGAAGCCTTCTAGATCTATCTCTATAGATCTTAATTCCTAGAATGTAGGATGCTTCTCCTAAGTCCTTCATTGAGAAAGTATTCCCAAGCCAAGTCTTTACCTTCTCTAAGGCTAAGACATCATTCCCCATCAAAAGTATGTCATCCACATACAATATGAGGAATGTGGTCGAGCTCCCACTAACCTTCTTGTACACACAAGGTTCATCTTCATTTTGAATAAAGCCAAACACTTTGACTTCCTCATCAAATCAAATATTCCAACTCTGAGATGCTTGCTTCAATCCATAGATTGACCTTTGCAACTTACATACTTTATTGGCATTCTTTGGATCTACAAAACCTTCAGGATGTGTCATGTACACATCCTCATTTATATTCCTGTTAAGGAATGCGGTTTTAACATCCATCTGCCAAATCTCATAGTCATAATAAGCAGCAATAGCAAGCATGATCCTGATGGACTTAATAATGGCAATTGGAGAAAAGGTTTCGTCATAGTCAACATCTTAAACTTGTCAAAATCCCTTCGCAACCAATCTGCCTTTATAAGTTTGCACATTGCCATCCATGTCAGTCTTCTTCTTGAAGATCCACTTGCACCCTATGGGTTTTACCCCTTCAGGTGGTTCCACCAAAGTCCATACTTTGTTGGAGTACATGGATTCCATCTCGGATCTCATGGCTTCAAGCCGTTTCTCAGAATCTGGTCCCTCCATAGCCTCTACATAGGTAGTTGGATCATCATCTATGATCAAATCACCACCTTCCTGAGTCACAAGGTATCCAAACCTCTCAGGTTCAAGGCGGGTCCTACTAGATCTACGAGGTCCTTGTGTTACCTGAGGAGACTGAGATTCCATAACACCTTGTGAATCTGCATTTTCCTCTGGTACATCTACCGGTTCAATGTTTTCTTATTGGGCTTGAACCTCTTCAAGCTCTATATTCCTCCCACTGCTTCCTTTGGAAATAAATTCCTTCTCTAGGAATACAACATCCCTGACAACAAACACTTTGTTGTCAGTAGGGTGGTATAGATAATATCCCTTCGTTTCCTTGGGATATCCAACAAAATAACATTTATCGGATTTGGGTCCAAGCTTATCAGGAAACATTTTCTTGACGTAAGCCTCACAACCCCAAATCTTCATAAAAGACAAATTGG
Source organism: Alisma plantago-aquatica (assembly GCA_963693085.1). NCBI lineage: Eukaryota > Viridiplantae > Streptophyta > Magnoliopsida > Alismatales > Alismataceae > Alisma > Alisma plantago-aquatica. The sequence continues at coordinate 879,384,694 of OY856414.1, read as the reverse complement.
GACGCTTCCCGGTCCATATCTCATATGGTGTCTTTTGAACCGATTTAGATGGTACACGGTTAAGTGTAAACGCGTCAGTTTCAAGAGCATGACCCCAGAAGGAAATTGGAAGATCAGCAAAACTCATCATTGATCGCACCATATCCAACAATGTGCGATTCCTTCTTTCAGACACACCATTATGCTGTGGTGTTCCAGGCAGAGTCCATTGCGATACAATACCACGGGCTCGCAGAAGGTCCTCAAACTCCTGGCTTAAGTATTCTCCACCTCGATCGGATCAAAGTGCCTTAATACTTTTACCAAGTTGGTTCTGTACTTCATTCATGAAATCCTTGAAATTTTCAAGGGCTTCTGACTTATGCTTCATCAGGTACACATATCCATACCTACTGAAATCATCAGTGAAGGTAATGAAGTACTGACACCCATTTCTGGCATTAGATCTAAAAGGCCCACATACATCAGTATGTATGAGTCCTAATAGATCACTAGCTCTCTCACATTTACCTGAAAAGGGAGTCTTGGTCATCTTGCCCAACAAAAAGGATTCACATGTCTTTATTGATTCATAATCAAAAGAGTCTAGATAACCATCTTTATGGAGTCTAGAAATGCGCTTCTCATTTATGTGCCCTAGAAGACAATCCCAGAGATATGTTTTGTTTGACTCGTTGAGTTTTTGCCTTTTGGTGTTTACGTTGTATACACTTGTCTCCAAGTCTATCAAGTATAGACCATAAGACATTGGGGCACTTCCATAAAAGATCCCATCTTTAGAAATGGAACACCTTCCATTCTTAATAAGAAATTCAAATCCATCTTTGTCCAAACAAGAGATGGAAATGATATTCCTATTTATGGCAGGTACATAATAGCAGTTCTTCAACTCTATTATTAGCCCACTTGGTAGAGTTAACTCATAGGTTCCTACGGCACTGGCGGCAACCCTTGCCTCATTAGCAACACGTAGTTCAACCTCGCCTTTCCCTAAAGGCCTACTTCTCTTGAGATCCTTCACATTTGAACAAATGTGAGATCCACATCCAGTATCAAGTACCCATGATGAAGAAGTAGTAAAGTTAATCTCTATCACATATACACCAGAAGTATAGATCTCTATCTCTAACTTCTTCTTCCATCATTCCCTCAATCCTCTCTATGTAGAAGAAATTGGTTTGGCGAGAGAACCCTTCTCTCCCTCACCTTTCGTTCCATTGATCTCTATCAATGAACTTTCTTTCTTCTTCACCAACGCATTAAGCATACATAGAGTGGATTCAAAGGCTCCTGGTATATCTGGATTGTGCAGAACACTTCTCACAATCCTCAACCAGTTATGGAATTTATTCTCAATTAATTTGCCCATTTTAAAAGATGATTCTTTTTCCATTATACAAGAGAAAATTGCATTTTGTCAAAACCTTTTTGATTTGATTTGAATAAAATTTTACGATAGTTAATTAGGCCTTTAATTAATTACTTCTCCCACTATTTTGATTCAAATTGATAGCCCTCACCATCAATTTGGAAGATTGCAGCGTACAATCTTCTAGTGGATCAAGATCCATATTTCATTAAGTCATGAGTCAGCTTTGGCTGATCGCCCATAATCTTGACTATTTAGGTAGGCCATCATGCCAATTGCATCATATGGAACTCTTGATGAATGAACATGCGCAACACCTTGCCATGAACATTCCGTGCCTCTGGGCTTAGATGCTCTAAGAATCACCAGTTAAGTCTAACCCAAAAGCCGACACGGTAAACATGCACCCTGCTTTGGAAGAACCTACATGTCGACCCTTCACACTTCCACAAGATAGATGACGCACCACGCTTTGGCGTAACCTACGCTTGGTCGATCAAGTTTTCCATGTGTGTCGCTAATGGAAGGCATGTAAGACTTAATATTTTAATGAGGGATTTGGTTTTTATATACATATACATATCCAATCACCACAATATATAGTAAGTATCATATACATGCTATATCCCACAGAAAACATGCAAAACGATAAAAAGCAATGATTATGGCCATCCTATTGTGATTCCTCGAGCCAAGAGGAATCACGGTCATCTAGGTCTACATCACATGCAACCTGTACAAGATGAAATATGTGCCCGCCTTTCTGGGTTTGATAAGCTCATCTCCATGACCGATCGGCTCGCCATCTAGTTGGTTGTTCGGGTGCCACCAGCCGATTGACTGGTGCCTCCAGCCGATCGGTTCATCGGTCATCGTGCATCTTCTCAGGTCACCACCCGCTCGTCTGGCTCCTTGAACCGGCCGTCTGGATCACCAACCGATCAGTTCATGCCTTGAACCGATCGTCTCAGGTCGTCCGCCGTTCTTTGACATAACATGAAATAAAATCTATCCTATTTACAATTTAATTGTGAAACCCCGAGTTACATTCGGGGGGAGCAAAGGTAGGAAGAGAATTCTCGAATTATTTCGAGTTAGATCAGGAATAAGAGAAGGGGAATCGATGCGCAGACCGAGATGCAAGCAACCACATACAACCACACACAGATATAGGGGTTTATAGGCCATGATCATGCTACACATCCACCACAAAACTCGTTTAAGGGCAACGCGCATCGAGTGCATTAATATTACATATCATATATGTATATTTGGGATTTGTGGATTGGACATGCATAAAGCCAATTTTATTCGCATCACATGCAATAAATAAAGGCGACAAACCAAAATTAATCATATCGATAATCCTAAAATATAGAACAGTTGACCTCGCTCTGATACCACTGTTGGGTTTTTGAGGAGGCAGAGAAGCAGCGGAAACAAAAATTTTCTCCCCAAAACCCAGAACAAAAGGAATCGAGTCAACATCTATAGAATAGGAAAGATGGTTTGTGGATGCATACCTTGTCCCGAGGCTTGCTCGGCGATAGTACCTCACGCCTTGCGCGGTCTTCACCTCCGGTCTTGGACGATGTCTGTGCAGCTCCTGGTCACACTGGGACTGAAGACTCTTGGTCTCACCGAGACTGTCGGGATTGGCAGTCGTCCTCCGTGCGGTAGAGGTCTCCCGCCTCTGTAGTCGTCGACACAGACCGCCTGGAACTCCGATCTCCTTGTCGCACAAGGAACCGGAAGGAGTCGCACCCTCCTGTTGGCGTACTAGTCGCCAACACACTCTCATGCTACTAGTTGCAACTACAGTTGTCTTTCCCTTGCTGTGCCTCCCCTTTTCGGGTAGCACTTGCTCGGGCTCTCTCAGTTACTAAAACCAGAGAGAATGACAACTTTGCAGAGCAATTGGCTTGCACTGAGTTTTACTCTGAGAAGCCCCCAATACCCCTATATATAGGTGGGTCATGGGACATGGTTCTCTGTCCCCGGCAATATGGGACTAAAAGCAGGAGTAGAAGGCTTCGGGATTTTCCACAAAAGCAACCAACTCGCAACCTGAACCGATCGTTTCACAACTGAAACAGTCGGTTGGGGACCTGAACCGGTCGGTTGAAACACCAACCGATCGATTGGGACCCATGAGCCGGTCGGTTCACTTCTGAACCGGTCGGTTGGTGGTCCTGATCAGTTCCCGATTGACTTTCCTTCTTTTGTTTCTAATTGGTATCGAATACCAATCCTATTTCCCAATCAAATTGGGCAAATGAAACGAAAGGAAAATTCTCACCAATTCTACTTTCCCAACTTGCTCGGTTGCATCAGTTGAATCGATCGTTTCAACACTTGAAGAAATAATTTCACCCTGACCATGAGCCGATCGGCTCAACACTTGAGCTGACCGGTTCACCAAGCTCAGCCGATCGGTTCATCACATGAGCCAATCGGTTGGGAGTGGAGATTGTGCAGAATCAGTCAATTGTGATTTCAATCAATCCGATACTCCAATCAATGCGTCCAACAACTTGAACATTATGATATTGAGCTATCGATTAATTGAGTGTTTAATTGAACTACTAAACTCCTTTAGTAATCAATCTAAACATTGTTTGTGGACAAAACTCCTCTTCCAGGTTAAATCCTATGTGTGTGACCCTGCAGGTCCATTTCACGTTGGTAGTGAGAGTCCATAACACTTATGACTTCATAAGCATAGAGCGGTGCCTAGTCACACATCAGTGCTACCCAAGTGAAATAGAAAGTTGGAGAACAACTTTCAATCATACAATCCGTGAATGGTGTTACAGTGAATGTATAATTCCATTGTCACTGATATCCAGAATGAATTCGAGGCATGGAACAGTCATCCTGTCAACATTCATTCATTTCCTTGATCTCAGAGCAGACTGGGTGAGATGTGTGTGACATCAATATCACATATTGATTCACATGTGCATGCGCATGCCTTTCTCAATCCTACTCATCAAGTGGCCAAGGATATCAAACTCCCTCAGGAGGGACAAATACCATATCTATCACTCACCCCTCAAAAGCCCCATGTGTCAAAGCCACCCAATCATCACCTTTATAACAACCCATGTTTCAGGATTGCGTTTGATGATGTCAAAGTGTACCCAACGACATGTGTTGAGTGTAGTGATTTCAGGTCTAAGAATCACACTCACCACCATCACTGTGAGAGCTGACTGTGACTACCAAGTCATGGTTCCATGTGTCACTCTCACGGTGGGTCTGTCCGGTACCTTATTCTCTAACAAGTACCTATGTGCTTGGTTTGATATCACTATATCATGACTAATGAGATTCTATCATCAACCAACACACAATCTAGTCTTCAGTGTTATTGATGTCTATGGTTATTTCCACAATAACAACCGACTAGGGACTAAACAATAATGTATACTCTTAACATTCGTATGATCTCATCATTTAGGTCATGGACCTAAAAGCATACATCATTGAGTAAAAACCATTCTTTAGACATCTATCATGTTACGCCATCATCTCAGAAACAGTTTAAACATATAGATCAGAAATTGCTTTTATTATTATTCAAATCATTTACAAAGTGTCCCATTACAATCATCACATGACTTGCTCTATGGGCATACATACCAACAGTGATGTCATAAGTTAGTTATGGACATTCACTGGGAACATGACATGGGACCTATAGGGTCACACACATAGGAACTCATCTAGAATATGAGTTTAATTTTGAATGATGATTGGATTAATTACTAAAGTGTTTAGATACTCAATTCACACAACAGATCAACTGACTGCACTCCTAGCTGATCATCTCACAGGGTGAGATGGCTGTTTGGAGTGCCAAATGATCAACTCAAATGTTGAGACAACTATTTGGAGAGTCAGGCTGATTGGAACTGAATTGGCTGGATTTTTGCATGAATTAGACCCAACTGATCGACTCACTGGGTAAACCAATTGGCTCGGCTGAGTGAGATGACCGGTTCACCTAGTGAACCGATCAGATCGGTTGGGTCAGTGGAAGGTTCTAGAAAATTTCTAAAATTCGTCAGAAAGTTTATTCATTTCGATTGTTCAATTTGATTTGAACAAGGAATTAATGCTCACATTAATTAGAAATGATTTTATCAAATCAAAAAACTATTAGACGACTATCTTGAAGAATGAGACCAACATCTTGAAGTGCCATAAGACCATTTGGACTTCCAGACAACCATTTCATGTCTTGCAGGTTGTGAAAATTCAAGATCTTCCGGTCCCTATTGCTCCCACAAAGATCCTGAACAGATTAGGAACCCTGGCCCAAACCCCATCTATAAATAGAGGGGTACAAGCAACTTTCCATAGCACAACAATAACACAGACAATTGAGAATCATTTGCTCTGACAATTGTTGTCTTCTCTGGTTGTGGTAACAAAGAGAGCTCAAGCAAGTCCTACCCGACTAGGGAGGGATAGCTATGAGAGAGAACAACTGAGGATCATTGTTGTGGACAACTCCTTCATGTCTATTCTAGTAGGACAACATGAGTTCTAGTTGGTCTGTGTGGACTACTATAGAGGCAGGAGTCCTTTGAATACTGCTAGGAAGACAACATCAAGCTGCAGTTCGTGGCAAGACTATAAGAGCCGCTACAGAAGCTGTCCTGTCCGCTATCCGTGGTGAAGACCAGGAGCTGCACAACCATCATCCAAGAGTAAGTAGAAGATAGTTGCAACTACAATGAATTATAGTCGCTAGACTTTCTCTAACACCAGGTATAAACTCATTAAACCATCCTTCCTATTCCATAGTAGTTGACGTGATCTTGCTGTTATGGGGAATACAGATAGATAAATTTTTTGTTTATGTTACTATACTCTGTGCCCATATTTTACAACAATGGAAAATAATTTAAGATGATGTACAAACATCCAATACCTTCATCTATCATCAAAAAGTCAATCTATGTCAACTAACAACCTAGAATTGTTGTCAATGGGGGGGTCCTCATATACACCAACCAATGATGGATTCAAGTTATTCAGGAAACCCGTCGATCGACGATACCTAGAAAACCCATCGGGCATGCTACTTATATCCCTTTGGTTTCCAAGATAGGAGTACCATTGGGGGACTTGAAAGGAAACCATTCGGGGTACTTGTAGAAGCAGTAAGCTTCTTTCAATAAAAAAATACCCAACTAGTCATTGGGGGACAAGTGAACAAACCTTAAACTGAAGATAATCCCATTAGAACCAAAGAGCAGGATCTTTGTGGGGGCATTCAACCAGAAAAACCTTGACCCAATGATAATAAGAAAAGCCATAAAGATAGTGAGCATTAAAATATCCACCAACTAGTGACCGATGACATGATAGACAAACGGCAATTGAAGTACACATGGGTATATATACCCACTTCAGTAGGACCGACGAGGTCTCATGGACTAATTCTTCAATTGACCAAATTAATAGAGAAAAACCCTAGACACCACACCTGATACACTCCTTTAAGAAACAATGACACCCCACACTGGCGTGTGCCAAATCTTGATCACCTCAGGAGACTGTTGTTCATATTCCACTATCAACCAACCATCATTGTCAATTATGAACCATTATCACCTCCACTCTTGCCGCATATGACATTAATTTAAGATCGTTGCTGCCAAAAACCTACCATGACTGAAGCAAGAGGGAGAGTGAGGATAGATTCATCATCAAATCTGTCAGACCATCGATGCAAAGAAAGGCTCAAGATTGAAGACAATCCTACCTTCAAAATGACACTGAGCAGACTAAGAGACAGATGACAATCACCTCGTCTGTCTAAGACTATGGGAGTATGTTCCTAACCCCCTATTTAATCGAATTTCAGCTCATGGTATTGATTAATTAATTTTGCCTTGATGGTGATCCTTCATTTCTCTATCTCTGCTCACTAATTGATGAACCTCTCGTAGATCACCCCCCAACTTGTTGAACAATTTTCCATCAACATCTCTTATTCCTTCTATTTCTCGATGGACTGAAGATGCCGACAAAACTTGCTATTGTTATATTTACAACATAATTTTTTTTGCTCTATCTGTAGATCCTTGGACCAAATTTTCCTTTTGAGTAGAATGTTCTCATCAGTGTATCAACTATTTCATTATTTTGTTCGATTGACAGACCCCCATCGACCTAAATTGTTAGTTTACATCATCTCTTCTTGCATTGACCTGACCCTAAAGAGATTCCTTTTGACACTTTTGCTAGATCCCTTCGAGCTTTGATCGATGAGACTTTTGACACCTCCAACCTCTTAACCCTACTTTCAGATCCAATGATCTTCAACAATAGGTTGCGTGCAACCGATCTTTTTCTACTAATTTCTCTACACTCTAATATTAGCAGATATGATGTCTTCTTTGAACTCCCAACTCAGGAGAATTGGAGGATACATCAAAGGAAAAGATAGAGCACATGATGATTAGAGTTAATAAGTACCTAGATACAAATAAGTGGATGACCTCTGCTGAGTGGGTAAAGATGAAGTCAGAAAGAGAACTCCTAATGACTCTCCTATAAACCGTACTATATGAATCATAAGAAGATAGGGAATCAAGTCATAAACCCCAGTCTCCTCTTAATATGTACCATTAGAAGGAGAGAGAAAGAATAAGAAGAGGAAAGTAATACAAGAAACTTCTACAAGCCCAAAAAAGTAAAGAACTAGAACAAGGAAGAAAGCTGAATCAGAGGCAAAGGACAAAGAAGGTGAAGAGCCACCAACTACAATTGAAGCCATACTCACCTATGATGTCCCTACCTAGACTCCTACTCAACCTTCCATTGCTGCAACATTAGAACCCACTCCACTATACATGCCCACATAACAGCTAGAGGACAAATTTGAGCATAGAGATAAGGAACATCAAGATAAATATGACCAAGACTTTTCATGTAAACCAATATGCATACAATAAACTCTCAAGATGTTGGGAATAATAGAAAGAGTAGAGACAATGCTGACAGGAATCCACCTCTTATTCCCTTGTAGTTGCCACCAACAATCCTATATGATTCTCACCATGGTGTTTATTCCTTTTCTGAAGAAGCTATTGGTGGAGGAAAATAAAAAGAAATACATAGGAGGAGCCTACAAGCTATTCGTATGTATGTTCAATAAGGAGGTCATCCTAACATGGTAGATATTGAACAAAATATTTTGTGAAATAGATGAACAAGTAACAAATTCTAACAAGGTGGATTATGGAAAGGAATCCAGATAGTTCAACATCAACAAGATGTGGGAGAGGTTAACAGGTAAATCCAAACACACACTTGGAGGCTTTAAAGCCTCCCAGATGCACTCTGGGATAATGCAGATAATCCAACAAATAGTCATCGATGCCATCTTCACTAGGTCTGAGACAATCAATATTATCAGATGGGATTTATTTATCACTTGAAGCATATTAGAAAAGAGACTTGTGAACATTGGGCATCATTTGACTAAGAAGTTATCTAATGCCAGTGCCCTCAAAGATACAAAGAATTTATGTATGGGGGTCTAATTACATTAATTGTCTTCAACCTTAAGTTGCCCCAGCTACTAAAAAATTTAAGGAGAGCACAAAAAGTAGTTTTATTGATTTAAAGTACCTAATCATCACATGTGTGATAGCAATGAAGGAAGATAAGTGAAATCTCTAGAGGTGGGGAGGTGAATAGAGTATAAAGAAATGTTTTGCAATTAAAATACAAACACGGTTAATTGCAACTTGCGAAAATATAAATCAAGTTAGTGAAAAAAGAAGAAACCACAAGAACACATATATTTAGAGTAGTTTCATCAATGACGTCAGTCCACTACCTAGTTGCTTTGAACCAGGATTTCTAAACCATGCATTTTATTCCTTTTCTCTACTAATACACAATATATAAAATTTACCAATGCCTTTTGAGGAGCAAGACAAACCCTCCTTTTTAGATCAAGGAGAACTACCATCTTCTTTGATGGGTTGTTGAAAGGTCACCCACTTCACATGTTCTTTAATGGACACAAAAGAGCACCATACCAAACCTCTTCTTTAACAAATGTAGAAGAGTTCCGTCTTGGACATGATTTCAATCAACCTCCACCACCTTGGTCTTAGACTTGAACTGAGAATTAGCACCAAGAAAGCTTCACGAAATCCTTCTATCTCAAAGTAGTGAGAAGAAACAACAATCCATAGCATGGTATAAATAAGAGAAGAAGAAATTACAACACACTTCACAAGATATACAATCAAGCGCTAATGGATAAGTGATGATGATCCACTCCACAAAGGTTAGGCAAGGTTGTATTAGGTGGAGAAGGATTCTAGTCTTGAGCTAAGGCTTAGGCTATCTTGATGGACTTGAAGTGTAGAATCTAAGCACTCAACTAAGATAACGAGTAGTAGAATGCTCAAATTTATAGCAATTGTTATTACAAATTTGTGTTCTAGTGTCCTAAGACCACTCCTATATATATGACTTTCTTACAAGTGGTTAAGGTAACTATAGGGAGTGTTTAGGGTGCATGTAGTGGTCAACTATCTGTTAGGACAATATTAGTTGGACTGTAACAACTAATTTGACCGCTAACAAATTTTATCTATAGAACATTCTTGGTTGAGAAATACTTCGATAAGGAACTATCTTGGTCGAACTCTTTGTCAACCGAGCAGTACTCTAAGTCACAACTGAGAATGGTTATGTGGTAGCTAGACTTCCTGGTCAACAAGGTATAACGTCTCTTTGTCAGTCGACAGAGTCTTTGACCAAGAGAGTGTCGATCAACAAAGACTTTTACCGATACTGACTCAGAGCTCAATGTATTGACAGTTCTCCTCCAATTGGAAAAGTTTTGATTGAGTGGATTTTGATTGAAAAAGTCTTTGACTGAGAGAAAACTCTATTAGAAGTTATGCAAAATATGGGAAAAGTTATCTAATGATTTTTTAATGAAATGTAAGAACCCTAAAGGTTTCAAATGAGTGTGGGATAGGGTTTTAGGTGGGTTTTAGAAATTCATCACATGTCCTTACATCATATCTATCAAGTTGTATAAAAACATTCTTATATATTTATATTCATGGTACAACTAGGTCTGCAAGCATCCAAACATATATATATATATATATATATATATATATAATTTCATGGTTTTTGTAGTTGGATCTTGAGTTAGTTCCTTCATCACTTGAAACACTTAATACACATGTTAGTGACACAATTTGGGAAATATTTGCATCATCAAAATTTAAGTGTGGCATATCCAAAAAGCCAACAATCTCCCCCTTTTAGATTATGACAAATATTTCCATAAGATAAATTGAAATTAGCTAATTTAGAACTCCATACCTTTGCTTTGATAGCCAATTTATCTCATGGATTATCCCCCCATCAAAGTCAAAAAGGGTCAAGTACTTACTAGTGCTCCCCCTCAAGGATAAAATCCCCCTAAAAAAGATAGTATTTTGGAGAGAGGAATGTTAAGTCCTTCATGATAAGAAGATCCCAATTAGTACAAATTATTAAAAGGATACTACAAACCAATGGTTAGGAATGTTAAGTCCACCATGGTATAGAGATGCCATGAAGAATACCATTTTCTAAAGAATATCTCAATATCAATGCAAAGAATGTTAAGTCCTCCATTATATAGAGATTTGCCATAAAAATCAAAAGACAAAATCAAAATTGATTTCTCAATCATTTTCACGGGATGTTAAGTCCAGAAATGATTAGCAAATCCATTAACCAAAAATAAGATCAACAAAATAATCTCTAAACCAAATATAAGGGTTATTAAGCCCATTTTGGTATAAAGAAGCTATTAAGCACCATAATAACAACTTTGAAAGAATCTTTAAACCAAATATCAAAGGATGTAATGCCTTTATTGATATAGAAAATCAATTAAGACCAAATAGATATGCAAGTTATATCAAGAGACTTTGAGTTCCCCCTTAGTATCATATCAAATAAAAAGAGCTCAAACATACAAAAAAAGGTGCACATAAAAAATATCCATATAAGAGCCCAAGCATCATGATAAAGCATTTGTGTCAGTTGTAGAAATCAAGAAATCTAGTAGAAATTTGAGGTTGTGAACCATGTGTTAAGAAATCAAAATAAGTTCCGTCACTTATAAGATTTCCATCGAGTATGCTGTCGATCGAGGAAGAGCTCGGTCGAACTTTTGGTCGACCAACAAGCATATTGTGAAAGCACAAATTAAGTTTTGCTTTAAATTATATCTCCCCCTTTTTCATCTCAAATAGATAGAAATTATGAAGATTAGATGACCCCCCTTAAATATGGTCCATAAAAAATATCAAATGTCAAGTTTAGCTATAGTATAAGCCACAATGATATTCACCCCAACTATGATGTTCCTTCTAAACATAATGTTACTTTCTTAAGAGTACCATACAAGGTATATAAGAGAATATCAAATTTAGCCACAAGAAGTATTAACATAATCTAGAGAGACATGATGCCAATTGAAATTAAGACAATTTCTCATAATATTTAAATTTTCAAGTTAATTTTTTGACGGTCTTATTTCCGATCGAACTACTTTGCCGACCGAGGGGCTCCTTGGTCGAAGTTTTGTCAACCTAAAGAAAGTTTTGGAGAATCCAAAATTTCAATCTAATAAATTAGGCAAATTTTGATCTTGAAGATAAATGACATGCACATGTAAATCAAATTAGGTAGAAATAAGACCCAAATACATTTATCAAAATTAACGATAGGTCAAATCGCAACATGTTCCCCTTTTATTCTAAGTTGGGGATTTTGGAATCCAAGTTATGGTGTTATCATTCTTCTTCTTAAAATGATATAATAATACATAATGTCTGAATATTTTATAAGAAGAACATGTTACATGACTAATAGAGGTGGAAAGACATGCATTTAATATATCAATGATATGATTCCCCTTTTTCTTTATTTTATCATGTTTAGGAATGTAGCCAAGTCCATGATAATGAAAGTGTAACATATTTCTTTTATTAGAATTTTTTCTAGAAACAACTTTAACTTTTTATTTTCTTTAGTAGAAGTCAAGCATTCTATAGCAAGATCTTTTTCAAGCATATAATTTAATTACTTAGATCAAAATTGTTACGATCAACATGAGCATAAGAAGGCAAATTTTATAAAGTAGTTTTTCTTTTAATGTGAAGACTTGATTTTGAAAAGATTCATTTATAGAAATAAGATCATCTCTTGATACATTAGAAAGAGACACCTCATCATCACTATTATTATTACCTTCACCTTAATCATGTGCATGTGTTTCTTCTTTTTCTTGTGCACCTATATGTACTCCTTCTTCATTATTACATTCTTCATGTTGAGAAAGGAGGTAGTCGACTATGTTATGACAAACTTCATCTTCACTTTCTTCTAAATCATTCGAAGCGGCAGGATGAGCTTTCTCCTCCTCCTCCACCTCCTTCTTTAGCTTAGGGCATTCAAATTGCCAATGACATTTCTCTCCACATTGGTGACGTCTACTAGAAAAATATCTAAAAAATTTTCTTAGAAGAAGAAAGCACATATTTCTTACCTTTAACGTGGATTTCTTCTTCACTACTAGAAGAATCTCTTGATGAAGAAGAGATTTGTTTCTTTCAAGACTTTGCTTTTAATGCAACTATTTTCTCCACACATCATGGTTCCTTTTCTAGCCTCTCCTCTTCGTCAAGTTCTACTTCATGGATCTCCAGGTTCCCTATGAGCTGTTCCATCTTCATCTTTGTAAGATCCTTTGCCTCCTCTATTACAATGACCTTTGATTTGTACTTATTTATGAATGACCTATGTATTTTTAAGACTTGATATTCTTCACTTATCTGTTTTCCTAAGGCACTGATATTATTGATTATAGAAGAAAATGTAGCATACGTTTTAGATATAGTTTCATTTTCTTGCATATGAAATAATTCAAGTTTTTTCTTAAAATATTAATCTTTATATTATTGAATTGTAAAGTACCTTCATATGTAACCAAAAGTCTTCTTCACATTTCATATGCAGTTTCACAAGTGGATATTCTATCAAATTCTCCAGGAGATAAATGTGAATATAAGATACTTACAACTTTGGCATTTAGTGTAGCTTTTCTTACTATAGGCTTGTCCCATTCTTCAAACTCAGTAGTAGGAGGTATGTATGGAAATTCCACCATCTTCCACAACTTGTGGCTCAACCCTTAAATGAAAAATTGCATGCTACTCTTTTGATATTGGTAGTTGGATCCATCAAAGAGTGTAGGATGGGTACCATGAGCTCCTTCTAGGTTAAGTTGTCTCAATTGGTCATCCCCCATATTCAAGACCAGTTAAGGCTCCTTGAATCCTTCTATGATCCAATTGAAAGCTTTAGAAGGGGGGGGGTGAATCAAGTCTATATATTTTTTTGCAATTAAAATACAAACCTGGTTAATTGCAACTTATTTAAAGAATGCAAAATAGCAAGTTAGTGGATAAAAAAATAAACCATAAGAACATAGACATTTAGAGTGGTTCCATAAAATGACGTTAGTATATTACCTAGTTATTTCCAAGTAGGATTTTAAACCATGTATTTTGTTCCTTCTCTATACCGATATACCATACGTAAAATTTGCTGGTGCCTTTTGAGGAGAAAGACAAGACCTCCTTTTTAGCTCAAGGACAAGTATCACCTTCTTTGACAAGCTGCCAAAAGGTCACCTACTTTACCCCTTCTTTAACGGATGTGGAAGATCACCATACCATACCTCTTCTTCAATGGACATGGAAGAGCACCTTCTTGGAGATTATCACAATCGACATCCTCCACCTCGGTCACATCCTTCAACTAATAAGTGGCACCATGAAATATTCACCACAACCTTCTACTTCAAATTAGTAAGAATCACAACAATTTGTAGCATGGGAACAAGAAGAGAAGAAGAAACTACAATGCACTTCACAATATATACAATCAAGCACTAATAAATAAGTGATGATGATCCATTCCATAAAGGTTAGGCAAGGTTATATTAGGTAGAGAAGGATTCTAGTATTGAGATAAGTCTTAGGCTATCTTGATGGAAACTTGAACGGTAGAAGCTAACTACTTGAGTAAGATAGAAAGTAGTAGAATTCTCAAATGTATGCCAATTGCTATTGCAAAGTTATGTTCTAGGGGTCCTAAGACCACCCTATATATAGGATTTGCTTACAAGTGGTTAGGGTAACTATGGTGAGTGTCTGGGACGTACTTAGTGGTCAACTAGCCATCGTTACAAAGTTACTTGGATTGCAATGAATAATTTGATTGTTAACAAATTTTGTCTGTAGATCATTCTCAGTCGAGAAATACTTCAAATGGAAACTATCTCGATCAGGCTCTTTGTCGATCAAGTAGTGCTATGAGTCGCAACTAGTGTAATGGTTTTGTGTCGAATGATTTTTCTGGTCAACAAGGTATAACATCTCTTTGTTGGTCGACAAGGTCTAACCAAGAGGATGTCATTCAACAAAGACTTTGAACGAGACTGACTCAGAGCTCAATGCTTCTCCGATTGTCTAATTTCTCAATCGAGTGGATTTCAGTTGACAAAGTCTTTGACTGAGAGAAAACTCTGTTAGAAGTTATGCAAAATATGGGAAAACTTGTCTAATGATTTTTTTAATGAAACCTAACAAACCTAAAGGCTTCATACGAATGTGGGATAGGGTTATGGGTGGGTTTTAGAAAATCATCACTTGTCCTTACATCATATCTATCAAGTTGTATGAAAACACACTTGTATGGTTATGTTGATGCTACAACTAGGTCTACAAGCATCTAAACATATAAAAATTGCATGGTTTTTGTAGTTGGATTTTGGCTTAGTTCCATGATCACTTGATACACATGTTTGTGACACAATTGGGGAAATATTTGCATCATCAAAATTTGAGTGTGGCATATCCAAAAATCCAAAAATCTCCCCCTTTTTATGATGACAAATATTTCCATAAGATAAATTGAAACTAGACAATTTAGAACTGAATACCTTTGCTTTTATAGCCAATTTATTTCATGTGTTATTCTCCTCATTTTTTGAAGTCCAAAAGGGTAAAATAGTTAGTATTGCTACCCTTCAAGGAGACACTACCCCTAAAAAAGATAGTCATTTTGGATAGGGAAAAATTTAATACTCAATGAACCAATTGAAAAATAATACAATTCTTGGAAAAGGTCAAAATCAAATATAAACATCTAACACATTAAGGCATATTCAAAAAGCCATATATGACTAAGGAATGATTTTAGAATATTGTCACATTACCAATGAGAGGAATGTTAAGTCCTTAATGATAAGGACATCCCAATTAGTACACATTATTAAAAGGATACTCTAAACCAATGGTTAAGAATGTTAAGTCCATAATTGTATAGAGAAGCTATGAAAAGTATCATTTTCTAAAGAATATCTCATTATCATTGAAAGGAATGTTAGTTCCTCCATGACATATATATTTTCCATAAAAATACAACATTGTCAAGGGATGTTAAGCCCAGAAATGATTAGAGAATCTCTCTAAACCAAATATCAAAGGATGTTAAGACTTTATTGATATAGAGGATCAACTAAGAGCAACAAGATATGCAAGTTATATAAAGAGACTTTGTGCTCCCCTTAATATGATATCAAGTAAAAAGAGCTCAAAAATACAAAAAAAGTTCAAAAAAAGAAATAGAGCATCATGATAAAGCATTCATGTCAGTTGTAGATATCAAGAAATACAATAAATCTTTTGAGTTTGTAAACCATATTTTTAGAGATCAAAATAAATCTGTCACTGATAAGATTTCGATCAAGTATATTGCTGACCGAGGAAGAGTTCATTCAAATTATTGGTCAGCCAAGCACAAATTAAGTTTTTCTTTGAATTATATATCCCCTTTTGTCATCTAAAAAAGATTGAAAGTATGAACATAAGATCACTCCCCCTAAATATGATGTCCACAGAAAAATATTAAAATGTCAATTTTAGCTATACTATCATCCATATGATATTCACCATAATTACGAGGTTCCATCTAAATATAATGTTCCTTTCTTAAGAGTATCATACAAGGATATTAGAGAATACCAAATTTAGATGCAAGAAGTATCAACATAATCTAGGGAGACATGATACCAATTGAAATTAAGACATTTTCTCGTAATTATTTGAATTTCCAAGTTGAATTTATGATAGTCTTGTTTTTCTTGGTCAAAATGCTTTGTCGAATGAGGGGATCCTCATTCATAGTTTTTTTTACCAAGAGGAAGTTCAGGAGAATCCAGAATTTTAGTTTAATAAATTAGGCAAATTTTAGCCTTTAAGATAAATGATATGCACATGTAAATCAATTTAGGTTGAGATAAGACCCAAATACAATTATCAAAATTAAGGGTAGGTCAAATCTCAACATGTTCCCCTTTTATTCAAAGTTGGGGATTTTGGAATCCAAATTATGGTGTTATCCTTCTTCTTTTTGAAATGATATTAGAATGCATAATGTCTAAATCTGTTATAAGCATAACATGTTACATAACTAATAGAGGTGGAAACACATGCAATTAATTTATCAAAGATATATTCCTCTTTTTCTTTATTTTATCATGCTTAGGAATGTAGCCAAGTCCATGTTTAAGAAAGTGTAACATATTTCTACTACTAGAAAATTTGTCAAGAAACAACTTTAACCTTTTATTTTCTTTACTAGAAATCAAGCATTGTCTAGCAATATATTTTTCAATTATAAAAGTTTTATTATTTAGATCAACATTTTTATGATCAACATGAGCATAAGAATGTAAATTTTTAATATAAAGTAGTTTTTCTTGTAATGCGAAGATTTGATTTGAAAAAACATTTATAGAAATAAGATTATCTTTTAATACATTAGAAATAAATACCTCTCTCTATTATTATTATTATCTTCATCTTCATCATGTGCATGTTATTCTTCTTGTTCATGTGAACCTATATGTACTCCTTCTTCATTATTACCTTCTTCATGTTGAGCAAGGAGGCAACTGACTACAATATGGCAAACTTTCATCTTCACTTTCTTCCAAATCATCCCAAGCTACAAGATGAGCATTCTCTTTCTTCTTCTTCTTCTTCTTCTTCTTCTTCTTCTTCTTTAGTTTAAGACATTTAGATTGTCAATGGCCTTTCTCTTCAAAATTTGTGACATATAATTGAAAAATATCTAAAATTTTGTTAGAAGAAGAAAGCACATATGTCTTACCTTTAACGTAGATTTCTTCTTCACTACTAGAAGAATCACTTGATGAGTAAGAGATTTGTTTCTTTGAAGACTTTTCTTTAAATGCAACCATTTTATCCATACATCTTGGGTCCTTTTCTAGCCGCTCCTCTTCTTCAAGTTGTACTTCATGGGTCTCCAAGTTCCCTATGAGCTGTTCCATCTTCATCTTTGTAAGATCATTTACCTCCTCTATTATAGTAACCTTTGATTTGTAATTAGGTGGAAATGACGTAAGTATTTTGAAGACTTGATCTTCTTCACTTACATGTTTTCCTAAGACACTTAAATGATTGATTATAGAAGAAAATCTAGCGTGCATTTTAGAAATAGTTTGATTTTCTTACATAAGAAATAATTCAAGTTTTTACTTGAACATATTAATCTAAATATTCTTGACTTGTATAGTACTTCATATGTAACCAAAAGTTTTCTCCATATTTCATATGTGGTTTCACAGGAGGATATTCTATCAAATTCTCCAAGAGATAAATGTAAATACAAGATACTGACTACTTTGGCATTGAGTTTAGCTTTTCTTACCGTAGGCTCATCCCATTCTTCAAAATCAGTTGTAGGATGTATGTATGGAAGGAAAACAATCTTCCAAAACTCTTGGCTCAACCATTGAATGAAAAATTGCATGAACCTCTTCAAATATTGATAGTTGGATCCATCAAAGAGTGCAAGCCAGGTACCATGAGCTCCTTCTAGGTTGAGTTATCCAATCATTTGGCCCCCATCTTCAAGACCGATTAAGGCTCCTTGAAGTCTGCTCTGATACCAATTGAAAGTTCTAGAGGGGATGGGGGTTAATGAGTCTAAAGAAACTTGTTTGCAATTAAAACACAAATACGGTTAACTGCAACTTGCTTAAGGAACGTGTAAATATAAAACAAGTTAGTGGACAAAAGAAGCAACCACAAGAACAAAAGATTTAGAGAGATTTCGTCAAATGATGTCAATCCACTACCTAGTTGTTCTCAACTATGATTTATAAACCATGTATTTTATTCCTTTTCTATACCAACACACAATTCATAAAATTTACCGGTGCCTTTTGAGGATCAAGACAAAACCTCCTTTTCAACTCAAGGAGAACTACCACCTTCTTTGAAGGGTTGCCGAAAGGTCACCCACTTCACCTCTTCTTTAATGGATGTGGAAGACCTCCATGCCACACCTCTTCTTTAATGGACATAGAAGAGCACCGTATTGGAGATTATCTCAATCAACCTCCACCACCTTGGTCGCAACCTTCATCTGAGAAGTAGCACCAAGAAAGCTTCACCACAACCTTCTACCTCAGGTAGTGAGAATCAACAACAATTCGTAGCATGGGAACAAGAAGAGAAGAAGAAATTATAATGCACTTCATAGGATATAAAATCAAGATCTAATGGAAGTGATGATGATCCACTCCAAAAAAAGTTAGGCAAGGTTATATTAGGTGGAGATGGATTCTAGTATTGAGATAAGTCTTAGGCTAGTTTGATGGAAACTTGAAGTGCAGAAGCAAACCACTTGAGTAAGATAGCAAGTAGTAGAGTGCTCAAATGTATGTCAATTCTTATTGCAAAGTTGTGATCTAAGTGTCCTAAGACCACTCCTATATATAGGATTTGCTTACAAGTGGTTGGGGTAACTGTGAGGAGTGTTTAGGGCGTACTTAGTGGTCAACTATCTGTTAGGACAAAGTTAGTTGGGTTGCAATGACTAATTTGATCGTTAACATATTTTGTCTATAGAACATACCCAGTCTAGAAATACTTTAACCATGAATTATCTTAGTTGAACTCTTTGTCGACCGAGCAGTGCTCTGAGTCCCAACTGAGTGTTACAGTTATGTGTTGGTCGATCTTCCTGGTCAACAAGGTATAATGTCTCTTTGTTGGTTGACAAGGGTGTGTGTTGACAAAGACTTAGACTGAGACTGATTCAGAGCTCAATCTATTGACAATTCTTCTCCAATTGTCTATGTTCTTGACCGAGTGGATTTCGGTCAACAACGAGAGAAAACTCTATTAAACGTTATGCAAAATATGGGAAAAAATATCTAATGATTTTTTTTAATAAAACCTAACAATCCTAAAGGATTCATATAAGCATAGGACATGGTTTGGGTGGGTTTCAGAAAATAATCACTTGTCCTTACATCATATCTATCAAGTTGTATGAGAATACACTTGTACAATTATATTCATGGTACAAGTAGGTCTGCAAGTATCCAAACATATATAAAATTGCATGGTTATTGTAGTTGGATCTTGACTTAGTTCCTTGATCACCTGAAACACTTGTTACACATGTTAGCGACACAATTTGAAAAATACTTGCATCATTGAAATTTGAATGTGGCCTATCCAAAAATCCAACAATAAGTACTTCTACAAAGTTTGTCAATACAAACAATTTATTACTTCTCACACAAATGAGCGACTACAATTTCGATAAACTCACCTTCTCCTAAGAGGATATCTTGAAGATGAAATCCAATGTTGATATACGAACATCAAAGAAAAGCATGACATACAAGAGAGAGTAAAAACCTTAGGCAGACGAAACTAGCATCGAAGAAGAAACTAACATTAAAAATCCACAAAGCTGTGCCGAAAAGACCAAAGGCTGCAACGAAAAGTATTGCAGTTTGACATGAGTAAATAATAGTAAAAGTAGACAAGGAAGTCATAGATGAACACAAGACTGCCGACATGGCCGAAGCTGCAAAAATGATAATAAATTAAGAATGAGGCAAAGGAATACAACCCCTCAATGTTGAACATCCTTCAACAAACAACCAACTAGAGACCTGCATGAGAATCAAGACAGCCAACCTAACAAAGCCAAGCTGAGCATTGTGGGGGCTATTCCAATGGGGGAACAACATGAACAAGTGGCCCTACACTCACCTCAGCATGACCCTGAACCCTCACCCCATCCAAAAGATGCAACAACTACCAAAAATGTATCACCGTACAAGAAAAAACATCTCCAACTCTTAGGGAGGAGCTTGGACGTTAGTTCGACGTCATGCATGAGCAAATTCTTAACTCTAATTCTTATTATATATTGTCTAGCCTGCAAACACTAATCATGTAGGTTCAAAGATTAGATGAGAGAACTGCACCTCTCCCACACCTCATAAAAGATATGGTGGAATGCTAACACAAAATGATGTAGGACATGCAGATGCAACATACGATCTGGTAGAGCTGCGTCGTGAAAGGGATGAGATGTAATAGGAACAAGAAGAGTTCCCGAAAGAAATGTAGGAAGGGAGACAATGATACAATGATTAAACACATTCAAAGAAGAGACTAAGCATGGGATGAGCCCATCACAGTTGTGTGCCTCCTCCAGTCTGTCCAACCTAGGGTATCAAGGGGAAGCCGAGCGATTACCATCAACTCTAGCAGAAGAAGAGAATAAACTTCAAGATTCCTTGGGCAAACCAGAGGCCTACCCAAGTAAACACAACTATCCATCCGCAAGTATTGACCTAATTTTCTTACCAACAAATGATAAACCTATAAGGGAAGTGCAAAACGAAGAGGGTGCCCCCATTCAACAAATGGAGGAGGACCACCCTCAACTAAGGGAAGAACAATCGCAAGTTGATGAAGCAATGGCTGAACAACAACCACCTCTATCCAAGGCAGATGTACATGGTATGCATGTGTTGGAAGGGGAAGAGAAACAACTAATTACTAAATCGATGTTTGTGGAAGAAACAAGGCTTATGGGGTTTGATGTCGACATTTGTGCCTTGTATCTTTAGTTTAACAAACTAGAAGACACACCCCTGAACAATGTAGTACTTGATGGGGTGATAGCCGATAAAGTCATAGAAATGCGAGCCATTATCATCAAGCCCACCACAATTGAGGCCCCAATAGGTAAAGTAACAACACCAGTCTTAGGAACAAAATAAGGGGAGGGGACCTCTAATGAAGATGGGGATGGGATGAACTCTTTCTTTAACATTGACCTGGAAGACACCTCCACCCTTCTATCCAAGAAACTGATACACAAGGTCTCATGCCTCCACCTCTCCCTTGTAAATGGCTAGAATGGACACGAAAGTCATGTCAAATATTTTCTGTAGATATGTCCATGTCCTTGCAAATGTTCTAAATGACAGTCTGCCTGGGACAGACATTTTATACAACAACAAAGGGAGAACCCTGATGCACAAGCACTTTAGGGGGATCTTTGGGAAAAAGGACAAGGTACAACAAGCCCATTCAAAGTGCTATATGCAACTATTCTTGAAGATTTTTTGCACCCCTAGAAGATCCAATAGTCTTCAATGGCACTCCTATCATGTCAAAATGCCTTTTTGAGAAGAAATATGGTTCTCCACCACTACCAGTTAGATAACTTAAAGAAGCAGTACATAGGCCACAAACAAGGCTCATCATGTTGTTATATAAAAAAAAGGAACATTGGTTTCTAACGGTGACCGATATATCCAAAAGGCACATGGTAATTTATAATTTGCTGTGTAGAGGATCTGAAATGGAGCACAATAGTCTTCCTTGAAATAGAGGCATGTGAGGTATAAAAGATCCACATAAGACTCCATCATGCAATACAGATGGCAGGGTTCAAGCAAAACCATTTGGAAATATTTTTTGATAAACATAAAAGTCCACCTAGAAATAGCTTGATTCTGTAGACTGTTCTTTTATCATGCTGAGGATGACAGATGACATAAATAAAGGGATCCTCTTTGAAGATATGTTTATGGAGTATTTACATGGATGACATGGCATGTACATAATGAAGGTAATCTATGACCAACACTTTTGCAATGATCTGGAGACACCTCCTGATATAATGTCACATAAACTTTATACTGGTGTACCTCTTCCTGAAAAGCAATTGTGGTGAGATATTAGTAAAGAAATGTGGCTCAAGCCAACTAAAAAACAAAGGGGACTAGCATGGAAAAAGTCTACAATACCATAGAGAAATATAAAGAACAACATCCACAACCCATAGATGATAAGAAATAGAACCACATAGAAACTCAAGACATTAACATAAATGTGGTTTCTCTGTCCTACTTGAGGCTCTTTCATGGTGATTTAATGTCACATGCTTGTAGGGTTTTGGTGACTGGTATTGTGCAAAGTCCCTCTTCTTGTAAATGATGGTTTTCTTTTGTTTTATCTCCTATTTTGTCTGTGGAAACCATTTGTTTGATCTTGATCATCCATGTATTGAAGATGGTTAGTTACCTTTGTGGTAGCATGGTTTTGGTGGACACTACTCCCTTGGTTTGGTTTGGGTCAAGATTCTTGACCTAGTGTCACAACCGCGACCTAATCTCAATAGGTTGAGGGTCGAGACACTTTTGGTGCTTGAGGTTGAGACAACCTAGGCTTTGGTGATCGAGACACCTGCCCATGTTTTGGTCATGACACCTAGTTTGGTTTCGGTTAAGATGAACTTAGGTTGAAGCTGAGACCTATCTTTGTGTTTGGGGTCACAATATGTGCTTTAGGGTGGTTGAAACCCTAGCTTTTGTGGTGGTAGAGACATGCTATTTTCTTTGAGGTCGTAACTCCTAGGGTGTCGCAGTCGAGACACCTAGTGTGTTGCGGTCGAGACATCTTGGGCATGAGGCTGGTCTAGACACACATGTGGGGTGGTTGAGATATGTGTGTGAAGGTAGTTGAGACATATACATGAACATGTATCAATACATATGCATGGGTAAGCAAGCAATGGCCCATTTTTAATGCTATTTGTATGATTGCTTTATTAACCCTCATGTGCTCCAAGAAGGTGGGAGATAATGTACCTAGGGTTTGGTGATGGAATATGGCTATAAAACCCTAATCGACTACACATCTACCCCTAAACTAATGTTGCAAACTATAGCGTGCTTGCTTGACTCCTTTGAAGTGATTGCCTTATTGTGATGTTGTCTCTCTCCTATTTATAAATCCCTAACCTTGTAGGTGAAATGAGTGCCATGTCTTATGTATGATGAAGTGATGATCATATGATACAGAATGGTGATTATGCACATTTGTGAGGCATAATGTGATAATGGACATGTAGGGTGTATATGATTGGGTCCTATGAACTGTGATGGATTAATGCCTATTGTGAGGTGATAACCTACAGTGATGTGATTGAGGGATTTATATCCCACAGTGATGTGACATTGGTGATGGCCTTCTGAATGGAAGTGCTACAAGTATCATGTGGTGATAGTGTGACAAGTTCACACTTTATGCATTTTATATCTTTTGGATTTGTACTCATCCCTGAGTCTTGTAGAGTTTGTTTTGGCTTTGTACGTTGTAACTTGATTCATGCTAAAAGGTACCCAACTGGCTAATTAATCAAGAGAAACCCTAATCATGTAGGTGCCTTGTGTCATAGATCCTTTTTAGTGTCAGCTTTAATTACTAGATTGGTGAAACAAGTATAACTCGAAGAGCATATTTTTGAATATGCGGGGGTGCAAGTCGTGTATCTCCTTGCATCCACAATCACAGGTTGTGCGACACATACATGCATGAGCTGATCTCCTTGTGATATAGATAGCCATGCGTGAGCCACTCCTTCTTTTTAGAACGGCCATGCATGAGCCTATTCTTCTAGCACCGTACCCGTACCAAGGTGGGATAGGTGTTTATATGTGTGGATATCCATGCGTGAGCCAATTCATGAGCTTGCCTATATGTCTTTGTTGTAGTTGACTGATATGTCTCTATGGTGTTTTCTCTTGTGCTGACCAAGAGGTGCGGATAGGGTGTGGATTTCAGCTATTCCATTGACCTTGTATGGAAACGATTTTGACTTAGAAATGGTCAGTTGGATTTGGGCGGTACGACCCAAATCCTCGGGGCAATAATAAAATACGTAACACAACCGTGTAGCATATCTTTCTTAGGGTCCAAAATGAATAACATTGGTTGAGCCCCTTGCCTTATCTTTTTACTAATTTCTTGAATTATAAGACGGTAAGAAAAGTCAACTACCATACATGTTCTTCATATTCTTTCTTAAATCATTAATTGTTCTACTACTCAGTGGTAACTCATTAATCTTGCCTAATCTACTATATCTGTTGATTACATATCATTTCGCTGAATCTGCTCAACCTACTTAGTATGTTACCTACCTACTTAGTTGAATCTGCTGCTTAGCACATCTATGCTTTTAATATACGTTGGTGAAGATTTACATCTCTCGTTGGGACGTTGGTCTCACCCCGTGGGTTTCCATATCTTTTAGGTGGTCGAGCATGAGGAAGTAGAGATCGTGTTGTTGGTGCTGAGAAACAAGAGAATCAGTTGTTGCTAAAAGGTTGAACATGCTTCTTGTGTATAAAAGTAGAGTCCTATGTGTTGTCCCTGTACACTCAGGTCCTTGGGGGGGGTTTATTTTGTATGCATCAACATGAGGTTTTGGATTTATACCCATTGTTGTATAGAGATGGCATATATGTATATGAACATATATCATGTGTAATTAGATGTGGCTTGAGAGCTAGTGAACAACTTACTGTATAATCTTTTGGGAAGGGGATATGAGATACGTGTGGCTTTTGTGGACTCATGTGCAATATGTTGCAACACTTATGGTTATATGAAATCCGTTTTAATTTCCTATGTTTTCTGGTAACCTGGATGTTTAGTTTTAATTCCTCAGTTTGGTTTTGAGTAATCTCATTTGTGGTGCGTCAGGACATCATAGATCTCATCCACCCTCAGTCAGTACAAGTCTATCGAAGGGACACATAAGGTCAAGCTGCAAAACAACCTAGTCCTCCCTTGGTATATAGGCCACGATACTAGTGAACAACCTACTCACAATACTAGTGAAACGAGGGTATACAAAATCAAACATCCATGGTACAACCACAATTTTCCTCAATCACATCATATATACTAAATCACAATAATCTAAGATATGGACTCAACCACTCTTCTGCCAAGGTATGACCCAAACATCCTTGTGAACATGCATATTGTTACAACCCCAACTTTTGGGTTCAATTGGTGAGAAATGTGATTTCTCATATTAAAGATATTTGAACAAATAAAGGTATAATTTGTTTTGAATAAATGGATTTCATTTATAATAGCCTTGATGATTGTTTTGTGGGCTTTATTGGCTATTGGGCCCAATGACAAGGAAAAGATAAAAGGAACTCCATATTTAATAAGAAATGGAGAAAAAGAAAAATGTAGAAACCTCTAGAAGGCAAAAGTATTTAATCCAAAGGTGGATTTCGTGCCTCTTGGGTTCCTTGGGTTCCAAGGAGTCCAAAGTTGCAAAAAGAAAGCAATAAGAAAAGAAAAGATCAATTAAAGATTTCTTTATTAAGAAAGAAATTGAAAATAATGATAAAATGTGAAAAATAAGTGAAAAGAGGTATAATTGAATTATCCTTGGTGGATTTTCATATATAAAGGATTCCTAAGGTTAAAAGGAATGCCAATGAGGAAAATAAAAAGAAAGAAAAAGAGAAATCCTCAAAAAGAGATATTTTAATAAGAAATAAACAAGATAATGTGAAATAATGAATATTGATGCATCTAGAAGGATAAAAAGTATCCTTATGAAGGAATTTCGAAATCTTAGAGTTCTTGGGGTCCAAGGAGCCCCAATGAATAAAGAGGAAAGAGAAAATACCAAATAAGAAGATAATATGATGCATAATGAATTTTTTGGGGTATTATTAAAAAGGAAGTAATTTCTATTAAAAGAAAATAGAAATTTGTGCCAAAGGATTAAAAAGCAAGAATAAAGATAATAAGTGAGAGGAATTTCGAATTCCTAATTATCCAAGAAATAAGAAATATCAAAGGGATAGTAAAGAGAGAAAGCTTGCTTCCTAATGAAGGAATTTGATTCCTATTGAGAAAAGACCTTGCATCGTTGTGGATGCACATCTTGGGATGCGAAAACCCTCCCCTATATAAGGGGTAGAACCTATGTCTCGAGTTTAAGAGGATCCTAAGTCCTTTGTCTCTCTTCTTCATCTTCTTTCTTGCTTCTTTGCATTTGAAACCCTAACCAAGAATGCATAGGGTCATCTTGGTGGCTAGCAGCTGTAGAGGGATCTTGATGGAGGCAGGGAGCTTCCATGACAACCTAAGATTGATCAACTATCAACCCAGTACTCTTGTCTTCACGCACCTCCCACCGACGGTCTGCAAAATCGCTGTGATTACAACAGCAATCCAGAGCTAGCCTCGCTTTGGAGCAGCCATCATGGTCGCAACCTGGGGGTGCCCCACGTGCACCAAGGCACAACGGAGCTAGGGCTCCCACTGGCGGCGGTCCTCGAGCCTCCAGGAGGGAGGGGCAGGCCGCGTGAAGGCCACCGTCGATGGCTAGGGCGACGCAACAACAGTTGCGTGAGGTTGAAGATGAAGGTAGGGGCGTTGGACCATTTTTCCCTCCGCGGGATAAAGAGATGATCAACTTAACCAAGGGTACGAATGTCTTTTAGTTATGTTTTCAAAGCAAGGAGCAACATCGCAAGGAAGATGCCTACGTGGCAGCCCCCCATTGGCCCAAAGTAAGTAATTTTGCAAAATTCATAGCTAATTAACCGTAGCTCGGATGGATACACATAATATATGAATTTTGCTCAACAGAACATGAGGAATGCAGTGAAAATAGTTTTATAGCCTAATTCCTTTTGCAATTCGAAAAGTAGTGTAATTTATCAACTGTAATGAGTTAAAGATTAAGAACCCCTATTTGGAGATGATTAATGTGATTAGTAGAGTTTAATGGATGATTAAAGTTGATATTAACCTGTTAATCATGAAAAGATACATTAAGATGAAAAAGCATGAACTTTGCACGTAATTGGTTAATTTAGAGTTTCCTATGCATAAATATGCTTTAATGGGCCTTAAAACCCTAATATTAGTAAATGTGACTCATAATGGTTTTAATTATTCAAAATCGTGAATAAAGCTAAGATATGAGGATTCTAAGATTTTTCGAGTATAAAGTTCCTAATGGTGGATAAATACCCTTAATGTAGTAATTATGGTTTTTCTAATGGATAAAGGTAGAATTAATGACAAATAGAGTTCATATGTGAATTAGACCATAATTGATGATAAATGAGCATAATGATCTTGTCATGGATTAAAAGGATAAAAATAGTAGCTTTAATGTAAAAGAGGCTTAATGGCCTTTTAATTGTGCCTTAAATCGAAATTAGGGTTATATGTTGTTAAAAGATAACCTTAATATCTTTCGTGAAGAATAGAAGAGATAAATAGGGTTTATGAGTAATTGTATTAGGGTTTAAAATAATAAAAGATGAAGTGAAACCCTAATTGCAAAGGAAACCCCAAAAGTGAACTAGAAACCCTAGAAAGCGAGCTAAGTTTAATAGATCTTGATGACATGAGTAATAAAGGGAATTGCATGATTATTTTAGGATCTTGTTATGTGTGCTTGCTTGCTTGGATTTCTTACTTGCATGGATTATTCTGTCTCAAATCAGCCTGACAGGTATGTGGTTATGCTTATGAATAATCTCTTTAGCTTCATGGAGATTTCCGAATGTTTTTATCGGTTGCTTGAAAATAACTGTTGGATGAATTTAATTCATGCAAACTATAATGTGGATATGACTATCACATAAGATATGTGCCTACTGGCTCAAATCCTGGTCCTCCTCTGTGGCTTTGCAAAGGCTAAAAAGGGTAACCTAGAGCAAGGTCTAGGCTATCATGAGTTAGAAATTGGGCTACCCATGTGTAGTGCCATGAGACGCTTTAGCACACCATGAGTTAAGGAGTGGGCTACCTACGGGTAGTACCATGTGACTCAATCCTAGAAACTGATTCACATGTTAGGTGGGATCATGAGGGGTTTAATGGGGATCTACCATAAGGAAGGTAGCATCCAGGTCCACTGTAGGGATAGCGCAGAGGCTAGGGTATGTAAGGATTGAGCAGTTATGCGAAAAATGTAAAGATGTTTGTTTAAAATCATAATTGGCTACAATATGTTGTTATCATAGTTGCACGATTATTGTTTCCCCCACATACCAACTTTTTACTGACCGACATTTTGTTTTTCGGCGTTTTAGGTACAAGTGAAAAGAACAAACAGTAAAGTGGCATATGTGGAATTAAAATGAATTAAAGTTCAAAGGAGGATTAGTTAGAATAGACTCCATGTGGATAGAAGTAGATATCCAAGTTTTTGAAAAAGGTATGCAAAGTTAATTTTATTACAACTTTTCCATTTAGTTAGTAGAATTTGATAATTATTATTGATTATTTGTCAAACCTTTGATCCAGAAATTGGGATAACAAGTCTGACCTCTTGGTCTCCCTTAATTGGGGGTTACTGGGAGGCGGGGTCGTTACATTTGGTATCAGAGCATAGGTTCCTCAATTAATCCTTAATAATTATTAAATTTTACAAACTCCGTAGCACCCAAGGGAGTTATTAGAGGATTTTCCGAAAGATAGAGGTGTCTAGAAAAGGATCACGTTTGGGGGCTGACAAGATTTTCCTCTGCACCGCTAGTCGGAATACGAGGACTCCCGGATTAGTGTGACTGCCTGGCCAAAGTCTCAGGATTTGACTCGAAATAAGATACCTTTAGGACTCTCTCATCTTGTTCATCCCTTCTCAACTCAAATGTTGTTAAGGACCTTAAGGATTAGGGTTTTCTCTCTTTTCCTCACCCTTTTGAGATATGGGTAAGGTTGATAAGATTTAAGGAGTCCTCCACCAAATTAATGAAATACATGTAAAAAAGATGTCATGGACATAAACTTAATAGTGTAAGCATAAACTAAAGAATAGATACATGCTTAGGTTGTATGACATAAGTTGTCATGCCCTCAGGAGAGACCTGAGGCTAGACCTTCTTGTCAGGAGAATAAGTGAAGAGAGTTAGTCTTTGAGGTAGAGATATCCATTACAAGTATAGACCTAGCACATCCTCTGGATGATGTTAACCCTAACCCTAAGTGTTGGATAGAGAGAGACAACATGATGAGTTAGATGTCATGGTAGACCGTGTGTTTGGATGGATATGCTTTTGGATACCATATGAGCCATGAGAGGTTGGATGACCTAGCTCCTTTGGCGACCCAACCTGAAAAGGGTCGTGCATGGTTAGAGTGAAGGATAGTTGCTTTATTGATGAGGTCAGAGAAGGACCTATAGAAACCCCATGAGCTTATATGGGCATGGCATAGTAGGCACCCAGTATACGTTAGTAGTGCAAGATGCAGGTGGAAACCCTGGCCAGGAGAGTACGATAGATAGTTTATGAGATAGGCATAAAGATAATCCTGAGCGAACATAAGTTGAACATAGGCTTCACCCAGGTAGGGATATGCTTGTGATCTTGACCCACCTTCATGGAGAAAGGACCTATAGTAGTTACACATATACTCAACAGTATACAACTCTGGGCTTCCACTAAAGGAGAACTAATTTCTCCATCCAACAATTCCTGACACTAGAATGGATCTATGGCACATGGCACTACATGATTAGAGTTTCACTTGATTAGTTAATATCCATTAGGTGATTTAAGGTTACATTAATCAGGTTACATACAAACCCTAAGAGAATTCTACAAAACATGGTGTATGTTGCAACTTTAGAAGATACAAAACATAAGAGATATAATGTTGATTATAAAATCTCATGGTACTACTACATTGCCTTACATGAATCCATACTCATCACTATACCATCACATGTTCTAAATCCCTATCATATCATGAAGAGGATAACACCTAAAATTAGGGTACTAAGCCATATCTAAGGTCATTAAGACCATCACATCATTCCCTGTAAGAACATCATTATCTTTCCATGCCTCATAAAGGCTCATCGTCATCACCACACATGTTCTACATAAGTTCATGAGAACAGTTGAAGTATCATTGTCAAACAACACTTTACTAAAACCTCAGGTTTATATTCATTCGAGGGCAAAGGTAAGACTATTAGATCATGCATAACCAATCACCAATGAGTTAGGTTTACTAGAAATCAATTAAAGATAAGCCTAATTCTTATCATCTCCAACAATCATGGAAGCATTAGGTCAATAATCACCATAAACCATAGTACCAAGAAACCATAGAAACCATGAAATTAGAATTTCTCATGCACCGCTGAAGATTGGCCACTTTTGTGACCTCTAAGGTTTAACATATAGGTGACTAAAGAAAACATAACACATTGGCAACTGATTAAATTTCTACCATCTTCATACACCGCTAAAAACACAAACATTGGCGACCGAAGAAAGTTTATGTTTCACTATATTCATTGGCCACTAAAAGTCCAAGATCTGAACGACTGTAACGATGTCTTCCCCATATTATCCCCTATTTAGGCGGACCGAGAGGGCAAAGGACATTATCAATCATACAGGATCGAAGGTTTAACAATTAGCCAAAAATAAATAATAAATTTCACTAAGTAGGAAAGAGTTTGTACAAGATTGAATTTCCATAAAGGAATTACATAATATGGATTTTCTAAAGTTTTGCAACATGAAATTAAAACTAACTAAATCCTCCAAAGATTACATTACTCCTTGCTTGTTTGGTTCCTTCTTCATGAATGTCCTCTTTCCATTAAACTTGTAGCAATAACAACATATTATCTTAAAATGCCGACAAACAAAACATTTGATCAGTATAACAAGTTATACTGGTATGTGGGGGTACCAAAATATTTGCATATACTCATAACAACTTAACCACAACAATTATTGTTACATAATCAAAATAATCATTTTCTTAATAACTTCTTAACCTATTTTACTCAACCTCTAGGATACCCTGTCTTAGGGTTTCATCCATGCAGTGGATTGTAGGCCACCTCTGAATTTAGAGCTAGGTTCCATGTTGGTTATCCCAATCTAGGGACTGACCTCATATGACCTTCCCACTCTGGGGCATGGTCTTACCTCATATGACCTTCCCAATATGGGGCCTGGTTTGATCTTCCCAATCCGGGGCCTGGTCTTTAGTTATCACCATGACTTTTCATTTCCTTCCATTCAAACCTCTAGAGTTGGTATGCTGGGTTCGATAAAGTTATAAGCATAATTTGTGATAGACAGAGTGACTTTATAGACTGTAGGAAATAAATATCATCCAAGCATTTAATTTCAAGCAATCTGGTAAAACCCAAAAAACACCGGGAAACTAAAGTAGTTAGTAATAGGCGTAACCACATATTGTGATGGTGATCCATGCAGATTATACAATTATACTTCATCATATTCAATCAATCAAATTAACTGAGAAGATTCCAAGTAATCACATTGTATCTGCATGTATGTAAAACCTAAAGTGTCACCATTCATGTTATTCAAACCAAACCTTACTTGGACCTAATCTACAACAAGGAATAAGGATATAAACCCTATTTGCATCACATGTTAAACATCAGGTGAAGTCCCTAATCATTTGATCCATATTGCCCTTTCCTTAGATCAAGTTAAGTTCATTAACAACATGGCAAATTAGTATCTCTAACCTAATTCTTCATAGGCATGGTTATCTATTTTAGAAATCCTAAATATCATCATCATGACCATAATCATGTTAAGTTACCCTTATATTCCATATTATCAATTTGCATCTTAGAGGATCATGATTAACAACTTATTCATCAAAAACTAGGATTTCTATGCATAATTTACATTAAAGATTGCATCTTTATACACTTTTGGAAAATGAAGCATAACTATACTTTGAAATCATTTTTTTGGATTCCTCTCATTTTTCTAATCAAAATGATATATAATATCATTATCTTTGGATTTTCCTAGCATTATCTATAATTAAAATAAGATAAATCATTATACCTTAAAGGTGAGGCCATGTGGCGCCTCCCTATCGCTTGATGTCTTCATAAAATAGTGCCAGCTGGGGACGTGGTTTAGGATTTGGCTGACCCTAAACCGGTCGATTTCTCCTAGACTGGCCACTAAGTTGTGGTTTGGCTGACCCACTATCCAACCTTCTCCTTCTTTCACCGTTGCATTTGTGGACGAACAATGTGAAGTGGCCACTCAACGCTGACACTTCTCTGGCCAGCAGCCAAAGCTACAACCCCTAGGGTTGTGTTCTCTAGCTGTCGCAACGCATGAGAGTCAGCTTCAAACCTATCTCTTCATTGTACTGAGCATGTGTAGGTTTCAATCATCTCTTTCCTTAAAATTAGTAGGAATCCCTACTTACTGGTTCCATCAGGTAAGGCAATGTCTCCACTCTTTCTGCTTGCTTTCATCGTTACTTCCTCTTCCGCCAACTCCCTTTCTTGTGATGTTGTGCTGGGGACGAGTCGAACCACCATGAACTCTCACTCTCACTGCTCCATATCTTCACACGGTCATTCCATAGCCCCATCCCACTCTATCGAACACACTCAACAGTTCACCAATGTCTATAGTGGCCAAGTTATCTGCACAGGGTGTGCCCGACTCTTGAATATTTCTTTCTCACGCTATGTTGAAGTCTGTTCTCTCTTCTAGGGTGGTGTGTCGTGATCGAGGCTCAGCAGGAGACCTTCTACCATCGAATACCATTCTCATACATCTATGACTAGGGTCCTTGGTTTCTTGGAGGGATTAGGAGAAGGAGTCTCATCCTGTTTAAAAATGAAGACCCCCATGGTCCTTACATAGTCCTGAAGGGAACCCTAGAGGCTGCAAGAAGCAATGAGAAGGAAGGGTCACACGGCTCCAAGCCTAATTTCCTTTCTTCTAATCATACCTCCCCAGTTCTAGCCTCTTTGGCTTATTTCCTTCTCCCATATTAATCAATTTTCAAACCTACCATTTCCTTGCCCTATACACAAAAACATGGCTTATTACAAAGCATGTCATTGCATTTTTCTTATACTTATCCCCTCTTTCCTGTTGGTCATGACAAGTACAAAAGGGCTGAAAATCATGGTTGTTAAAAGGAAATCATTCAATGGATTCCCATTATTGAGACACACATGTATATATCCATACATGTCCTTCTAAGTATTATCATTTTTACTTGATAGACACACAAAAAGCCCTGCCCAACTTGTATTTATTAATTGAGACTTATTGGGATATCTTTCCCATAAAAAATATTTTAAAATTGGAATATCCCTTTTTCTCCAATTTCTAGAGTTCTCTTCCTTTCTATTATTATTTACAAGTTAAGACAAAATATTCTCATTTAATGCCTTAACCATTGCGTTTCCCATCTTGGCTAGATAATTTACTTCACTTATGCACAAAACTCTCTTTTCTACATAATTCCATATTTTAAAAATCCATTGTGAATTACTTTTATAATTTTTTATTATTGGAGTTTCCACTCTTTCTTTGTCCCAAATTCTATTAATGGTTTAACAAACCAGTAGAAATCACAAATTTCACAATAAGGGAAATTTTGCAAAATGAAGCCATAATTTCAAAATGATGTATAACATATCTCCAATATGTCCTTTTTCTGAAATAATTGTATTTCAATTATATAAATATATGTGAAAAACCATGTTATAACATCCTTCCCCTTTTATAGGAAATTTTCCCTCAAAATTTGACTAATCAAACAAACTACTTATGGCAAGACTTTTCCGTATCCGTATTAAGCTTACATGTGGCTTCATCATCTCTATGGTGCTTCCAAAGAACCTTTACCATCTCTATCTTTTTTATTCCTGATCTCTTTCACCTTGGTATCCAATACCCTCTCAGATGACTCAGGGTATGTCAGCCTCCCTTGGAGTTCAATAGGTTCAATAATCAACACATTGCTCGAATCCTTTACATAATGCTTTAGATTGGACACATGGAACACATCATGCATCATACTATATTGAGGGGGTAAGGCTAAATGATAAGCAACTTCACCAATTCATTCTAGAATCTCAAACGGCTTCACATATCGGGGAATCAATTTTGCTTTTTTAATAGCCATAGCTTGGAGGGTTTGTATTTTCAAAAACACACACTCCCCTACAATCAAGTACAAAATTGTCTACCTTACATTAGCATACGACTTATGTCGATCCTGGGCTCTCTTCTATCCCTACTCAATCAAAGCAACCTTGTTAGCATATCACTATAGTTTCGCTAACCTCAGCAAGGTCCTCTCACCAAAATCATCTTAGTGGAGCGGTGACTGATAGGACCTCCCATAAAGAGCTTTGTATGGAGGCATCCTGATACTGGCTTGGTAACTATTATTATAAGCAAACATAGCTAAGGGAAAGTATTTCTCCCGTGATCCACCCCAATTGAGCACACATGCTCTTAACAGATCTTCTAAAGTCTGGATCGTTCTTTCTGACTGACCATCAGTCTAGGGGTGATAACTTGCACTAAACTTCAACCTCATATCGAGTTTCTCTTGCACTTTCTTCCATAACTTCATAGTGAACTTAGACTCACAATCAGAAATAATTGAACTCGCAATGTCATGCAGACAAACTATTTCTCTAGCACATAATTCAACTAGATCTATCAACTTGGCAGTAATCTTTAAGGAAATGTGCAGACTTGGTTAGGAGGTCCACCACAACCCATATCACAACATGAACTTTCTTTGTCTTGGGGAGACCCATCACGAAATCCATATTGATCTGGTCCTATTTCCACTCAGTAATTTCAATTGATTGTAGTAACCCACCGGGTCAGCTGTTGTTCAACCTCCACCATCTGGCACGTGAGACAACTGACCACATATATTGTTATGTCTCTCTTCATTCCAAGATACCAGAAACATTGTTGTAAGTCTTTAAACATATTTGTGGTACCCAGGTGTACTGTATACTTAGAACTATGAGCTTCTTAGTCCTTAAGGGTGAATCCTCAAGAACTCAACATGATCTTCTAATCAGATTCCACTATTCACATTTATCGGATGTGTCTAAGGCTTCTCCATCAAACCCTTCATCTCAACTAACTCTAGTTCATCTAATTGGGATGTTACAAGCTCGGTCAGCAAGTCAGGCTTGGTTTACCTTTATTTGGTACATCAATTCTTACATTTGTTATTTTGATTCAATATTATACCTATATAATTCAAATTCCACTTGAATTATATATCTTCAGTTGAAATTTCAATTTGGCGATTACCTTGTTCACCTAGGTTTCCAAATCATTTATTCAAAATCTTATCATAGGGTGTGGTAATACCTTAAATCCTCAATTATCCTAAAAAGGATTTCAACTTAAGTGTTTATTCCTCATATCATTTCCACTTCTAATATGGCATGTGTCTATCTCATCTCTCACACTCATAGCAAGATGAAATAAGCATTTGGATGCAGTCTAAATGCAAAGCTCATCCCATTCAAAGAGTAGAGATGGCGCATCACACATTACCATTTTAATTCCATATTTAGGTTGAGTCATTCTCCACCTTCCACCATTCCCCTAATTTTATGCATACATATAGGAAAAACTTCCCTCATAACCTTTGAGTCTTAGCATGACTCCTATTTATGATCCTTAGTCATTCCCTCAAGGTCTCTAGGGTGCCAATACTTTTGGAATGATCTCATCCTTATGCATATGGAGAGTGCCTCTCACATTTACCCCTTGGTCCACAAGAACTCATGAAGGATACCAACCTCCTAACCCATGGGCCACAGGCAAACATAGTCGTTACCTCTTGATCCTATGGTCTTGTGCATTTAGGGAACCATCAACTCTTACTCCCCTTGGTCTCATCCCTTATTGATCTTAGGATTGACTTAGGGTTCTATCATTGCTTTATTTTGTTTCATCACACATTTTTCTTGTGGTTCATTTGATAATATCTAAACACATTGTATCCTTTAGAATTATCACCCAAATTTCCTTCATCTCTCAGGGCACTCATAATTTTCCTTATGTCCCTTCATGGGAATCACGATGACCTGCCATATGGGCATGGCCCCATTCTACCAATCACTTCGATAGTGAATTTTCTTCATGTCCCATAGAGATGGTCATACTTGAGTCTAAAGGATCATACTTAATCTATGTGACTTTGTGCTTCGTTCACTTAATCTCTCAAGTTTTTAAGTGACCTTTAATGTTACCTCAGTTCTTAAACTAATTTTGGAACTCCCTCTTTTAGGAAGGGTCCTTTCCCTAGACAAGATAAAAATAATACTTGGCAGTACCAAGGTTCACAAAATCATACTTGAATCCAAAGTTTATATCATCAATGTAGGCATATATTTCCTATTATTCCACCCATGCATGTGGCTAGAGAGTAGAGAACTTATTAATTGATCTCTTAGTTTTCCGTTATGTCATATCCATCCATCATCTCTAAAGGTTGGACCAGTTTCATACATACATATGAAATCATGGTAATGCTAGACCAACTTGTACGAGTGGCTCATAAATAATATATCATAGTCCAAAAGGGGTTTCCTTTAACCCAAAACTTGAGGGTGGTTCCATTCTTAACCTCTATTAACTCACTCAACCTGGTGTGCATTATATGCACTAGATACCACTACTTTTCCTATTTGATATACGAACCTCGGGTTCACCTCCATGGTGTTGGTCATCTAACTACATGACTTAGCCACTCAAGCATGTACCAAACCAAAAATGATACAACATTCTCTCCTTAGATTCCTACTTACTTAATATTCTTACCCAACATAAGTAACCCCTAGAGTTCAACACCAGGGACTACCAAACCGTGTGTGAGGCTTCACATCATATCACCATTCCTTACCTCTCTAGGATCTTGGGACTCTCTTTCCCTCACATGATGGTCGGTATTCATATCATTTACATATCTGTATAAGAAACCTCTTTCTCTCTTTTAGGGTTTGGTCCTTCTAAGGAAATCTAGGGTACGATAAGCCTCTAGGGATCATGCATGAAGCAACTAACCTCATCCACTCAAGGGTAGTCTAGTTTAGGACTTATCATACAAGCTCCTATGTGATTCCTTATACCTTGGAATCTAGGTTTCCGTCCTTCTCTTTCTGGGTCCCATCCTCTAAGGAGTTAACATATCACTGGTCCTAACGCTAGGGGTTCCCTCTTTGTAAATGAGGTTGAGGCTCCTATAGGTGCACATCTTATCCCCATTCTAGTTTATCTTATCCAGAGAAGCATGTACACACCTATATTATCAAATCTTATTATCCAAAAATTCCAAAACTAGAGTTGAATCCTCAAATCGTCATTACCTCATTACTAAACTCCTTGTCCATTCCATCTAGTATGTTTGTCCCATAGTCCAACAGACATTAACCCTCTGGCTTAGAACTACCTTTTCCAACCTTGATGTCACTTGCTTTCATGTTGACACATGTTTATCTCCTACTTTTATATGTGTGGAGACACACTTGCTGCTAAGGTCCCTACTAGAGTCCCCACTTCTTGTTATGGTTCCTACCGGAAGGGGCTTAGACTTTTTTTCATAACCCAATCTTAGGGTCTAACTCTCTCATAGATTATCTCTCCACCCTTGGGTTGACCCACCTTAGGTCAGGACACCAACAATCACACTAAGGATTATATAACCACTTATTGTCTATGTTTCACATGTACATCCATGTCCCTTACATGTAGCATGCATGCATTATTCTATGTACTTGCATGCATGGAGAAACTAAGGTATCCCAACTTATTGGGTTTTCTCCCTCTATCTATCCACTACTTTAGGGTTTATTAAGGAGTTTTATTATTTTTCTCTCCTTCTTTGCTCATACCCTGGGATTAAGGTTCAAGGTTGAAATTAGGGACTACAACCTGATTTTAGACTAGTATCTGGATAAATCTCTTTCCCGACTGCTAACCCTAATCACTCTGGTGATTAGAGAGCGACAGTGGAAGTTTTTCTCTTCCCTTGGGTGGTCACTTACTCTTTCCCGAGTGGGTCACCTTTCTCTTATAGGTTTCAAGGAGTTGGTTCGCGACTTGCATGGATGCGACCCTTACAATATGGTGGAGGACTTGTCTAACTGATGTGTAAGACTGGGGCTAGATAGAGAGGAGGAAGATGATGTCCTGGACCTAGGCAGAGGGCAGGACTCAGACCAGGAACCACACGTGAGGCTAGCACTGGCGGCTCGCTTTCTCACAGACCGGCCCTTCAACTTTTGGGCTATGAAGAAAACCCTAACTCAAGCCTGGGCACTGCAAAAAAGGTCCTTTTTAAACAACTGGAGGCCACGATTTTCATTATTCAATTATTCCACTGGAAGGATAAAAGGAAGGTCCTAGACGGTGGGCCTTGGAATTTTGACAACCGCCTACTTCTTACCAAAGAGATTGAAGATGATGACTTGCCAAAGAAGATTACGTTTATAGAGAGCCCTTTTTGGGTTAGATCATACAGTCTTCCTCTGGGAGCAGATCGGAATCTACAGTCAGAGCGGTGGCTAACAAGATTGGCCAAGTTATTGATGTAGACAGGGACAAACTCGGGTGGGAGACGACTCCTCAAATTTGTGTGGGTTTGGACGTCACAAGACCCCTGAAACGAAGGAAGAAGATCTGAGATAAGAAAGGCAAAATTATCAATCTCGAACTGAAGTATGAAAGGCTATCCACTTTTTGTTTCTTATGCGGGATGTTAGGGCATGTTGATAGGGACTGTTTTCTTAAGGTGGAAGGTGAGGAACAGACACGAAACTGGGATTCCTGGCTCAAAGCATCACTAAGAAAACCTCATGTTTCAACAACTGGGGAACTGCTCGGAGAGGGCTCAGCCAAACGAGCCTTACATTTCTTCTCTAAACCTGAGGGATCTTGGGAGGGCAATCCGTGGAGTAAGGCAGAGAAGGAGGAAAGCATAGTGAAAGGGAAAGATATTCTCATGGGTGAGGTACTTGTCAACGAAGGTGAGAAGACCGAAGCATAGTTAGCCAATGCTCTAGGTTCAGAGATAGCAGGAACAGAGATGTATCACTCTACCAAGTCATTATATCGAAGGGAGATTGCAGATTTTCAATCCCCTCAAAACCAGGAGAACGTCATTGCTGAAATCACGAACCTTAATGCTGCAACAGGGGGGGTCATAAAGGAAGTCATTAAAGATTCCCGAGATGGGCAGTTTGAAAGGCCTGAACACTCGCCTATTGTAATGCAAGGAGATGGGATGCCATAGAAGGAAAGTGCTGAACACCAGTAGACTACGATAGACGAGGGACATATAAGAGTGCATGGGGCACAACACTGCACGTTCGAGGTCAATAACATCTTCCACATCTTTGAGAAGGACCTAAACAAACCGCGTCTGAGACACCGGTATAGGCCAAACATAGGCCTCCATCTCAACAATTGTCTTTTAATGAAGGCTGGAAGCAACAAAAAATCCAAACAAGGGGGCAAAAGAAGAGAATTCCCATAGAGAAAACTTGCAAGACCAATGAAAATACCAAAGTAGCTGCCAAGAAACTATGTTATCCAGTCATCATACGATGCCAGAGGGTTAAGGAAGGTGACACGCCAATCATTTCTTCGGGGGATACAACCCAGAGTTCAGGAAAACGTCCCAGGGACCACATATCTATGGAGACTGATGAGGAGACACGAGACCAGGAACAGTCAGGCAGTAGGAAATGTATTAAAGGGAGCACATAATTTGTCTCAGGGTGTGTGACACCTTCAGTAGCAGGGCTTGGTGTTGACCAACCCCATGAACAACAATGAAAATCCTCAGTTGGAACTGCCAAGGGATGGGAAAACCTGGCAGTATGCAAGCTCTCCGCAGCTGGTGTTGGGGAGAACACCCGAGTTTGGTTTTCCTTTCAGAGACCAAATTTTTTGACAAACATCTGGCCTCTTACAGAGAAACTATGGTTTTGTTGATGGACTTTGCATCCCCAGCATAGGTCGGGCAGGCGGGATGGGTTTTTAGTGGAAGGATGTGGAGGTCAAAATTACATATTTCTCAGACCGTCACGTGGAGACAGTTGTAGTTGATCAATCTGGAAAAAACAAATGGTGGGCTATTGTCATATACGACTAGTTAGAGCAAAATCAAAAATCCAAGACCTGGGATCTCATGTGACAACTCAGGTCAAACTCAGATTTATCGGTCATTTTCTTTGGAGACTTCAACAAAATTATTTCCAACGAGGAGAAGCTAGGCGGGCCACCTAAACCAGAACGATGGATGCATGATTTCAGGGATGCCATTGGCGACTGCTCTCTTCTAGATTTGGGTTTCTCTGTTAGTACGTACACTTGGGAACGTGGGCTGACTATAGACTCTCTGGTTAAAGAAAGACTAGATAGAGCCCTGGCAATGGTAGAATGGCGGACTATGTTCTCCTATTGCAAAGTTTTTCACTTGCCAATGTATAAGTCTGATCACTGCCCGGTTATCATTTCAACAGATAACCGTGACACTAGCTTGCACATGCAAGAATTTTTTTTTCCAGTTTGAGCCTATGTGGCTTAATGAGAACTCATGCGGGGATACTATTTCTAAGGCTTGGAAATAGGATGGTCAAGTAGGCCTTAGCACCAAAATTGAGAATTGGGGTAAGAAACTCGACGAGTGGTCTTCTAAAACCTTTGGGAGTATCAAGAAAAAGCTAAAAGAGACCAAGGACCAGCTACAAGAAGAGCAAAGAAAGAAACATGACAACATCATTCTTAAAAAATGTTAGGATCTGGCAAAGCAACTAGAATACTGGCACATAATGCAAGATGAATATTGGTGTACCAGAGCCCGAGTAAATGAGATGAAGGCCAGTGAAAAAAACACCTCTTATTTTCACCACAAAGCTTCACAAAGAAGGAGAAGGAACAATATAGCGGGCCACATGGATAAGAGGGGTGTGTGGCAGTGGGAAAATGAAAAAATTGTTTCAGTGGTGTTGGAGTTCTTTTAGAACTTGTTTACTTCTGGGTATCCTACTGGCTTTGAAGAGGATACTGTGGGGATAAAGAGGATGGTTGATACATGCATGAATCAATATCTAGAGGTGGACATTACAGATGAAGAAATCACATCAGCTATTAAGCAAATGCATCTGAACAAAGTACCTGGTCTGGATGGTATGAAAGCTATTTTTTATCAGAATTTCTGGCATGTGGTCGGGGAGGATGTAACAAGCTATATCAAAAGATGGTGGAAAGGGAACCAAAATATTGAGGAGGTGAATTCCACATTGATGGTTCTCATTCCCAAGGTGGATAAACCTACGAGCCTTAATGAATACCGCCCAATTAGTCTATGCAATGTGCTCTACAAGATTATCACTAAAATTATGGCGAATAGGCTTAAACCAATTATGGATAAGATCATTTCTAAAAACTAAAGTGTCTTTATCCTAGGTAGAATGATCACAGATAACACCTTGATTGCATATGAAATTTTCCATAAAATGAAGATAGAGGGAACAAAAGAAGAAAGGAAATATGGCGATCAAACTTGACATGTGAAAGGCTTATGACAGGGTGGAATGGAAGTTTCTTAACCTTGTGTAGGATAGGATGGGTTTTTTAGAGTTCTGGAGGAAGAAAATATATGAGTGTGTGTCATTGGTTAGCCACTCCTTCGCAATCAACGAGGACCGGTCTACGCAAAACCAACCTTCCAGAGGCCAGCGACAGGGTGACCCTCTCTCTCCCTATCTATTTATTCTCTATGTTGAAGCTTTCTCTGCTTCCATCTTACATGCATCTGAGGCAAAGCTTATCCATGGAGCCCGTGTCTATAGACATGATCCATGTATATCTCACCTATTTTTTACAGATGACAACATCCTTTTCACCAAGGCAACACAAAACGAATGCCTGACAATAGCTAATCTTATTAGCCAATACGAACAGGCATCAGGCCAGAAAATCAACTATGACAAAACTAAAGTCGCATTTAGTAAAGGGGTGCACCTAGAAACCAGGACATCCTTAAGGGAGATTCTCAATGTTAGGGAGGTGGACAGACATGCCAAGTACCTAGGACTTCCAACTACAATAGGGAGGTCAAAGAGACAAAATTTTAATTTTGTGAAGGAACACATTTGGAAAAAACTTCAAGGCTGGAAAGAGAGTTTCCTTTCAAAACCATGGAAAAAGGTCCTTATTAAATCTATTGCCCAAGCCATTCCGTCCTACATCATGAGTGTTTTTCAATTTCCTGCAAAAATACTCCAAGAAATCCAAAGCTACATTGTAAGATTCTGGTGGGAAGCCAAAGGAACGGAGAAGAAACTCTCATGGAAGTGTTGGGCCAACTTGTGCAAACCTAAGAGGGCTGGTGGAATTGGTTTCTAAGATCTAAATGCTTTCAACCAAGCCTTGTTGGCCAAACAGGCCTGGTGTTTACTCACAAAAATGGATTCACTTGCCCACGAGGTGCTGAAAGCACGATACTTCCCTAGAACCTCTTTCCTCCAAGCCACAAGGGGTTATAATCCTAGATACACGTGGAGAAGCATGTAGTATGCAAAGGCATCCATTTTATATGAGCTGATTTGGAGAGTGGGAGATGACAAATCTATTGACGTATGGAAGGACAGGCGGGTCTACAATTCAACTAAAGTTCTGGCCCACTTCAGGCCAGGGATGCCTGACACACCCATGAATGTCAGTGAGCTGATACACTCCAACTCGATCTTGTGGAATTATACTAAAATAGGCCAGCTATTCCCACAAGATATCAGAGACATGATTTTGAGTACCCCCATTAACTGGAGGAGTTCTGAAGATAGTCCATTATGGTGGTCGGGCTTGAAAGGAAATTTCACTACTAAATCTGCTTACTGACTCTGTCATCTCGGCGTAGCAGGCTTGGTGACGAGTAGAGCAATTGGATGAGAAGTTCTTTGGGACTGGGTCTAGAAGTCTGGATTGTAGTCACGTGCTGCCCATTTCCTATGGCGAGTCTGCACGAGAAGCCTAGCAACATTGGGGAGACTTTACGACAGACACTGCCATGCGGATGGCCTGTGCCCAATCTAAAAAGGTGATAAAGAGACCATCGATCACATGTTGTTCAAATGAAGGGAGGAAAAAAAGGCTTGGTCACACACTCCAACTTACGACCTGCTCCCCAACTCCACCAACACCCATATTGGGATTCGTCTCTTTCAAGCCTCGAAGAGATTGACCCCGAAGGAGGGGGATAACCTCGTGGTCCTTACTTGGACCATATGGTCATGGAGGAATAGGTTTATTTTCAATGGTGAGGAAGCAGACTGTCCTTCACTCTTCCACCGCTTCTCCAAAATTATCACTGACTATAGAAGGGTGAACTCAGTAGTTGGAAAGAAGTCAAGGCAGAAGGACGGGCATCTGCAGAACCGATGGGTGTCGCCGTCGGACGAGCACCTTAAACTGAACACAGATGTCACAGTAAGAAACCAAGGACTGATTGACATCAGTGGTGTGCTTCTCGAGGGGAGTAGCTCAGGAATTCAATGCTGAGGTGCGGAAGCACACAGGTACTGTCGAGCTCAGTGAAGCAATTGCCCTTAAAACCTGCATGCAACAAATACTGGAGAAAGGGTACCAGCATATCATCTTTGAATCTGACTCTTTGACTCTTGTATCTACACTCAGCAAGATGGAGAGAAGGCCTGACCACTTGGGTCTCCTAGTCGATGATATCATTAGCCCATCTACGCATCTTCGATCTGCATCTTTTCACCATGTTAGTAGGAACTGCAACTCAGTTGCACACTCTGTAGCCAAGGCGGCATTAGAGCTCAATCTCACCAGTATCTCGGTGGGCGGCTCCATCCCCCCATTGATCCTGAACATTGTCTTTTAGGAAGCAAATATTTGATTAATATGAAGGGCACCATTTAAAAAAAGAGAGACTACAACCTGTAGCATAGGGTTTTGCGATTCCCTTGACCGGCTAAGGTTGTTTCCCAAACTAGCCCTAGTTCCATCTATGGTTTACCCATTAAACATTTTCTATTTATCATTATGCCCACTTTTATTATTTGGTGGAGGATGCCTTAACCCTATTTCTCATAACCCTAGTACTCAGAAATGGATACATAGAGCTATCATAGGTACCTAGGGTTTTGGTTAGTGAAGTAGGTAAAGAGGTGATAAAAAAGATGAGAAATCCTAAAGGTATGTTATTTCGAGTGAAGTCCTCTAAC
Source organism: Alisma plantago-aquatica (assembly GCA_963693085.1). Taxonomy (NCBI): domain Eukaryota; kingdom Viridiplantae; phylum Streptophyta; class Magnoliopsida; order Alismatales; family Alismataceae; genus Alisma; species Alisma plantago-aquatica. The sequence continues at coordinate 879,339,939 of OY856414.1, read as the reverse complement.
TTTGGCTAGGCAACAAGCACTGTCCTGGGAGTCCTCATAAGATGACTAGCGGTGTAGAGGAAAATATTGCCAACCCTCAGATCATGGTCCTTTGTAGACACCATTGTCTTTGGAAACAATCTAATAATTCCCTTTGGGCTCTACAAATTTTTAAAATTTAATAATTATTAGAGCTTAAATGATAAACTAGATTTGGTACCAAATGTAACAACCCCTCCCCCAATTATCCCCTATTCAAGAGGACAGAGAGGGTAAAGGACATTATCAAGCATACATGATCGAAGGTTTAACAATTAATAAATTTCACTAAGTAGGAAAGAGTTTGTACAAGGATTGAATTTCCACATAGGAATTACATAATATGGATTTTCTAAAGTTTAGCAACATGAAATAAAAACTATCTAAATCCTCCAAAGATTACATTACTCCTTGTTTTCTTAGTGCCTTCTTCATGAATGTCTGCTTTTCGTTAAACTTGTAGCAATACCAACATATTATCCTAAAACACTGACAAACAAAATAATCAGTCAGTATAACAAGTTATACTGGTATGTGGAGGGACTAAAATGTTTGCATATACTTGTAACAACATAACCACATCAATTATTGTTACATAATCAAATTATCATTTTATTCATAACTTCTCAACCCGTTTTACTCAACCTCTTGGATACCCTCTCTTAGGGTTTTGTCCCTACAGTGGAATGTATTCCACCTCTCAATTTAGAGTTAGGTGCAATGTTGGTCATCCCAATATGGGGCTTGACCTCATATGACCTTCCAAATCTGGGCCCTGGTATGACCTCATATGACCTTCCTAATATGGGGCCTGGTCTGACCTTCCCAATATGGGGTCTGGTTTTAGTCATCACCATGAATTTTCATTACCTTCCATTCAAACCTCTAGAGTTGGTATGCGGGGTTCAAGCAAGTTATAAATGTAATTTGTGATATCCATAGTGACTTTATAGATTGCAGGAAATAAATATCATCCAAGCATTTAATTTCAAGCAATCCGGTAAAACCTCAAATGTCGGGAAACTAAAGTGGTTAGTAATAGGTGTAACCACATACCTTGATGGCGATCCATGCATATTATACATGTTGGATCCTAGATGGGTGATTAGGTGCTCTACAGGGGGGTGAATACAGCTAAAAATACTTAAACAAAATTCATTAAACCTTCAAGATATATCATAAGATAAGGTTGCTAAATAAGAAATTTGTATGCAACTAAAACATGCATAGCAAGGGGGAGAGAGATTGAACATACACCAATTGATAAGCTATTTAGACTGGTTCCACACTTTAAACTAGAAGTGAGTCAGTCCACTACCTAGAGAGGTCAACCTCTAGGATTTCTTAACCTTGCATCTTCATTATACTCATTATAAGAGATACAATACATGACTACCAAAGGACTTACCTATCTAATACAAAGAGTCTTCAACCTTACCAAGGACTAACCCATTTTGCAAGGAGTCTTCCGCCTTCTTCCAAGGACTTACCTACTCTTGCAAAAGTCTTCAGCCTTGCAAGAATTATCCACTCTTCTTGGATCTTCCGCCTTTGACTTCACCTTCACTCGGAGAAGCTTCCACCAAGGACTTACCCACTTGAGCAAGGAGTCTTCTGTCTTCACCAAGGGCTTACCCACTCTTGCTCCAAGTCTTCAGCCTCGATCTTCACCAAGGGAATCCTTCCCTTATTCTTCTTCACCTCTCTTGGACAAGAGAGAGAACCTTCATCTTCATGGTTGAAATAAGAGATAGGGAGGTGGTGGAAGTGAGAGCCCCACAAGATATACATGTAGGACTAGCTCTCTTACAAATTTCCTACTTACTCTAATGGATGTAGCAAGTGATTAAGCTTAGAGAGAGAGAGGAGGTTGTAGGAAGCACTCAACTATAGAATAGGAACCTCATATAGAGTTTGCATTGAATGCTCAACCTTGGAATGAAGCCCAAGGGGTCCTATTTATAGCTGGGGATGTCTCTTAGCCTTTGGGAACACTTGAGAATGAAAACTAGCCATTTTGTGGCTTGCAACAGATATATTTTCACTTGTTGCAACTCCACAATGTCTAGAAGCACTTTTCTGCACTTTTCCGTACAGTGCAATCGATCGAGTTTCTATAAGGGTAACTCAACCGATAGAGTAAAAGACAAAGCCGATATTCAGACCATCGGTCGAGTTTGTCCTGGGGAAACTCGACTGACCAATGAAAATTGAATTGGTTAGTTACTCCATCGATCGAGTTCTGTGTAGTGTAAACTCGACCGATCAAAAGTCATTTTCAAGAACCAATCAGGATCGTTCAAGTTTGCAACTCACAGAACTCGACCGATGAACAACCTGATGTGAATTTTGGAAAATGGCTTTTGAGTGCTTAAACATTCGATCTAACTGCTCCTAATTTTTTCTAAGCTTATTACAAGTCATACAATCATTACAAGTGATTTACAACATGATGGTCTTGTGCATACAGGGAACATTCAACTCCTACTCCCGTCGGTCTCACCCCTTTTTAACCTTAGGATTGACTTAGGGTTCTATCGTTACTTTATTTTATTTCATTACACATTTTTCTTGTGGTTCCTTTGATAATATCCAAGAACATGGGATCCTTTGGAATTCTCACCCGAATATCCTTCATCTCTCAGGGCACTCATAGTTTTCCTTATGTCCCTTCATGGGAATCATGGTGACTTACCCATATGGGCCTGGCCCATTCTATAGGTCACTTCCGTAGTGTATTTTCTTCATGTCCCTTAGAGATGGTCATACTTGGGTCTAAAGAATCATACTCAATCTATGTACTTTTATGCTTTATGCACCAATCTCTCAAATTTCTATGTGACATTGAATGTTACGGTAATTCTCAACTAATTTATAAACTTACTCCTTTAGGAAGGGTCCTTCCCATAGGACAAAATATAAATAATACTTAGCGATATTAAGGATTATACAAAAACATACTTGAATCCAAGGTAGGCATACATTCTATCATGCATTTTCTTCTTGAGAGCTACTATACCATGTGGATTATCATTCAAGATTTGAGAAAAAGTTTCATTTCTAGTTACAAGATCTGATACTTCACATTCCTCATGCTTAGGACAATTATATTTTATTGTTCCGTAAATTCTCTAGTACAAGGTGTACCACTACTTTTTAGGGATGAGTACTTCTTGAAGTAGGTCTGCATCGAAGTATTCTCCCTTATCATCACTAGCACCAACTTGGACCTTGTTGGCATTCTTTATCAACTGGGACTGCTCCACATGGCATTGTTGTCATATCTATTACTGGACTTGGTCCTCGAGGATCAGAGAGAGGACAATTAGCCCAGATATGTCCTTCTTGTTGATAGAGGTAACACACCCTCTTCTCTAAAACGACACTTGTTGTGGTGTGTCTTCCCACAGTAGAGGCAACTTGGGGGTGATGCTTGATGCAGAGTTTTTCCTTTCCTTTATTCCTACCCTGGCCGTGTTGGTGACCATGGGATTTCCTATTAACATTACTTGTCCCAACACTTCCTTTAGTGAAAATGAGATATCCTTTGGATGGATGTTGCACGTGCATATCCGTCTTATCCATTCTGCATGCGAAGTGAGATGAGAGGATGGTACGGAAGTCCTTCCAGGCCATTGGTTATGTGTTCAAAACTCAGTCGGTCACATAATATTCCCACCAAAGTTTAGTGGTTCCCTCAAGTAGGTGATTTGCAAATAGAACCTTCATGTTGGGTGGCATTCCCCGAATATGAAAGCCCTTTTCTACCGCATGAAGCCAGGCTTCCACTTCAGAGCTTTCTTTGGCCCAAAATTCTTCTATACTAAATTTGAAGAAGTCAAGGATGGTAACTTCATGATGAGGGTGAACAAGTAGGGGTTCTCCATCCTCACATCTAGAAACACCTTTGGGTGTAAGGGCACTGATTCTCTATGTGAGTTCCTTTTATTTTCCTAGATGGAGATCATTAGATGTAGGAAATGGCCTATCTATGTGTTCAGAATTGGTAGCATGAATGAGGTTGTCCTTGGGCTCATCTTCGATCCTAGGTTTGTACGTAGTGTCTGGACTATCTTGAGGGTTTAGTGTGTCAGAGGGAGCAACCTTGGGTTTGAGACCTTCCTTAGTGGTGGTCTCTTCTGACCTCTTCTGTTTCTTGGTAGTCTCATCTTCTATCATTTCTCTTGGAGACATACTCTCCTGGTAGGAGGGCCTTTCCCCTAGAGGTCAAGTATGACAACGATCCTGAAGCGAGACATGTTATTCCATGTAAGCTAACTTTATTATCCTCAATTCCATATTTGAGATATTAAAGCTTCATAAAATTAGGTCCATGACATCTTCATTACATGCTTTTTATCATTTGGTGGAGGATGTCTTAACCCCTAATTCTCATAACCCTAGTACTCAGAAAGAGATTCAGAGACAGTTAGGCACCTAGGGTTTTGTGAGTGAAGGGGTGATAAAGAGATGATGAAAATAGATGTGAAGTCCTAGAGGTATGTTATTTCGAGTAAAGCCCTCAGACTTTAGCCAGGTAGGAAGCACATGTCTGGGAGTCCTCGTAAGTCAACTAGTGGTGCAGAGGAAAATATTGCCAGCCTCAGACCGTGGTACTTTCTAGACACCATTGTCTTTGGAAAACACTCTAATAATTTCCTTTGGGCTCTACAGACTTGTAAAATTTAATAATTATTAGAGGTTAATGAGTAAACCCTGCTCTGATACCAAATGTAACGACCCCCTCCCCATGTTATCCCCTATTCAGGTGGACCGAGAGGGAAGGGCCAATATAACTAATACAAGATCACATATTTAGTAATAAACTAGAAATAATTAATAAATTTTACTAGCAAAAAGAAATTTGGCACAAAACTGATGGAATATCTAAAGTTGCAACATAAATAAAATCTAACTAACTATAACCTCCATATTTATATTATGCTTCTTCATCTTGTGCCTTTCTTATGGATATCTGATTTTATCACAATTTCAGAACAACATATTATCCTAAAATGCCGACAAGAAAAATGACGGTTGGTATAATGAATTATACTGGTATGTGGGAGAAACAAAATATTTTTTTTTGGTCGGCTAAAAATCCTGTTGCTATATTACCAAAAAACTTTAGGTACAGTTTGCACCCCATATCAAGAAACCAGAAAATCTTGATACTCAACCAACGAGTAAACAAGATACACAAAAAACAAAAACTCTGACATGTGTAGAATATGACTAAGCCCTATCTAACAAACAAACTGAAGGCCTGAACCTATACTAACCCTGCGTTCAGCCTAAAGACCACCCACAAATAAAGAACACAAAGCATTGCATTCAGATCAAACCCTGTCGGATGAATTCAGACAGATATCAGACCCATTGCACACAATCAGAGTACTTCGGATGACTAGGACTTATGGGAAAAGAACCCAAGTCAGCGAGATTTGTCAAATATCCAACCAGCATACCAGATTCATAACCAAGCTGAATGAGTCAAAGCATTAGGAATTTGACATTAGATGCGCACTGAGGCCATTCTCCACTTGCTATATGCTCACCTAGAATATGTGGAAAGATGGAAACAGATAGCAACCAACATCTCCTTCAAAACTCATTGACTGGCTTCAGAGCAGCAACTAGCTGATATGAAATGGATCAGATAGGATACATGGAGGAATAAACATCTTCCAACAGACCTGCAACTCCCCAAGACAACTAGATAGAATTGCCAAGGTTGTTAAACACAATCCTTTTGATCTCTCCAGTTTTTGTCTTAGGCTTTTTCTTCTTTTTCCCTTGCTTGGGACTGTCGCTCACCTTGAAATCATCCGTTAAGTCTGGTTCAAGGTCGCAGGAGCAGTAAGAGTCCTCATCATAATCCGGGGTCTGCACATTCTTGTACTCCAGGAAGATTCCAGTAGTTTGTACCAGCTGTTTTGCTCCTTGCGGGGTGACATCTAACATGGACAGAGATAGTTCCCAGTCGAGGTTGAGAGCCTCCCCTGCCACGAAGGGTGAGGTGTCGAACATCTCTGGTTCAAATGCCGGAGATATATTGCTAGAAATGAATTCATCCTGTTTAGGATCCCGAGCAGCTCTAGTGCTGTCAGCTTTAGCGGTGGATGACTCCTTAGCCAAACGTCGAGCATTTGGAGTGCAACTGGGTTTCCCAGACCAGAGTTGGAGTTCATTTGGCATTGGCTTCCGCCTGACATTCATGGGGCACGACGAATGTCTATGCCCAAAGCAGGAGCATTTGGTACACAGCAGAGGCTTGGAGATGAACTCGATGCTAAGCTTCTTTGGTACATCGTCGATTTCCACCGTAACATCTTTAGGGAATCCCATGCATGCGTTTAGATCCACACAAACTAGGGCTTCCTTCAAGCAATTAGCCGCAAGCGCAGCGTCGTCGAAGTCGACTGGTCTTCCGATCAAACTAGAAACGCCGCCTAGCCGATCCAAGGTCCAGGGCAAACCTGGATTCTCAAGTCTAAGCTAGACGGGGAGCTTCTGGAAGGACAACGGATAGAGAGCACTACCTGGCTCCCACGGATGAACGATGACCAGACCGCCATCCATCATCCAGGGGGCCTCATCCAGGACCCTCTTCCTTTCCGCAGTTGTCGGGAGCTTGATAATGAAGCCTTCGACTTCTTCTGCGATGATTTGGAAGTCGCCACTCGGCCTCCATTGTCGCTTCACCCAACCGTGGAGTTGACTCCGAAATGGTTTCCTCCCAGTAAACCGGATCGAGACGTAATCCTCCCAAGTTGGGAGGGTCTCCTTCTTTCTGGACATCGCGAAGTATTTAGCTTCGTTCTTCACCAGCGGCTCTACGAATTTGATGACTGGAGAGGCGTCGCAAGCCCTGCTAGGCCGGCTAAGCTGTAGCCAGTCACTCACCGGTAGATTTGGCCATGGTGTCGCAATTCTTTCTTGCGATTGCAACGAAGAAGGGGAAAGGGGTTGAGATGTGGAGGCCGACGGGTCCTTTTGGGCAGCGTGAACTGGTGACGAGGTGGAGGTCGCTACTCCGTCGGCCACTCTTGAGCCCTCCGGAGGAGTCGTTGAAAACTCAGACACACTACCACCATCTCTGGTATCGGCGCCGCCACCAGGGATTCTCCCTCCCCCTCGCTCCCTTCCGCCTATTCTCGCTCTCGCATTTCCTTCTTGCAATTGCAACGAGGATGAGGAAAGGGGTTGGGATGTGGAGGCCGACTGGTCCTTTTGGGCAGTGTGAACTGGTGACGAGGTGGAGGTCACTACTCCGTCGGCCGCTCTTGAGCCCTCCGGAGGAGTTGATGGAAACTCAGACACACTACCACCATCACTAGCATCGGAGCCGCCGCCAAGGATTCACCCTCCCCCTCGCCCCTTTCCGCCCCTTCTCACTCTCGCCATAGAGAAACAAAATATTATCTAATGTAGTAATATAATTACAACAATTATTGTTACATAAACTAAATTATCATTTTCTTCATAACTCCTTGACCTATTTTTACTCAACCTCTGGGATACCCTTTCAGGGTCTTGTCCCTGTAGTGTACAAAAGGCTACCTTCTCAATATGGAGCCCATGTGCCATGTTGGTCTTCCGAATTTGGGGCCTAACCTCAGATGACCTTCCCAATCTGGGGCCTGGTCTGATCTCATGTGACCTTCCCAATCTGGAGCCTACACCTTAACTAACTATGGATCAACTAACTGGGTTGTTAGAGCTTAGTCAACAAGTCAGGATTGGTCTACCTTATTTGGCACCTCAACTCTTGCATCCATTATTTTGATAACCAGATCGAAAACTTATACATATAGGATTCAAATTACTCTTGATAATTATACCCTCCTTTGAAATCTTAATTTGGTAATTACCTTGCTTACCCCGTATTTCAAACCATTTATCCAATATTCTCTCCTAAGTGTGTGGTAATCCCTCCAATTCTCATTTATCACAAAAAGATTTAAACTTAAGTATTTATTGCTCATATCACTTCCACTCCTAGTATGGCATGCATCTATCCCATATCTCACACTCATAGCAAGATGAAATAAGCATTTGGCTACAGTCCAAATACAAAGCTTATCCTATTCCACAAGTAGACATAATGCATCACACATCACCATTTTCTTTTCAAGTCTAGGTTTAATCATCCTCCATATGACTCCAAATCATGAATACCACCATTCTCTTAATTCCATGATGCATGTAGGAATAACTTTTCTCATAACCTTTGAGTCCAATTACAACTCCTATTTATGATCCTTAGTCATTTCCTCAAAGTCTCTAGGATGCTGGTGATTTTGGAGTGATCTCATCATCATGCATCTAGAGGGTGCCTCTCATATTTACCCCTTCACATGAACTCAAAAAGGTGTCCGACCTCCTAACTCATGGGCCTCGGGTAAACATAATCGTTACCTCCCAACCCTATGGTCTTATGTATTCTGCTAACAATAAACTCCTACTCCCATCGTTCTCATCCCTTTTTGACCTTAGGATTGACTTAGGGTTCTATCATTACTATTTAGTTTATTTCATTACACATTTTGCTTGTGGTTCCTTTGATAATATCCAAGCACATGTTATCCTTTAGAATTCTCACCCAAAGTTCCTTCATCTCTTAGGGCACTCATAGTTTTCCTTATGTCCCTTCATGGGAATCATGGTGAACTACCAATCTGGGCCTGGCCCCACTATACCGTTCACTTCCATAGTTACTTTTCTTCATGTCCCTTAGAGATGGTCATACTTGTGTCTAAAGAATCATACTTGATCTATGTACTTTTGTGCTTCATGCACTTAATCTCTCAAGTTTCTATGTGACCTTGAATGTTATCATAATTCTCAACTAATTTATGAACTCACTTCTTTAGGAAGGGTCCTTCCCCTAGGACATGATCTAACTAATACTTAGCTTTATTAAGGATTATACAAAAAGCATACTTGATACCAAGGTAGGCATGCATTCTATAATGCATTTTCTTCTTGAGAGCTACTATACCATGTGGATCATCATTCTACATTTGAGAAAAAAATTCATTTCTAGTTATAAGATCTGATACTTCACATTCCTCATGCTTAGAAAAATGTTATTTTATTATGCCATACATTCTCTAGTACAAGGTGTACCACTACTTTTCAGGGATGACTACCTTCTTAATTAAAGTTGGTCCGTATCTGCCTAAGCTCCCTTATCATCACTGGCACCAACTTGGACCTTGTTGGCATTCTTTATCAATTGGGACTGCCCCATATGGCACTGTAGTCATTGTCTGAGCTGTTACTAGACTTGGTCCTCGAGGATCAGAGAGAGGATAGTTAGCTCAGTTATGTCCTTCCTACTAATAGAGGAATAACACCCTCTTCTCAAAATGGAATTTGCTCTGGTGTCTTCCCACAGTAGCGACACCTTGGGGGGTGATGCTTGGTGCAAAGTTTTCCCTTTCCTTTATTCCCACCCCGGCCGTGTTGGTGACCCTAGACTTTCCTATTAACATTCCTTGGCCCAGTGTTGCCTTTAGCAAAAATGAAATATCCTTTGGGTGGATGTTGTGCATGCACAATCATCTTCTCCATTCTCTGGGTGAAGTGAGATGAAAGGACGCTATGGAAGTCCTTCCAGGCCATTGGTTCTGTGATCAAAACTCGATCGGTGACGTAATCTTCCCACCAAAGTTTTACGGTTCTCTCAAGTAGGTGAATTGGAAAGAGAACCTTGATGTAGGGTGGCACTCCCAGAATATGAAATCCATTTTCCACTACATGAAGCCAGGCTTCCACCTCAAATTATTCTTTGGCCCAGAATTTTTCTATACTCAACTTAAAGAAGTCGAGGACAGTACCTTCATGACAAGGGAAAATGGGTAGGGGTTTTCCATCCTCATTTTTGGAAACACCTTTGGGTGTAAGGGCACTGACCGTCTTTGTGAGTTCTTTCTATTTTCCTAGACAAAGATCATCAGAGGTAGGAATTGGCATGTTTGTGGGTTCATAATTGGTAGCATGACTGGGGTTGTCCTTAGGCTCATCTTCCATCCTAGGTTTGCATGTCGGGTTTGGACTATCTTCAGGGTGTCACTGGGGGAAACCTTGGGTTTGAGGCCCTCCTAAGTGGTGGCCTCTTCTGGCCTCTTCCATTTCTTGGTAATCTCATCTTCTATCATTTCTCTTGGAGACATACTCTCCTGGTAGGAGGGCCTTTCCCCATGGAGGTAAAGGATGATAGTGATTCCAGTGTGGGTCATGCTGTTCCATATAAGCTAACTTTATTAACCTCAGTTTTATACTTGAAAAATTAAAGCATCATAAAAATTAGGTCCATGACATCTTTATTACATGCTTTTTATCGTTTGGCAGAGGATGCCTTAACTCCTAATTCTCATAACCCTGGTACTCAAAAAGAGATGTCGAGAGTAGTTATAGGCACCTAGGGTTTTGTAAGTGTGGGGGGGTAAAGAGATGATGAAGATAGATGAGAAGTCCTAGAGGTATGCTATTTTGAGTAAATTCTTCAAACTTTGGCCAGATAAGAAGGATGGGTCCAGGAGTCCTCATAAGTCGACTAACAGTGTGGAGGAAAATATTTCCAACCCCCAGATCATGGTCCTTTCTAGACACCATTATCTTTGGGAAACACTAATAATTCCCTTTGGGCTCTATAGACTTGTAAAATTTAATAATTATTAGATATTTAAGAGTAAACCCTACTCTGATACCAAATGTAACGACCCCCTCCCCATGTTATCCCCTATTCAGGCAGACCGAGAGGGAAAGGGCCATTATCACTAATACATGATCACATGTTTAGTAATTAACCAGAAATAATTAATAAATTTTACTAACAAAAAGGAATTCGGTACAACACTGATGGAATATCAAAAGTTGCAACATAAATAACATCTAATTACCTATAACCTCCATATTTACATTATGTTTCTTCATCTTTTGCCTTTCTATGGATATCCAGTTTCATCATAATTGCAGAATGAGAAATTATCCTAAAACGTCAATAAACAAAATGGTGGCCAGTATAACGAATTATACTGGTATATGGGGGAAACAAAATATTGCATCTAATGTAATAAGAAAAATCACAACAATTATTGTTACAAAAAAATTATCATTTTCTTCATAACTCCTTGACCCATTTTTACTCAACCTATGTGATACCTTTTCAGGGTCTTGTCCCTGTAGTGGATAAAAGGCCACCTTCTCTATCTGGAGCCCAGGTGCCATGTTGGTCTTCCTAGTCTGGGGACTGACCTCAGATGACCTTTCCAATCTGGAGCCTGGTCTAATGTCATGTGAACTTCCCAATCTGGGGCCTGGTCTGACCTCATATGACCTTCCCAATCTGATGCATGGTCTTTATCTATTGCCATGACGTTTTATTTCCTTTCATTCAAACATCCAGAGTTGGTATGTGGGGTTTGAGCAAGTTGTAAGCATACTTTATGATAGTCATAGTCACTTTATATACTGTAGAAAATAAAATTCATCCAAGTATTTAATTTCAAGCAATCAATAAAACCTTGGAAAACATCGTGAATCTAAGTGGTTATTCATAGGCGTAACCACAGACCTTGATCAGGAGTTCTTGATGTCCAAGTAAGAGTAATCAATCAATCAAGCAAAGTTATCTTGAAAGTTAATGCAACACACCCATGCAATATTATTTTATCCAAATCATCATCAAGACTGACTTGGGTCTCAAGTTAGGGTTTCTAGGTCAATATTAGGGTTTTGGCTTCCCAAACCCTAATTTCCATTTTTATGCCCATTGGGTTTACAAACCCTAATTCATCATTAATTACACCTCAAGAAAACCCTAGTTTACATTATGGGTTTCTAAGTTCATATAACTTTCAAGTTGCTCTTTTTATTCATAAAATATCAATCTTTGATCATCAATATCAATTGGACATACTATAAACATCAAATCTCAAGAAATTAGGGTTCTAGGTCATTCTATACATTAACAATGCTATCTTTAGGCACTTGTCTAACTAGAAGAAAAACTAGGATCTAATTATATTTTTATTGGATTGCTCAAATTTTTATGAGTAAAAACCATATATTACTTGTTTCCATTGGATAATTCCATAATTACTTATAATTTTTCTAAATAAATCATTTTAGGCCAATAGGGGCATGCCACCTAGGCAGAGAGCCCCAAGCCCCGCCCTGCCAGCTCGGTTGGGCCGGCCTATCGACTCTCGCCAAGTCAGCGACCCACATGTGGATCCTTTATCCAATTAAGCAAGAAACATAAAGAAAAATACCAAAAGGGTATTACCTACTCTGAAGATGATCGGGGGTATATTGGTCCTTTACTCGTGACCCTTCTTCAACCTCTGTATGCCCTTCTTTATGAACCAGGTGGTCAACTCGCTAGTGGACCTAAAGGACCCAACCTTTTGAGCGTTGAATGAAGATGCAACCACCTTCACCGACCCATGATGGACTCGCTGGTCCTCTCAATATCCTCGTTGAAGGTCTGAGTCGTCGGGATGACTAGGTAGTTCCTCAGGTGAGATGGTAGTATGGGAATAGTGAAGATCAAGGCCAAGGAAGAAACTAACACCGCAGAAAAAGATGCGAGACTCGGTCGAAGCTCTGGGATCAGCTGATGCCCTTGCAGATGGTTTGAGACCCCCTATTTATGGTTGTGGGTCGGACATGGGTGGTTGTGGATTGGGTGATCCTTCTGCAGACCCCCAATCTAGATGGAACCTAGGATAGGTCAATTTGGTTTGGTCTCCCAAATCCATTGGGATGACTTTCACACCCATTCATGCATCAAGGAGGGATGAGGAAGCGAAACAAATTTGCGGTCATGTCTGCTAGTTGTCAAACCTAGCCAAAGGTAGGAGATGAAGACACGACCATTAGATCTTAGATATGACAATCCCAATCACACACGACAATTAAAAAGGATGATAAAAAGATCTCCAATATGAATGTGAATTGTGACACTTAATGATATTCCATTCACTTTAGGGAATTTTAAAAATCTATATCTCTCAAATCATGCATCCATATAGAAATTTGAAGGGTAAGTGTTTAAAGCCTTAAAATACCAGTGTCCAAAGATTGAGACCAAAACTCATAAGTAAATAGACTTTTCTTCATATGCAAGTCATCCACGTATAAGGCATATATTATGCATTTAAAATTCATCTTTTCTCTTTATTTCTTTTCTATTTTTTATTTTTATTTCATTTCTGATTAGAAACCATGTGGAACCAAAAACTAATCACTAGTAGTCATCCATTCCACTTTATAGAGAATTCTACACAATTCTCACGCAAGCACATAATTATCTTCTATTTATTTTTCCTTTAACTTATTATGAAATTTTCTTTTATCCTTTTTCCCTTTATCCATCATTGGATTATTAAAATAGTATAAACCTTGAAATCATGTATCCAATGGAAATTTGTAAAGAAGACCATTCTTTAAACAAAGCATGCAAATTTCCATTCAAGTCTCTATTACTTGCATAATTGCATTTCTATTTATTAAAAAAAAAGCAAAATTGAGGTTATAACAATAGTTGTATATGTACTTGCATGCCATTAAGAGAGAGGACTTTTTTGTAGACTTAGTGTCCAATACAAAATTTCAGAACCTATACATATGCAAAGTAAGTGTGGAATTCATATTCATTAGTTAATAGTATCCAAAATACTAATCATATTAGAGACCTACTATTATGTTAATTAGAGTATTTGATAAGAAATGTAATCTCAATGCTCTCTCTCTGTTGTAATATATCATTATAAAAAAGCCAATATTAAAACAATTAATCAACTAGATGATGCTAATCATGAAATTATAAACATATTAAAGTCAATTAGATTGATAAGACAAATTATTCTATGTTAGTATATGTACTTATATTAGTATATAGTAAGTTTCTAGATATTTTTGTAGAATTTTCGAACCTAAGAATAACTTGATCGAATGCTAACTATTTCAAATAAAATATATAACTTCTTCATTAATAAACCTAGTCATAATAGTGATACTTCTATTTGATCAATGTTACTTGGACTTCAATAATACAAATGTCTATACAAGTGCAGTAATAATAGTTAGATGGATATGCGTAATTTAAATTACTAGAAATGAGATTGTCTCCAAACATCTGTATTATATTGTCTTGGAAAACTAAATCCATATAAATATATGCTAGAGAGACTTTGGAAAAAAATAGTTATCCATAAGTCTGTTAGACTCAAGTTGACCTATCTTTATTAACATAACAAGTTTATAAAGATAGTCTGCACTTATGAATATCTCTTAGGTTAATTGTATATATATCATGAAATATAAGTACATGTGAAATATAACTGTAGGTAAAATATGATATAGATTACATATGAAATTACTTGTAGTAATGATTGTACCTTATTGATTCCAACAACTTTACCAAAATATAAGTAGAAGGATTCTATATACAATCAACATGTTAGGGGTTACATCTCCCAAAGAGGTCAGTTAGATTATTTCTTAGGTAGTGGAGTATAAGATTCAACTTTTTCACCAAAAAGTTGTCCAATGTATTATTAGCCATTGTCTAAGTTAGTAGATAGAATATAAGAGAATATATATACACAATTTAAGCTTCAATTTAAAGTTCAAAGTAAATGCATTTAATGACGAACAATGTTTAGCTAAAATTTTCAATTTAAAAAATTACAAGGTAGAAGCAAGATTTTAATACAAAGAAGCATAAATATGAACAAACGACTACCATATTGATTATCAACTTTTTCATTTTTATTTGTTTTCCCTAAAACTACTAGAATGACCTAATTAAGTGGACATCACCATTGTGTGATCGTGTCCACGACTCATCTCCCATGACCTAGGGCTTAACTAGCCACCCTAAGACAAATAACACAAGCCCAAGCCCACCTCAAGGTTAGGTAGGGGTCGATGGTCTCTCCACCTCGTCATTCCCACACCACATGCAAGTTTTAGTTTTACCGATATACTATCTTATACCACATATCACATTATTTATTGGTTATTACACATTTCCTTGAATTAGGTCTCTATCCCATAATCCTTACTTTATCCATCATTTTGAGATCTATGGGGCCTCACTCCCACCATGCGGCTTCCCCTAACTCCCCAAATATTAGTCCTTAGAATCTATTCCACTTCAAGTCTTCTTATAATTGAGTTCAACCAAGTAGTATATATACCTATTTACCCTTCCTAGAAAAGACGTTAAGGAAAGTTCACATTGTATATCATGCTTATCAAAGGGATATTAGTTTATAAATTAATTTGATCGGGTTTATTACTCATGTTAAGGAATCTAGATCATATAATAATAGGATGGAATCATTATGAATCATAATTAGTAGAGATCATTTAATTTAACGAGCTAACAAAGATATATAGAGAAACAACATTGTAATGTAAATTGATTGAGGAAAATACAAATGTACATATGAACATTGTTTCATAGTTATCTTCATACAATATGTAACCAATAACATATTTCTTATCACACTTCTTCTTAAATCTCTATAATATTGCAAACTCCATGCATTTCAAATTAATTGCCATCATCTAGGTAAAGCGTAATGGCTAATATGTAAATAAGATAAGTAGATGTGCAAGTCAAAAGTAAGGTTGTTTTTGTATAACGATATACAATCTCATTGGCAAGCATTAGTGTAAGAATAATTTTCAAAAAATCTCCTTCAATTCTTTTTAAAGCTAGAATGGCCGATTTCATTGGTCTAAGGTGAAAGAAGGTAAATTTATGGTCAATTGTATCTAAATGTTATTATTAACTCAATTACTAATTCGATGAAGATAAACTATAAAATGTGTCATATATAAACAATGCGACTAGTCACCATCAATACACAACCTTCAAATAACACACTTCTCAACAAAAACTTTATATCTAACTTACATCATTAAAAGCTAATTAGATAATATATTGTTTGTGTTTTCACCATTCACCTTTATACTTGATGCATTTTGAATATAATATGATATGCACCCCATAAAGACTGAACTGAATCAAGCAAAAACAACAATAACTCAAATGATGGGAGATAATAAAAGACTAGTCACAATAATCTAGGATCAAGATCAATCTGGATTTGGGTCGTTACAATTCCAATCCTAATGCATAGTAACCATAATTTTATTAATACTCGTTACCAACACCTATAAACAAATGCTAAATTTTGTATAAGGCGTTTCTTAGAAATGTAGTTGTTCAACTAAGAATTATGATGATGATGTTTATGATGATAACAATTACTACTACTACTAATACTACAACAACAACAATCATAAAGAGAACTACTTATTTGATTAATAGTTCATATTAAACATTTGGATGGTCGGTCTTGGTTCCCTGGATCCATAGATTTGATGATGCTATGGTTGCATCAACATAAGTTATACTAGTGGTTAGACTATACGCTGGTTCTGTTTGACAGAAACTAAAGACTGTAAGGTTGATAAGGTCGACCCACTTTAAGGAAAAAGGGTGTTGTTGGTAATTAATTGTTAAAGCCTCGCTGTTTTCTGTTTTTTCTGGAATGCAGACAAAACTATCAACAAAATCCAGTACTGCTACAGCTACAAATGCAGCATAGATTAGCGAACCCCCCTGACGCAGAGCACCCCAGAAAAAAATCAAATTGATGAGACAAAGCATAAACCTGCATCACTAAAGGCCACCTTTCTTACACGGTTCATTTCAACCCCACCAAAACGGCAACGCTAATTATAACAAACAGTGTCTCTGCTCTCTACAGCTTCGTAGTAGTACAGGCTTCGGGAGCAGAAGAAGCTTGGGTAACGGCCCAGCTGTTTTCCCACCCTCCTCCCTCTCCACTCACTTCTTCGTCTCCAATGCAGGCATTGCTTGCTACGGAGGAGAACCAGGGTCACCTGCCATCTTTCCCAATCGAGAGCCTTTCCCCCACCTGTCACCTTCCCCGAGCCCAAACATCGAGCTCCCCACCATGGGGCCATCACGCATCACCCACCCAAACATTTCTAAACAATAATAAGCTATTTTATCTAATCTCTTCACTGCTCCTTCTCAAAAGAAGAGAAGGCAAAAGAGCTAGGCTAGCGAGCCATCGCCGTGTTCAATCACGCACACACATACACAGAGGCCAGATTGAGAAATCAATTACTACAGCTTTCGGGAGCAGCCCACTTGGGTGTCTCTCAATCCGTATGGATATGGAGAAGGCAATTGGATTTTGCCGTGTGGGTTTGGGCGACGCGGACAGAGGCGGGACAGAATGGAACAAATACACTCACGGAGAGAAGACAAGAGAAAAAAATAACAGCGGCCACTGTGGTTGAGAGTAGCTTTTGGGTGATAAGTGAAAACACGGGGGTGTTGCCCCAGATCATTCCGGCATTTCTTATTTGCCCACCTCCCAGCCATCACCTTCCTTCCCGCTGTTCCAAGAATCCCAGTGCAGTGCATTACCCCTTATTCCGGGCTCCCACTACAGCTCGAACTAGTTCCAGGCGCACTATCCCAATTCCTCCCTCCCAAGGCTCCCGCTTTTCGTTTCCTCTGTTTCTACAGGCCTTTCAACTCCGGTTTTTCATATCTATTTCGCTCTTAATCTCTCTTACTACCATAAAGATGACATCTTGCTTCTGTTTCTGCACACGAAGAAAGCCGCCTCAGCCACTTATACTGCTCGCATTCCTGCTTTTGAGCACCACCCAGGTGTGTTTGCTAGTGGACGGTAAGCGGCGTTACTGAAAAACGGGTTCCCAGTGCCATATTTCTATAACTGGAGCGACATGCAGTGAAATTATGATTATTGTAGAGGAGGAGACTGAACCTGACGCTTGTTGTTTTTTTTTTTTCTTCTGTTCGTTTTTGATGATTACAGGGAGGAGCAGCATTCGAATTCTGCAGAATGATGAGGTAATTAAGAAGCTGTTTCAAATTCTTCCAGCATGTCTATATATTGCTTCCCGCACCTTCCTGGTCACTGAAGCGAAATTCCCTTACTCTCATGTATAGCGAAGAGGCCATGAAGCAGCAGAGGCGGTTCTAGCAGGTTCATTGATAGGGTCGAGGCCCCCGAGCTGCACGAGAAGGTGTGCATCCTGTGGTAAATGTGAGGCCGTGCAGGTGCCCGTCATGCCGCTGAACAAGAGCGGGGCCGTTCCTTACCCCGTGCAGGTACAGCTCGCCTCTTCCTACGGAAGGGGTGGTTTCCAGGACATCTCCAACTACAAACCCCTCAGCTGGAAGTGCAAGTGCGGAAACGTGATCCTTAACCCATGAGAGGATGGTGCCCCTTCATTTACAGAGCGACGATGGAACGAGACGGGGACATGATATTGTTCCACATATCTTCATTCCGCCTGGTTTTTGGGAGGATGCTTTTCTTTCATTCGCTTTGCCTTTTCAAGAAGGTGGAAAATCTTAAAGGCGTTTTTGTTAAATATATTTTCTTGCCTGTGGTCCTTTCATTACCCCGAGAGCTAAGCGTCTGCTTAGCCAGTATAAATGTAAGTTGCGGGATCTGAACATGGCTAATGAATGCGATGGGATTTAACAGGGGCCTTTCGTTGACTGTTGATTTAACAGGGATTCTCTTTGACGTTGAAACTGCATTTGAGGGGGCAAGAGTGTCCATTCTGCTTGTTTAGCTATGTTCCATAGTTTCTATGTACATTTCTTATCTGAAACAGATTAAAAGACGATTTAATAGCAAACGTTTTGACGCCCTGCATTTCTGTTACCATATAAAAATACAACTAAACACCACCACCATCCGTCTATTGCGAATTCGCAGAAACCGGGGAGTCATTAATCGAAATCAGAGGCCACGGAATATATCTTCTCACGTATACTTTTGGTTCCCACTCCACTGGCCGGAGGTTTTTGCATGACTGTAGGAGGTTATATTGGACTCTCCGAATTGGAGAGGTAACGATAAACGGGTGGTACGGTACTCTCCAAATTGGAGGGGGTAATCATAATAGGGTTGCCAACTAGTGATTCACATAGGTGAAATTCACCTATTGTGTAAAAATTGTGTAATGCAAATATGTTTGATTTGTATTTTTTTTTAGGAAGAATATGTTTGATTTGTATATTTGTTGTAAAAATGAATATAAAACGGTGAGAAATGGAATTTTATTAACAGTTCGAAAAGGATCACAGAAAGATAAATATTAGCTTTTCTTTAAAAGTACATGAATTAGGAATTTCGACACTAAAGAGTGAATTATTCTTTAGCACCTACATTGCCCCGCAACGACTCATTTGTGTGAACTTTTACAACGACTAACAGATGACACGTGCTGAGCAGTGTACTTCATTTAATATGTATGAGTATGAAACGTAACATAGTTTATCTTTTCTCATACATATCTTTCATTTGTAATTTTTTTATTTTTATCTTTAGTGACACAACGAGAGACTCCATATCTTAAAAACAAATTATCAAAAATATTATTGTTTTTACGAAATTTTAGAAACAACTCATTGTCAATTTGGCACCAACTTTCAAATATTTGATATATCAATGTGATAATTTGATATAAAATAAACAATATAAAATGCAATGTGATATAAAATAAAGAGACTAAGTAGGCTGACCATAGTTACAAAACTTAAACTCAATCGACGAATTTATAATTAGTACTCACAATAATTTACATACGTTTTGTTAAAAGTCTATCAACAACCAATTGACTCCGTCTAACTTATCTAAAAATTGAAGGACGAAGTAAGCCGATGAATTGAAAAGCGACCTCCAAAAGTGATTTTTTATTAGATTCATGATTAGTACTCACAATAATTTACATACAACTTGTTGGAAGAGAATAACTTCATTAACTGACAACTAACCCCCTTTTGGCTTGTAGCGTAACATTACAAAAATAACATTTATTCTCCTTCTTTGGCATGTGCTTGTCGATAGTTAATACTCACAATCATCTACGTGTAAACCGATAAAAAGTAACTTGATTAAATGTAGTCTCACTTTCTCCAACCTATAAAGTCATTGTCTATTAACATGTAACACGACAAATAGCTAATATATATGTTGTTGGAGTAATGAACTCTTAGACAAATTATTGAAGTACGTAAGGTTTGTGAATCATAGAGACAGATCACACAAAAAAGTTCCTTAATAAGAAAAAAATGTTGGTATTATGAGCTAACACACATAGTCCTTAAACAAACACCCATGATGGTAGAATGAGTTAGTACACACTCCATTGACTCCCTCTAGGTAAGGTACATACATGATAGAACCTCAACGGTGGTCACATGTTTTTTGATCAAATATTGTTAGGTAATTCAAAATCATGAGATATGTTATTTAAAAAAAGGCCCTAAATTTACAATCTTCTTTTGTTACTCTCCATTATACACCATTTCTCCCTTACCTTACAATTTTATTCTCCCTCAAGAGAAGGTGTTATGTGATCTTAATTTCATCTTGTCCACATGTGACTTATTCATTTTCTTTAACACCAATGAACTTTATTGAATGTTTGACAAGTTCTTGGAAGGCATCAAAAAATCAATAAAGCCATTGTTGTAAGTGTAGAGCTGCCTTACAATGAGACTCCATTGACCCTCATACAACTTTAACTAGCACTGCACTCCATGCAAAGCACACAAGTCGACTAATGGTTGGGGTAGTTCTTCTGTCAACCCAAGGAAGATTTTGGGCAATCAAGTTTCTTTGAGGTAAACACAAAGGTTAGAAGCAAGGTGGAATAGCATCATAAGGAAACAAAATATGGATGGATAACCAAGGAAGTATCCAAGAACAGTTGGCAGTGACTCTTATTTGCTACACATATATGGAAGTTGAATATATTAGTTACTGGGGATATATATGTGAGAGGATTCTTTGTAGTATATGATTGGAGAAAAGAAATGAGGGGAATTCGTTGTAGGGATAACACAAAAGGGTTGCAAAAGGCTCAATAGACTCATAAAATTATAAGGAGTATATAAAAGGCATCTTGGAGAAAGGTGAACCACAGAGGGAAAATGAAGCAAATACGGTTGTTACATACCCATTTTGAGTAGGAGGTTGATGATGGTGTTGCCACTTTGATCAGATGGTCAATATATAACCATTCCACCAAGAGACTCATCCAAACCCTACATCAACGGTGGACTTAAAGGCCCTGATCAAATGTCACAACATCAAATGTATCAAAAAGAACTCAAATTTGACATACTATTCAATATGGGGGGGTTGAACATGTTACAAAAATGTATAAAAATCACAATGACATGCATTCTTATTATTACAACTCTTTATATTATCTAGTGTTATTTTATTACATTTAGGTTCCTTATCAAACTAATTTCAGATCTATTCAAATTTGAGTAGTAGGTCATTTTACAAGTCTAATGTCGATATCTCTCTTTCAAACAACATTAATTCCAACTTAGAGAGAAACTCAAAACCTAAACCCATATTATGAAGCAAAAAACTAATTTTCAGCAAAAGCGATTAGTGCAATATACAAAAAACATCGATGATTTGTTTCCTTTTCCTTTCTCATAAAACCTCATAACCAGTGGGACATGAATGAGAACATATTCAATCACAAAAAAATCATATTCAAATCAATTAAGACTAGAAGAAAAACTTATTGCTCAGATATTATTCAGTTTACATTAATTATGCATATGAAAGAACAATCTACAATCCATCCCAGGAAAGAGACAATACAGGGCATTCTAGTCTAGATAAATTTATTTTCATCTTCGTTGTCACGACCTCTCCGCTATATAGAATTATACCTAAAACATTCAAAACAACCTCATGAGACTCATATAGAGCCTAGTGAGTGGATACCGCCCACTCAATATAGGTACATACATCAACATCAGATTAAGTATAATGAACTTTAAAGAAACTTACAGATATTGAAAAGTCTAACAAATAGTTTCTAGGAATTACTCACTTTTAGTTCACAATAATAATCTAATCATTTAGATAATGTAACATCCCAGGATTTGAGGCCTTGGATAAGTTGATCTTAAAAGGAATGATTGGACTACCCATATCACCAAGGTGCACCTCCTTTTCAGGGAGCCCATCACTAAAGAACTCCATAGTTAAGCGTGCTCAGCTTGGAGTAGTACTTGGATGGGTGACCAGTCGGGAAGTTGACCCCGACTTGCGCGTGAGTGAGGACAAAGCACGCAGTTAAGGCTGGTGGTGGTCTGTGGGGCCATTCGTCTTTCCCAAAACTCTACTAGAGCCTAGGGCAGTGGGCCCGGGTGTTACAGATAAGGTGATCACTTAGAACAAATCCAACTTTAAAACATCTTTGATAGCATGC
The DNA here is from genome assembly GCA_963693085.1 of Alisma plantago-aquatica. Taxonomy (NCBI): domain Eukaryota; kingdom Viridiplantae; phylum Streptophyta; class Magnoliopsida; order Alismatales; family Alismataceae; genus Alisma; species Alisma plantago-aquatica. The sequence continues at coordinate 879,317,562 of OY856414.1, read as the reverse complement.
CTATGAACAAATAAGTAGATGCTACTTAATTTAGAACGACAATCATTTAGTATAAGAAACAAGTCAATACCTACACATTTAGAATCAATACATAACAATAACATCATCTTTGTGACACCCCACCAACTGAACCAGGAACACATCCTACAGTCTTGAATCTGAAGTACACATAAGACATGTCTACCAAAAATGATTGTTCAAATGACAAGTAAATACAAATCATGTTTAGAGTGGAATAATTAAATCACAACATCAACCACATGACAACATTCAAGATCATACTCCAAACCAGACAAATAAAAATATGGAAACACATTATCTTCACGAAAGAAAGATTTATTTCTATAAAATGAAACATATTCGACAATAGAAAGTCTATTAGGTAGTAGTAAAGATATGTAATAAACATTCAATTCATATACTACATGGCTTGCCAACTTTTATTCATTTTCCCTAAAACTACTTGGCTTGTACCTCGCCAAGTAGAATTGGCCACGCCTAATTCTCGTGTCAAAGAATCACTATCACTATCTTAGGGTTCAACCAGTCACCCTAAGATACCAAGAACATACCCTGGTCCACCACAGGATTGCCTAAAGATTCTCAGGTCCTCATCTCGGGAACACGAGATTTTGGAAAACACAACATCACATTAGAGTATCAAATACCATTATATTTCACATGTTTCACAATTTTTATTTCATCATAATCTACTCATCATGGACATAGAATTTCACAATAGAGGATTTAGGGTCTAAATCACACCAGATGACTCATCCCTAAGTCCTATTGGTCTACCATTCAAGGTTTCAAACCACACTCCAAAAATTGTTCTCATAATACTCTAATTACTACAAGGAGATCAGTTTCATTTCCCCAGTGTGGGAATCACGGGGTTAACTCACGATATTCAAGGCACCTAACTAGATATATTGTAACATCCCTGACCTGGGTTATGCTTTAACCCTAGGTGTTTTGTTTAAGAAAGATAATTATATGCTTGCTCGTATTGTTTGAAAAGTAATTAAGGTTAAAGAGGAACTTATATTTCAATTTTAGTCCTTTTAGAACAATGTTGAAATAATGTTTTGCCTATTTTGGACTAAAGTGCAAATTACCCAAATTGAGGGGTTTAAATTGCAAATATTACTTGATAAATGTTCCTCATGTGTTGAAGCATCATGAGAATGAATATGCTGTAGAGGTATGGCTTGGGAAAGCCTGAGTAATAAGAAAGAGCTGATAAAGCAATGTTTATGCATTAAAACCTAGTTTTGGTGTAATGTGCAATTTACCCAAAACCCAGGGTTCAATATGCAAATTACAACTTCAAAATAGTCCCTAATATTTCTTGGAATCATGTAGAGCAAAGAAAATGAGAGGGGCATCTCATTTGTATCATTTTGGAGGAGAGAGAATCTTGATATTAAAATAATCAAGATTTGAGCATAATTGAAACCCTAATTCAATTTAATGCAAAAATAATTATATTAATTGAAGTTCCCTTCAACAAAAATTCAAATGGTTGAAATTTATATATGTGGATGTCCTTGTGACTTGTAAAGGCAACGAAAATATCTTAAGGAGGTGAAGAATCCACTCACATTATTATAGAAAAAGAAATATCCACTCATCTATGGATATTATTATAATATGATTTAAGGTGCTTAATTTTATTTTCTTTAAATCATGGATGATTGAGAGGAATAAGAGGAAAAATAGATGTCCTCGTAACCATGGAAGGGAAGGGGGCAAGTGGCAAGGAAATGGAGGAGATAATTCCTACGTTCTCTCTTTTAAATGAATTTTCAATAAAATTCATATATATGCTCCTTTATCCATGAGTTGAAAGGGTAATTTCGAATCCACTTTCACTTCTTGCTTGCAAAACGACCAAGGGATCTTAGGAGAAACAGGAGGACGACCCCCAACCTGTTGGTAAGCTTCTTGACCTTCTTTCACCTTGATTCCATGGTGGAAATCACAAATCGATGCTTGATTTCTTCTTATCTTCACTCGATCTTCAATTCTAGCCATTCCTTTTCACTCAAAGCTTGAGGACGAGCTTGGTATAGTTGAAGGCATTGCTTTAACCATTAAAGATGTGGAGGTTGAAGCTTTGAAGCTCAATTGGAGGTAGGTTTTAGAACTTGAACCCTTAATATTGTTATTGCATTCAATTCTTTATCAATTGTTGATCAATTGTTCTTCTTGAAATTCACTTGATCAAATCAATGGAACCTCCATGAAAATTACAGCAAAATATGAAGGATTGTAGCTTGATGATGATGACATCATCCTAAGCACACACCTCAAAAATATCCTAGGCAAACAGTTTCAAAAATTGGAAACCAATCGGTTTCATTGAAATTGGTTAAACGGTTTCAACAAACTGTTAGAAACCAAACAGTTTCAAACCATTTAGAATGGTTGACCATTTTCAATGGTTGACCGTTTGGAGCTCATAGGCTGATGTTTATGGTTTATGACCCATTAAATTAAATTGATTAGTTTCAAAGGGTTCATCAGTTGAAGATTAATCAATTATCAAACCCTAATCGGGTTAAGTGCTGAAATTTCAATTAGTTGATTTAAAATGTTGGGTTGATTAACCCAAACGGTCTCAAGACCGTTTGGAGGTCACCCAAATGGTCTCAAGACCATTTGGAGGTCAACCAAGACCGTTTGGAGGTCTAGGGTTGAGTATGGTTGAGTAATTGAAGGACTAGAGATAGCATATTAAAATGCAATCAATAGTTCAATTGGTGATCAATCTAATGATCTAAACCCTAATTGAATGTCACAAATTTCAATGATGGGATGGGGCAAATGGTCTCATGACCGTTTGGAGGTCATCCAAATGACCAGAAGACCGTTTGGGGTCAGGTCATATCATTATTTGATGATGATTCATTGATTTTAATTGAATCAGTTCCACAATGTTGATCATTGAAGGTTCCTCGATTTCAAAACACTAATTGAAGGTTTCTTGATTATCTAGTTAAATTGGGTTCAAAACCCTAATTGATGGTCCAATTGAGGGATGATTCAATAGTTTAATTGATGAATGAATCAAGGATTCCATTGATAGTCGGTTCATTGAGGGAAACCTTGAATTGATTAAGTGTTGAAAGACCTTTTTGGTCCATCCAGTTTTGAGAGGGTTTGGACCAAACGGTCTCAAGACCATTTGGGTCCAAAAGATCTCAAGCCATTTGGAGACCCGAGTCCATTCGGTTTCAATGCACTTTTTTCCCAAACGGTTTCAAACCATTTAGGGAGTAAGGGTCAAGGTCGTTTAGTAATTCAATGTGATCATATCAATTGGAAACTTATTGTGATGAAGGACCAATTGACTCTATAATTGTTACTGATCTATCTCAAAGATAATCACTAGAGTTGTACCTTTAAGATACTAAGTGATTGATAATCCTTAGATGAGTTAATCCTTGAAGCTTAAGTAAGCAATAACTCAGTACACTATGTCAATCATAGTTGTATGTACTTGATTGAAAGGATGATGTGACCTAATCAAGTTGAAAGGATGATAGAAAGGAAGTCATACATGAGTGTCAATCATGTATAGTATGTGATTAGGGTATGATCCTTAGCAAAGAGATCATGAAACCCTAATCGAGAAGGTTAATGAACCCTAACCCTAATTCTGGGCAATTATGAGTGAAACCCTATTTTAGGGTAAAAGTGTAACCCTAATTAAGGGTGGTGACATGAGTAACCCTAATTTAGGGTAATATAATGTAAAACCCTAATTGGGATGAATAGTAAACCCTAATTGTGGGTAATTGAATGGAAACCCTAATCTAGGGTGAAGTCATGTGAAACCTTGATACAATGATGTGATGTGAGACTCTAATTTAGGGTGAAGCTTGGTAGGCTATAAGAAACCCTAATATGGAAACTCAAACCCTTATTTTGGGTGATGGTATGTGAATCCCTAACCCTAATAAAGGAATAGTGGCTAATACCCTGATAAGGGAAATACCTGAGGTGGTTGATTCTATGCAACCTTATAGCGAGCAATGCCTTAATCTAAGATAAGTCCCTATCATTGAAGATAGTTGGACAATCCTTATGTGTGTTTTATGACCTATTCACTTCACATTAAAGGTGATAGGTTAGCGTATGGAAGTATTAAGATGGGGAGAAACCTTAATACAATATAAATGAATAAACTCAAGTAAGTTTAAAGTGTCGAGGGAAGTGATATATCAAGACATCATAGATATCACATCCAGCTCTTTAAGAATGATATCCCTTGATGCATCTCAAATCCAACATACTAGGATGAGTAACATATAAAAATTGCTACCCTAATCATTACATCCAGATGTGATGTCTTTCATGAACCATGAGAATGGTTATTGCCTAGTGAAAGGTGACAAGATGTTAAATGTGCTTTATGAGCAATGAGATTAGTTGTTACCTAGTGAGATGTAACAAGATATTTTAATAGGCCTTGTGAACCATATGAGTAAGTTGATACCTAGTGAAAGGTACCAAGATAATTTTAAAAGTCCCCAGTAAGAGATGATAATGTTCTTAATAAACCAAGAAAATGGAAACTTAGTAACATAATAATTATAACAAAAGGATATAATAATAATGATGGAACCTTGATTATACAAGTGTGGAGAAGAAAGGGATACTTGTATTACATAAAGAATGTGATTGAGCATGATGGCATGGCCAAAGTTTAAATGTCAGTAGAAGAATGAGGTACCTAGTGCTGTGTAAACAAACATGGAATAGATACACGATATTGGCATAGTCCAATACCTGGAATAGATACACAGGATTGGCATAACCCAATACCTGGAATAATATCACAGGATTGGTCATAACCCAATACCTGGAATAATATCACGGGATTGGCATAGTCCAATACCTGGAATAATATCACGTGATTGGCATAGTCCATTACCTGGAATAATATCATGGGATTGGTCATAACCCAATGCCTGGAATAATATAATGGGATTGGTCATAACCTAATACCTGGAATAATATCACAGGATTGGTCATAACCCAATACCTAGAATAATATCACGAAATTGGTCATAACCCAATACCTGGAATAATATCACGGGATTGGCATAGTCCATTACCTGGAATAATATCACAGGATTGGTCATAACCCAGTACCTAGAATAATATCACGGGATTGGTCATAACCCAATACCTGGAATAATATCACGGGATTGGCATAGTCCATTACCTAGAATAATATCACGGGATTGGTCATAACTCAATACCTGGAATAATATCACGAGATTGGTCATAACCCAATACCTGGAATAATATCACGGGATTGTCATAGTCTAATACCTGGAATAATATCACGGGATTGGCATAGTCCATTACCTGGAATAATATCACGGGATTGGCATAGTCCATTACCTAGAATAATATCACGAGATTGGTCATAACCCAATACCTAGAATAATATCACGGGATTGGCATAGTCCAATACTTGGAATAGATGCACAGGTATGGCATAGTCTAATACCCAGAATGGTTGTATGAGATTGATAATGATTTAATCTGAGATGTTTATAAAGGATTGGTTAAGTCCAATACCTAGCAAAGGCATGGAGTCTATAACTAAGGATTGGTGTAGTCCAAAATATGAATAGGACATGATGATATACAATCATATGACTGGTATAATTGAATATTTGTTTAGCAGATTGGCTAAGGCCAATGGATGGAAACAAGAATGAATCATGAGTGACCCATCAGAATGATGAGTGTCATAAGCAAGGTTTGAAATGTTGAAAATGTATGTTAGACAAATGATATACATGTTCTTCCTATTCCTTATAAAGAGAATAGATGATTTCCTGCTATATTATAGATAGTTGTAATACTTTAAAGATGAGAATGATCAAAACTGCTTATCCTCTGCTCAGTTTTATATTAATTAAACTGCAATAATGATGTTTCTGGCGGAGAGTTATATCTCTTGCTGGGGAAATTTTCAATTGTCTCACCCCCGTGGGAACCAACATTTTAGGTGGACGAGTACGAAGGAGACTGAGAACATCTTATAGAGGAAGAACTTCAATAGCAGCAGGTACAACAGCAACAACGCAAGTGGAGTGTGTTGTCTGTTGTGTTTGTAGATAGAAGTCCTATGTGTCATCTCTGTACTCTCAGGTCCTCAGAGTCAGTAGTTAGTACTTTTAACAAATCGATTTGAGATTTTGGCTTAATGCCTCGAGGTCCTTATGCTGTCTGTGTTTAGCTTTTAACAAGGCAGTTGATGTTGTAACCCTCAAGAAGAGACTGTACAAGATATGTACTTATGAATCAGGATGTAAATGTAATACATTGGTTCTTGTTGAAAGAGTTTTCCTATGATTGGATCTCTCTGAAAAAGGTTTTAATTTTTAGTGATTTTCAATAATCCGCTTCTAATGATTGCTTCTGCATGTTTTATTGTTCACTTGTTATCCTAATGATAGCGGGTGTTTTAATTTAGTGGTATCAGATCTCTAGGTTTGCTGAGTCTATAGAGACATAGGACTAAGGTATCAAGTCTATTCTTAGTGAATCCAGTGTATCTTATAGTGCCTTCTGCTTATGCAGAAGAAGATATATAACTCAAAGATGTCTAAAGAACATGAGGAACACGTTGCTGAGAGCAATGTTGCTGCACCAGTGGGAGGTGCAAGGGATCAGGCAAGGGAGGAACCAGTGCCTAAAAATCCCCATGTTGATGAAGTCATGAGAGGAAACCAAGATGTTCATAATCTTTTTGGGCAACTCATGACCACACTGAGGTATATGGCAGACCATATGCCAGCACCGACACCTAGGGCACCCGTTTTCAATGAGGGATATGGGTTTGGTAAGACCTTTGAATGACTACATCGTGTAGGAGCCATAGAATATGCTGGAACATCTGACCCAACAGATGCTGATCTCTGGCTCCCTGAGTTAGCAAAAGCCTTTAAGATCCTTAGTATCCCAGAGGCTGACAAAGTTAAACATGTTGTATATCTTTTGAAGGGTAGTGCTGGACATTAGTGGGCTATAGAAGAAATAAAAAGGAATGATGAAGAGGTTGGTTGGGAGGAATTTCGGTGAGAATTCATCAATAAGTATTTTCCAAAGACATACTTAGATGAAAAGATCTCACAGTTTGATAAGATACGACAGGGAGCCATGTCGATAAATGAATATGAGGTTAAGTTTATGGAACTTTTGCGATTTTGGCCTCAAATGGCAGCTACTGAGGAGGAGAAGATCCGATGTTTTAAGAAGGGATTGAATACTGAGATGTCTATCCCGGCATCTGCCCTAGAAAGTAGAGAGCGGTTTGCCACATTTGTGGAGTCTATACAGAGGATAGAAAGGTCTACGATAAAGAAACATGAGACAAACCTTAAAAGGAAGTCTACACAGTCATGAGAATAGTGGAGTAGTGGCAATAAAAAACCAAAATCTTCACCAGTTCAACCACGATATAGTGCACCTATGCAGGGGTCATCAAGTTGGGGTCGAGCTTGTCATAAATGTGGACAGCTAGGACATTTTAGACAACAATGTCCAAGGAGAAATAGTGAGGTGACCCAACAGTCAAGGCATAATCTGCAAAATCCACAAGGACCTCAGTCCAGTGGAGCAGAAGGTGCAGGACGAAGACCAATGTCATAGTTTGGTCCATCTACTTCTGGTAGTAGAGGACAAACACAATAGATAATCTATAAAGGTAACATGTCAAATAAAACTTTCATTCTAAATTATCTTTCCTTTTTTTCTCTCTGCCTACTAATTATGAGTAAGGTGATTATTAATAAGCTTTCTACGGTCAGTTCTTTAAAGACAAGAAGAAGAGATGAAAAGGATGGAAATATATATATATTCAATTCAATATTCTTTTGATATGTCGAAATTTATCTCTCTTCATTAATAAAGGGGAGAGATGTAAAAGGAATTCAAAGAAAATTTGAGATATTAAGTATATCAAATTTAAAGGGACAAAAACATAAAATAAAATAAATGCTTACTGCCTAATTTCAGTCCTTGAATACCCTGGCCAAGTATTCATTTATTGAAGGCAAGGTAAGTATGACATAACTAGATTGTTATCTTTCTTATTACTCTAATCAAGTAATCATTCTGAAACAATCTAAAGAAAGAAGTAGGAGATGTGGCATGGATATTTCTACCACATTCTAATTGATATATGAAGGAATTTGATTTAATTGTAAATCAATTTGTAAATAAAAGAAGATGTTTAGTATAATGTATACCCTGGTCTGAAGATCTAGAGGTAATAGTTACCTGATGGAAGGTAACAATAATCAGTGATGAACTAAATGTTTGAATACCTATATCTAGTAATCATGATGAAAATGATATTAAGAAATGATGACAAGTAATCATCCATATGATTCCTATGCTGATGGCAAGGAACCAAGAAAGAAATAAGAGTAAATAACTCATGAACAATAGAAGGTTCATGTAATGTTTAGAGGATATGATAATATCTTCTCATGAATAAACAACCCTGGATAATAATAGGGTGATAAGAGGAATATAATCCTTTGTTTCTTTTCTTTCAGGACATGGCAATCAAGTAGGTCTTTAAGACACTTAATGTGCACAATTAAAATTGTTTATTTGATGGATACTTAGAAGAGTATCAGTTTGTCTTGGACTTGGGTTCCAAGAAAAAGATATGTACAACAAGAAATGTCCCAAGATGAAAGAAAGATGAAAATGTGATGTGTTTTCATCACATGTGATGAATACCAGGGTAAGGAATTCTGGTATCAGATAATTTATGTTGACTACCTAGAAGGGGTTAACTATGAAATCAGTTTAGCTATATTATATAGCATGGACATCATATGTTAGGGGTTTATTCTCTGCATAAACATGACATTGAGATGTTATATGAAGATTTTATGAGATGATATATGAATAATATCTTTCTCCCTTTATCTGGGATTTTGAGGACGAAATCCTTGTTAGGGGTTTATAACTTGTAACATCCCTGACCTGGGTTATGCTTTAACCCTAGGTGTTTTGTTTAAGAAAGATAATTTTATGCTTTCTCTTATCTTTTGAAAAGTAATTAAGGTTCAAGAGGAACTTATATTTCAATTTTAGTCCTTTTAGAACAATGTTGAAATAATGTTTTGCCTGTTTTGGACTAAAGTGCAAATTACCCAAGTTGAGGGGTTTAAATTGAAAATATTACTTGATAAATGTTCCTCATGTGTTGAATCATCATGAGAATGAAGATGATGTAGAGGTATGACTTGGGAAATCCTGAGTAACAAGAAAGAGTTGATAAATCAATGTTTATGCATTAAAACCTAGTTTTGGTGTAATGTGCAATTTACCCAAAACCCAGGGTTCAATATGCAAATTAGAACTTCATAATAGTCCCTAATGTTTCTTGGCATCATGTAGAGCAAATAAAATGAGAGGGGCGTCTCATTTGTATCATTTTGGAGGAGAGAGAATCTTGATATTAAAATAATCAAGATTTAAGCATAATTGAAACCCTAATTCAATTTAATGCAAAAATAATTATATTAATTGAAGTGCCCTTCAACCAAAATTGAAATGGTTGAAATCAATATATGTGGACGTCCTTGTGCCTTGCAAAGGCAATGAAAATATCTTAAGGAGGTGAAGAATCCACTCACATTATTATAGAAAAAGAAATATCCACTCACTTATGGATATTATTATAATATGATTTAAGGTGCTTAATTTGATTTTCTTTAAATCATGGATAATTGAGAGTAATAAGAGTCAAAAAAGATTTCCTCGTAACCAAGGAAGGGAAGGGGGCAAGTGGCAAGAAAATGGAGGAGATACTTCCTACTTTCTCTCTCTTAAATGAATTTTCAATAAAATTCATATATATGCTCATTTAATCCATGAGTTGAAAGGGTAATTTCGAATCCACTTTCACTTATTGCTTTCAAATGACCAAGGGAGCTTAGGAGAAACAGGAGGACGACCCCCAACCTATTGGTAAGCTTCTTGACCTTCTTTCACCTTGATTCCATGGTGGAAATCACAAATCAATGCTTGATTTCTTCTTATCTTCACTCGATCTTCAATTCTAGCCATTCCTTTTCACTCAAAGCTTGAGGACGAGCTTGGTATAGTTGAAGGTGTTGCTTTCACCATTAAATACGTGGAGTTTGAATCTTTGAAGCTCAATTGGAGGCAGGTTTTATAACTTGAACCCTTAATATTGTTATTGCATTCAATTCTTTATCAATTGTTGATCAATTGTTCTTCTTGAAATTCACTTGATCAAATCAATGGAACCTCCATGAAAATTATAGAAAAATATGAAGGATCGTAGCTTTATTATGATGACATCATCCTAAGCACACACCTAAAAAATATCCTAGGTAAACAATTTCAAAAATTGGAAACCAATCAGTTTCATTGAAATTGGTTAAACGGTTTCAACAAACCGTTAGAAACCAAACAATTTCAAACCATTTAGAATGGTTGACCATTTGCAATGGTGGACCATTTCGATCTCATAGGCTGATTTTGATGGTTGATGACCCATTAAATTCAATTTATTTGTTTCAAAGGGTTCATCAGTTGAAGATTAATCAATTATCAAACCCTAACCGGGTTAAGTGCAGAAATTTCAATTGGCTGATTTAAAATGTTGGGTTGATTAACCCAAACGGTCTCAAGACCATTTGGAGGTCATCCAAACGGTCTCAAGACCGTTTGCAGGTCAACCAAGACCGTTTGGAGGTCTAGGGTTGAGTATGGTTGAGTAATTGAAGGACCAGAGATAGCATATTGAAATGCAATCAATAGTTCAATTGGTGATCAATCTAATGATCTAAACCCTAATTGAATTTCACAAATTTCAATGATGGGATGGGGAAAAACGGTCACAAGACCGTTTGGAGGTCATCCAAACGACCTCAAGACCGTTTGGGTTCAGGTCATATCATAATTTGATGATGATTCATTGATTTCAATTGAATCAGTTCCACAATGTTAATCATTGAAGGTTCCTCAATTTCAAAACACTAAATGAAAGTTTCTTGATTATAAATATTACTTCAATTGGGTTCAAAACCCTAATTGATGGTCCAATTGAGGGACGATTCAATAGTTCAATTGATGAATGAATCAAGGATTCCATTGATAGTCGGTTCATTGAGGGAAACCTTGAATTGATTAAGTGTTGAAAGACCTTTTTGGTCCATCCAGTTTTGAGAGGGTTTGGACCAAACGGTATTAAGACCGTTTGGGTCCAAACGGTCTCAAGACCATTTGGGTCCATACGGTCTCAAGAACATTTGGGTCCAAATGATCTCAAACCATTTGGAGACCCGAGTCCATTTCGTTTGAATGCACTTTTTTCCCAAACGGTTTCAAACCGTTTAGAGAGTAAGGGTCAAGGTCGTTTAGTAATTCAATGTGATCATATCAATTGGAAACTTATTTTGATGAAGGACCAATAGACTCTATAATGGTTACTTATCTATCTCAAAGATAATCACTAGATTTGTACCTTTAAGATACTAAGTGATTGATAATCCTTAGATGAGTTAATCCTTGAAGCTTAAGTAAGAAATAACTCAGTACACTATGTCAATCATAGTTGTATGTACTTGATTGACAGGATGATGTGACCTAATCAAGTTGAAAGGATGATAGAAAGGAAGTCATACATGAGTGTCTATCATGTAGAGTATGTGATTAGGGTATGATCCTCAGCAAAGAGATCATGAAACCCTAATCAAGAAGGTTAATGAACCCTAACCCTAATTCAGGACAATTATGAGGGAAACCCAATTTTAGGGTAATAATGTAACCCTAATTAAGGGTGGTGAAATGAGTAACCCTAATTTAGGGTAATATAATGTAAAACCCTAATTGGGATGAATAGTAAACCCTAATTGTGGGTAATTGAATGGAAACCCTAATCTAGGGTGAAGCCATGTGAAACCTTGATACAATGATGTGATGTGAGACTCTAATTTAGGGTGAAGCTTGGTAGGATACAAGAAACCCTAATATGGAAACTCTAACCCTTATTTTGGGTGATGGCATGTGAAGCCCTAACCCTAATAAAGGAATAGTGGCTAATACCCTGATAAGGGAAATACCTGAGGTGGTTGATTCTATGCAACCTTATAGCGAGCAATGCCTTAATCTGAGATAAGTCCCTATCGTTGAAGATAGTTGGACAATCCTTATGTGTGTTTTATGACCTATGAACTTCATATTAAAGGTTATAGGTTAGTGTATGGAAGTATTAATATGGGGAGATACATTAATACAATATAAATTGATAAACTTAAGTAAGTTTAAAGTGTTGAGGGAAGTGATATATCAAGACATCATAGATATCACATCTAGCTCTTTAAGAATGATATCCCTTGATGCATCTCAAATCCAACATACTGGGATGAGTAACATATAAAGAGTGCTACCCTAATAATTACATCAAGATGTGATGTGTTTTATGAACCATGAGAATGGTTGTTGCCTAGTGAAAGGTGACAAGATGTTAAATGTGCTTTATGAACCATGAGATTAGTTGTTACCTAGTGAGCGGTAACAAGATATTTTAATAGGCCTTGTGAACCACATGCGTAAGTTGATACCTAGTGAAAGGTACCAAGATAATTATAAAAGTCCCTGTTAAGAGATGATAATGTTCTTAATAAACAAAGAAAATGGAAACTTAGTAACATAATAATTATAACAAAAGGATATAATAATAATGATGGAACCATGATTATACAAGTGTGGAGAAGAAAGGGATACTTGTATTACATAAAGAATGTTATTGAGCATGATGGCATGGCCAAAGTTTAAATGTCAGTAGAAGAATGAGGTACCCAGTGCTGTGTAAACAAACATGGAATAGATACACGGGATTGGCATAGTCCAATACCTGGAATAGATACACGAGATTGGCATAACCCAATACCTGGAATAATATCACAGGATTGGTCATAACCCGATAACTGGAATAATATCACGGGATTGGCATAGTCCAATACCTGGAATAATATCACATGATTGGCATAGTCCATTACCTGGAATAATATCACGGGATTGGTCATAACCTAATACCTGGAATAATATCACGGGATTGGTCATAACTCAATACTTGGAATAATATCACGGGATTGGTCATAACCCAATACCTAGAATAATATCACGGAATTGGTCATAACCCAATACCTGGAATAATATCACGGGATTGGCATAGTCCATTACCTGGAATAATATCACGAGATTGGTCATAACCCAATACCTGGAATAATATCACGGGATTGGTCATAACCCAATACCTGGAATAATATCACGGGATTGACATAGTCCATTACCTGGAATAATATCACGGGATTGGTCATAACCCAATACCTGGAATAATATCATGTGATTGGTCATAACCCAATACCTGGAATAATATCATGGGATTGACATAGTCCAATACCTGGAATAATATCACGAGATTGGCATAGTCCATTACCTGGAATAATATCACATGATTGGCATAGTCCATTACCTGGAATAATATCACGGGATTGGTCATAACCCAATCCCTGGAATAATATCACAGGATTGGCATAGTCTAATACATAGAATAGATGCACATGTATGGCATAGTCTAATACCTGGAATGGTTGTATGAGATTGATAATGATTTAATCTGAGATGTTTATATAGGATTGGTTAAGTCCAATACCTAGGAAAGGCATGGAGTCTATAACTAAGGATTAGCATAGTCCAAAATATAAATAGGACATGATGACATACAATCATATGACTAGAATAATTGAATATCTGTTTAGCAGATTGGATAAGGCCAATGGATGGAAACAAGAATGAATCATGAGTGACCCATTAGAATGATGAGTGTCATAAACAAGGTTTGAAATGTTGAAAATGTATGTTAGACAAATGATATACATGCTCTTCCTATTCCTTATAAAGAGAATAGATGATTTCCTGGTATATTATAGATAGTTGCAATACTTTAAAGATGAGAATGATCTAAACTGCTTATCCTCTGCTCAGTTTTATATTAATTAAACTGCTATAATGATGTTTCTGGTGGAGAGTTATATCTCTCGCTGGGGAAATTTTCAATTGTCTCACCCCTGTGGGAACCACCATTTTTAGGTGGACGAGTACGAAGGAGACTGAGAACATCTTGCAGAGGAAGAACTTTAGCAGCAGCAGGTACAACAACAACATCACAGGTGGAGTGTGTTGTCTGTCGTGTTTGTAGATAGAAGTCCTATGTGTCATCTCTGTAGTCTCAGGTCCTCGGAGTCAGTAGTTAGTACTTTTAACGAATTGATTTTAGATTTTGGCTTAATGCCTCGGGGTCCTTATGCTGTTTATGTTTAGCTTTTAACAAGGCAGTTGATGTTGTAACTCTCGAGAAGAGACGGTACAAGATATGTACTTATGAACCAGGATGTAAATGTAATACATTGGTTCTTATTGAAAGAGTTTTCCTATGATTGGATCTCTCTGAAAAAGGTTTTAATTTTTAGTGATTTTCAGTAATCCGATGTTAATGATTGCTTCCGCATGTTTTATTGTTCACTTGTTATCCTAATGATAGAGGATGTTTTATATATCATCATTTCACTTGTTATAATCCTCTTTACTCATCTCAAATAAAATTCAAATCATCATTTATCATATGTGTTTATTCTCACGCTACTAGAATGATAAATATCAGATTAGGCTTACTAAAAAAGACAATGATCAAAATCAAGAAGCACAACAATATGTAAATTTGCAAGACATATGATTCTTTCAATTTGCACATCATATCATAGTAGTTATCATCAGTGGGTTTTCAGCCAAAGACAATCTCATTATCCAACATTTGCCCTAAACATGGCTTATAAAAGTAATTAATGCATGCAAATTCAATATAAACATATTTCTTATCAATTTATTCCATATCATAGTTATTATTAAATATTTATAGAGGCATTATAACTAGAAATGATATAAGCATATATACAAGTTATGTCAGTCATCATACTTAGAATAGGGTTATCATGCAGCATATACTTATTCCATCAAAATTATGTTGATAGGAACAAAGATGAAGCATAAACGTGCATAACACACTCAATACTCCTCATCTACTATCTATCATTTTTTAGTGTGGATTACCATCCATCACATTAGAGCATTCATAGAATACAAGTGTTCTACACGCAATTACAATACAAACATGCATTCTTACGAATCAAATTGCATCCTTGAACTTCATCTTGTAATTGAATTAGACTATAGTTATGCACATTCCGTAATCCCCTATTTTAGATAATATTATTCATTATTATCACATAGCACACCAGATTAGGGTTACAGTTAGGTTTTTAGATCCACCAAGGCAACAACTTGATTTTCTCCTTTTGTTACTCTTAACTTGCTTCATTTCATGTTCAATAAATCATTAGAACCAATCATTGCTTATTATTAAGTTCAACTCCCACATTTATTCATTCAAATCCATTGAATCTAGAGAAGATTTGGTTATCAAGAGTGTCAAACAAGACCCGATCACTTTCAAAAGCACACACCACAATAGCAAGATTAAGGGCTAATCTATTACACATATTAAGAATAAAGGATAAGTTAAAGGCCAAAAAAACAAGATATGTGACAAATCTTCCTGATGACAGATTCCTCATAACCTCAACCCTATCCTCCCACCTTAACTGCCCCTACTAGGATCTAAAAATTTGATTCAATTCTAATATGCATGAAGTTCCTCTTCTTAGCTTCTTCCATAGCCTTGATCACCGCTAAGCCTTCAATCCACAAGGTAGACAGGCAAGCATGTAACCTTCTCTACAAAGTGAGAAGGATATTACCTTTCTCATCCCTCCACATAGCCCCTAGCCCTACTGGGCCATCATGCCTCCATCCAACATCACTGTTGATCTTCACAATATGC
Organism: Alisma plantago-aquatica; assembly: GCA_963693085.1. Classification (NCBI taxonomy): domain Eukaryota; kingdom Viridiplantae; phylum Streptophyta; class Magnoliopsida; order Alismatales; family Alismataceae; genus Alisma; species Alisma plantago-aquatica. Next base: position 879,301,580 of record OY856414.1, on the reverse strand, counting down.
AGTAATGGTGGTCTCCATTTCGATGGGATGTAGTTGGCGATCAGTCCATGTTGTGTTCTAAATTTGAGGTATTGGTTGTAGTCATGCATCATATGTTTAAATCCATCCACCAATGCAAGGATATGAGACTGCTACTGGTTGAAAATCTCCTTGTTTCTAGACGTCCAAGCAAGCCATAAAAGTGTCATCACCTTGTAGATGATATATGGGGTGCTGTATTTTAGGATGGTGCTGACCAAGTCGGAAATGTTGTAGTGTTGCTCGACTTCTTGGGAAAAGTCAACCTCCATACATGCCTAGACTCATTTGGCATGGGTGCAGGTAGCAATGGTGTGCAAGTTGTTTTTAATTTCTATTCCACATTTGTGGCAGGTGTCATCCTCAATGACGGTTCTAGCCCATAGCTTATCCCTGGTCAGTAGTGCACCTTTCATTACTTGCCATGCAAAGTGTTCCAGTTTGGGAGGCCAATGTTGCCTTCAAAGTTGGAACCAATGATTGTTAATTTTCTTAATGTGTAGTACTTCTCTCTCATGGAAATTCATCAATGTCCAATTGTTGTGTATTTCTTTCAACTTAGGTTAACCCAAAAGCAATTTAACATAAATAGATTATAGACTATAACATACTTATTCAATTAAATTTATTCATAACTTATCATAAATTCCATTTCCTTTCTCACATTTATATGAGCGTATCATGCCATTTGTCTTTTAATGGAATTTTTTTAATTTCAATTTATTATTAGACTACTCACTTTAGGAAAATAAAATAGATTAGGATTACTTCTTAGGGTTACTTCCTATTACCTCTTATCTTTAGTCATCTTCTCAATTCATCATTATATGACCCGTGTAAAAGAGTTGCATTCATGTGAAGTTTACTCATTATTCCATAAATTACATTATAATACATGCATTAGGCTTATATCATCTTCATAAGACTTATCACTTTAAATTGAAGTAATGATGCCTACAATTGAGCATCTTTTCACATTCACATCATTATATGTGAGTTTGGCTTTATCTCTCATACTTGTCTTGATATTAGATTTCTAGGGTTTTAAGAAGTCATCTTAGTTCAACACATCATAAGAATCATATTATTTAGTAATCTCATTAGGGTGTATAGAGGTTCATCGAGTCTATTTAGGACACATGGAAACCCTATTTTCCATTCTACATAATCAAGCAACCATTTACAAGCTTATAGTGATTCATTGACTCATTTGAGTCCATCCCTCAACATTTAACTTAGACATGAATTTCCACCATATCAAACCCTCATATATTTGTCATAATGTATATAACATCTTGAATTGAAGTAATGACTCGAAAATTACAGTTGAGAAACTCATGCTTATTGACTCAAAATTGATTACATACATGTCAAATGTATTTCTCATTGTATCACCCATTGTTTGATTGTTAAGTAAAATTAGTCTAAAGTGGTATTGTTCTCTATCCATAAGACTTTCCATATATCTTGAAATAATAGAATAGAAACTAGACCAATATAAAACAATGATAAAGGATGTAAATCAGTAGCATTTGTTTCCCCGAAACCATCCCAATTGATTTCCTAATTGCATAACAAATACTAGAAATGATCTTGATTATTTCAACCAAATAAAATTAGGCTTTCAACATTATTACAGAGCTTGAGAGAGATAAACACTCACCTCATGTGAAAAGCACCTTAAAAATGTCCAATACAATTTTTGACCTGATAGTTATACATTGTCCATATTTTGATGATGACTTAACCATTTGATTCAGATATATCATTGTGTCTATTTGAGATCAATTTTAGGTATTAGGTACATGAAGAGGATGAAATTAGAAACCCTAATTTTCCAAAAATCAAGTTGAAATCAATGCAAATGCAAGTTGTGAGATTAAATATTATCTTATTAGAATCATGTTGTAAATAATTTTATTAAATGTTTTACTTGTAAATAAGCTTAATACAAATTTAGAGCGCTTAATTTGGACATTTAAGCACTTTTTGGACATTTGTCAAAAGTGGTTACAAACTTGCTTGCCGACTGAGTTTGTCTTAGTGCAACTAACACAACAACCAATCTAGCTCTTGACAATACCCAGGGTTGGCTGTGTTGGTCCTGGTGTCAACTTGACTGACACCCTGCACTAGAAAAACTAGTTACAACCTTCAGTCAAGTTTCATCCCAGATAAACTTGATTGAAAACTACAATTTGTTTTGTCATATAGTGTTATCGATCGAGTTCTGCAAAACATAACTCAATTGACACCTTGTAAGGTGAAGTGTTGAAAAGTGTTTATAATCATTAGAGTGTTGCAAAACTCAAAAATATATCCATTGCAACATCTAAAACAACTAGAATTTAATCCTATGTGTCTATACTGGCTAGTAGGCAATGTCAACAATAAAAATGACCCCTTCGAATTCATTCCAAGTTTTCCTTCTATGATCCCTTGCTATAGTTTAGCATTTTTGCCTCCAAGAGCCCCTAATCTCCCTCAAGATTATTTACTAATCTGCATCCAATTTGAGTGAGTTAGGATCCTTGTAAGAGGATACTTTAATGCACATCTTGTGAAGATCCTCCACTCTCTTTCCCAATCTCTCTCTAGAAACTTGGTGGTGTTAAGGTGACTCCCTTAAAGAAGGAAGGGTTGATCAAAGGCTAAAGATCCTCTACGACAATGGGTAAGTCCTTGGCGAAGGCAGAAGATTCTTGGTTGGTAGATTGGTAAGACCTTTGCAATGGTTATTGGCTCCTTGACCTGAAAATGAATGCTAGTTTATCCCTTGTGCTTGTAAAGTGTTGTCATATTTGTTATAACTCTTATAATGAAATATAAGAAGTGTGACATGGTTGAAAATCCTAGAGATTGATCCCTCTAGGTAGTGAATGTACATCTCCTAGTTTGGAGGTTGGAACCACTATACATCTTACCCTTCTTTTGGTATTTTCTCAATCTCTCTCCCTTGATTTTTGATATTGTAATATATGTTAGAAAATATATTGAAGATCTAATGTTTGTTTAAGTGGTTTTAGATCTATTCACCCCCTCTAGAGCACATAGATCCAACAAACATATGAATTTATAAAAGTCCATCAAGGTTCTAGCAATTGAATCCATTTCTTCCTCCTATCAACTCGAAAATCCTAGAAAAAGATAATAGAAGAGAAAGATAGATAAAGGATGGTGATTTTCTAGGGTTGAAGAACTTACATGAATTTGTAATGTATAGGAAGCCAAAACCCTAATTCACCACTTTCAATGATTTTCTCTATCAAAACCCTAACTCTCTCCTCTCTTTCAAAATTTGTATATCTAACATGGATGGCAAATTATGGGAGATACTAGGGTGTTAGGTTTATCATATATATGAATTTAGCTGCTTGGGATATTTACAAACAAGTCCAAATTTTTTTTCCAGTCTTTCTTATTTAGATAGAGTGGTTGGTGAGCTGCGTTGTCACCGATAAGAAACTCAACCAACACCACTCTCTAGACCAGTCAAACATCCAAAAATTATAAATGTATAATAATGTCTAAAATTAATTTTAAAATCGTCTTTTAAATTTCATATCATTTGAATATACCAATATACAAATAAAAATCAAATACTAGACTATTATATTTCATCCAGTATGCATGGTCGACTAACTTTGTCCTAGAGAAACTCAGCTGACAAATAGGTCCCAAAATATCTAAAAATTATGATATTTTGCAAGAACACTTGAATTTGAGTTTTAAAAACCTTATCCAAAGTTAAAGTAAATCAAAATTTTTGTAAAAATACTAAATACACCAATGTATTTATCAAATTATGTATTCATATTCTACCAAAACCCTAATTTTGGCAACTAGTACATTTATCAAACCCTAATAAATCAAAGTAAAAGCATGACTAGAGTTTCTCATTAGGTTTATAATATCATAATTAGACTATCTTCATTGATCAAACATAAGCAAGGATCATTCTACTAAGCATGCAATCAACCAAGTAAATCCTAATTAGATAGGTAATTTAAAATGGATGGTTACAAAATCTCCCCTCCTTTTAGGATTTCATCTTGAAATCCAAGAAAAATGTGGATATCATGCCTTATAATCATGCATCTCTCTCAACATCTTGTTATATTGATTTTCAAAAAATGGTTCTTTCATATTACATCACTTTCTCGCTTCTTGGATCCTTTACATTGAAAATTTTAATTTACTGGAATTAGACGGATATGCCATCCTTTGTCATTATCGTATCCCTCTTTGAGTAATAAAAACACTTATTTCATAAATCTTAATAATACACCACTTATCAATACATGATTCACATTACCTTTCTTATTTTTTTATTTTAGGTATGTATCTCATTGAACAAGATTTTTGGTTCATTCTGTATAACCAACCACATCCATCAACTCTCTTTATAAAGAATATTTTTTCACAAACATTGTTCTCGATTCTCATCTTTTTTCTTCTTGTTGTAAATTTCAAATTCGTAATCAGGTTCAATTTTTTTGGAATTATATTCATGATCTATTAGATTCATTCCTCTTTCTCATGTGAAATTACCAACTTGTTTTGGGTTCCATATTAAATTATATGATACTTTATCTTCCTCCATTTTATCATTTTTATTATCATGATTCATCTTGTTATACTTCCAAAATGACTTAATTTGGATGACTGGCCAAGACATCCAAAAAAAGTACAGTCAAAAGTTCCATACTGGTTATCTCGATACTTAGATACTTGACCAGAGTACATGTATACTAACTTCAGTCAGTATGAATGCCATTCATGATATGTGCAACATCCATATTATCATTTAGCCCTAGATCTTATTGTTCATGAAGAATAATCTAACCTTTGATCTAATACCATGTTGTTAAGACCTCTTTTTAAAACAACATTAATTCCAACTTAGAGAGAAACCCAAAACCTAAACACAGATTATGAAAAAAAATAACTATTTTTTGAAAACACGATTAACAAAATATAAAAAAAACATCGAAATTTTTTTTCTTTTCCTTTCTCTTAAAACCTCATAACCAATTCCATAATGACAACATAATTAATCACCACAAATCATATCCAACTATGTTAAGACTAGAATGAAAACTTATTTCTCAGATGTTATTCAGTTTACAATAGTTACATGTATATGAAACAACAAACTCGCTACAACCCATCCCGGGAAAGAGAGAGTAGAGGGACATTCTAGTGTAAATAAATCAATTCTCATTTTTTGTCACTACCTCTTTGCTATATAGCATTATACCTAAAAGCATTTCAAACAACCTCATCGGACTCATGTAGAGCCCCAGTGAGTGGATACCTCCCACTCAAGCTAGGTACATGTATCAAAATCCAGTTAAGTATAATGAACTTTACAGATCCTTGTAGATATTGAAAAGTCTAGTAGATAGTTCTAGTAATTACTCAATTTTCATTTACAAAAATAATCTAACCAATGAGATAAGGTGATTACTTATGGACATTTAGAAGTAAAGAGGCCTCCGTGAAGTGAAGGAGGGGGGATTTGATGGGAGATGAAAGGGATGGCCTATGGTCATTATAAAGATAGATCCTGACACCAACATATGGAAAATTAGAATCCATTCAGAAATATCAATATGCATCGGTCTACTAAATCACTCTTCTTCCCCGTCCTTAGTGAGAGAAGCAAATCTTTCCATTCCTATTAGGGCTTATTCAAAGGCTTTACAAGACCTCATTAGCCCATATTGTGAAACCATAACAAGACACGTCGAATTAGCATACTAGTTTGACGAGTCCCATCTTGTTAGGAACATGAAGCCCCATCCCATGACAGTGGAAGCAAGTAGCAGAGTGACTTACTAAAGACCTTTTCCAAAGAGCAACAAGACCACATCTCACAAACTCAATTTGAAAACATCTTTTAGAGCATGTCTATGAACAAACTAGTAGATGCTACTTAATTAAGAATGACAATCCTTTCATATGAGTAACAATTCCAAATTTATACATTTAGAATCAATACAAAACATTCACATCATCTTTATGACACCCCACCAACCAGACAAGGAACACATCCTGCATTCCTGAAGCTAAAGTACACATAACTCATGTCTACCAAACATGACTATTCAGATGACAAGTAATCCAAATCTTATTTAGAGTGGAATATTAAATCCCAACATCAACCACTTGTCAAAATTGAAGACCACATTCCAAACCAGACAAATAAGAATATGGACATATCATCTTTATGAAAGAGTGATTTATTTCTACAACAAGAAACATACTCAATAATAGCAGGTATATCAACTAGTAGTATAAGGCATGTAATAAACATTAAATTCACATCCTACATGGCTTGTTAACTTTTTTTTTTGAAACAATCTCCTAAATTTATTGATCACAACTGGTTAGATTACAGAGCCGTACTAAAGGCTTGTGCCGTGGAGGCTTGAAGGTAAAATCTACTGCTGAGGCTTTGTGCAGTACATGCTTGGCAACAGAATCCGCAACCAGCATATAGTTTCTAGGAATATAGTGGAAGGTAAGTAAATATAAGCTGTCTTCAGGCCATTGCCTTATGTATGGTTTTAGGCTTGGAGGTGCTTCATCCTTGTTGTGAAAATCTTTGATGCCGGTGGTGGAGTCTGACAGAATAATAGGTCTCGTGAGACCCATCTCATTGCAGATGCTGATGGCTTGAGAAATAGCTTTTACCTCCGCTTCCACCGCACTAGATGAAAAGCCTGGATTACCGAGACCTCGTACAAGTTCTCCGGAAGGGGAAGTGATGTAAATACCAGAAGCATAACACCTTGATTGACTGTTAAAAGCTGTGTCAGTGAAGACGATGAAGTCCTTGTCTGTGATCGATATTTGAGAGGGTATGTCCTGCTGTTGTTTGAAGAAATGACCCGGGAGGGTTGCGATTGCTTGCGAGCATTTCTTAATAAAGATGATCTGCACCTGAGTAGGAGTAATTTTCCGAGAGTGTGCATAGTCATTTTTGATGCTCCTGAGGTGCCAGCAGGCAACTGCTTGGAGAGGAGATGAACGTGCAGCCGAAACAATGGACCAACACCACGCATCTAGGTCTAATATGAAGAAGTTGGGTGGCATTCCCAGCCCCCTCCAGACTACCCTCCGAGGAGCATAATCTCTAAGGGAATGTAGGAGGGTCTCATCTTCACTATTGCATTGAGGACATGTCTTAGATGTGTCCATGTGCCATCTGGCTTTTTCAACATTAGTTAGAAGGGATTTGTATGCCAAGATCCATAGGAAAGTACAGATGCGATTAGGGAGCTTGAGTTTCCATATAAATGTCCATTCCCCAGCACATGGAGCTTCTTTCTGACCTCTAATCCAGGCGGATGCTGAGGAGAAATTACCAAGAGGATCTTCCACCCAGGCCCATCCATCAGCACCCGCATCCGGGGATGGAGGGGGTGTGTCGCGAATATGCGGCCAGGAATTGGCGGGGAGAAAGTTAAGGATGAAGCTCCAGTCCCATGAGCCATCATTTTGGACCATTGACGCAACCATGAGGTCCTGCAGATCATCAGGGACGATGACGTTTGTATTTGAAGCAATGGTACTGTTATTGGAGAACCATGGATCTGACCAAACGTTAGTGTTAGACCCATCATTAATGATTCTTCTGCAGTTTCCTTTGACCAGATGAATAGAGGAGCGAATGAAGGACTAGGCTGGGGAGCAAGCCCCTTTTCTAATCTTCCCCCTGGGGAAGTATTTTCTTTTCATGACCTGCACCCAAGGCTTCTCAGGACATGTCAAAAAGGTCCATGTATTTTTTAGCATCAGGGAGTTATTTTGATCTGCAGCCTCCTTAATTCCCAGGCCCCCATTATATTTGGATTCTGTGACCTTGTTCCAGGACACCATAGAGATCTTTCTTTGTTCACTCGAGCCTTGACAAATGAAGTGTCTAATGTGCTGGTTTATATCGTCACATAATCCTTGAGGCTGACGTATTGACTGCATAGTATAAGACGGAATCGATTGTAGAGACGACTTAGCAAGAGTGATTCGTCCCACTAGTGAGAGATGTCGATGAGACCACCCATTCATCTTCACCTTAATGGAATCCACTAGTGAAGCGTGAGTACTGCGATTGACCCGTTTATGAAGGATAGGCACACCAAGATATCTTCCTAGGTCTTTGGTGAGAGGGATGCCCAAATGTCTGCTAACTCGAGCCTTGTCTGTCGAAGAGGTGTTTGATGAGAAATAGCATTTTGATTTTCTGGCCGAAACTTCCTGGCCTGACACGATGGAGAACTCTTTGAAGATGCACTTAATGCATGATGCCTGCCTGGTAGACGCTTCAGCAAAAAGAATAATGTCGTCTGCGGACATGACATGTGAGATGGGAGGCCCATTCTTCGCCAGGATCATAGGCTGCCACTCCCCAATCTGCACCGTAGTTGTGATGGCTTGGTGTAGGCGCTCCATACACAAGACAAAAATGTAGGGACTCAATGGGTCTCCCTGGCGAACGCCCTGGTTGGCTTTGATGGCCGGAAGAGGGGTGCCATTCCAGAGGATGGAAGCATGACCAAAAGTGATGATGTTAAGTATCAATGCAACTATAGGTCCAGGGAGACCTACTCTCTCAAGAGTATCCCGGATGAACTCCCAACTCATTCTATCAAAGGCCTTCGACAAATCAAGCTTGACCGCCATCCATTTCTTCTTCCCTTTTTGGATGCGCATAGAGTGAGTGGCTTCTTGAACCAACAGAATATTGTCTGCGATTCGTCTTCCCAGAATGAAGCTAGATTGTGTAGGTGAGATCCAATCGTTAAGTAGAGGTTTGATCCTCTCTACAATGACTTTGGAGATCAGCTTCAGACATGTGTTCGTGAGGGATATAGGACGTAGATCGCTACAGGTCTCAACATTGTTGGACTTTGGAATGAGTACTATTATTTATTTTCCTTGGAACTACTTGGCTTGTACCTCACCAAGTAGAAGTCGCCACACTTGCTTCTCATGTTAATGACTCATCATCACTAAATTAGGGTTTATCGGCCACCCTAATATATCAATAACAAACCCTGGTCCACTGTAGAGTTTCCTTAAGAAGCTCAGGTCCTCATCTTGGGTACACGAGATAGGAAAAAACATACTAGCATATCTAGTATCCCATATCATCATGTTTCACATATTTCAAGGTTTTCATTTCATCATAGTCTACTCCTCGTGGATATATACTTTTACAGTAGAGGATTCATGATTAGAATATCACTATATGACTCATTCCTTAATCCTATTGGTCTAACCTTCAAGGTCTCAAACCATATTCTAGAATTTCTTCTATAATACTCTAATTACTACAAGGAGATCCACTTCATTTTCCCCAATTTAGCACTCAGGTGAAACTCATGATGTTCAGGGAACCTAACTAGATGCATCATCAGTTCACTTGTTGTTAATCCTCTTTACTGATATTAAAAGAAAACTCAAATAATCATTTATCATATATGTATATTCTCACGCACCTAGAATGATATGAATCAGATCAGGACTACCAAGAATGATAATGACTAAAACAAGAAGCACAACAATTTGTAATTTTTCAACACATATGATGCTTTCCATTTTGAATTCATATCATAGTAGTCATCATTAGTGGGATCTCAACCAGAGAAATAATCTAATTATCAAACATAAACGCTATATAGGGTTTTGAAAAAGTAATCAATGCATGTTAATTCAGTCTCAACATATTTCTTATCGGTTCATTCCATGTCATATTTCTCATCAAATACTTGTAGAGGCATTATAACTAGAAACAATGCATCTTATGTGATTCATCATACTCAGAATGTGTTTATCATGCAACATATACTTATTCTATCAAAATATTATAGATATGAATAAATCTCAAGCATAAACGTGCATAATACACTTTATACTCCTAATTTAATATTTACTATTAGTTAGGATTACTATCCAGCACATATGTAATTTCATTTGAAATCCAAGCATGCATGCAAAAATGAATCAAATTGCATCTTTGAACTACATCTTGTAATTGACATAGATTATACTAATGTGCATTCCTTAATCCCTTCTTTTAGAGAATATTATTCATTATTATCACATAGCTCATCATATTGGGGTTACATTAGGTCTTCATATCCTCAAGATAACTACTTGGTTTTCTCCTCACTTTATTGTCATTCTTAATTTTCTTCATTTCATGTTCAATACATCATTGGAACCAATCAATATTAATTCTCTTAATGTGTAACACTTCACTCTCATTGACATTCATCAAATTTTAGTGGTGATGTATTTGTTTCAAATTAGGCCAGCCCAAAAATAATTATAGTAAATAAATTATAGAATCAAGAATACTTATTCAATTAAATTCATTCAAAACTTATCATCAATTTCATTTTATTTCTAGCATTTAGATGAGAATATCATGCCATTTGTCTTCCAATGGCATTTTGGTAATTAATAATAATGCTTCAATTCCTTATAAGACTACTCACTTAAGGAAAATAAAACACATTATGGTTTCTTCTTATGATTACTTCCTATTACCTCTTAATCTCTTGTCATCTCCTCAATTCATCATTATGCGACCTATGTAAAAAATTTGCATTCATGTGAGGGTACTCATTATTCCATAAATTATATTAGAATACATGCATCAGTCTTATATCATCGTAATAAGACTTATCATTTTTAGTTGAAGTAATAACACCTAAAATTGAGCATATTTTCACATATGTGAGTTTGGATTTATCTCTCATGCTCGTCTTGATACTAGATTTCTTGGGTACTAAGAAGTCATCTTAGTTCAACACATCATAAGAATCATACTATTCAATAATCTCATCAAGGTGTATAGAGGTCCATCGAGTTTATTTAGGACACATGGAAACACTAGTTTCCATTCTATACAATCAACCAATCATTTACAATCTTACAATGATTGATTGACTCGTTTGAGTCCATCCCTTAACATTTACCCTAATCATGGTTTTCCACCATATCAAACCCTCATATATTCAACATCATGTACATAACATATTCAATTAAAGTAAGGATTCAAAATTTTAGTTGAGAAACCCATGCTTATTGAGTTGAAATGTGACTACATACATGTCAACTAAATTTCCAAACATATTGCCCATTGTCTGATTTTTAAGCAAAATTGGTCTAAAATGGTATAGTTCTCTATCCATAAGACTTACCATATATCTTGAATCAATAGATAATGAACTAGAAAAATATAAATAAATGAGAAAGAGTCTAAATTAGTAGAATTTGTTTTCCCAAAATCATCCCAATTGATTACCCAATTGCATACAAATAGTAGCGATGATCTTGATTATTTTAACCAGATAAAAATTGCCTTTCAAATTATATATATATATATATATATATATATATATATATATATATAGAGAGAGAGAGAGAGAGAGAGAGAGAGAGGGAGACGGAGAGAGAGAGAGAGAAAGAGTTCAACACTCACCTTAGGTGCAAATCACCTTAAAAATGTCCCATACAATCTGAATTTCTAAAAATTCATCATAGTTCTAGCAATAGAATCTATTTCTTCCTCCTCTCAACTCGAAAACCCTAGAAAAGGAAAATAGAAGAGAAATAAACAGAAATGATGGTGATTTGATATCATTTTGATTCAAACTAGAGGAAGGATAAAATTGAAAGAATATTCACCATGAAATCATATACGGGGTTGAAGAACTTACATGAATTTGCAACGAGTTTCTCCTTCAAAACCCTAATTTAGTACTTGCAATGATTTTCTCCTTCAAAACGCTAGCCCTCCTCTCAAGGATGATGAATTATGGAATTTAATAGGGTGTTAGGTTTGATGGTATAGATGAATTGAGGTGCTTGGGATATTTACATACAAGTCCAAAAAATATTGTTGATCTCCTTTTTTATTTGGATAGACTAGTTGGTCGGATGAGTTGTCATTGATAAGAAACTCGACTGACACCATTCTTTGGATCGGTATAAAATCATCCAAAAATTATAAAATTTTGACCAAATGTCTGCATTGTATTTTTCAAGATAATGTTAGAATTTCAAATCATTTTCATGTAGGATTCAAATGATAAAAATCAAAATTAGAATGTTATATTTCAGTAGAAATGCATGGTTGGTTGAGTTTGCATTGAAAAAACTCTACTGAAAAACATGTCAACATATATTAGAAATTATGGTATATTGATTGAACACTTACATTTGGGTTTTCCGAACTATATACAAATTTCAAGTACATGAAAATTGTAGATAAAATATTAAAAATCATTTACTACACCACTACTTTTATTAAATTATGTATTTATATTTTAGCAAAACCCTGATTTTGGTGACTAGTATGCTTATCAAATCCTAGTTATTCAAAATAAAATCATGATTAAAGTTTCTCGCTTGGTTTAAAAAATCATAACTACACTTTCGTAATTGATCCAGAATAAGAAATCATCTATCCAATAAGCATGCAAACATCCAAGTAAATACTAATTAGATGACTAATTTGAAAATGGGTCGTTATAAATTCTTCCCTCTTTCAAGATTTTGTCATGAAATCTAAGAAATTTATGGAGATTATACCTTATAAACATGCATATCTCTCAATGTCTTGTTAGATATTTTTAGTTTATGATTCTTTCATATTATATCAATTTCTTCTTGGATCTTTTACATTAGAATTCTAGAGTTACTGGTGTTGGATGGATGTTTCATCCTTTATCATTATCATATCTCACTTTGAGTATTAAAAACACTTATTTCACTAATATTATTAATATATCACTTATCACGACGTGATTCACATGATCTTTATATTACATTTTGAATTTTAGGTATGTATCTCATTGAACAAAATTTCTGGTTCATTTTGTATTCCCATCGATATCAACCAATTCTCTTTATAAAGAAGATTATTTAGTGGGCATCATTATAATTTATCATATTTTTTTTCTTCTCACAAATTTCTAATTCGTATTGAGATTCAAATTTGTTGGTAGTATCTTCATGATATATTAAATTCATTCATCTTTCTCATACAAAATTTCCAACATATCTTGAGTTCCATATTAAATTATATAATATTTTCTCTTTCTCAATTTTATCCTTTTTATTATCATGATTCATCGTGTTATACTCCCAAACTATCTTTATCTGGATGTTTGGTCAGGACAACTAGAAAATAATATGATCAGTAGTTTGATACTGGCTTATCCCAATACCCAATTACTTGATTCGAGTACTATAATACTAAGTTCAGTCAGTATGCATATCATTTGTGACATTTTCAACATTCATATTATCATTTAGCCCTAGATCCTGTTTCCCCTAAAGACTCATCTAACATAGGACCTTTTACCACACTGTCGAGATCACTCTTTGATCAGAATTAAAGCCAACTTAGAGAGAAACCCAAAACCTAAACCATATTTTGAAACAAAATAACTAATTCTCATCAAAAGTGATTAACAAAATATGCAAAAAACATTGATAAATGTTTCCTTTTCCTTTCTCATAAACCTTGTAACCAATGTCACATCAGTGACAAGATATTCAATCGGCACAAATTGTATTCAACTCAGTAAGACTAGAACCAAAACTTATCACTCATATTTGATTCAGTTTACACTAGTGACATGTATATGAAAGAACAAAACTTGATCTACAACCCATCTTAGGGACAAGAGAGAATAGGGACAATGCTATAACCTCAATTTTCATAGACTTGGGTTGAAATGTAATTTCTCCAATAAAGATGTATGATTATGAAAATTGTGTGATTTAAGAACTTTGTGTGGATTTATTTGCTAAATGTCCTTTGCATGAATGTCTTCGTGGGCCTTGTTGAATAATAAGCCCAATATAGTTAAAATAGAATAATGATGAAAAGGAATCTAATAATAAGAGATATTGAGATAATGTTAAGAATCATGTGGAATTCTCTAGAAGGCTAAGTGTTCATTCATATTAGAGTGGATTTCAAGTTCACATGGTTTCTTGTGATAAAAGAAATCCAAATAAAGAACACAAAGTGAAAGAGAGAGAATATCTAAATAAACTATGCTTTAATGTGTAGTAACTTGCATGTAAAGAAAACACCTTTATCCTTTTGAGTATGGAACTCAAACTTGGTTGACGAATAGATAATGCTATAACAAGGTTTCCCCTAAAATTTGGATGAAAAAGGATAAACGAGGAGAGAGTTATGGTTTTTGCAAGTTTTCCTAAAGTGAATGGATAATTGATTAATCGTATTAAATGTCACAATGTAATTGGAAATAAAAATTCAGATTTTTTTATAGAGCGGGCGATCTGGGCCCTAGATCTCATGATCTAGATCATGGATCTCTTGATCTGATGATGCTGGATCATCATCTAGATCCCATCCCAATAAGGAAACCATAAGGATTTCTTTCTAATCTAGTTTAATCTCTGATGCATGAGAGTCCTTCGAAACTCGCCCAATGAGTTCGGGAGACCTTCCCGAATCGATCAACCCTGACTTTGTGGGGCTTTTGAGGAAGATTCGAGATTTCCCCAACTTAGTATGAACTAACATTCTCACGTGAAACCCGCCTTATATCAAGGGGGTGTTGTGCAACACCAGAAAACCTAAAAACAACTCTAGTGAGATTGGAACGAGTAGACAAACGAGTTGGTGCCTTCAATTGGAGATTCTACCTTAACCTACACCCTCGCCTCAGAGCAGTTCTACCGGAACCTTACACGATGTCATCCCGGTGGGGGTGAGAAGAAAGTGAGGAATTGAGGTGGCAGGCAAGTTCGGTGAGTCGAGGCGGAGCCAACATTGCCTTCAGTTCGCGCACAGGTGCAGGGAAGCGCTGAGTCAATAAGTGAGTTGACCATCGAATCGCTGAGGGGCAATGAGCTGAGGTTAAAGATAACCCCATGTGAAATCCCTAGTTTTCCCCGACCTTTCATTCTATTTTTAGTTTAGTGAGTGCACATTTTTGTTGGAAAGATGCGTTGAGTTGGTGAGCCTCGATTGGCCAGCCCAACTGAGGTGGCAGGCTCCCATTGCTCAGAAAAAGATTAATTAGTAAAAATTGTAACTAATTATTGGTAAATCAGATGAAGACGATTTATATATGAAAGCAGATCAGAAAATATACGTAGATTTTAATAAAAATAGTTTTGAAGCCTGAATCTATTTATAATTTGAAAAGTACATAAAGTTGCTATCTTTGATGCTTTCATGAGTAATAAACCCTAATTTGATGATTAATGAAGTTGTGAAAAGTAATATGTATGTTCTATGATAATATTAACATGTTGTTAATGAAAAGGACATTTTGAATCTAAATAGATGATCCATATGCTTAGTTGGTTAATTTAGGGTTTCATATGTATAATGTGCATTAATGGACTTAGAAACCATAACCTAGATGTTAATGGTTTTTAATTAGTTATATTTTGAGATCCTTTGCATAATATGATATTAAGTTGATCCTAAGCCAAATTGATAATAAAGAGGCTTTAATAGGAATAAGTTGAGTAATTAGGGTTTTGATATATGTGTTGCTATTTTAAGGTTTTGTTGACATGAAGGGGAAAGTTGAGAAATAGATCTAAAGAACCCTAAGTAAACCCTAATTCGGATTAGAAACCCTAAGAAGTATTCCCAAGTCAATAAATTAACTTCTTGATGAGTATGTAGTGAATAGGTTGTACATGCTTTTCAAGATTCTGTTCTGTTGTGTGATTGGATTGATTGATTGCTTGGATTTCCTAATTGGATTGGATTGTGCTTATTTCCTGTGAGATCTCCAAATCAGGTATGTGGTTAATTATGAGTACTCACTTTAGTGTCCTAGAATTTTCCAATGTTTTATCAATTGCATGGAAATAAACATCTTGGATGATTTATTTGTACAATCTTTAAAGTGAATATGATTATCACAATTTAAGAATATACATGACTTGCCCGAACCTACATACCATCCCTGGATGTAAGATGAGAGACCAAGCCCCAGAGGGAAGGTTAGAGGTGGTCAAGCCCCAGAGGGAAGACCACCAGGCACCCAGAGAGGTGACCCCATGTACCAAGCTCAGGATGGAGAAGGTAGCCTTAAGTCTCTTGTAAGGACTAAACCCTAAGAGAGGGTATCCCAGAGTATGAGTAAAAGTGGTTGGGAAGTCATATTGAAAAATGTTATCTTGCATTGTTAACAACTATTTGATGTAATTAGTTTGTTAGAATATATGTGCAATATTTTGGTTGTCACCACATACCAGTATATTATTTATACTGACTGACATTTTGTTTGTCGGAATTTTAGGAATATTTGAAATTACACAAACAATAAAGTTGAATTTGTGAAGAATAAAGTTAATCCATAAAGGAGGATTTAGTTAGATAGAACTCCACCGCGGGTAAAAGTCCAAGATTCCTATTTTCGTAAGGTATGTGAAAAGTGATTTTTATCCTATTTTAAGCTTAGTCTTTGGTAGAATTTAATAATTATTTTTTATTATTTGCAAAAACATTGATCCTATTTTTGGGATAGTGACTCTGGCTCTCTGGTCTTCCTTAATCTGGGGGTTACTGGGGGGGGGGGTCGTTACAATTGGTATCAGAGCATGATTTTCCATTTAATCTCTAATAATTATTAAATTTTACAAACTCTTTAGAATCTAAGGGAGTTCTGAGAGGATTTTCCAATGACGAAGGTGTCTAGAAAAGGATCACAATCTGGGGGTTGGAAATATTTTCATCCACCCCACTAGTCGGTCTATGAGGACTCCCAAATTCTGTGTGGCTGCCTAGTGAAAATTGGAGGATTTGACTCGAAATAAGATACCTCTAGGTCTTCTCATCTGATTTCATCCCTTCTTTATCTATTTTCTCTAGAAAATATTTGAAGTGCTTAGGGTTTTTCTCTCTCTCCACCCCTCCTATGATGGGAATTTAAGTGTTTAGGATTAGGGAATCCACCACCAAATAGAAAAATGCATGTAAATAAGATGACACAGATATAAGTTTAAAGCGTGTATATATATTTCCAAGTTATAAATCTATGGTTAAATGATTTTAACTTGTGTGCCTTAGCATGGACCATCTCAAGACCGTAGTTGTTCCCTTTGAGGCCAACGAGAACCCTTCCGGGGGTAGGCCTCCCCACAAGAGGAGGGGATCTTCTAAGAAGAGGAGGAGAGACCATGGTGAAGAGTCCTCAAAGAAGAGGAAGAGACATGAGGAAGGCTCAAAGGGAGGTTCTTATCCTAAGCCCGTTCCTTTCAACCACATGGATGAGGATGACGATTAGAAGTGGTAATCAGTGGGAGAAGATGAGACCAAGACCGACAGAAACCCTGGGCCAGCTGTGGTGGTCTATACACCCGACACCCTCTAGATGGAGTAGAAAAAGAAGCTGACCAAGGCCATTAGTGATTTGGCCCTCAAGGACACAACCAGAGGTGAAGATGGAGAGCCTCTATCTAGTCCTTCCCTAACTCAGAGCCACCATTTTGGACTTTATGAAGATGAACATAGAGAATTTATGGGGAGAGGACAAGACATAAGTCATCGACTGGGATGATGCTTGGTTGCTTGCAGTCGAGAATGGATTCTGCATGCTGTAGGTTCAACCAAACAAGAAGGTTTTGTTTGCTACCCATATTCTAGAAGGAGCAACCAAGATATGGTGGGAGAACCACATCACAGATTGAGACCTCAATGTAGACCCGATGTCCAGGACAGATTTTAGAACCATCTTCTCTTCCAGGTTTATGCCTACCTCATCCAAGAAGGAGAAAGAGAAGGAGTTCACCTTCCTCATGTAAGGCAACCTCTCCGTTGCAGACTATGCTTGCAAGTTTCACCTGCTGGATCATTTTGGGTACATGATGATAGAGGAGAGGCGAGTGGATCACTTTGTGGAGTGTCTACACCCAACAATCAAGCCTCATGTTATGGTGAGTAAGACGACAACCTTTACTGAAGCCTAAAACAACGCTCTAAGCATGGAGAAGATAGTGATTCCTACAACCAACCCATATAAGTGGTACCTGGGCTAAGATGAAGGAACTACTGGACTGAAGAATGATCACAAGAAAGGACAAGGGCGTAACAATGCCAAGGTCAAGCATGGAGGTAAAGGAAAGCCATGTGGTGAGAGACATTTTTAGAAGTGTCGTACTTGTGGATGATCACACGCTGGAAAGTTCCGCTTCGACATGAAGGTGTGCTTTCATTGCCAACAAGAAGGATACTTCATCGCTAACTATCCTGTGCCTGATCTAAGAGGTCCATGTACTATGGTGGCACAATCAGTGGTAGAAGCACCCCCAGCAGGAGATGGTACACCAGCTAGAGGTCCACCTATTGGAGAGTGGAGGCAAGCCTGAGTCTTCGCCATCAACAATGAAGAAGCTCAGGCCAATGCTAATCGGTTGATAGAGGGTAATAACCCTTAGAGATTTTCTTTCAGCTTAGTTGATCATGTAATAGTAGTCTGATACATTATGAAACTATGTACGCATGCTTGAAGTCATGGGACAAAGTGAAAAAGCTCTTTTTGATTCTGATTCTACTAATACTTTCATTTTGGGAAATCTGGCAACCATGCTTTGTTTGGACATCAAGGTTTTAGGTTATGTTTTGGATGTCACAACCCTGAGTGTTCAAATATATACATCTCTTTAAAAAAAACCTGTTTTGCAAGTTAAGTGCATGAGTCACGAGCTTCCTATTGACTTCATCCTCTTCAATATGAATGATTTTGATGTGATCATTGGTATGGATTGGCTTTACATCTATAGAGCATAGATTGATTGTAGGGAAAAAAGATCCGTATTAGGAAACTTGGTCATCCACACTTTACCATTTGAGGAAGGAGAGATGTGACAACCATCCTATATGTGTTGGCTCTGAAGGTCGAGCAGATGATAGCCAAAGGCTGTTAAGCTTTCTTGGCAGTAGTCACCGAGCCAAAGTCTAAGGGGTGACCCCTTGAGGAGATAGAGGTAGTCAGGGAGTATGCAAATATGTTTCCAGATGATCTACATGGGGTTCACCCTAATAGAGAGGTAGACTTTGCGATAGATCTATCTCCTAGGACAATACCTATATCTAAGGCACCCTATAGGATGGCCCCTGTTAAGTTGCTCGAGTTGCAGAAACAACTGCAGGAGCTTCTAGATAAAGGTTTCATTAGATCTAGTGCATCACCATGGGGAGCACCAGTTGTCTTTGTGAAGAAGAAGGATGGATCACTCTGGATGTGTATCGACTACCAGATGATCAATTAGGCTACCATTAATAACCAGTATCCCTTACCCAGGATAGATGACCTTTTTTACCAGCTCAAATATGCATGAGTCTTTTCCAAGATAGATTTGAGGTCTGGCTACCACCAGATGATAGTCAGTAGTGATGACATCCCTAAGATAGATTTTTGAACCCTTTATGGCCACTATGAGTTTGTCATTATGCCTTTTAGGTTGTCCAACGCACCCAATGTCTTTATGAACCTCATGGACAGTGTGTTCCAACCATTCCTTGACTCCTTTGTCATTGTGTTCATAGATGACATCTTGGTGTATTTTGATGACCTTGATCAACATCATGACCAATTGGGTAGATTTCTTAATATCTTGAGAAATTATAAGTTCTATGGGAAATTCTCAAAGAGCGAGTTTTGGATAGACCGTTTCATGTTCCTTGGACACATCATATCTTGAGGAACAATCACAGTGGATCCAGCTAAAGTGTCGACCATTCAAGATTGGCCTGCACCGAAGAACCCCTCTGAGATCTACATCTTCTTGGGGTTGTCTGGATACTATTGACGCTTCATCAAGGATTTATCAAAGACTGCTTTTCCGCTCACCAAGATGACCTGGAAGAATGAGAAGTTTGTGTGGTCCGACATATGTGAAGCTCGCTTCCAGGAGTTGAATGAGAAGTTGACCACAACTCCAGTGTTGAATCTACCTTCCGGTAATGAGGGTTTCATGATCTACACTGTTACACTCCAATCTCACAATTACCACTAATCATGAGATTAGGGTATAAATTGAGGATTTAACGTAATACAAAGATCACCCTTAACTTTTTCTTCCTTTTCAAACTCTTTGTTTTCTCGCATTGAACCACATAAACTAACTTTACAAGAGAATTAAACTTTTATTTCTCTAATATAATCTCAACATTAATGATACACATCCATACATTCATTATGTTTCTCACACTTCCATGTACATACGACATGACAATCATTTGCATTATCTCCTATTAAGGAAATAAACATACAAAAAATCATTTACAAATCTCTTAGATCTATACAAGGACCTAGAGTGACAAGGACTGACTGAACTTAACTATACTCAGACTTAACTCTTGTGGTAGATCTACTCTAATGCAATGATATCTTCTTCAAGTCCATGTAATTTCCCTAAAAATTTTGAGTAGAGGGGTGAGCCTACTCGCTCACTGAATGAGTACTTCAAAGAAATAGTCTAAAGCACTGATATAATTACAGATATACTTTTAAGCAATTGATATCAATTACAACATCAGAAAGCTTTAGAGAGTCTAATAATTGACAATCATAAATATGACAGGATACTCTAAATATCTATAAGAGTGAATCAATATATGAAATGCTTGATTGATCATAAAGAGAACTAATAATTCAGAAACATACAAAGAATAATTGAATAAGTGTACACACTTGTTTGACCACTCATTCATTTTATTATGCCCTGATCATATGCAGTGTACTCTACATATGAAGACTCATAGTCCACTACGATCACACCGTAAAAGACTTAGCGGACACACCCAGGAATTGCTAAGTCTGACTACTCTCCTAGTCTGCAACAGGGAAATGGCTCTCTGGCCTACATTGGACTCCTCCTCTAACCTGACCACACAGGCAGAGAGTCAAGCCACCTCTTGGATTTTCTATACTCTAGTGCCACCATGACTTCTGGTTGATGTTGGACACTGTAAACTATAATTTAAGGAGACTTCCATTAGGGCTTCGTCCCCCGTGCCACCTGATAGCACGTTCCGAACGCCGTATAATGGATGCTACCAGGGTTAGGTCATTTCACCCCTATACCTCACATAGGGGTTCTACGGTGTTCAGGGCTCCTAAGTCTATTATTTTATTATTCCTAGAAAACTCTTTCTACATTGTGCCCTTCTCTTACTTATACTTGACTCTGGTATCTCTATGGTGTCACATCTACTTATTTGAAGTTATAATACAACATGTATATCATTCTAAACTTGGTAGAGCAGTATATTCAAAACACTGTAATATACTGAGTAATCAACATACTATACATGCAGGTAGACTAAAATTCTTAATTAAACATATTTCATGTCCACTTGGCACATACACACTAGAATCGTGCATATCAATCCAAATATTGAGTTGTGCATCTCATAACTCAATTAAGAGTTAATTACTTATCATGAAAAGAATTATTAATAATAACTGAGAACATTGATATCACAATACTTGATTCATTGAATACCCTACCCCTAGGGTTTCATTTAATCACTACAAATGCTACAAAGAAAGGTGTAATACATCTATCATGTACTTTTCAAATCTTTAAAACACATGATACATGGGATCTCAATCCCTTATCACATTACTGGGAATCCTCATCCCTTCACATCATTATCAATATTACTGGATCTGGGTATTCAAACCCTTAGATAGTCACATAGCATTGTTACCTATGTAACATGTAACCATTACCTCTAGGTCCTTAAACCTCGGTATTCAATTCATTGTTTGTACAAGTATTCTCATGGCTCACAAGGCCATCACACATGTTATCACCTCTCACTAGGAAACAACTTATTCACATGGCTCCCATAAAGATTTCATGTGACATAAACATTCATTAAATAAAGACTACTATCAACAATTCATATAAAATATATATGTATGAAACCTTGGAACTGAGTTGAATTTAGGTTTCCATGCCATTCACTAGAATATAATGCATCAATAATAACATTGAATAAATAAAGTCTATCATGTCAAGAAAATCCCTTCAAATGGATTTCACGATATCTATTCGCAAATATCCAACTTTCCTCACATCTAGGGTTTCACCGTCTTTACTGAGATATCAAACAAACACTATTCACTTTGAACGAAATCCAAGATAGCATCTGACATATATGTACTATGAATTTAGATAAACAATCATTCATAACCAAGGGGATCTAGATAAGCAATTTTCTCTATTTACTTATACAACAAATTTCAGTCATAGACAAATTCCCTATATTTCAGTTTACTCTTATAACCTCTGTGAATACTTAGGGAATTCTCATTAGGATGTATTGATACATTTATAATATGATTTTATCATCTGAACTTCATCCAAGTATAGGAATAATCCATTTCATATCATTTTGCAACAACTTAGAACAAATAGACAATTCAGGGTTTGTAGTCGCATACTTGCAATTAAAGATTATGGATGAATTAACCAATTTTCGTGCAATATACTATTTAAAGGAAGTTCCCACTCATCCTAAGGTGTGAAAACACCTTTAAAACGTAGCTCATCCCTGAAAATCTTGATCTCATATCAAATCCCTAGCAAATCACCCAATTCTTCTTCCTTTCAACTCAGAAACCCTAAAAATGAGGGATTATGAAGAAAGAGTGAGAAAATGGGAAGCTTTAATACCATTATGGATCAAATCAAAGGAGGGACATAATTTTTTACATGTGAGAGTAGATTCACCATGAAACTATATCCAAATAAGTTAAACTTACATGATTTCATCATTCCTCAGACCGCAAAACCCTAGGTGAGCATCTCCATCAATTTCTCCTCTCAAACCCTAACTCTCTCTCTCTCTCTAGGATTTTGTTTCTCTGGATTAAATCATGAATTATGAAAGCTCCTTGTGTGTTAGGTTGACCATATAGAGCAATTGAGCTGCTTGGGTCAATTGCACTTTGACCCCTTACTATACTTTTTCTTATTTCAACAAAACTACTTTCTATCATAAAAAGGTTTCTATAAATTCATGTATTTCAAAGATCAAACCTCATCTAAAAATTATTAGAATTTATCATGTTGTGTATAATTGAGTTACAAAGAATTAGTTAAAATTTGAGATCATTCCATTTCCATTTAATAAATAAAAATCGAATAGTGCACTACTATCCAGAATTCTGTAGAAATGTTAGTTACTGTAATTCGTCTACTGATAAGGTCTAAATGCATCAAAAAATTATTAAAATTTTACACTTTTTTTATAATTGAGGTTCAGATCTCCATTTAAAATTTCTGATCATTTGGATTTACCAATAAATAAATAAAATCAAACAATATACTACTGAACAACATTCAGTCGGCATGGTCAATTGAAATATATCTCGACCGAGAATGACTTTTAAAGAACATCCAAAAATTCTTATTTTTTTCATTGAAATGCACGATTGAGTTATACATATTATATCCAAATTACAATTAAATCCAAATTACATAGAAAATATGATAAATTATTTACCGTACTACTATCTTGATCAAATTCCATACACATGTACCATCAAAACCCTAATTTCAGCCCACTTGGGTTTATATTTCTCAAACCCTAATTTCTCAAACAATAGAACACTTAACATTTTTATTAGGTTTAAAACATCATAATTGAATTATAATCATTAATTATATTTAAGAAATGATCAATCCAATTAAGCATATAATCATCCAGGTAAACCCTAGTTTACCAATTAAGCTTGGATACAATCATAACAATTCCCCCCCCTAAAAGGTTTCATCCCCGAAACATAAATGTGCAAGAAAAGTACTTTCATGGTTTATTTTGAGATTTTGAAATCTTACATGTCATTATATTCTAGTATTTCATACTTGAATGTAGTTTTCAACATTAAGTCCTTTATTTCTTTTCTAATCACAACATGTTAAATCATGACTGCTCGATGATAACAAATGAATTCTCTATGTCACAATCAATCATAGGATAGAGAGAGAAACAAACATTTCAATATTTTCATACTCTTGAGGTGTTACCTCAACATTGGTAATCCTATCCAACTATCTCAATTCATACAGCTCAATATGTACTATTGTTATGTATTACCTCTAAAACACAAAAGAGAGTTCACCATGTTGTTTTGAATTTTTACTATTATGCTACTCAAATACCAAAATAGTCTTGAGTTGGAAGACTAGATTCAACAACAATTGTACAATACTACTCACGACATCCCCATTGGATCATGGATGCATAAGGTGAAGCATTACCATTACATTCCATACTATTCTCAAGTATGAGCCCACACATAATTCTAGGTGTAACCATTGTGTTATAGCATTCTAGGGTTTCAACAATAGTAACAAAGTACTCCATGATTGTATTAGTCATTCAAGGACTATTCATACCCAATTACCATCACTTAATTTTATTAAAGCTAGGTATAACAAGCTATACCTCATTACGGTTACATATCAATATAATATGGTTATCATCCCTTAATATACCTTCAACAAATTATACTTCTAAAAACAAATTCACAGATTACTAAAAGCCATTGTTTTCTCTTATCTCTCTTCTCATTCATTACTACTTACCTTTTGCTACTTATCCTTCTCATTTTAATCATGTAGATTAAACATCCCTAAAATTGAAACATACAAGCTAAGAATAGATTATTCATCATTCTTAATATCACTGCAAGAATTTGTTTTAGATTACACTTTGCTCATCTTGCACTTCTTTTGTTCAAAACACACTTGTTACATTTCAAATTTATTTCTTACCCCTTGCTCTGAATAATTTTCATATTGTTCATCAACCTTTCAGATTAGCTAGGATTACTATCAGTGCTAGTTTACTTCTCATAGTGCAAATCACATGATCTTATTTTATAGAGATGCTAGTATTCAAGGTCAAATCACTAGTGACAACCCTTGAACTACTACAACTCTAAACATTCTAGGGTTTGGTCCTTATCAGTAGCATGATGTTGTTGTGTGTAACTTTTCTACCTTAATTTGAAAGTCAAACTTTGGATCTCAAAAGTTTTACTAAAGTCTTCCTTATCTTATCAATTGAATTTCCTTTCTCTTACTTGGCCATTTAGATAGATTACATTCTCAATTTACCCTGCTCGGGATTCATCATCATATTGTATGTCATTATTACATTCACTAGATGCCTCTACCATGGTGTTTATGCATCATATACGATTCATTTTCTTATCACTTCATTCCCACATTGCTTTCATTAAGGAAGATACGAAAGAGACGATGATTTTGAGACTTAGAATTCTTATCTTCAAACATTCATTAATACATTTCTCATATGTAGGTTTAATTAATTATCAACAAGGATACTTGACTAATTAGCACTTTCTTGAATCTCACAACCTCTTTCTTTTATAATCTATATTACTCCACCATGTTTCAAACCTTTTCATTACTTTCCATAATCCCCTTACCATATACTGCTATTCCACATATCATCTTTAACTTCTAGTTTTCTCTTATGATCATATTGCTTCTTTTAGGTGTATGATCATATATACCGTGTTGCACGTTTTTCTTTTTATCCTTCTGCTAATGTAAAGTTGAAATTCTAAATCCATAATCTCTCTACTAGTTTGAACTCATGTTTAATACATTACATATCTTTCATTTTAAATCAAACGGCTCATGCATGGGTCAAACTTAGTATCTCTTTTAATCAAGTTTTTACCTCTTGAATATAGTCTACCTTTGTATGACTTATTCATTGGTTAAGCTACACTTTGTTCTTCTTTTAGAAATTAGTTTGTTGTTCTATAGAGACTTATAATCCAAAGGCAGTAGGATGAATGATTTAACTTCACAATAAAGGTATACATTCCATGCTCTCAATTATATCATAACCCTCATTCCTTAATCAAGCTCATTATTTCCAACATTTCTCTTTGTTTCAACTAAGTTTCTTATCCTAGTTTTATGATTTACATGGTCATTTAGTTCTTTTCACTTTAACTTTTCTAAAGACTCTTCACTTCTATGTACTTATCGAATACTTAACTCTTTTCTTCTATTTTCCTTTTTCTGTGGAGTACATAAAAACATTGTACTCGATTATATAATCCATTCCTCATGATTGATTCTTACTATCTTGGCCCTTACATACTTTTCTCATATCTTTTCCATATTTCATATTTAGAGTTCATATAATACTAATGATTAAACTTAATCAGAATGTTATGTCGTGTTCCTTTATTCCCAATTAAGGGTTTCTTATATGAGGCCCCAAAGTTGGATCTCATACATTAGTTTCAACTGATTCTTAGCTATTCTAATCTTTCCCATATGTTTCAAAATCTTAGTGTATGTACATTCTCACTATGATGTCAGTCTAATTTATCCAAAGTCTACTCTTATTATATTTTTAATAGGATTCATTAGATCCTAGTAACGCATCCAGCCAGTCGGACAAGGCCGAACCTGCAGTCCTGAAGCCAAGAGCTACTTAAGATTAACCAACTCCTATTAATCTCAAACATGTGGAAATAATATCCACTTAGGAAAGTTCATTCAAAGATCATTTCTAGTCTACTTGATACAAAGAATGTAGTCAATAAATGTTACAACTGCATAGAGTACAACAAATCTTAAAGACCCATATATATTTGAAAATACTAAATATCTGAATTTCATCATATAAGAGCTTTTCTACTCATCACCAATAAAACAACAATATGAAATGAAAGTTCTATCTCATTTTATATTTATGCTCTTAATTCATGTTACTTATCTTGTTTCTAACCCTAATATTTCTAGGGTTTCTCTCTAGCCCGTCCTTCCACTGTATACCTGACCAGGGTATACATGAAAGAATTGATAGAGTAGCTTGATATTGGTTGATCCAAGTACTCAGATGCCGGGATAGGATATCCAAATACTCAAATCCCCAAAGCTAACATCATAACATCTCCTATCTACCACACTTATGACTCTAACTTACTAACTTAATGGTCCCTGACGACTAAGCCTAAGCTTTGATACCAAAGCTATTACACCCCAATCTCACAATTACCACTAATCATGTGATTAGGGTATACATTGAGGATTTAACGTAATACAAAGATCACACTTAACTTTTTCTTCTTTTTCAAACTCTTTGTTTTCTCATATTGAACCACATAAACTAACTTTATAAGAAAATTAAACTTTTATTTCTCTAATATAATCTCAGCATTAATGATACACATACATACATTCATTATGTTTCTCACACTTCCATGTACATACGACATGACAATCATTTGCATTCTCTCCTATTAAGGAAACAAACATACAAAACATCATTTACAACTCTCTCTCAGAACTATACAAGGAGCTAGAGTGACAGGGACTGACTGAACTTACCTATACTCAAACTTAACACTTGTGGCAGATCTACTCTGATGCAATGATATCTTCTTCAAGTCCATGTGATTTCCCTAAAAATTTTGAGTAGAGGGGTGAGCCTACTCGCTCAGTGAATGAGTACTTCAAAGAAACAGTCTAAATCACTGATATAATTACATATATACTTTTGAGCAATTGATATCAATTATAACAGTAGAAAGCTTTAGAGAGTCTAATAATTGACAATCATAAATATGGCAGGTTACTCTAAATATCTATAAGAGTGAATCAATATATGAAATGCTTGATTGATCATAAAGAGAACTAATATTTCAGAAACATACAAAGAATAATTGAATAACTGTACACACTTGTTTGACCTCTCATTCATTTTATTATGCCCTGATCATATGCAGTGTACTCAACATATGAAGACTCATAGTGCACTACGATCATACCATACAAGACTTAGCAAACACACCCGGGAAATGCTAAGTCTGACTACTCTCTTGGTCTGCAACAGGGAAATGGCTCTCCGACCTAAACTGGAGTCCTCCTCTAACCTGAGTACATAGGCGGAGAGTCAAACCACCTCTTGACTTTTCTGTACTCTACTGCCACCATGACTTCTGGTTGATGTTGGACACTACAAACTATAAATTAAGGAGACTTCCACTAGGGCTTCATCCCCCGTGCCACCTGATAGAACATTCCGACCCCCATATACTGGATGCTGCCAGGGTTAGATCATTTCACCCCTAAGGCGCAAACCTCACATAGGGATTCTATGGTGTTCATGGCTCCTAAGTCTATTATTTTATTATTCCTAGAAAGTTCTTTCTACATTGTACCCTTCTCTTACTTATACTTGACTCTAGTATCTCTGTGGTGTCACATCTACTTATTTGAAGTTATAATAGAACTTGTATATCATTGTAAACTTGGTAGAGCAGTATATTCAAAACACTATAGTATACTGAGTAATCAACATACTATACATGCAGGTAGACTAAAATTCTTAAATAAACAAATTTCATGTCCACTTGGCACATATACACTAGATTTGTGCATATCAACCCAAATCTTGAGTTGTGCATCTCATAACTCAATTAAGAGTTAATTACTTATCATGACAATAATTATTAATAATAACTGAGAACATTGATATCACAATACTTGATTCAGTGAATACCCTACCCTTAGGGTTTCATTTAATCACCACAAATGCTACAAAGAAAGATGTAATACATCTATCACATACTTTTCAAATATTTAAAACACATGATACCTGAGATCTCAATCCCTTATAACATTACTGAGAATTCTCATCCCTTCACATCATTATCATGATTACTGGATCTGGGTATTTAAACCTTTAGATCATCACATAGCATTGTTACCTCTGTAACAAGTAACCATTATCTCTAGGTCCTTAGACCAAGGTATGCATTTCACTGGTTGTACAAGTATTTTCATGGCTCACAAGGACATAACACATCTTGTCACCTCTCACTAGGCAACAATTTATTCACATGGATCCCATAAAGATTTCATGCGACATAAACATTCATTGAATAAATACTACTATCAAAAAATCATATAAAATAAATATATGTATGAAACTTTGGAACTGAGTTGAATTTTGGTTTCCATACCATTCACTAGGATATCATGCATCATTAATAACATTGAATAAATAAAGTCTATCATGTCAAGAAAATCCCTTCAAATGGATTTCACGATATCTATTCGCAAATATCCAAATTTCCTCGCATCTAGGGTTTCACCCTCTTTACTGAGATATCAAACAAATACTATTCACTTTGAAAAAAATCCAAGATAGAATATGAAATATATGTACTATGAATTTAGATAAACAATCATTCATAACCAAGGAGATCTAGATAAGCAATTTTCTGTATTTACTTATACAACAAATTTCAGTCATAGACAAATTCCCTATATTTTAGTTTACTCTTATAACCTCTGCGAATACTTAGAGAATTCTCATTAGGATGTATTGTATACATTTAAAATGTGATTTTATCATCTGAACTCCATCCAAATAGAGGAAGAATCCATTTCATATCATTTTGCAACAACTTAGAATAAATAGACAATTCAGGATTTGTAGTCGCATACTAACAATTAAAGATTGTGGATGAATTAACCAATTTTCTTGCAATATACTATTTAAAGGAAGTTCCCACTCACCCTAAGGCGTAAAAATACCTTACAAATGTAGCTCATCCCTAAAAATCTGGATCTCATATTAAATCCCTAGCAATTCACCCAATTCTTCTTCCTTTCAACTCGGAAACCCTAAAAATGAGGGATTATGAAGAAAGAGTGAGAAAAGGGGAAGTTTTGATACCTTTTTGGATCAAATCAGAGGAGGGACGGAATTTTGACATGTGAGAGAAGATTCGCCATGAAACTATATCCAAAGAAGTTAAACTTACATGATTTCATCATTCCTCAAACCGCAAAACCGTAGGTCAGCATCTCCATCAATTTCTCCTCTCAAACCCTAACTCTCTCTCTCCAGGATTTTGTTTCTCTAGATTAAATCAAGAATTATGATAGCTCCTTGTGTGTTAGGTTGACCATATAGAGCAATTGAGCTTCTTGGGTCAATTGCACTTTGACCCCTTACTATACTTTTTCTTATTTCAGCAATTTGTTTTCTATCATAAAAAGGTTTCTATAAATTCATGTATTTTAGAGATCAAACCTCCTCTAAAAATTATGATAATTTATCATGTTGTGTATAAATGATTTACAAAGCTTTAGTTAAAATTTAATATCATTCCAAGCTTCCATTAAATAAATCAAAATAGAATAGTGCACTGCTATCCAGAATTCTATAGAAATGTTAGTTATTGTAATTCGTCTACTGATAAGGTCTAAATGCATCCAAAAATTATGAAAATTTTACATGTTGTTTATGATTGTGTTTCAGATCTCCATTTAAAATTTATGCTCATTTTATTTTACCAATAAATAATTAAAAATCAAACAATATACTGCTGAACAACATTCTGTCAGCATGGTCGGTTGAAATATATCTTGACTGAGAATGACTTTTAAAGAACATCCAAAAATTCTAAAATTTTTCACTGAAATGCACGATTGAGTTATAAATATTATATAAAAATTTCAATTAAATCCAAATTACATAGAAAATATGATAAATTATGTACCGTACTTCTATCTTGATCAAATTCCATACTCATGTACCATCAAAACCCTAATTTCAGCCAACTAGGTTTTATATTTCTGAAACCCTAATTTCTCAAATAATAGAACACTTAACATTCTTATTAGGTTTAAAACATAATAATTGAATTATCATCATTAATTATATTTACGAAATGATCAATCCAATTAAGCATATAATCATCCAAGTAAACCCTAGTTTACCAATTAAGCTCGGATACGGTCATCACAATTCCCCCCCCTCCAAAAAAGGTTTCGTCCCCAAAACATAAACGTATAAGAAAAGTACTTTCAAGGTTTATTTTAAGATTCTGAAATCTTACATGTCATTATATTCTTGTATTTCATACTTGAATGCAGTTTTCAACATTAAGTCCTTTATTTCTTTTCTAACACAACATGTTAAATCATGATTGCTCAATGATAACAAATGAATTCTCTATGTCACAATCAATCATAGGATAGAGAGAGAAATAACCATTTCAATATTTTCATACTCTTGAGGTGTTACCTCAACATTGATAATCTGATCCAACTATCTCAATTCATACGGCTCAATATGTACTATTTTTATGCATTACCTCTAAATCACAAAAGAGAGTTCACCATGTTGTTTTGAATTTTTACTATTATTTTACTCAAATAGCAAAACAGTCTTGAGTTGGAAGACTAGATTCAACAACAATTGTACAATACTACTGACGACATCCCCATTGGATCATGGATGCATAAGGTGAAGCATTACCATTACATTCCATACTATTCTCAAGTATGAGCCCACACATAATTCAAGGTGTAACCATCGAGTTATAGCATACCAGGGTTTCAACAACAGTAACAAAGCACTCCATGATTGTATTAGTCTTTCAATGACTATTCATACCCAATTACCATCACTTAATTATATTAAAGCTAGGTATAACAAGCTATACCTCATTACGGTTACATATCAATACAATATGGTTATCATCCCTTAATATACCTTCAACAAATTATACTTCTAAAAACAAATTCACATATTACTAACAACCATTGTTTTCTCTTATCACTCTTCTCATTCATTACTACTTACCTTTTGCTACTTATCCTTCTCATTTTAATCATGTAGATTAAACATCCCTAAAATTGAAACATACAAGCTAAGAATAGATTATTCATCATTCTTGATATCAGTACAAGAATTTGTTTTAGATTACACTTTGCTCATCTTGCACTTCTTCTTTTGTTCAAAACACACTTTTTACATTTCAAATTTATTTCTTACCCCTTTCTCTGAATAATTTTCATATTGTTCATCAACCTTTCAGATTAGCTAGGATTACTATCAGTGCTAGTTTACTTCTCTTAGTGCAAATTGCATGACCTTGTTTTATAGAGATGCTAGTATTCAAGGTCAAATCACTAGTGATAACCCTTGAACTACTACAACTCTAAACATTCTAGGGTTTGGTCCTTATCAGTAGCATGGCGTTATTGTGTGTAACTTTTCTCCCTTAATTTGAAAGTCAAACTTTAGATCTCACAAGTTTTACTAAAGTCTTCCTCATATTATCAATTGAATTTCCTTTCTCTTACTTGGCCATTAAGATAGATTACATTCTCAATTTACCCTGCTAGGGTTTCATCATCATATTGTATGTCATTATTACATTCACAAGATGCCTCTACCATGGTGGTTATGCATCAGATATGATTCATTTTCTTATCAATTCATTCCCACATTGCTTCCTTTTTTTTGGGATAAGGTAAATGTATTGCCAAAAAAGAAAGTATAGCAGAGCTATACTATACAGAGCAGGGCGTCGAAACCGACCCCGAGGAAACCAAAACACACTACTGAGTTATATTACAGGCCCCAGTAGGTTCTCGTATTAGAGTTGACATTACAAAAAATGTTAAAGTGGACTTTCACAAGCCAACGAAGGTGGGAGCCTATCAAATCCACCAGAGCCAAATAACTCTTTTCAGTATTCGTGTGTACCCTGACGTTTCTTTCCTACCAAATGCAATAACAGGTCGCCGCCAGGCAAATACTAGGGAACACCATCTTTTTCCTGTTTTGACTGTGGTTGGTAACAAACCATTGAAGGATGTCTTTCAGTCTGTAGCTGTTCAAGTTTCTCCATTCGTTTCTGAGACACACAATAGACCACACCCTCTTAGTATACGGGCAGTTCAGGAAAACATGATCAATCGACTCCTCATGTGTTTTGCAGAGAGGGCATAGAGGATTAACATCCATGCCCCATCTAATTAATCTATCTTTTATAGGCAGGCGCCCAAGGATCGCCCTGTAGAGGCACGTACTCCATTTGGGGCAGTGGTGTTTACACCAAACAACAGAAGTCCAATCAAGATCTGGAGCTGTGTCAATGTTGATCCATGGTGTCTGGCTAGAGGAAGACCAGGTACCACGACAATCAACACTATACAACTGCTGGATAGCTAGAAAGCTAGTGCACATCCTCCTCCAAGCCATGGAAGGGTGGCTCTGTTCGTTAAGAATAAGGTTCCTACCATACATCTCTGTCATCCATTTTGTTCAGATGTTATCTTTCTGTATGAGGAAGCGATTGATTCTATTGATAGTATTTATTTTAAGGATTGTCTCAGGGTCGACAATCTGCAGCCCGCCTTTTGAAAAAGGTTGAGTGATGACGTTCCAAGCTATGCCATGGGTTTTACTACCCCAAACAAATCTGCCCATCATAGATCTGAGGTTCAAGATCGTAGGGTTCGGGATGTCACACATCATGGACCAGTACCTGATCAAACTTTGAAGCATAGATCTGACAAGTACCAATCTCCCTTCCAAAGAGATTTTTAGACCACTCCACCCTTCAATTCTGTCCCTGAACTTGTCTTTGCACATGATGAAATCCTTTGCAGTACCTCTACCCCCCGCTATGGGTATTCCGAGTTATCTTATAGGTAGTTTACCCCTTCTCATGCCGACAACTCTCTTGAGTCTACCCCTTCTAGAATCACATGACTTGGATAGGAATACATGTGATTTAATAGCACTTATGTAGAGGCCAGTACTATTCCCAAACAGAATAAGCACTTTCACATACTCCTGTAGCCGATAAGCGTGTCCCACCGAAAAAAGTAAGACGTCATCTGCAAAAATAAGGTGTGTCTTAACTTTCACACCCTTGACTTTATACGGTTTAATATGGCCTTCAGCTTCAACCTTCTTGATTAGACCCGACAGACCTTCCATCACAATGGTGAAAAGCAAAGGAGATAGAGGGTCTCCCTGCCTCAAACCATTGGATGCTTTGAATAAACCTTCCGGAGCACCGTTGATAAGGATAGAAAAAGATGTAGTTTTAGTACATTGCCTCATAATGTTGATCCGCTGCTTAGAAAAGCCCATCTCTTCCATTATTCTCCAAAGGTATACCCATTGTACATGGTCATACACTTTACTAATATCAACCTTCATGCAAGCTTTCGATGAAGCTTTTCTCCTGTTGAAGTCATTCAGAAATTCCGCAGCCAACAGAGAACAATCAACAATCTTTCTACCTTGGATGAAAGCATTTTGATCTTCAAAGATGATGAGAGGTAGAACCCCCTTTAACCTGCTAGCCAGAAACTTAGATATTATTTTATAAAGAACTGAACAACATGCGATAGGCCTATAATCCGCGAGCTCGCATGCGTCATTTTTCTTTGGGATGAGTTTGATGAAACAATGATAACAGATCTAACCATGTTCCCACCTTTAATTAACCATCTAATAGCTTTGCACAAGTCCGCCTTGACCAGGGGCCACATGTGTTGGAAAAATCTGTTGTTGAAGCCGTCAGGTCCATGTGCTTTGGACGGGTGAATGGATTTGAGTGCTCTATGTATCTCCTCATCAGTAGGTTCTTTGCAAAGATTTTCATTAATGATGGAGGTAACTTTCCTATCAATATTTAAAGTCCACTCCTATTCCTCTACTCTGTCTTTATTGTATAGATTGTTGAAGAAGTTTATGGCCTTAAAAGCTATCTCCTCCCTGCTGTTCACAATCTGTCCCTTCTCATCAATGGGCTCATGGATGGTATCCCTCATTTCCTTCTTTCTAATAGTTGAGTGGTATGTCCGGGTATTCTTATCCCCATCATTAATCCATCTAATTCTACTTCTCTGCCATAAGTAGCTCTCACGGGCTTTTTCCAACTCTAAAAGCCTTCTCTCCTTCAGTCTCTCCTCTTCAATCGCCTCTCTAAGAAGAGGATTATTTCTCAAGTTTAGAGCAGCTGCATTGTATTCATCTTTGGCTTTCAAAAGCAGGTTAGATATATTGACCTTCTTCTTTGCCCAGTATTTCAAGTTAGCTTTCGTCATTTGCAGCTTTGTCAACACGATATATAACGGGTTACCATGTATAGGAGTCTGCCAACTCTTTCTAAATTCCTCCTCGAAACTCTCCCATTCACACCAGAAGTTCAGAAAGTGGAAAGGTCTTGGATTCATCTTCAGGTTGGTGAGGTGAACTCTCATCCACGCATGGTCACTAAAGGGATGCGCTCCCATATTAATGACTGTGTGTGAGAAGGCATGGAGCCAGGCTTCGTTAGCAAGACCTCTGTCAAGAAGGCTTGCTATTCTATATTTAGGGTCTTGCTTATTGGACCAGGACACCAAGCCGCCAACTCTGTTCAGCTCAAAAAGGTTGGCATCTGCAGCAACATTATTAAATCTATCCAGGATACGATCAGGGACTCTCAAGCCACCATGCTTCTCTCTGTTCCTTCTAGTACTGTTAAAGTCACCCAACACCAGCTAACGAATCTCCTCTTGGGCTCTACTGACCATGGTTTCCCAGAGCATATCTCTGTCTCTATCCAGGTTCTCTCTGTATATCCTCGAAATAATACACATGAAACCACCTTGATTGAAGCATCTAACTATCATCATTTGATCAGATATATGGATTTGTTCAACTTGCCATTTACCAGTATTCCATCCCAAAATGATTCTTCCTCCTTCACAGGCTTCAAGGTTAGATAGAGTACCCCATTGTTTAGGAAAAATTGTTTTAACTCTCTCGGCAATTCTTCTTTTGATTCTGGTTTCAAAGCAAAAAATGATCTCAGCTTCCATCTCTTTCAGAATACCCCTCAACTTCCCCTGTGTTTTCGGTAGGGAAGCACCTCGCACATTCCAGGTGAGGACCGTCATCTAGTATTTTTGGTTTTTCCCCCTCTACCTCCTCTAACAGATTCGTGGGTGGCCCTTTCTTTACCTTTGGCTGTACCGCTTCTCGTGTGTCTCGAGCTAGTGCTCCTTCCAGTGTCTTTCTGTAGTTCAGTGTCCGCAACTAGGTCGAGAACAACAAAGGAGTTCTCATTAGTGTTGATCCTGGCACCTTCTGCTGAATTGTTGGCTCCTGTAATGTCCTCAGGTGTCTTAATCATTTCTGCATTCGCCTCTTCTACAACAGTTGTATCTTCATTGGGGGTAACAACTACCTCCACCACCTCCGTATCTTATTCTGTCAGGACCTCCTCATCGTTGGGGTTTTCATTTCTTAGATTTCTAGGAATCAGAGGTCTGCTCCTGCTAACCCCTCTACGTTTGTGTCTGCTGCTAACTTTCTCTGGTAAATCACCTCTTGGTCTAGCGGTAACAATGGGAGGCTCGCGATGCACGGTTCTCACACCCGGGCACTGTCCCTCCACATGTCCGAAAACCTTGCATTTCCCACACCTTTTCGGCAACGCATCCTAGATTATCTTCACCTCCAAATTGCTTTTGTTCGGCAGTTCCACCATCACCACCGGTGGAGGCTTCATCTCAGCGCTCACCTCAACACAAACATGAGCAGCCCTTGCAAACCGGCCCTGGGTGTGGAAGTCAATGACCTTGGGATCGCCAACCCCACAGGCAATTATGGAGATGGCCCTCCTGGTCCAATGTTGTCCGACATCGGGAAGAGTAACCCATACCGGAGCAGAAGTAAGAGTAGCACGCCTAATATCAGCTTCCGGCGACCAACGCCGGGTAAGGACCAATTTCTGGTTGAAAAACCAGGGACCCTGATCCGTCGCAATAAGCAGGTCCGCCTTAGTATTGAACCTCTCCAGGAAGAGGCCTCCGACTAGCTGGG
Source organism: Alisma plantago-aquatica (assembly GCA_963693085.1). NCBI lineage: Eukaryota > Viridiplantae > Streptophyta > Magnoliopsida > Alismatales > Alismataceae > Alisma > Alisma plantago-aquatica. The sequence continues at coordinate 879,264,829 of OY856414.1, read as the reverse complement.
ACAGTTGGAGATCCCCCTTAGGTCGCCACGACCTTAGCATCCACCCGTGAAATTAGCTGATGGTCGGCTGCCTTCCTAGGACTTGAACGATAATCGAGTGTCTGTGGTATTCCTCCATAGCTTCAACAACCGGCTCCGATAAATCCATCCAAGGCCGATCGTCGCTTTCCTTGAACTCTGGCTTCCTAGCATTGCCGGGCATCAGCAGGGGCTTGAACCTGCTATGAACGGCCATTGGCTTTGCCAGCGCCTTGGCAAAGGTGCGCCCCACAGTAACATCCGCTTGAGGATCACCCCAAGGCGGAAGGGAAGGGGAAGAGGGGTGGGGTAAGAAGAAGGTGTTTTGGGGGTGGTGGAGGTGGGGACGGAGGAGCCCGCCCCCCTAGGTCAGCCGCCATCGGGCACGACCAACCCCGGTAGAGATGGATCAGAGCGGGCGGGTGAGTGTCTAGAGAGAGAAAGTGGGTGAGTGTTTGTTTTGTGATAAACTCACTCTACCCCCCACATTTCTTCCATTAAGGAAGATATGAAAGAGAATATGATTTTGAGACTTAGAATTCTTATCTTCAAACATCCACTAATACCTTTCTCATATGTAGGTTTAATTAATTATCAGCAAGGATACTTGACTAATTTGAACTTTCTTGAATCTCACAACCTCTTTCTTTTATAATCTATATTACTCCACCATGTTTCAAACCTTTTCATTACTTTCCATAATCCCCTTACCATATAATGCTATTCCACATATCATCCTTAACTTCTAGTTTTCTCTTATGATCATGTTGCTTCTTTTAGGTGTATGATCATATATACCATGTTGCACATATTTCTTTTTATCCTTCTGCTAATGTAAAGTTGAAATTCTAAATCCATAATCTCTCTACTAGTTCCAACTCATGTTTAATACATTACATTTTTGTATTAAACATGAGTTGGAACTAGTAGAGAGATTATGGATTTAGAATTTCAAATTTACATATCCTTCATTTTAAATCAAACGGCTCATGCATGGGTCAAACTTAGTATCTCTTTTAATCAAGTTTTTACCTCTTGAATATAGTCTACCTTTGTATGACTTATATATTCAATGATTATGGTACACTTTTGTTCTTCCTTTAGAAATTTGTTTGTTGTTCTATAGAGACTTAGAATCCAAAGGTAGTAGGATGAATGTATTAACTTCATAATAAAGGTATACATTCCATGCTCTCAATTATATCATAACCCTCATTCCTTAATCAAGCTCATTGTTTCCAACATTTCTCTTTGTTTCAACTAAGTTTCTTATCCTAGTTTTATGATTTACATGCTCATCTAGTTCTCTTCACTTTAACCTTTTTGAAGACTCTTCACTTCTATGTACTTATCAAATACTTAACTCTTTTCTTCTATTTTCCCTTTGATTTGGAGTACACAAAAACATTGTACTCGATTATATAATCCATTCCTCATGATTGATTCTTACTATCTTAGCCCTTACAAACTTTTCTCATATCTTTTCCATATTTCATATTTAGAGTTCATATAATACTAATGATTAAACTTAATCATAATCTTATGTCATGTTCCTTTATTCCCAATTAAGGGTTTCTCATATGAGGCCCCAAAGTTGGATTTCAGACATCAGTTTCAACCGATTCTTAACTATTCTAATCTTTCCCATATGTTTCAACATCTTAGTGTATGTACATTCTCATTATGATGTGCCTCTAATTTATCCAGAGTCTACTCTTATTATATTTTTAATTGGAGTCATTAGATCCTAGTAACGCATCCTTCCAGCCGGACCAGGCCGAACCTGCAGTCTTGAAGCCAAGAGCTACTTAAGATTAACCAACTCCTATTAATCTCAAACATGTGGAAAGAATATCCACTTAGGAAAGTTCATTCAAAGATCATTTCTAGTCTACTTGATACAAAGAATGTAATCAAAAAATGTTACAACTGCATAGTGTACAACAAATCTTAAAGACCCATATATATTTCAAAATACTGAATATCTAAATTTCATCATATAAGATCTTTTCTACTCATCTCCAATAAAACAACAATATGAAATGAAAGTTCTATCAAATTTTATATTTATGCTCTTAATTCATGTTACTTATCTTGTTTCTAACCCTAACATTTCTAGGATTTCTCTCTAGCCCATCCTTCCACTGTATACAAGGCCAGGGTATACATGAAAGAATAGACAGAGTAGCTTGATACTGGTTGATCCAAGTACTCAGATACTGGACAAGGATATCCAAATACTAAAATCCCTAGAGTTAATATCATAACATCTCCTATCTGCCAAACTTATGACTCTAACTTACTAACTTAATGGTACCTTACGACTCAGCCTAAGCTCTGATACCAAAGCTGTTACACCACGATCTCACAATTACCACTAATCATGAGATTAGGGTATAAATTGAGGATTTAACGTAATACATAGATCACCCTTAACTTTTTCTTCTTTTTCAAACTCTTTGTTTTCTCGCATTGAACCACATAAACTAACTTTACAAGAGAATTCAACTTTTATTTCTCTAATATAATCTCAGCATTAATGATACACATCCATACATTCATTTTATTTCTCACACTTCCATGTACATACGACATGAAAATCATTTGCATTCTCTCCTATTAAGGAAACAAACATACAAAACATCATTTACAACTCTCTCTTAGATCTATACAAGGACCTAGAGTGACAGGGACTGACTAAACTTAACTATACTCAAACTTAACTCTTGTGGCAGATCTACTCTGATGTAATGATATCTTCTTCAAGTCCATGTGATTTCCCTAAAAATTTTGAGTAGAGGGGTGAGCCTACTCGCTCAGTGAATGAGTACTTCAAAGAAACAGTCTAAAGCACTGATATAATTACAGATATACTTTTGAGCAATTGATATCAATTATAACAGAAAAAGCTTTAGAGAGGCTAATAATTGACAATCATAAATATGACAGGATACTCTAAATATCTATAAGAGTGAATCCATATATGAAATGTTTGATTGATCATAAAGAGAACTATTAATTCAAAAACATTCAAAGAATAATTAAATAACTGTACACACTTGTTTGACCTCTCATTCATTTTGCTATGCCCTGATCATATGAAGTATACTCTACATATGAAGAGTCATAGTGCACTACGATTACACCATACAAGACTTAGCGAACACATACAGGAAATGCTAAGTCAGACTACTCTCCTAGTCTGCAATAGGGAAATGACTCTCTGGACTAAACTGGACTCCTCCTCTAACCTGAGCACACAGGCGGAGAGTCAAGCCACCTCTTGGCTTTTCTGTACTCTAGTGCCACCATGACTTCTGGTTGATGTTGGAAACTGCAAACTATAATTTAAGGAGACTTCCACTCGGGCTTCTTCCCCGTGCCACCTGATAGCATGTTCTGACCCCCATATACTGGATGCTGCCAGGGTTAGGTCATTTCACCCCTAAGGCACATACCTCACATAGGGGTTCTACGGTGTTTAGGGCTCCTAAGTCTATTATTTTATTATTCCTAGAAAGATCTTTCTACATTGTACCCTTCTCTTACTTATACTTGACTCTGGTATCTCTATGGTGTCGCATCTACTTATTTGAAGTTATAATACAACATGTATATCATTCTAAACTTGGCAGAGCAATATATTCAACACACTGTAATATACTGAGTAATCAACATACTATACATGCAGGTAGACTAAAATTCTTAAATAAACAGATTTCATGTCCACTTGGCACTTACACACTAGAATCGTGCATATCAACCCAAATCTTGAGTTGTGCATATCATAACTCAATTAAGAGTTAATTACTTATCATGAAAAGAATTATTAATAATAACTGAGAACATTGATATCACAATACTTGATTCATTGAATACCCTACCCTTAAGGTTTCATTTAATCACTACAAATGCTATAAAGAAAGGTGTAACACGTATATCATGTACTATTCAAATCTTTAAAACATATGATACCTGGGATCTCAATCCCTTATCACATTACTGGTAATTCGCATCCCTTCACATCATTATCATGATTACTGGATCTGGGTACTCAAACCCTTAGATCATCACATATCATTGTTACCTCTATAATAGGTAACCATTACCTCTAGGTCCTTAAACCAAGGTATTCATTTCACTGGTTGTACAAGTATTCTCATGTCTCACAAGGCCATCACACATCTTGTCACCTCTCACTAGGAAACAACTTATTCACATGGCTCCCATAAAGATTTCATGCGACATAAACATTCATTGAATAAAGACTAGCGGCGCAGCTTGTTGCCCACCTGTCCTCTTCTTCAATGTAAATCCTTTCTGAGTCATAAATATAAAGTATGTCAGCTCCTAACATAAAGAATACTATCAACAAATCATATAAAATCAATATATGTATGAAACCTTTGAACTATGTTGAATTTGGGTTTCCATGCCATTCACTAGGATATCAGGCATCAATAATAACATTGAATAAATAAAGTGTATCATGTCAAGAAAATCCCTTCAAATGGATTTCACGATATCTATTCGCAAATATCCAACTTTCCTTGCATCTAGGGTTTCACCCTCTTTACTAAAATATCAAACAAACACTATTCACTTTGAACAAAATACAAGATAGTATATGACATATATGTACTATGAATTTAGATAAACAATCATTCATAACCAAGGGGATCTAGATAAGCAATTTTCTCTATTTACTTATACATCAAATTTCAATCATAGACATATTCCCAATATATCAGTTTACTCTTATAACCTCTGCGAATACTTAGGGAATTCTCATTAGGATGTATTGTATACATTTATAATATGATTTTATCATTTGAACTTCATCCAAACACATAAATAATCCATTTCATATCATTTTGCAACAACTTAGAACAAATAGACAATTCAGGGTTAGTAGTCGCATACTAGCAATTAAAGATTATGGATGAATTAACCAATTTTCGTGTAATATACTATTTAAAGGAAGTTCCCACTCACCCTAAGGTGTGAAAACACCTTAAAAACGTAGCTCATCCCTAAAAATCTGGATGTCATATCAAATCCCTAGTAATTCACCCAATTCTTCTTCCTTTCAACTCGAAAACCCTAAAAATGAGGGATTATGAAGAAAGAGTGAGAAAAGGGGAAGTTTTGATACCATTTTAGATCAAATTAGATGTGGGACGGAATTTTGTCATGTGAGAGAAGATTCACCATGAAACTATATCCAAAGAAGTTAAACTTACATGATTTCATCATTCCTCAGACTACTAAACCCTAGGTCAGGATCTCCATCAATTTCTCCTCTCAAACCCTAGCTCTCTCTCTCTCTAGGATTTAATTTCTATAGATTAAATCACGAATTATGATAGCTTCTTGTGTGTTAGGTTGACCGTATAGAACAATTGAGCTTCTTGGGTCAATTGCACTTTGACCCCTTACTATACTTTTTCTTATTTCAGCAAATTTGTTTTCTGTCATAAAAAGGTTTATGTAAATTCATGTATTTCAGAGATCAAACGTCCTCTAAAAATTATGAGAATCTATAATGGTGTATATAATTGAGATAAAAAGCTTCAGTTAAAATTTAAGATCATTCCAAGCTTCCATAAATAATTAAAAATCGAATAGTGCACTTCTATCTAGAATTCTGCAGAAATGTTAGTTACTATAATTCATCTACTGATAAGGTCTAAACGCATCCAAAAATTATAAAAATTTTATATCTTGTTTAAAATTGTGTTTCAGATCTACAGTTAAAATTTCAGATCTTTTGGATTTACCAAAAAAAAACTAAAAATCAAACAATATACTGCTAAATAACATTCTGTCAGCATGGTCGGTTGAAATATATCTCGACCGAGAATGACTTTTAAAGAACATCCAAAAATTCTGAAATTTTTCAATAAAATGCACAATTGAGTTATACATATTATATATAAATTTCAATTAAATTCAAATTACATAGAAAATATGATAAATTATTTATCGTACTACTATCTTGATCAAATTCCATACCCATGTACCATCAAAACCCTAATTTCAGCCTTCTAGGGTTTATATTTCTCAAACCCTAATTTCTCAAACAATAGAAAACATAACATTCTTATTAGGTTTGAAACATCATAATTGAATTATCATCATTAATTATATTTAAGAAATGACCAATCCAATTAAGCATATAATCATCCATGTAAACCCTAGTTTACCAATTAAGCTCGGATACAGTCATAACATGCACTGACACAATGAAGATGGGACATGGCTGTGTGTTGGAATAGAATCAACATGTGGTTGCATATGCCTCCCGATATATCAAGCCCAATGAGGTGAACTACCCGACGCATGACTTGGAGCTGATTGCTATCATTCATGCTTTGAAGATCTGGCGACATTATCTGTATGGTGCTACCTTTAAGATCTTCACCGACCATAAGAGTTTGAAGTATCTCTAGAAGTAGAAAGATCTAAATCTGTGAAAAAGACGGTGGATGGAGTACATGAAGGATTATGACTTCACCATCACCTATCACCCTAGGAAAGCTAATGTCATAGCTGATGCTCTTAGTCAAACATAGCTCAGGTGTGCAACTATTTTGTATAGCTAGTGGAGGAAGCTAGAGGATCTTCTAGAGTGGACTCTGCAACCATTAGAGGTCAGATAAAATTAGATTTTTTGTGCGAGTTAGTGGCTTTGTAGTTGACCAGTTTGGAATATGGAAAGATGAAGTGCTTGTTAGAGAAGCCACAGACCCGTCTCTCAGTGGGAGTAGAGGGTGGAATCTGGTATGAGAACTGTATCTGGGTTCCTGAGGATTCATCTTTGAAGGAGCATATCTTATAAGAGGCTAATGGTTCCAAGTACACGGTACACACGGGAACTACAAAGATGTTTAAGGATATGCAGAGGTACTTTTGGTTTCCAGGGATGAAGAAAGACATCGCGACATATGTGGCCAACTGTCTTACGTGCAAGATGGTGAAGGCTGAACACCAACGATCCTATAGAATTTTATAGTTCATTGAGATTATAGAGTGGAAAAGGGAACATATCACCATGGATTTTGTGGTGGGTCTACCCCAGACCAAGAGAGGTCATGATGCGATATGGGTTGTGGTAGATTTCCTTACCAAGTCAGAACACTTCCTTGCCTTGAAGACCACCGCTAAAGTGTTAGACCTAGCCAAGATTTACATTAGAGAGATAGTACGATTACATGGTGTACCAAGTTTGATCATTTCCGATCGAGACCCAAAGTTCACTTCGTAGTTGTGTAAGTAGGTACAAGAGGAACTCAATACAAGGTTGAAGTTCATTATAGCTTATCACCCCCAAAATGATGGACAATCAGAGAGGATGATTCGGACATTAGAGGATATGTTGAGAGCTTGTGTGCTCAATTGGGGTGGACCGTGGGAGCAGTAATTACCTTTAGCCGAGTTTTCCTAAAAAATAGCTACCAAGGTAGTATTTGGATGCCTCCATATGAAGCTCTATATGGGAGACCATGTCGGTCACCACTTCACTGGGATGATGTTAGTGAGAGGACCTTGTTGAGGTCATACAAGCTCCAAGTGTATGCAGATAAAGTATCTTTGATCAAGCAGAGGCTGAAGAGAGCCCAAGATCTATAGTAGTCATGTGCTGATGCGAAGTGGATTGACTTGTAGTTCACTATGGGAGAACATGTGTTTTGAAAAATCTGACCGCTCTGAGCTATAGCTAAGAACAGAGGAAAGTTGAGTCCCCGATATGTAGGTCTATTTGAGGTTTTAGAACGAATTGGTGAAGCTACATATTGTTTGGCATTACCCTCTCAGTATAGTATGATGCATGATGTTTTCCATGTGTCAAATTTGAAGTGCTATGTGAAGGATTTGAGCCATGTGATGAGCATTGAACCTATTGAGCTTCAAGGGAGGCTGATATATCTGGAGTCACCTGTGAGAATTCTAGATACCAAGGTGAAACAACTCAGATATACGAATATAGAGATGGTAAAGGTTCTTTGGAAGCACCATGGAGAGGATGAAGCCACATGGGAGCTGAAGACGGACATGGAAAAAACCTATCCTGACTTGTTTGTTTCATTTGCTGAATTTTGTGGGTACAATTCTTATAAGGAGGGGAGGATGTTATAACCTCAATTTTCATAGGTTTGGGTTGAAATGTAATTTCTCCAATAAAGTTGCATGATTATGAAAATTGTGTGATTTAAGAACTATGTGTGGATTTCTTTGCTAAATGTCCTTTGCATGAATGTCTTTGTGGAACTTGTTGAATAATAATCCCAATATAGTTAAAAGAGAATACCGAGGAATAGGAATCTAATAATAAGAGAAATTGAGATAATGTAAGAATAATGTGGAATTCTCTAGAAGGCTATGTGTTTGTTCATATTAGAGTGGATTTCAAGTTCACATGGTTTCTTGTGATAGAAGAAATACAAATAAAGAAGACAAAAGTGAAAGAGAGAGAAATTATGAATAAGCTATGGTTTAATGTGTTATAACTTGCATGTGAAGAAAACACCTTTATCCTTTCTAGTATGGAACTCAAACTTGGTACATGAATAGATAATTCTATAACAAGGTTTCCCCTAAAATTTGGATGAAAAAGGATAAATGAGAGAGTTATGTTTTTACAAGTTTTCCTAAAGTGAATGTATGATTGATTAATTATATTAATTGTCACAATGTAATTGAAAATAAAAATTCAGATTTGTTTATAGCGTAGGCGATCTGGGCCCTAGATCTCACAATATGGATCGCGGATCTCCTGATGTGACGACACTGGGTCATTGTCTAGATCCCAACCCGAGAAGGAAACCAGAAGGATTTCCTTCCAATCCAGTTTGATCTCTGATGCATGAGTGTCCTTGGAAACACGCCCAACGAGTTTGGGAGACCTTCCCGAATCAAACAACCCTGACATTGTGGGGATTTTGTGGAAGATTCGAGATTTCCCCAATTCGGTATGAATTGGGATTCTCACGTGAACCCTTCCCTATATAAAGGGGGTGTTGTGCAAGACCAGCAAACCCAAAAATAACTCTCGCAATATGACAATGAGTAGACGAATGAGTTGGTGCCTTCAGTTGGAGATTCTACCTTGATCTACACCCTCGTCTCAGAGCAGTTCTGCCGGAACCTTGTGCGGTGTCGTCCCAATGGTGGTGAGAAGAAAGCGAGGAATTGAGGTGGTAGGAGAGTTCGACGAGTCAAGGCGAAGCCAATAATGCCTTCAGTTCATGTGCAGGTGTAGGGAAGCACTGAGTCAACGATCGAGTTGACCATCAAATCGCTGAGGAGCAGCGAACCGAGGTTGAAGATAACCCCATGCGAAATCCCTAGTTTACCCCGATAGTCCTTCAGTTCAGGTAAGGGCATTCTCAACCTTTCATTCTATTTTTAGTTTAGCAAGAGCGCATTTTCGCTGGCGAGCTATGCTTAGTTGGCGAGGCCCGATTGGCCGGCCCAACTGAGGCGGTGGGCTCCCATTAGTTAGAAAAAGATTAATTAGTAAAATTTGTAACTAATTTTTGGTAAATCGGATGAAGATGATTTATATATGAAAGTTGATCAGAAAAATACCTAGATTTCAATAAAAATAGTTTTGAAGCCTGAATCTGTTCATACTTTGAAACGTACATAAAGTTCCTATCTTTGATGTGTTCATAAGTAAGAAACCCTAATTTGATGATTATTGAAATTACAAAAAGTAATATGGATGTTCTATGAGAATTAACCTGTTGTTAATAAAAAGGATGTTTTGAATCTAAATGGATGACCCATACACTTAGTTGGCTAATTTAGGGTTTCATATGTATAATGTGCATTAATGGACTTAGAAACCCTAATCTAGGTGTTAATGGTTTTTAATGAGTTATATTTCGAGATCCTTTGCATAAGATGATATTAACTTGATCCTAAGCTAAATTGATAATAAATAGGCTTTAATAGGAATATGTTGAGTAATTAGGGTTTTGGTATATATGTTTGCTGCTTTAGGGTTTTGTTGACATGAAAAGGGAAAGTTGAGAAATAGATCTAAAGGACCCTAAGGAAACCCTAATTCAGATTAGAAACCCTAAGAAGTATTCCCAAGTCAATAAATTAACTTCTTGATGAGTATGTAGTGAATAGGTTGTACATGCTTTTCATGATTCTATTTTGTTGTGTGATTGGATTGATTGATTGCTTGGATTGGATTGAGCTTATTTCTTGTGAGATCTCCAAATCAGGTATGTGGTTAATTATGAGTACTCACTTTAGTTTCCCAACATTTTCCAATGTTTTATTGATTGCATGGAAATAAACTGCTTGGATGATTTTATTTCTACAATCTTTAAAGTGAATATGATTATCACAGTTTAAGTATATATATGACTTGCCCAAACCTTCATACCATCTCTGGATGTAAGATGAGAGACCAAGCCCCAGAGGGAAGGTAAGAGGTGGTCAAGCCCCAAAGGGAAGTCAACCGAACACTCAGAGAGGTGACCCCAGGTACCAAGCTCAGGATGGAGAAGGTAGCCTTAAGTCCCTTGCAAGGACTAAACTCTAAGAGAGAGTATCCCAGAGTGTGAGTAAAAGCAGTTGGGAAGTCATATTGAAAAACATAATCTTGCATTGTTAACAACTATTTGATGTGATTAGGCTGTTAGAATATATGTGAAATATTTTGGTTGTCTCCACATACCAATATATTTATTTATACTGACCGATGTTTTGTTTTTCGGCATTTTAGGAATATCTGAAATTGGACAAACAGTAAAGTGGAGTTTGTGAAGATAGAACTCCGCCGTCGGTAAAAGTCCCAGATTCCTATTTTTGAAAGGTATGTGAAAAGTGAATTTTTATCCTATTTTTAAGCTTAGTCTTTGGTAGAATTTAATAATGATTTTTTATTATTTGCGAAACCATTGATCCTATTTTTTGAATAGAGACTCTAGCTCTTTGGACTTCCTTAATTGGGGGTTACTGGGGAAGGGGGTCGTTACATACATTCTAGTCTAGATTAATCTATTTTCATCTTATTTGTCAAAACCTTCCACTAGCTAGCATTATACCTAAAAACATTTCAAACAATCTCATAATACTAATATAGAGCCCTAGTGAGTGGAGACCTCCCACTCAAGCTAGGTACATGCATGAACATTAGATTGAGTTAATGAACTTAAAAGAAACTTGTAGATATTGAAAAGTCGAAAAGATAGTTATAGAAATTACTCAATTTCAGTTTGCAATAATAATATAATCAATTAGATAAGGTGATCACTTAGACCAAATCCAACTTTAAAACATATTTTAGAGAATGTCTATGAACAAATCAGTAGATGCTACTTAATTCAGAATGACTATTCTTTATTATGAGTAACAAGTCAAGATATGTATATTTAGAATAAAAACATAACAATAACATCATCTTTGTGACACTCCACCAGCCAGACCAGGAACACATCCTACAATCCTGAACCTAAAGTACACATATGACATGTCTACCATACATGCCTATTCAAATTACAAGTAAATCCAAATCATATATAGAGTGAAATATTAAATCCCAACATCAACCACTTGTCAATATTCAAGATCATATTCCAAACCTAACAAATAAGAATATGGAAACATGTTATCTTTATGAAAGAATGATTTATTTCTACAACAAGAAACATATTCAACAACAACATGTCTATCAGCTAGTAGTAAAAGGTTTGCAACAAACATTTAGTTCTTATACTACATGACTTGTCAATTTTTATCCATTTCCCATGAAACTATTTGGCTTGTACCTCACTGAGTAGACGTTGCCATGCCTGATTCTCGTATCAATGACCCGTCATCACTATGTTAGGGTTTATCTATCCACCCTAAGATGTCAACAACAAACCCTGGTCCACTATAGGGTTTCCTAAAGAGGCTCATGTCCTTATCTTGGGTATATGAGATAGGAACAAACATAATAGTATATTAGAATATCCCATATCATCATATTTCACATGTTTCAAAGTTTTCATTTCATCATAGTCTACTCCTTATGGACATAGACTATCACATCAGATGATTTAGGGTCAGAATCTCACCATATGACTCATACCTAAATCTTGGTGGTCTAACCATCAACGTCTTAAACAAAACTCCACAATTCCTTCACATTATAGTCTAATTATGTAACGACCCCGCCTTCCAGTAACCCCCAATTGAGGGAGACCAGGAGGTCAGAGTTGTTATTCCAATTTTTTCGGATCAAGGTTCGACAAATAAACATTAATAATTATCAAACTTTTCTAGACTATACTGAAAAGCTGTAATAAATAAAAACTTTGCATACCTTTGAAAAATTGGATTTCTACACTCCTATCCACATATGAGTTCTACTCTAACTAATCTTCCTTGAACTTTCGTTCATGTATTTCACAATATGACGTTTTACTGCTTGTCCTTTTGGTTTTTGTACCTAAAACACCGACAAACAAAATGTCAGTCAGCACAATGCGGGTATGTGGGGGAAACAATATACGTGTAATTATTCATAACAACTTAGTGCAGTCAATTACAGTTTAACAAACAACTTTACATTTTAAATATAACTACACAATCCATGCATACCCTATCCTCTACATTGTCCCTGCAGTGGACTTCGTTACTACCTTCTTTATGGTAGATCCCCATTATACCCCTCATGATCCCACCTAACAGGTGAGGCACTTTCTAGGGCTGAGTCACATGGAACTACCCTTAGATATCCCACTCCTTAACTCATGGCATGCTAAAGAGTCTCATGGCACTACACGTGGGTAGCCCAATTTCTAACTCAAGATAACCTAGACTTTACTCTAGGTTACCCCTTTTTAGCCTTTACAAGACACAGAGGTGGATTCAGATCTAAGCCAGTTATATATACATTAATAGTGATAATCATAGTCACTTTATAGTTGCAGGAAATAAAAGTCATCAAGTAGTTTATTTCAAACAACCGATTAAATCTCTGAGAATCGTCGTGAAACTAATGCCGTTATTCATAAATGTAACCACATACCTTTGATTGTAGATTTTGAGACAAAATCAAATATGTAGGGAAATCCAATCAAGCAAGCAAAGATGAATAGAAATCCTGAAATAAAAGTACAAGCTTCCTTTTATCAAAACTTATCCAATTTCATCTTATTCCTTAGGATTTCTATTCCAATTTTAGGGGTTCCTTTGAAATTAGGGTTTTGTCTCCACTTTTGAAATTATGAACCCGAATTCATCAAATCTACTTAAAACCTTTAATCTTTCTCATTTTAATATTCCTAATAGTCTTAGGATCATCATATAGTAATTCACTTCCTTAATCCATAATAATTATAGTTTTCCTCTTATTTTACCCTAAATTAGGGTTTCTACATGTATCATCTTTATTTATAGAGTAAAACTGTAAATTAACCAACTTTGCATTCAAAATAGATAAAAACTCTATTTAATAATCAACAGGTTAATAATTTTCAAATTAACCTATTAATCTACAAAGTTTCACCCTTTATATTCAATTAGGGTTTCTAATTATCCTTTTAATACATACTTCTACCAAGTTAAGGAACTTTTGTAAAATGAGATATAATTAAGTTATACGATTTTTATCTTTTTCCTCGTATTTTTATATACAACTTTCATATATAAAGTTTTTCCATCAGAGATTCCTAGCTATTTCTTTGATTTTATCAAGGAAAAACCTTTTTCTGTAATTTCAGTTAGAGGAGGAATTACCAAAAATTTGTAGTCGTTGGATCACTGTGCTGCTGGTCCACCAATCCTATCTGACGCTCCACGTTGATTGGCTCCATTGAGTGGGTAAGTTTAGGTGTGCTGGCCCTGGTTCGTCAGATCGATAGTCCACTGGGACTATCCAGGATCAAACGGACCTCGTGACACACCCCCACTCACACGATCGCACACACCCTCCTCTCTACTGAACCGCTGGATTCTTCTCAGTCCATGATGGGCCCTGATCCAAGGGTCCATGTACCCTCATCTTCCTCCCTTTCTTCTCAAAATGATGCGGCGGTGCCGCTATGGTTTCTCGCCGGAGCACTAGCAATCGAGAGAGGGAGAGGTCGCGAAGACTTAGGGAGCTGCCGCTAGGGTTCGTGAGGGTGAAAGCAACCAAGAGGGGTCCTATTTATAGGGTGTAGGGGCTCTTTTAGGGTTAACTTAACCCTTCCGCCAACTAAGACCTCAACCCAATTGGGCGTTTCATGTAGAAGCTTCCAAAGACCAACAAGTTAGGGTTGTGATGGTGTGGGGTCCTCTCTTGAACTCAATGGAAGTGTTTCCAAGATTGCACATCCATGAGATAGAGAGAAAAATGACAGGGAAAATCCCCCTGTAACTGTGCTACCGTCCACGTCCCATTGGGACTTTGACGATGAGCAGTGTCAGTTGGATTGAGATCCAACGGTCAACATCTATTGTGCTCAACCAAATAGGAAAAAGATTTCCTAAATTCCAAGATAAAATCCTATTTTGAGGATAACTTGAAAAAGCAATAACTCCCAGATTAGAACTCCTTTTTAATTAAAATTTTAAGGGAACCTCGTTTATGCTTTTATCTTTCATAGTGCAAAAATTGGGATCATTATCTCAAGGTAACAATTCTTTTCTTCAGTCACAAGAAAACACCTATTTATTCATATTTTCCACATCCTTCCTATTTACTTTGCCATTATATTAATATCATGAGTTCCTTGAACCCCAAGGAACCTTCATATTTTGAAATTATATTTTTGGAAAATATTCCTCAGCCTTTTATTCTTCTTTTATTATTTTCTTATGTATTCCTTTATCCAATTGAATTCCTTTTTCATTTCTTTTTTTTCTTTTTCTTTCAATTGGGCTCAATGGCCAATAAGGCCCATTAAGAAAACACACAAGGCCATCATACACGAAATTCATTCAAATCAACTCATCAAATCAACCATTGATTTCATTTATCTTTTAGAAAGAGATTTACAAATCTCCTTACATGCTTTAGAAAATGGGGTTATAACATCCTCCCCTCCTTATAGGGATTTTGCCCTCAAAATTCAACAATCAAGCAAACAAATTAGGATATGCCTTTTCCATGTCTGTCTTTAGCTCCCATGTGGTTTCATCCTCTCCATGGTGCTTCCAAAGAACCTTTACCATCTCTATATTCTTATTACTAATCTCTTTCACCTTGGTATCTAGAATCCGCAAAGGTAACTCAGGATAAGTTAGCTTTCCTTGAAGCTCAATGGGCTCAATGCTCAACACATGGCTCAGATCTTGCACATATCGCTTCAGATTGGACACGTGAAACACATCATGCATCATACTATATTGAGGGGGTAATGCCAATCTATATGTGGCTTCACCAATCCGTTCTAATACTTCAAACGGACCCACGTATCGGGGACTCAACTTTCCTCCGTTCTTAGCTATAGCTCGGAGCGGTCAGATTTTTTAGAAAAACATGTTCTCACACAACGAAATGCACATAAGTCCACTTCGCATTAGCATACGACTTCTGTCGATCTTGGGCTCTCTTTAGCCTTTGCCTGATCAAAGTGACTTTATCAACATACACTTGGAGTTCATCTGACCTCAACAAGGTCCTTTCACCAACATCATCCTAGTGAAGTGGTGACTGACACGGTCTCCCATACAGAGCTTCATACGGAGGCATCCCAATACTGTCTTGGTAACTGTTGTTGTAGGAAAACTCAGCTAATGGTAAGTAATTCTCCCATGATCCACCCCAATTGAGCACACAAGCTCTCAGCAGATCCTCTAAGGTTTGGATTTTCCTTTCTGACTGACCATCTATTTGGGGGTGATAAGCGGTACTGAACTTCAACCTTGTACCTAGTTCCTCTTGAACCTACTTCCATAGCTTGGAAGTAAACTTTGGGTCTCTATCGGAGATAATGTAACCATGTACACCATGCAAACACACTATTTCTCTGATATACAACTTAGCTCAATATGACACCTTGGCAGTGGTCTTCAGGGAAAGGAAGTGTGCTGACTTGGTAAGGCGATCTACCACAACCCATATAGCATCATGACCTTTCTTAGTCCGAGGTAGCCCCACCAAAAAATTCATGGTGATCTGCTCCCATTTCCATTATGGAATCTCTATAGACTGTAACAGTCCACCGGGTCATTGGTGTTTAGCCTTCACCATTTGGCATGTAAGACAGCTGGCCACATACACCGCAATATCTCTCTTCATTCCTGGCCACTAGAAAAACCTCTGTAGGTCCTTAAGTTCCCGGATGCACCGTGTACTTAGAACCATGAGCCTCTTGTAGGATACGTTCCTTCAACGATGAGTCTTCAGGAACCCATATGCGATTGTCAAATCTAATTCCTCTGTCTATTCCCAATGAAAGACAGGTCTGAGGCTTCTTCATCAAACCTTTCATCTTGTCAAGTTCTCCACTAGCCAACTGTGCTACTACAATCTCACTCAATAATTCCGACTGTATCTGGATGTTGGCCAAACGAACTCGATCATCAAACGGTTGGGGAGACCATTCTACCAGCTCTTCTAAACTCTTCCACTGACTGGACAAAACAACTACACACCTGAGCTGTTTCTGACTCAAAGCATCTGCTACGACATTCACCTTTCCTAGATGATAAGCGATGGTGAAGTCGTAATCCTTCATGTACTCCATCCATCTTCACTGTCATAGGTTCAGGTCTTTCTGTGTTAGAAGGTACTTCATGTTGAGTTTTAGGGGAGGCAGAGAAGGCAGCGGAAACAAAAATTTTCTCCTCCCCAAAACTAGAACAAGGAAATGCGTCAACATCTATACAATAGGAAAGGATGGTTTGTGGAATCATACCTTGTCTCGAGGCTTGCTCGGCGACAATACCTCACGGCTTGTGCGGTCTTCACCTCTGATCTTGGATGGTGTCTGTGCAGCTCCTGGTCGCACCGGGACTGACAACTCATGGTCTCACCGGGACTGTCGGGATTGACAGCTGTCCTCCGAGTGGAAAAAATCTCCTACCTCTGAAGTATTCCACACGGACCACCTGGAACTCCAATCTCCTTGTCTCACAAGGAATTGGAAGGATTCACACCCTCCTGTCAGCATACTAGTCACTGACACACTCTCCTGCCACCAGTCGCTTTCTGCAGTTGTCTTTCCCTTGCTGTGCCTCCCTTATCGGGTAGCACTTGCTCGGGCTCTCTCGGTTACCAAAACTTGAGAGAACGACAACTTTACAGAGCAACTGGTTGCACTGAGTTGTACTTTGAGAATCCCGCAATACCCCTATATATAGGAGGTAAAAAAAAGGAGGGTCATGGGACAGGGTTCTCTATCCCGGGCAATATGGGACTACAACAGGAGTAGAAGGGTTCGAGATTTTCACCAAAAACAACCAACTGCACAACCTGAACCGATCGTTTCACAACTAAAACGGTCGGTTGGGGACCAGAGCCGGTCGGTTGACACCTCAACCGATCGGTTGGGACCCATGAAATGGTCGGTTCATTTATGAACCGGTCGGTTCGTGGTCCTGGTCAGTTCCCGATTGACGTTTCCTCTTTTGTTTCTAATTGGTATCAAATACCAATCCTTGTTCCAATCAAATTGGGCAAGTGAAACGAAAGGAAATTTCTCACCAATCCTACTTTCCCACTTGCTCGGTTGCATTAGTTGAACCGATCATTTCAACCCTTGAAGCAATCGTTTCACCTTGTCCATGGGCCGGTCGACTCACCACCTGAGCCGATCGGTTCACCAAGATGAGCCGATCGGTTCATCACATGAGCTGATCGGTTGGGAGTGCAGATTGTGTAGAATCAGTCAATTGCAGTTTCAATCAATCCAATACTCCAATCAATGTGTCCAACACCTTGAACATTATGACATTGAGCTATCAATTAATTGAGTGTTTAATTGAACTACTAAACTCCTTTAGTAATCAATCTAAACATTGTTTGTGGACAAAACTCCTCTTCCAGGTTAAATCCTATGTGTGTGACCCTGCAGGTCCATTTCACGTTGGCAGTGAAAGTCCATAACAATTATGACTTCACAAGCAAAGAGCGGTGCCTAGTCACACATCAGTGCTACCCAAGTGAAATAGAAAGTTGGAGAACAACTTTCAATCATACAATCTATGAATGGTGTTACAGTGAATGTATAATTCCTTTTTCACTGATATCCTGAATGAACTCGAGGCATGGAACAATCATCCTGTCAACATTCATTTACTTTCTTGATCTCAGAGTAGATTGGAAGAGATATGTAATGACATTAGTATCACATACTGATTCACACATGCGTGCACGCCTTTCTCAATCCTACTCATCAAGTGGCCATGGATATCAAACTCCCTCAGGAGGGACAAATACCATATCTATCACTCACCCCTCAAAAGCCCCATGTGTCAAAGCCACCCAATCATCACCTTTATAACAACCCATGTTTCAGGACTGCGTTTGATGATGTCAAAGTGTGCCCAACGACATGTGTTGAGTGTAGTGATTTCAGGTCAAAGAATCACATTCACCACCATCACTGTGAGTACTGACTGTGACTACCATGTCATTGTTCCATGTGTCAAATTCACAGTGGGTTTGTTCGGTACACTTGTTCTCTAACAAGTACCTATGTGTTTGGTTTGATATCTCTATATCACGACTAATGAGATTTTGTCATCAACCAACACCACAATCTAGTCTTGTGTGTCATTGCTGTCTATCTACCTTCCACAATGACATCCGACTTGGGACATAACAAGAATGTACAAACTCTTACCATCCGTATGATCTCATCGTTCAGGTCCTTTACCTGAAAGCATACATCATTGAGTATTGTCATTCTCTAGACATTCAATCTGTTCTATCACTATCTCATATGACTGAACCAGAAATAATTGGAAGCTTGCCTTTGATGTTTATCAAATCAATCTTAATGTATCCCACCAATCATCCCATGATTGGCTCTCAGGGCATACATACCAACAGACTCCCACTTGCACTGCGAGCCAATCCCCCTTGAATCATATTCATAGTGATCTTCAAACATGTTCCACATGTTACTGTGCTCTAGTGCCAACATAGTGAGTAATGGAAAAACCTTGCCAAAGTCAATATAAATTGCATGTCTCACATCTCTTCACTGTACGTCACACGTATGAGATGGATCTGCCGTAATATGCGATCTAGTATTCCTTTGCTAACCTTTAGCCACGTTGCATGATCAAGGATTCCATACTTGTCATCAATGAGCGGAATATCTATTAGTTCATCTCATGAACCTCCAGATCCATATAGTATCCACTGCTGTTCTCCAACACAGAGATACTCGTCATTTCCTTTTAAATGGTTTTATTGGAACACTTCCAATTATCAACAAACTTTCACTTTTATATATATCCTATATATAATTTGCGATTAATTTTCTGTCCTTTCGGAAGTTTGCATCAATGTAACTCTTTACATTGAACTCTTCCTTATCTCCATAGAACTGTTAATTCTCAAGTACTTATCAAGATCTCATGGTATTCCAGTAACCCTTACTAGAATTAGACAAACATCCACTTGTCATGTCTCACATACAAGTTATCAGTATGAGCACATCATATTGCCATGTCCTACATACAAGATGATGAATGCATTTTGTTCTTGCCATGTCGATATATGCAAGATTATGGGATGATTACATACATGATAGATCCATATCTATTCTTAGTGTTCCCATTCTTCATAAGAATTGGACACTTGGCCTTGGGATACTAACTCCATGTAACATGGACAAGTTTTCTCCCACTTAATCTGTGTATACTGAACCCTTCAGTACATATTTCCAATGTATGCCTTTTCTTTTCAGGTCAAGTGGTTTTCAAGAACTATCTCTATAGATCTCTATTCCTATCACATAGGAAACATCTCTATCTTCCTTAAAGATAATTTCCACTTTTGGATTTCCATTCTAGAACATTTCCATTTCACATGAACATGTGGAATGTGAACACACTCCCACTAAATCACAGATCCTTCTTTATCTTTGACATATTAGTCAAACCCTTTGACTATATCATCAAAGTAAAGATCCAATTCTGAGTTGCTTGTACTC
Organism: Alisma plantago-aquatica; assembly: GCA_963693085.1. Taxonomy (NCBI): domain Eukaryota; kingdom Viridiplantae; phylum Streptophyta; class Magnoliopsida; order Alismatales; family Alismataceae; genus Alisma; species Alisma plantago-aquatica. The sequence goes on along the minus strand of OY856414.1, from coordinate 879,244,706 downwards.
AATCAATCACATTGATTAGTCCATTGTAACTTATAGACTTCATTTGCATTAGTGGATTCATAAACCTTATAGGTTGTGTCACGTACACATCCTTGTTTTATTCCTCATAGGAATGTGGTTTTAGTATCCATATGCCAAATGTCTTAGTCATTAAGTTGCAATCAATAAGCATCATCCTTGTAAAAATGTTATCCATGTGTCTTAACACTTAAGACTCATTTGCACTTATGGATTTCATCCAATGGGTGCTACCATCAAGGTCATACCTTATGGTTCACATGGATGTCATTTAGGATGTAATGGTCATAAACCATAACTCAAAATTTGGTTCCTCATATTCATCTAGATAGTTGACTCATCACATGAACAACTCATCACATAGATAATTGAGGTGTAAGGATATAAGAATTCACAACCCTTGTGATTCTTAATTTCTTTTATCAGTGAGGGGTATTCTTTTATTAAGAAGAATTCAGTTATTTGATAATCATTCTCTAACTCCTTAGAGTATGATTCCTTCTTGATTTAGACATCACCATGCCTTAATCATGAGTTCATTATGATACACTATCATAATTACTTATAAGGATCTCAAATATTTGGTCCAAGTATTTCATTCATTGATCTCATCAAGAATTAACACTTTACCAAATTTGCACTTCATCTATGATAATCTTGAACACTTCAAGATATTCATATTGGTATTTCTCTAAACACCATTTGAAGTATTAGCATTTGTTCCAATAGGTATGTAAATACATCACATGTATCATACCTAATAGGATAATCATTCTCCCACTACCTTTAGTGAAGATTGATTAATCATGTCCAAGATATTCATGTCTCTTACTGGTTCTTTAACCAAAAGATTCTAGATTTATCCATCACTTGGAAACTAGAAATGAATTTCTCATGATTGATGCTAATTTGATTGTTTGAGTTATCTATTGTTAGTATGTATGCCCTGAGAGCCAATCATGGGATGATTGGTGGGATACATTAAGATTGATTTGATAAACATCAAAGGCAAGCTTCCAATTCTTTCTGGTTCAGTCATATGAGATAGTGATAGAATAGATTGAATGTCTAGAGAATGACAGTACTCAATGACGTATGATTTCAGGTTAAGGACCTGAACGATGAGATGATATGGATGCTAAGAGTTTGTACATTCTTGTCATGTCCCTAGTCGGATGTCATTGTGGAAGGTAGATAGACAACAATGACACACATGACTAGATTGTGGTGTTGGTTGATGACAGAATCTCATTAGTCATGATATAGAGATATCAAACCAAACACATAGGTACTTGTTAGAGAAAAAGTGTACCGGACAGACCCACCGTGAGTTTGACACATGGAACCATGACATGGTGGTCACAGTCAGTACTCACAGTGATGGTGGTGAGTGTGATTCTTTGACCTGAAATCACTGCACTCAACACATGTCGTTGGGCACACTTTGACATCATCAAACGCAGTCCTGAAACATGGGTTGTTATAAAGGTGATGATTGGGTGGCTTTGACACATGGGGCTTTTGAGGGGTGAGTGATAGATATGGGATTTGTCCCTCATGAGGGAGTTTGATGTCCATGGCCACTTGATGAGTAAGATTGAGATAGGCGTGCACACGCATGTGTGAAACAATATGTGATATTGAAGTCATACATATCTCGTTCAATCTACTCTGAGATCAAGAAAGTGAATGAACGTTGACAGGATAACTGTTCCATGCCTCAAGTTCATTCGGGATATCAGTGACAAAGCAATTATACATTCACTGTAACACCATTCACGGATTGTAGGATTGAAAGTTATTCTCCAACTTTCTACTTTCACTTGGGTGGCACTGATGTGTGACTAGGCACCGCTCTTTGCTTGTGAAGTCATAACTGTTATGGACTTTCACTGCCAATGTGAAATGGACCTGCAAGGTCACACACATAGGATTTAACCTGGAAGAGGAGTTTTGTCCACAAGCAACGTTTAGATTGATTACTAAAGGAGTTTAGTAGTTCAATTAAACACTCAATCAACTGATAGCTCAATATCATATTGTTCAAGGTGTTGGACATATTGATTAGAGTATCGGATTGATTAAAATTGCATTTGACTGATTCTGCACAACCTGTACTCCCAACCGATCGGTTCAAGTGTTGAACCGGTCGGTTGAGGTTGCTGAACTGGTCGACTCAAGTGTTGAGTCGATCGGCTCATGGTCAGGGTGAAAGGATCGGTTCAAGTGTTGAAACGATCGGTTCAACTGGTGCAACCGAGCAAGTTGGGAAAGTTAGGTCGGTGAGAATTTTCCTTGCGTTTCACTTGCCCAATTTGATTGGAACAAGGATTGGTATTTGATACCAATTAGAAACAAAAGAAGGAAAGTCAATCGGGAACCGACCAGGACCACGAACTGACCGGTTCAGAAGTGAACCAATCTGCTCATGCGTCCCAACCGATCGGTTGGTGCTCCAACCGACTGGTTCAGGTCCCCAACCGACCGGTTCATTTGTGAACTGATTGGTTCAGGTTGCGAGTTGGTTGTTTTGTGGAAAATCTCGAACCCTACTACTCCTGCTTTTAGTCCCATATTGCCGGGGATAGAGAATCCTGTCCCATGACCCTCCTATATATATAGGGGTATTGGGGGCTTCTCAAAGTACAACTCAGTGCAACCAGTTGCTCTGCAAAGTTGTCGTTCTCTCTGGTTTTGGTAACCGAGAGAGAGCCCGAGCAAGTGCTTCCCGCAAAGGGAGGTGCAGCAAGGGAAGGACAACTACAGTTGCAACTGGAAGCAGGAGAGTGTGTTGGCGACTAGTTCATCAACAGGAGGGTGCAACTCCTTCCACTTCCTTGTGGGACAAGGAGTGTGGAGTTCCAGGTGGTCCGTGTGGACTACTTCAGAGGCGGGAGGTTTCTACCGCTCAGGAGGACAACTGTCAATCCCGACAGTCCCGGTGAGAGGAGGAGTCGTGAGTCCCAGTGCGACCAGGAGCTGCACAGACACCGTCCAAGACCGGAGTTGAAGACCGCGCATAGCGCGAGGTTTTGTCGCCAAGCAAGCCTTGGGACAAGGTATGATTCCACAAACCATCCTTTCCTATTATATAGACGTTGACGTGTTTCCTCGTGCTGGGTTTGGGGGAGAAATTTTTGTTTCCGCTGCCTTCTCTGTCTCCCCTAAAACCCAACAGTGGTATCAGAGCCACGTCAACTGTTCTATATTTTAGGAATATCGATATGATCAATTTTGGTTTGTCGCCTTTATTTATTGCATGCGATGCGAATAATATTGGCTCTATGCATGTCCAATCCTAAATCCACAAATCCCAAATTACATATATGATATGTATTATTAATGCACTCGATACGCGTCGCCCTTAAACGAGTTTTGTGGTGGATGTGTGTGGCATGATTAGGGCCTATAAACCCCTATCTGTGTGTGGTTGTTTGTGGTTGCTTGCATCTCGGTCTGCGCACCGATCTTCCCTCTCTTATTCCTGATGTAACTCGAAATAATTTGAGATTCTTTCCTACCTTTGCTCCCCCCGAATGTAACTCGGGGTTTCTTCTTTTAAGCAATGTAATAATAGGATATATTTTATTTCCTGTTATGTCGAAGACCGGCGGACATCAAGACAACAGTTGAAACGATCGGTTCAAGGCGTGAACCGATCGGTTGATGTTCCAGACGGTCGGTTCAAGGAGTGAACCGATCGGTTGATGACCGATCGAGGAGCGAGACGACCGAGTGGCAGACATGACGAGATGCACGACGTCCAGGTGAACCGATCGGTTGGAGGAGCCAACCGATCAGCTGGTGGCACCCAGACGACCGGCTGGAGAGTACAGATCATTCATGTGATGAGTTGATCAACTCGGATGGCAAGGCACAACTGTTCATCTTGTACAGGTTGCATGTGATGTTGACCTAGATGACCGTGATTCCTCTTGGCTCGAGGAATCACATTAGGATGGCCATAATCATCGCTTTTTATCGTTTGTGAATGTTTTCAATGGGATATAGCATGTATATGATACATACTATGTATTGTGGTGATTGGATATGTATATGTATATAAAAAACAAATCCCTCATTAAAATATTAAGTTTTAGATGCCTTCCAAATGTGACACACGTGAAAAGCTTGATCAACCAAGTGTGGGCACGCCCTAGCGTGGTGCACCGTCTATCTCGTGGAAGCGTGAAGGATGAATGTGTGGGTCTGCCCTAGCAGGGTGCATATTCATCGTGTTTGCTTTGGGTCAGACTTAACAAGGTGATCTAGATGGGATCTAGTACCTTGAGGCATGGAGATGATCATTGCAAAGAGTTGTATATGACATCTTATCAAGAGTTGCATATGATGCAATTGGCAAGAGTTGCCTACCTGAGAGATCTAAGTTGTGGGCGATCAGCCCTAGCTGACTCATGACTTAGAGGATTTCAGGATCTTGCCCACTAGAAGGTTGTACGCTGCAATCTTCCGAATTGATGGTGAGGGATATCAATTTGAATTAAAATAGTGGGAGCGATAATTAATTAAAGGCCTAATTTTATCGTCAACTTTTCAAATCAATGAAACAAGTCAAAAGAGTTTTGGACTAAAATTGCATATATTTCCTTTTGTTAAAATAAATGGTTAATCAACAATAATCACTTTATTTGCGATCAGTATTTGAGACCAACAAATTAAATGGGAATAATTCCACAATTGGGTAGGATGATGAGAAGTGTTCTCAATCAAAGAGTGAAAGCTCTAAGTCCTAATTATCCCAAAACCAGATGAACTCGATCCCACCATATCAATGGATGAAAGTATGCTTATGGAAGCATACCAAGGATGACATTGATGAGGAGTGCTTGATGTTGTGTTCTCTGAACTATGAGTTGCAGAGACAACATGAGACATATGATGTCTCCAAGAAACTGTCCTAGTATGTCATGACAGAAGGAGATCCAGTAAGGTATTCACACACTCAATGTGATTGGGTACGTGGAAAACCTGACTAAGAAGGATTTCCTCTGAGCCAAGGGTTGGCTATTGGTATGATACTGCAAATGTTGCGAGAATCATACAATTCATGATAAGCTATAACATGAACAACTTTGACAAGCATTGACAGAGTTGATGGACATGTTGAGGATAGTAGAGGCAAAGATGAAGAAAGACAAACCATAATCTTTGATGTGATCAAAGAAAAGGTAATTCTTAAGGGCAAGGATAAGGGAAAAGCAAAGAAGTGTTATGATGCTGGCCAGCAATCCAAGCTGTCTTCAGCCTCAAGGCACATGGGGAAAGGGTGTATGAGGGAATGACCTCTATATCTGGAAGAACAAAAGAAGATGCAGGAGGGGATGAAAATCTCCACCTAAGGTATCATGAAATGAACCGCTTCTTTATCTGAGGTATATGATACCAAGATATGGATATGTCATATATGATATGAAATATCCACAAAGAAGTGATGGCCTTTGTGAAAGGACCAAGAAAGAAGCACCCATCACTGGAGCAAGTGTTGCTGCCATAAATAGGAGTACCTTTCAGTTCATTTCAGCCTAAAGGGCACAAAATAGAGTTGAGAATTGCTATTTCATATATTGCCAATAGATAGAAACACTTTATTTTTGCATATTGTATGACAACGATGGCAATTAATAAAGTTGATGTTTCAATCTTAAAGATATGATCTTTGTGGCAATTCCTTGTTTATCTTGTGATACATGGTATGCATAAGATAAAATGATACCTAAAGTTGTTGATAACTCAAACAATTAAATTAGCATAAATCATAAGAGATTCATTTCTAGTTTCCATATGATGGATAAATCTAGACTGTTTTGGTTAGAGAACTAGTAAGAGACATGAATATCTCGGACATGATTAATCAATCTTCACTAAAGGTAGTGGGAGAATGATTGTCCTATTAGGTATAATACATGTGATGTATTTACATACCTATTGGAGTAAATGCTAATACTTCAAAAGGTGTTTAGAGAAATACCAATATGAATATCTTGAAGTGTTCAAGATTATCATAGATGAACTGCAAATTTGGTAAAGTGTTAATTCTTGATGATATCAATGAATGAAATACTTGAACCAAATGTTTGAGATCCTTACGAGTGATTATGATAATGTATCATAGTGAACTCATGATTAAGGCATGGTGATGTCTAAATTAAGAAGGAATCATACTCTAAGGAGTTAGAGAATGATTATCAAATAACTGAATTCTTCTTAATAAAAGAATACCCCACACTAATAAAGGACATTAAGAATCACAAGGAGTTGTGAGTTTGTATATCCTTAACAGATACACCTCAATTATCTATATGATGAGTTGTTCATGTGATGAGTCAACTATCTAGATCAATATGAGGAACTAAATTTTTAGTTATGGTTTATGACCATTACATCCTAAATGACATCCATGTGAACCATAAGGTATGACCTTGATGGTAGCACCCATTGGATGGAAATCCATAAGTGCAAATGAGTCTTAAGTATTAAGACACATGGATAACATTTTGAGAAGGATGATGCTCGTTGATTGCAACTTGATGACTAAAGAATTTGGCATATGGATACTAAAACCGCATTCCTATGGGGAATAAAACAAGGATGTGTACGTGACACAACCTATAAGGTTTATGAATCCACTAATGCAAATGAAGTCTATAAGTTACAATGAACTAATAAAAGTGATTGATTGAGTACAAGCAACTCAGAATTGGATCTTTACTTTGATGATATAGTCAAAGAGTTTGACTGATATGTCAAAGATAAAGAAGGGATCTGTGATTTAGTGGGAGCATGTTCACATTCCACATGTTGATGTGAAATGGAAATGTTCTAGAATGGAAATCCAAAAGTGGAAATTATCTTTGAGGAAGATAGAGATGTTTCCTATGTGATAGGAATAGAGATCTATAGAGATAGTTATCGAAAACCTCTTAACCTAGAAAGAGAAAGCATACATTGGCAATCTGTACTGAAGTGTTCAGTATGCACAGATTTAGTGGGAGAAAACTTGTCCATGTTACATGGAGTTAGTATCCCAAGGCCAAGTGTCCAATTCTTATGAAGAATGGGAACACTAAGAATAGATATGGATCTATCATGTATGTAATCATCCCATTATCTTGCATGTATAGACATGGGAAGAATAAAATGCATTCATCATCTTGTATGTAGGACATGACAATATGATGTGCTCATCCTGATAACTCGTATGTGGGACATGACGAGTGGATGTCTGTCTACTTCCAGTAAGGGTTACTGGAATACCATGAGAACTTGATAAGTACTTGGGAAGTACTAGTTCTATGGAGATAAGGAAGAGTTCGATGTAAAGAGTTACATTGATGCGAACTTCCGAAAGGACAGAAAATTGATCGCAAAACATATATATAGGATATATAAAAGTGAAAGTTTGTTGATAATTGGAAGTGTTCCAATAAAACCATTTAAAAGGAAATGCCGAGTATCTATGCGTTAGAGAACTGCAGTGGATACTATATGGATCTGGAAGTTCATGAGATGAACTCATAGATATTCCGATCATTGATGACAAGTCTGGAATCCTTGATCATGCAATGTGGCTAAATGTCAGCAAAGGAGTACTAGATCGCATATTACGACAGCTCCATCTCATACGTGTGACGTACAATGAAGAGATGTGAGACATGCAATTTATACTGACTTTGGAAAGGTGTTTCCATTACTCACTATGTTGGCACTAGAGCACAGTAACATGTGGGACATGTTTGAAGATCACTATGAATATGATTCAAGGGTGATTGGCTCGCAGTGCAAGTGGGAGTCTGCTGGTATGTATGCCCTGAGAGCCAATCATGGGATGATTGGTGGGATACATTAAGATTGATTTGATAAACATCAAAGGCAAGCTTACAATTCATTCTGGTTCAGTCATATGAGATAGTGATAGAATAGATTAAATGTCTAGAGAATGACAGTACTCAATGACATATGCTTTCAGGTTAAGGACCTGAACGATGAGATCATACGGATGCTAAGAGTTTGTACATTCTTGTTATGTCCCTAGTCGTATGTCATTGTGGAAGGTAGATAGACAGCAATGACACACAAGACTAGATTGTGGTGTTGGTTGATGACATAATCTCATTAGTCATGATATAGAGATATCAAACCAAAGACATAGGTACTTGTTAGAGAACAAGTGTACCGGACAGACCCACCGTGAGTTTGACACATGGAACCATGACATGGTGGTCACAGTCAGTACTCACAGTGATGGTGGTGAGTGTGATTCTTTGACCTGATATCACTGCACTCAACACATGTCATTGGGCACACTTTGACATCATCAAACACAGTCCTGAAACATGGGTTGTTATAAAGGTGATGATTGGGTGGCTTTGACACATGGGGCTTTTGAGGGGTGAGTGATATATATGGGATTTGTCCCTCCTAAGGGAGTTTGATGTCCATGGCCACTTGATGAGTAGGATTGAGATAGGCGTGCACACACATGTGTGAATCAGTATGTGATATTGATGTCATACATATCTCATTCAATCTACTCTGAGATCAAGAAAGTGAATGAACGTTGACAGGATAACTGTTCCATGCCTCAAGTTCATTCGGGATATTAGTGACAAAGGAATTATACATTCACTGTAACACCATTCACGGATTGTAGGATTGAAAGTTGTTCTCCAACTTTCTACTTTCACTTGGTTGGCACTGATGTGTGACTAGGCACCGCTCTTTGCTTGTGAAGTCATAACTGTTATGGACTTTCACTGCCAATGTGAAATGGACCTGCAGGGTCACACACATAGGATTTAACCTGGAAGAGGAGTTTTGTCCACAAGCAACGTTTAGATTGATTACTAAAGGAGTTTAGTAGTTCAATTAAACACTCAATCAATTGATAGCTCAATATCATATTGTTCAAGGTGTTGGACATATTGATTAGAGTATCAGATTGATTGAAATCACATTTGACTGATTCTGCACAACCTGTACTCCCAACCAATTGGTTCAAGTGTTGAACCGGTCGGTTGAGGTTGCTGAACCGGTCGGCTCAAGTGTTGAGTCGATCGGCTCATGGTCAGGGTGAAACGATCGGTTCAAGTGTTGAAATGATCGGTTCAACTGGTGCAACCGAGCAAGTTGGGAAAGTTAGGTCGGTGAGAATTTTCCTTGCGTTTCACTTGCCCAATTTGATTGGAACAAGGATTGGTATTCGATACCAATTAGAAACGAAAGAAGGAAAGTCAATCGGGAACCGACCAGGACCACGAACTGACTGGTTCAGAAGTGAACCGATCGGCTCATTGGTCCCAACTGATCGGTTGGTGCTCCAACCGACCGGTTCAGGTCCCCAACCGACCGGTTCACTTGTGAACCGATCGGTTCAGGTTGCGAGTTAGTTGATTTGTGGAAAATCTCAAACCCTTCTACTCCTGCTTTTAGTCCCATATTGCCGGGGACAAAGAACCCTGTCCCATGATCCTCCTATATATATAGGGGTATTGGGGGCTTCTCAAAGTACAACTCAGTGCAACCAGATTCTCTGCAAAGTTGTCGTTCTCTCTGGTTTTGGTAACCGAGAGAGAGCCCGAGCAAGTGCTTCCCGCAAAGGGAGGTGCAGCAAGGGAAGGACAACTACAGTTGTAACTGGAAGAAGGAGAGTGTGTTGGCGACTAGTACGTCAACATGAGGGTGCAACTCCTTCCAGTACTTCCTTGTGGGACAAGGAGTGTGGAGTTCTAGGTGGTCTGTGTAGACTACTTCAGAGGCGGGAGGTTTCTGCCGCTCAGGAGGACAACTGTCAATCCCGACAGTCCCGGTGAGAGGAGGAATCGTGAGTCCCAGTGCGACCAGGAGCTGCACAGACACCGTCCAAGACCGGAGTTGAAGACCGCGCATAGCGCGAGGTTTTGTCGCCAAGAAAGCCTTGGGACAAGGTATGATTCCACAAATAATCCTTTCCTATTATATAGACGTTGACGCGTTTCCTCGTGCTGGGTTTGGGGGAGAATTTTTTGTTTCTGCTGCCTTCTCTGTCTCCCCTAAAACCCAACAGTGGTATCAGAGCCACATCAACTGTTCTATATTTTAGGAATATCGATATGATTGATTTTGGTTTGTTGCCTTTATTTATTGCATGCGATGCTAATAATATTGGCTCTATGCATGTCCAATCCTAAATCCACAAATCCCAAATTACATATATGATATGTATTATTAATGCACTCGATACGCGTCGCCCTTAAATGAGTTTTGTGGTGGATGTGTGTAGCATGATTAGGGCCTATAAAACCCTATCTGTGTGTGGTTGTTTGTGGTTGCTTGCATCTCGGTCTGCACACAGATCTTCCCTCTCTTATTCCTGATGTAACTCAAAATAATTTGAGATTCTTTCCTACCTTTTCTCCCCCCGAATGTAACTCGGGGTTTCTTCTTTTAAGCAATGTAATAATAGGATATATTTTATTTCCTGTTATGTCGAAGACCGGCGGACATCAAGACAACAGCTGAAACGATCGGTTCAAGGCGTGAACCGATCGGTTGACGTTCCAGACGGTTGGTTCAAGGAGTGAACCGATTGGTTGATGACCGATCGAGGAGCGAGATGACTAGGTGGCAGACATGACGAGATGCACGACGTCCAGGCGAACCGATCGGTTGGAGGAGCCAACCGATCGGCTGGTGGCACCCAGACGACCGGCTGGAGAGTACAGATCATTCATGTGATGAGTTGATCAACTCGGATGGCAAGGCACAAATGTTCATCTTGTACAGGTTGCATGTGATGTTGACCTAGATGACCGTGATTCCTCTTGGCTCGAGGAATCACATTAGGATGGCCATAATCATCGCTTTTTATCATTTGTGCATGTTTTCAATGGGATATAGCATGTATATGATACGTACTATGTATTGTGGTGATTGGATATGTATATGTATATAAAAACCAAATCCCTCATTAAAATATTAAGTTTTAGATGCCTTCCAAATGCGACACACGTGAAAAGCTTGATCAACCAAGTGTGGGCACGCCCTAGCATGGTGCACTGTCTATCTCGTGGAAGCGTGAAGGATGAATGTGTGGGTCTGCCCTAGCAGGGTGCATATTCATCGTGTTTGCTTTGGGTCGGACTTAACAAGGTTATCTAGATGGGATCTAGTACCTTGAGGCATGGAGATGATCATTGCAAAGAGTTGTATATGACATCTTATCAAGAGTTGCATATGATGCAATTGGCAAGAGTTGCCTACCTGAGAGATCTAAGTTGTGGGCGATCAACCCTAGCTGACTCATGACTTAGAGGATTTCAGGATCTTGCCCACTAGAAGGTTGTACGCTGCAATCTTCCAAATTGATGGTGAGGGCTATCAATTTGAATTAAAATAGTGGGAGCGATAATTAATTAAAGGCCTAATTTTATCGTCAACTTTTCAAATCAATGAAACAAGTCAAAAGAGTTTTGGACTAAAATTGCATATATTTCCTTTTGTTAAAATAAATGGTTAATCAACAATAATCACTTTATTTGCGATCGGTATTTGAGACCAACAAATTAAATGGGAATAATTCCACAATTGGGTAGGATGATGAGAAGTGTTCTCAATCAAAGAGCGAAAGCTCTAAGTCCTAATTATCCCAGAACCAGATGAACTCGATCCCACAATATCAATGGCTAAAAGTATGCTTATGGAAGCATACCGAGGATGACATTGATGAGGAGTGCTTGATGTTGTGTTCTCTGAACTATGAGTTGCAAAGACAACATGAGACATATGATGTCTCCAAGAAACTGTCCTAGTATGTCATGATAGAAGGAGATCCAGTAAGGTATTCACACACTCAATGTGATTGGGTACGTGGAAAACCTGACTAAGAAGGATTTCCTCTGAGCCAAGGGTTGGCTATTGGTATGATACTGCAAATATTGCGAGAATCATACAATTCATGATAAGCTACAACATGAACAACTTTGACAAGCGTTGACAGAGTTGTTGGACATGTTGAGGATAGTAGAGGCAAAGATGAAGAAAGACAAACCATAATATTTGATGTGATCAAAGAAAAGGTAATTCTTAAGGACAAGGATAAGGGCAAAGCAAAGAAGTGTTCTGATGCTGGCCAGCAATCCAAGCCGTCTTCAGCCTCAAGGCACATGGGGAAAGGGTGTATGAGGGATTGACCTCTATATCTAGAAGAACAAAAGAAGATGCAGGAGGGGATGGAAATATCCACCTAAGGTATCATGAAATGAACTGCTTCTTTATCTGAGGTATATGATACCAAGATATGGATATGTCATATATGATATGCAATATCCACAAAGAAGTGATGGCCTTTGTGAAAGGACCAAGAAAGAAGCACCCATCATTAGAGCAAGTGTTGCTGCCATAGATAGGAGTACCTTTCAGTTCATTTCAGCCTAAAGGGCACGAAATAGAGTTGAGAACTGCTATTTCATATATTTCCAATAGATAGAAACACTTTATTTTTGTATATTGTATGACAATGATGGCAATTAATAAAGTTGATGTTTCAATCTTAAAGATATGATCTTTGTGGCAATTCCTTGTTTATCTTGTGATACATGGTATGCATAAGATAAAATGATACCTAAAGTTGTTGATAACTCAAACAATTAAATTAGCATAAATCATAAGAGATTCATTTCTAGTTTCCATATGATGGATAAATCTAGACTCTTTTGGTTAGAGAACCAGTAAGAGACATGAATATCTTGGACATGATTAATCAATCTTCACTAAAGGTAGTGGGAGAATGATTGTCCTATTAGGTATAATACATGTGATGTATTTACATACCTATTGGAGTAAATGCTAATACTTCAAAAGGTGTTTAGAGAAATACCAATATGAATATCTTGAAGTGTTCAAGATTATCATAGATGAAGTGCAAATTTGGTAAAGTGTTAATTCTTGATGAGATCAATGAATGAAATACTTGAACCAAATGTTTGAGATCCTTACGAGTGATTATGATAATGTATCATAGTGAACTCATGATTAAGGCATGGTGATGTCTAAATCAAGAAGGAATCATACTCTAAGGAGTTAGAGAATGATTATCAAATAACTGAATTCTTCTTAATAAAAGAATACCCCACACTAATAAAGGACATTAAGAATCACAAGGAGTTGTGAGTTCGTATATCCTTAACAGATACACCTCAATTATCTATATGATGAGTTGTTCATGTGATGAGTCAACTTTCTAGATGAATATGAGGAACCGAATTTTGAGTTATGGTTTATGACCATTACATCCTAAATGACATCCATGTGAACCATAAGGTATGACCTTGATGGTAGCACCCATTGGATGGAAATCCATAAGTGCAAATGAGTCTTAAGTGTTAAGACACATGGATAACATTTTGAGAAGGATGATGCTTGTTGATTGCAACTTGATGACTAAAGAATTTGGCATATGGATACTAAAACCGCATTCCTATGAGGAATAAAACAAGGATGTGTACGTGACACAACCTATAAGGTTTATGAATCCACTAATGCAAATGAAGTCTATAAGTTACAATGGACTAATCAATGTGATTGATTGAGTACAAGCAACTCAGAATTGGATCTTTACTTTGATGATATAGTCAAAGAGTTTGACTGATATGCCAAAGATAAAGAAGGGATATGTGATTTAGTGGAAACATGTTCACATTCCACATGTTGATGTGAAATGGAAATGTTATAGAATGGAAATCCAAAAGTGGAAATTATCTTTGAGGAAGATAGAGATGTTTCCTATGTGATAGGAATAGAGATCTATAGAGATAGTTCTCGAAAACCTCTTAACCTGAAAAGAGAAAGCATACATTGGCAATCTGTACTGAAGTGTTCAGTATGCACAGATTCAATGGGAGAAAACTTGTCCATGCTACATGGAGTTAGTATCCCAAGGCCAAGTGTCCAATTCTTATGAAGAATGGGAACACTAAGAATAGATATGGATCTATCATGTATGTAATCATCCCATTATCTTGCATGTATAGACATGGGAAGAATAAAATGCATTCATCATCTTGTATGTAGGGCATGACAATATGATGTGCTCATCCTGATAACTCGTATGTGGGACATGACGAGTGGATGTCTGTCTACTTCCAGTAAGGGTTACTGAAATACTATGAGAAATTGATAAGTACTTGGGAAGTACTAGTTCTTTGGAGATAAGGAAGAGTTTGATGTAAAGAGTTACATTGATGCGAACTTCCGAAAGGACAAAAAATTGATCGCAAAACATATATATAGGATATATAAAAGTGAAAGTTTGTTGATAATTGGAAGTGTTCCAATAAAACCATTTAAAAGGAAATGTCGAGTATCTATGCGTTAGAGAACTGCAGTGGATACTATATGGATCTGGAAGTTCATGAGATGAACTTATAGATATTCTGATCATTGATGACAAGTCTGGAATCCTTGATCATGCAATGTGGCTAAATGTTAGCAAAGGAATACTAGATCACATATTACGGCAGCTCCATCTCATACGTGTGACGTACAGTGAAGAGATGTGAGACATGCAATTTATACTGACTTTGGCAAGGTGTTGCCATTACTCACTATGTTGGCACTAGAGCACAGTAACATGTGGGACATGTTTGAAGATTACTATGAATATGATTCAAGGGGGATTGGCTCGCAGTGCAAGTGGGAGTCTATTGGTATGTATGCCCTAAGAGCCAATCATTGGATGATTGGTGGGATACATTAAGATTGATTTGATAAACATCAAAGGCAAGCTTCCAATTCTTTCTGGTTCAGTCATATGAAATAGTCATAGAATAGATTGAATGTCTAGAGAATGACAGTACTCAATGACGTATGCCTTCAGGTTAAGAACCTGAACGATGATATCATACGGATGCTAAGAGTTTGTAAATTCTTGTAATGTCCCTAGTCGGATATCATTGTGGAAGGTAGATAGACAACAATGACACACAAGACTAGATTGTGGTGTTGGTTGATGACAGAATCTCATTAGTCATGATATAGAGATATCAAACCAAATACATAGGTACTTGTTAGAGAACAAGTGTACCGGACAGACCCACCGTGAGTTTGACACATGGAACCATGACATGGTGGTCACAGTCAGTACTCACAGTGATGGTGGTGAGTGTGATTCTTGGACCTGAAATCACTGCACTCAACACATGTCATTGGGCACACTTTGACAGCATCAAACACAGTCCTAAAACATGGGTTGTTATAAAGGTGATGATTGGGTGGCTTTGACACATGGGGCTTTTGAGGGGTGAGTGATAGATATGGGATTTGTCCCTCCTGAGGGGGTTTGATGTCAATGGCCACTTG
This sequence comes from Alisma plantago-aquatica, assembly GCA_963693085.1. Taxonomy (NCBI): domain Eukaryota; kingdom Viridiplantae; phylum Streptophyta; class Magnoliopsida; order Alismatales; family Alismataceae; genus Alisma; species Alisma plantago-aquatica. The sequence goes on along the minus strand of OY856414.1, from coordinate 879,229,334 downwards.
ATGAGTAGGATTGAGATAGGTGTGCGCACGCATGTGTGAATCAGTATGTGATATTGATGTCATACATATCTCGTTCAATCTACTCTGAGATCAAGAAAGTGAATGAACGTTGACAGGATGACTGTTCCATGCCTCAAGTTCATTCGGGATATCAGTGACAAATGAATTATACATTCACTATAACACCATTCACGGATTGTAGGATTGAAAGTTGTTCTCCAACTTTCTACTTTCACTTGGGTAGCACTGATGTGTGACTAGGCACCGCTCTTTGCTTGTGAAGTCATAAGTGTTATGGACTTTCACTGCCAACGTGAAATGGACCTGTAGGGTCACACACATAGGATTTAACCTGGAAGAGGAGTTTTGTCCACAAGCAACGTTTAGATTGATTACTAAAGGAGTTTAGTAGTTCAATTAAACACTCAATCAATTGATAGCTCAATATCATATTGTTCAAGGTGTTGGACATATTGATTGGAGTATCGGATTGATTGAAATCACATTTGACTGATTCTTCACAACCTGTACTCCCAACCGATCTGTTCAAGTGTTGAACTGGTCGGCTGAGGTTGCTGAACCGGTCAGCTCAAGTGTTGAGTCGATCGGCTCATGGTCAGGGTGAAATGATCGGTTCAAGTGTTGAAACGATCGGTTCAAGTGTTGAAACGATCGGTTCAACTGGTGCAACCAAGCAAGTTGGGAAAGTCAGGTCGGTGAGAATTTTCCTTGTGTTTCACATGCCCAATTTGATTGGAACAAGGATTGGTATTCGATACCAATTAGAAAGGAAAGAAGGAAAGTCAATCGGGAACCGACCAGGACCACGAACCGATCGGTTCAGAAGTGAACCGATCGGCTCATGGGTCCCAACCGATCGGTTGGTGCTCCAACCAACCGGTTCCGGTCCCCAACCGACTGGTTCACTTGTGAACCGATCGGTTCAGGTTGCGAGTTGGTTGCTTTTGTGGAAAATCTCGAACCCTTCTACTCCTGCTTTTAGTCCCATATTGCCGGGGACAGAGAACCCTGTCCCATGACCCTCCTATATATATAGGGGTATTGGGGGCTTCTCAAAGTACAACTCAGTGCAACCAGTTGCTCTGCAAAGTTGTCGTTCTCTCTGGTTTTGGTAACCGCGAGAGAGCCCGAGAAAGTGCTTCCCGCAAAGGGAGGTGCAACAAGGGAAGGACAACTACTGTTGCAACTGGAAGCAGGAGAGTGTGTTGGTGACTAGTACGTCAACAGGAGGGTGCAACTCCTTCCATTACTTCCTTGTGGGACAAGGAGTGTGGAGTTCTAGGTGGTCTGTGTGGACTACTTCAGAGGCGGGAGGTTTCTGCCGCTCAGGAGGACAACTGTCAATCCCGACAGTCCCGGTGAGAGGAGGAGTCGTGAGTCCCAGTGCGACCAGGAACTGCACGGACACCGTCCAAGACCGAAGTTGAAGACCGCGCATAGCACGAGGTTTTGTCGCCAAGCAAGCCTTGGGACAAGGTATGATTCCACAAACCATCCTTTCCTATTATATAGATGTTGACGCGTTTCCTCGTGCTGGGTTTGGGGGAGAATTTTTTGTTTCCGCTGCCTTCTCTGTCTCCCCTAAAACCCAACATCTATACCTCTAAGGTATCATTTTATCTTATGCATATCAAATACCACAAGATAAATAACTCATTGCCACAAAGATCATCTCTTTAGAAATTGAAACATCTCTTTATTGATTGCCATCATTGTTATACAATATGCAAAAATAAAGTGTTTCTATCTATTGGCAAATATGAAATAGCAATTCTCAACTATATTTCGTGCCCTTTAGGCTGAAATAAACTGAAAGGTACTCCTATCTATGGCAGAAACAGTTGCTCCAATGATGGGTACTCCTTTCTTGGTCCTTTCACAAAGGCCACCACTTCTTTGTGGATATTGCATATCATATATGACATATCCATATCTTGGTATCATATACCTCAGATAAAGAAGTAGTTCATTTCATGATACCTTAGGTGGAGATCTCCATGCCCTCCTTCATCTTCTTTTGTTCTTCAAGATATAGAGGGCAATTCCCTCATACACCCTTTCCCCATGTGCCTTGAGGTTGAAGACGGCTTGGGCTGCTGGCTAGCATCAAAACACTTCTTTCCTTTGCCCTTGCCCTTGCCCTTAAGACTTACCTTTCATTGATCTCATCAAAGATTAGGGTTAGTCTTTCTTCATATTTTCCTCTACTGTCCTCAACATGTCCAACAACTTTGTCAACGCTTGTCAAAGTTGTTCATGTTGTAGTTCATCATGAACTATATGATTCTCGCAACATTTGTAGTATCATACCAACAACAAACTCTTAGCTCAGTGTCTTAGAGACATCATATGTCTCATGTTGTCTCTGCAACACATAGTTCAGAGAACGCAACATCAAGCACTCCACATTAATGGCATCATCAGTATGCTTCCATAAGCATCCATTAAGCCATTGGTGTGGTGGGATCGAGTTAATCTGATTCTGGTATAACTAGGACTTAGAGCTTTTTCTCTTAGATTGAGAACATTTCTCAATGTCCTAACTAGTCGTGGAATTATTCCCATTTAATTTGTTGGTCTTAAAGACCGATTGCAAATAAAGTGATTATTGTTTGTTGTCATTTGTACTACAAAAGGAAAATATGCAATTTTAGTCCAAAAACACATTTTGACTTATTTGATTGATTTGAAAAATTGACGATATAATTAGGCCTTTAATTAATTATCTCTCCCACTATTTTAGTTCAAATTGATAGCCCTCACCATCAATTCAGAAGATTGCAGCATACAACCTTCTAGTGGGCAAGATCCTGAAATCCTCTAAGACATGGACCAGCTTGGGCTGTCACCCACAACTTAGATCTCTCAGGTAGGCAACTCTTACCAATTACATCATATGCAACTCTTGATAAGATGTCATATGCAACTCCTTGCCATGATCATCTCCATGCCTCAAGGTGATAGATCCTATCTAGGTCACCTTGTTAAGTGTGACCCAAAGCCAACACGATGAATATGCACCCTGCTTGGGCAGACCCACATATCCATCCTTCACGCTTCCATGAGATAGACGGTGCACCACGCTTGGGCGTGCCCACACTTGGTCGATCAATCTTTTCATGTGTGTCGCATTTGGAAGGCATCTAAAACTTAATATTTAATGAGGGATTTGGTTTTTATATACATATACATATCCAATTACCACAATACATAGTACATATCATATACATGCCATATCCCACAGAAAACATGCGAAACACATTTTAATGTGAACCCTCGAACCAAGAGGAATCACGGTCATCTAGGTCTACATCACATGCAACCTATACAAGATGAACTCTGTGCTTTGCCTTTCTGGGTTTGATCAACTCATCATATGACTGATCGGCTCGCCATTAGGCCGATCGGCTGGGTGCCACCAGCCGATCAGTTGGCTCCTCCAACCGATCGATTCGCCTGGTCGGCGTTCATCTCTTCATGACCACCACCCGCTTGTCTCGCTCCTCGAACCAGTCATCAACCGATCGGCTCACTCCTTGAACTGATCATCTTGAACGTCAACCGATTAGTTTATGCCTTGAACCGATCGTCTCAGCTGTCGTCAGGATGTCCTCCATTCTTTGACATAACAAGAAATAAAAATCTATCCTATTTTACATTGTAAAAAGAGAAACCTCGAGTTACATTCGAGGGGAGCAAAGGTAGGAAATAAATCTCGAATTATTTCGAGTTACATCAGGAATAGGAGAAGGAAGATCGGTGCGCAGACCGAGATGTAAGCAACCACATACAACCATACACTGATATGGTTTATTGGCCATAACCAATTTTAGGATTTGTGGATTTAGGATCGGACATGCATAAAGCCAATTTTATTCGCATCGTATGCAATAAAAAAAGGTGACAAACCAAAATCGATCATATCGATAATCCTAAAGTATAGAGCAGTTGACGTGGCTCTGATACCACTGTGGGTTTTAGGGGAGGCAGGGAAGGCAGCGGAAACACAAATTTTCTCCTCCCCAAACCCAGAACAAGGAAATGCATCAACGTCTATACAATAGGAAAGGATGGTTTGTGGAATCATACCTTGTCCTGAGGCTTGCTCGGCAACAATACCTTGTGGCTTGCATGGTCTTCACCTCCGGTCTTGGATAGTGTCTGTGCAGCTCCTGGTCACACCGGGACTGACAACTCCTGGTCTCACTGGGACTGTCGGGATTGACAGCTGTCCTCCGAGCGGCAGAAATCTCCCGCCTCTGAAGTAGTCCACACGGACCACCTGGAACTCCAATATCCTTCTCTCACAAGGAATTGGAAGGAGTCGCACCCTCCTATCAGTGTACTAGTCACTGACACACTCTCCTGCCACCGGTCGTTTTCTGCAGTTGTCTTTCCCTTGTTGTGCCTCCCTTATCGGGTAGCACTTGCTCGGGCTCTCTTGGTTACCAAAACTAGAGAGAACGACAACTTTACAGAGCAACTGGTTGCACTGAGTTGTACTTTGAGAACCCCCCAATACCCCTATATATAGGAGGGTCATGGGATAGGGTTCTCTATCCCGGGCAATATGGGACTAAAGCAGGAGTAGAAGGGTTCAAGATTTTCCACAAAAACAACCAACTGCGCAACCTGAACCGATCATTTCACAACTGAAACAATCGGTTGGGGACCTGAGCCAGTCGGTTAACACCTCAACCGATCGGTTGGGACCCATGAAACGGTCAGTTCACTTCTGAACCGGTCGGTTCGTGGTCCTGGTCAGTTCCCGATTGACTTTTCCTCTTTTGTTTCTAATTGGTATCAAATACCAATCCTTGTTCCAATGAAATTGGGCAAGTGAAACGAAAGGAAATTTCTCACCAATCCTACTTTCCCAACTTTCTCGGTTGCATCAGTTGAACCGATCATTTCAACACTTGAAGCAATCGTTTCACCTTGTCCATGAGCTGATCGAATCACCACCTGAGCCGATCGGTTCGCCAAGATGAGCCGATCGGTTCATCACATGAGCCGATCGGTTGGGAGTGTAGATTGTGCAGAATCCGTCAATTGCAGTTTCAATCAATCTGATACTCTAATCAATGTGCCCAACACCTTGAACATTATGACATTGAGCTATCAATTAATTGAGTGTTTAATTGAACTACTAAACTCCTTTAGTAATCAATCTAAATATTGTTTGTGGAAAAAAGTCCTCTTCTAGGTTAAATCCTATGTGTGTGACCCTACAGGTCCATTTCACATTGGCAGTGAAAGTCCATAACACTTATGACTTCACAAGCAAAGAGTGGTGCCTAGTCACACATCAGTGCTACCCAAGTGAAATAGAAAGTTGGAGAACAACTTTCAATCCTACAATCCGTGAATGGTGTTACAGTGAATGTATAATTCCTTTGTCACTGATATCCCGAATGAACTCGAGGCATGGAACAGTCATCCTGTCAACATTCATTCACTTTCTTGATCTCAGAGTAGATTGGAAGAGATATGTTATGACATCAGTATCACATACTGATTCACACATGCGTGCATGCCTTTCTCAATCCTACTCATCAAGTGGCCATGGATATCAAACTCCCTCAGGAGGGACAAATCCCATATCTATCACTCACCCCTCAAAAGCCCCATGTGTCAAAGCCACCCAATCATCACCTTTATGACAACCCATGTTTCAGGACTGCGTTTGATGATGTCAAAGTGTAACCAACGACATGTGTTGACTATAGTGATTTCAGGTCAAAGAATCACATTCACCACCATCACTGTGAGTATTGACTATGACTACCATGTCATGGTTCCATGTGTCAAACTCACGGTGGGTTTGTCCGATACACTTGTTCTCTAACGAGTACCTATGTGTTTGGTTTGATATCTCTATATCACGACTAATGAGATTCTGTCATCAACCAACACCACAATCTAGTCTTGTGTGTCATTCCTGTCTATCTACCTTCCACAATGACATCTGACTAGGGACATAACAAGAATGTACAAACTCTTAACATCTGTATGATCTCATCGTTCAGGTTCTTAACCTGAAAGCATACATCATTGAGTACTATCATTCTCTAGACATTCAATCTGTTCTATCACTATCTCATATGACTGAACCAGAAAGAATTGGAAGCTTGCCTTTGATGTTTATCAAATCAATCTTAATGTATACCATCAATCATCCCATGATTGGCTCTCAGGGCATACATACCAACACTTCAGGCTCTTATGGTCGGTGAAATTTAAAAGGTAGCACCATACAGGTAATGCCGCCAAATTTTCAATGCATGGATGATCACGACTAGCTCTAAGTCATGTGTCGGGTAATTCACCTCGTTGGGCTTGAGTTTTCGAGAGGCATATGCAACCACATGTCGATTCTGTTCCAACACACAGCCAAGTCCCATCTTTGATGCATCGGTGAAAATCATGAAACCTTCATTACCTGATGGTAGGGTCAAAACTAATGCAGTGTTCAACTTCTCCTTCAATTCCTGAAATTGAGCCTCACAAACATCAGACCACACAAACTTCACGTCCTTCCGAGTCAACATGGTCAAAGGCAGGGTGGTTTTTGAGAAATCCTTGATGAAACGTCGATAGTATCCTGCTAACCGCAAGAAGCTTCTGATCTCGGAGGGGTTGTTCGGCGCAGGCCAGTCTCGTACTGCCGACACTTTGGCTGGATCTACGGCGATCTTTCCTCCTGAGATGATGTGTCTGAGGAACATGACTCGGTCTATCCAACACTCACATTTAGAGAACTTCCCATAAAACTTCTGATTTCTCAAGATATCAAGGACTTTACTTAGGTGGTCTCACTGTTGATCTAAGTCATCCGAATAAACCAGTATGTCGTCTATGAACACTATGAAAAATGAGTCAAGGAAGGGCTGGAACACACTATTCATAAGGTTCATGAAAACACTGGGTGCATTGGACAAACCAAAAGGCATAACCACAAACTCATAGTGGCCATACCGGGTTCTAAAAGTGGTTTTCGGGATGTCCTCACTCCTAACTCTCAATTGGTGGTAACCCGATCTCAAGTCGATCTTAGAGAAGACTCGAGATGATTTCAACTGGTCAAACAAGCCATCTATCCGGGGTAAAGGGTATTTGTTCTTAATGGTAGCCTGGTTGATCATCCGGTAGTCAATGCACATTCGGAGTGAACCAACCTTTTTCTTTACAAAAAGAACCGGTGCTCCCCATGGTGATGTGCTAGGGCGGATAAAACCCTTGTCTAGCAATTCCTGCAATTGTTTCTTCAACTCGAGCAACTCCGCAGGGGCCATTCTATATGGTGCTCGTGAAATAGGGCTTGTCCCAGGAGCTAGCACTATGGAAAAATCTACTTCTCTCTTGGGAGGAATCCCAGGTAGATCATCAGGAAAAACATCTTCATAGATCCTAACTACCTCTATTTCCTCTAATGGTTTTACCTTGGGTTCCGGCTCGGTAACTACATCTAGGAAAGCTCGACAACCTTTACTCATCATCCGCTCTGCTTTCAAAGCTAACACATATAGGCTGGTGGTGGCATCTTTCCTACCCCTAATGACAAAAGGTGGGTGACTTGGTTTCTTAATGATCACTTTCTTCTCCCTATAGTCAATATTGGCCCTATAAGTATAAAGCCAATCCATACCAATGATCACATCAAAGTCATTCATATCAAGAAGGATAAAGTCTGTAGGAAACTCATGATCTCGATATCTCACAGGTATCACCAGAGTTTTCAAAAGAGATGTAAAGATCCGACCACTCGGGGTTGTAACATCTAATACATACCCTAAATCCTTGATATCCAAACAAAGCATAGTTTCAAGATTTATCGAAATGAAAGTATTAGTAGATCCAGAGTCAAACAAAGCTTTTACATTATGTCCCATGACTTCAAGCATGCCTACATTGGTTTTCACCATACATTAGACCATTACATGCTTAAACTTAAAACATAAAAGAAAACTCTAAGGGTTATTACCCTCGATCAACTGATTCACATTAGCTTGAGCTTCCTCATTATCAATGGCAAACACCTGAGCTTGTCTTCTCTCTCCAGTAGGTGGGGCTGTAGCTATAGGTGGAGCTGCTACCTGTCCTAGTCCTCTTGGATCTGGCAAAGGGCAAACCAATTGTAGGTGTCCTTCCTGATGGTACCAAAAGCATGACTTCTTCTTGTAGAGGCACTCACCAGCGTACCCCTTTCCGCAGGTGCGACAAGGAGGTCGGTGGTTCTCTTGATAGGGTTTCCCTTTTACTCCCGGTCTTCCTTTAGCATGATGACATCCTGGACCTTTCTTGTGGTTATTCTTCTAACCTTGAGTTCCTTCAGTGAAACCCAGGTACCCCTTGGGTTGAAGCTGAGCAGTCATCATAGTTCTCTCCATGTCTAAAGTAGTGTTGTAAGCTTTGGTGAAGGTCTTAGGTTTACTTGCCATCACATGGGGCTTGATGGCAGGGTGAAGACGCTCTATGAAGTGATCCACCCTTCTTTCCTCATCCATCATATGCCCGAAATGCTCTAGGATTCGAAACTTATGCCCGAAGTCTGCCACTGAAGAGTTTCCTTGAGTCATGTTAGTGAACTCCCTTTCCTTTTCCTTCTTAGCTGAGACAGGGATGAATCTGGCGATGAAGATTGTCATGAAGTTTGCCCATGCCATTGGTTCCTCGGTCAGGTCTTGGCCTAGGATGTGAGTCTCCCACCATATCTTGGCTGCTCCTTCCAGTAGATGTGCAACAAAGAGGACCTTCTTACTCAGTTGTACCTCAAGCATGCAGAATCCATTCTCGACTGCAAGCAGCCAAGCTTCCGCCTTGTCGACTACTTCAGATTTATCTTCTCCCCAGAACTTCTTGATGTTCATCTTGATGAATTCAAAGATAGTGGCTCCCAGCCGAGGACGAACAGGAAGCGGCTCGCCACTTTCACCTCTAGCAAAGTCTCGGAGGGCCAAAGCACTTATGGCCTCTATCAACTTCTTCTGTTGTTCCATCCAAAAAGCAGTAGGGGTGTGGATCATCATGGTTGGTTCGAGGCCACCAGCTTGGTCCTCTTCCATGCGGGCCACCTCCTCGTACTCATGTTGCCCCTCGTACCCTTGGTCTTCTTCTTGGTCAAGGTTGCTGAAGGGTATCGGGTCAGGGTTAGGGACCTCATGAGTGGTTTCTTCAGGTCTCTTCCTCTTCTTAGATGATTCACCATCATGGTTCCTCTTTCTCTTCTCCGAAGACCCCTTTCCCTTGCGGTGAGGCCAACCACTCCTAGATGGGTTCCCAGTGCTCTCGGGAATAACAACAGTCTTTGTACGAGCCATCTACATAAGCATAACAAGTAGACCTTTAATTTATATTTAAATCAATTATACTTATGTCAATGATGTCTCATTACACATCTTTTATTAATTTGATGGAGGATTCCTTAATCCTTAACTTACTTACCCATACCATATGAGGGTGGGGAAGAGAGAGAAAAACCCTAACTCTTAAAATCCTTAATAGAATATGTGATGAGAAGGGATGAATAAGATGAGAGAGTCCTAAAGGTATCTTATTTCGAATCATACCCTAACACTTTGGCCAGGCAGTCACACAGATCTGGGAGTCCTCATATTCCGACTAGAGGTGCAGAGGAAAATATTGCCAGCCCCCGATCGTGATCCTTTTCTAGACACCTCAATCTTTCGGATAATCCTGTAATAACTCCCTTGGGTTCTATAGAGTTTGTAAAATTTAATAATTATTAATGGTTAAGTGAGGAACCTGGCTCTGATACCAAATGTAACAACCCCGCCTTCCAGTAACCCCCAATTGAGGGCGACCAGGAGGTCAGAGTCATTATTCCAATTTTTCTGGATCAAGGTTCGACAAATAAACATTAATAATTATCAAACTTTACCAGACTATACTGAAAAGCTGTAATAAATAAAAACTTTGAATACCTTTGAAAAATTGGATTTCTACACTCCTATCCACATATGAGTTCTACTCTAACTAATCCTCCTTGAACTTTAATTCATGTATTTCACAATATGACATTTTACTGTTTGTTCTTTTGGTTTTTGTACCTAAAATGCCGACAAACAAAACGTCGGTCAGCACAAAGCTGGTATGTGGGGGAAAAAAATATATGTGTAATTATTCATAACAACTTAGTGCAGTTAATTACAGTTTAACAAACAACTTTACGTTTTAAATATAACTACGTGATCCATGCATACCCTATCCTCTGTGTTGTCCCTGTAGTGGACTTCGTTGCTACCTTCTTTATGGTAGATCCCCATTATACCCCTCATGATCCCACCTAACAGGTGAGTCAGTTTCTAGGGCTGAGTCACATGACACTACCCTGAGATAGCCCACTCCTTAACTCATGGCATGCTAAAGAGTCTCATGGAACTACACGTGGGTAGCCCAATTTCTAACTCACGATAACCAAGACTTTACTCTAGGTTACCCCTTTTTAGCCTTTACAAGCCACAAAGGTGGATTCGGATCTAAGCCAGTTATATATACATTAATAGTGATAATCATAGTCACTTTATTTTTGCAGTAAATAAAAGTCATCCAAGTAGTTTATTTCAAACAACCGATTAAATCTCCGAGAATCGTCGTGAAACTAATGCGGTTATTCATAAATGTAACCACATACCTTTGATTGCAGATTTTGAGACAGAATCAAATATGCAGGGAAATCCAATCAAGCAAGAAAAGATGAATAGAAATCCTGAAATAAAAGTAAAAGTTTCCTTTTATCAAAACTTATCCAATTTCATCTTATTCCTTAGGATTTCTATTCCAATTTTAGGGTTTCCTTTGAAATTAGGGTTTTGTCTCAGCTTTTGACATTATGAACCCGAATTCATTAAATCTACTTAAAATTTTTAAATTTTCTCATTTTAATATTCCTAATAGTCTTAGGATCATCATATAGTAATTCACTTCCTTAATCCGAAATAATTATAGTTTTCCTCTTCTTTTACCCTAAATTAGGGTTTCTACATGTATCATCATTATTTATAGAGTAAAACCCTAAATTAACCAACTTTGCATTCAAAATTGATAAAAACTCTATCTTAACAATCAACAAGTTAATACCTTTCAAATTAACCTATTAATCTACAAAGTTTCACCCTTTATATTCAATTAGGGTTTCTAATTATCCTTTTAATACATACTTCTAACAAGTTAAGGAAATTTTGTAAAATGAGATAGAATTAAGTTATAGAATGATTTTTATCTTGTTCCTCGTATTTTTCTATACAACTTTCATATATAAAGTTTTTCCATCAGAGATTCCTAGCTATTTCTATGATTTTATCAAGGAAAAACCTTTTTCTGTAATTTCAGTTAGAAAAGAGGAATTACCAAAAATTTGTAGTCGTTGGATCACTGCGCCGCTGGTCCACCGATCCCATCTGACGCTCTACGTCGATGGGCTCCACTGAGCGGGTAAGTTTAGGCATGCCGGCCCTGGTTCATCAGATCGATAGTCCGCTGGGACTATCTAGGATCAAACGAACCTCGTGACACGCCCCCACTCACACGATCGTGCGCACCCTCCTCTCTGACGAACTGCTGGATTCTTCTCGGTCCACGATGGGCCCTGATCCAAGGGTGCCTGTACCCTCGTCTTCCTCCCTTTCTTCTCAAAACGATGCGGCAGTGCCACTGTGGTTTCTCACCAGAGCAATAGCAATCGAGAGAGGGAGAGGTCGCGAGCACTTAGGGAGCTGCCGCCAGGGTTCGTGAGGGTGAAAGCAACCAAGAGGGGTCCTATTTATAGAGAATAGGGGCTCTTTTAGGGTTAACTTAACCCTTCCACCAACCAAGACCACAACCCAATTGGGCGTTTTGTGTAGAAGCTTCCAAAGACCAACAAGTTAGGGTTGCGATGGTTCGGGGTCCTCTCCTGAACTCAATGGAAGTGTTTCCAAGATTGCACATCCATCAGATAGTGAGAAAAATGACGGGGAAAATCCCCCTGCAACTGTGCTACAATCCGCGTCCCATTGGGACTTTGAGGATGAGCAGCGTCAGTTGGATTGAGATCCAACAGTCAACATCTATTGCGCTCAACCAAATAGGAAAAAGATTTCCTAAATTCCAAGATAAAATCCTATTTTGAGGATAACTTGAAAAAGAAATAACTCCCAGATTAGAACTCCTTTTTAATTTAAATTTTAAGGGAACCTATTTTATGCTTTTATCTTTCATCCTGCAAAAATTGGGATCATTATCTCAAGAAACGGTTCCTTTTCTTCAGTCGCAAGAAAACACCTATTTATTCATATTTTCCAAATCCTTCCTATTTCCTTTGCCATTATATTAATATCATGAGTTCCTTGAACCCCAAGGAAACTTCATATTTCTAAATTATATTTTTGTAAAATATTCCTTAGCCTTTTATTCTTCTTTTATTTATTTTCTTATGTATTCCTTTATCCAATTGAATTCCTTTTTCATTTCTTTTTTTTTTCTTTTTCTTTCAATTGGGCTCAATGGCCAATAAGCCCCTTTAAGAAAACACACAAGGCCATCATACATGAAATTCATTCAAATCAACTATTGATTTCATTTATCTTTTAGAAATATATTTACAAATCTGCTTACATGCTTTAGAAAATGGGGTTATAACAAATTACTATAGGGATGTCCATTTCATTTCACTAGTGTGGCACTTGGGGAAACACACGATGTTCAGGGAACGCGACTATATGTATCACCAGTCCACTTCTCTTTACTCATCTTAAAAAAATTAAAATCATCATTTATCACATGAGTATACTCTCACGCAACGAGAATGATACATGTTATATTAGGCTTATCGAGAAAGATAATCATTAAAAGAACAAGCACAACAATATGTAATTTTGCAACACATATTACTCTTTCCATTTCTACATCATATCATACCAGTCATCATCAATGAGATTTTATCCATAGACATAATTTCATTATCCAACATTTCCCCTAAATACGATTTCTCAAAAGTAATCAATGCATGGTAACTCAATCTCAACATATTTCTTATCAGTACATTCCATATCATATTTCTCATCAAATATTCACAAAGGCATTATAACTAGCAACAATATAAGAAGATAGACATCTTATGTCATCTATCAAACTCAAAATGGGCTTGCCATGCAACATATACTTATTCCATCCAAATTCTATAGATACGAATAAATCTTAAGCATAAACATGCATAACATACTTAATACTCCTCATTTACTATTTACCATTTTTCAATTAGGATTAGTGAACAAAACATATCTAATCTCCTTTGAAATCCATCACATTAGACCATTATTAGAATACAAGTGTTCTACAAACAATTAGAATCCAAACATGCATGCTAATGAATCAAATTGCAACCTTGAACTTCATGTTGTAATTGAATTATATTGTACTTATGTACATGTCTTAATCCCTTGTTTTAGAGAATATTATTCATTATTATTAGTTAGATCATCATATTAAGGTTACAATTAGGTCTTCAGATCCACCAAGATAATTAATTGGTTTTCTCCTCTATTTAGGTTTGTTATTCTTAAGTTTCTTCATTTCATGTTCAATACATCATTGGAACCCGTTTTTGTTTATTCACTTAATGTGTAGTAGTTCACTCCCCTTGACATTCATCAAAGTTCACTTGTGGTGTGTTTCTTTCAAGTTAGGTCAACCCTAAAGTAATTAAACTAAATAAACTATAGACTGAATCATACTTATTCAATTAAACCCATTCATAACTTATCACCAATTCCATTTTCCTTCTTGCATTTAGATGAGTGTATCATGCCATTAGTCTTATGATGGGATTTTGGTAATTAACAACAATCTTGCAATTCCTTATGAGACTACTCACTTTAGAAAAATGGAATAGATTAGGTTTACTTCTTATGGGTAGTTCGTATTACCTCAATCTCTAGTCATCTTCTCAATTCATCATTATGCGACCTATGTAAAAGACTAGCAGTCATGTGAGTTACTCATTATATTATAAATTATATTGGAGTACATGCATTAGGCATATATTATCTTAATAATACCTATCACTTTTTTTTGAAGTAATCATTCCTACAGTTGGGAATCTTTTCACATTTATAGGATTATATGTGAGTTTGGTTTTATCTCTCATACTTGTCTTGATACTATTTTTTTTAATCATTAAGCGTGCTTCTATTCATATAACCAAATAACTTGTACAAGTGGTTGAAAAAAAAAGGGATAGGGAAAAAAATAGAAAGACTATCTATACATTTTTATCCCTATAGACTATATAAAATTTTTCCAATCCTCTATAGCCTTTTTCCAAACTGTAGAGGGTTGGGCATTTTCATCTTCAAAAATGGTTTTATTTCTTGCCCCCCATATATGGTATAGGATGCTGATCGCCAAAGACCTGCTTCTTCTCTGTCAGATAGCAAGTAGAGAGTCTACCCCGTCATGTATCAGATCAAGATTAGTGTTTGCTCTATCCCAAACTTCCCAAGTGAATTGGCATCCCCAAAAAATATGAGTCATATCCCTTTCCAACCTGCACAGAGAGCACCTAGAGGTGATAGCATATCCCCTGGTTTGCAAATGACTCTTTGTCACAAGCTTTTTCTGAAATAGTTTCCACCCAAGTAGTTTCATCCTATTTGGAAGCTTTAGTTTCCAGCACCAGTGAGCCCATAAAACTTCATTTGACTTTACTCTGATTATGTCCCATGCACCTTTCATTGAGAAATTTTTGAGACCTGCGAGATAACACAGGTGCTTTTTATCAATGACTATCTTCTCACATACAACTTTAAGCTTTTGTGCTCCTATGAACTGAGGACTGCACCACACAACATTCCTAATCAAGTCTTTTTGTTTGGTTTTATGTTCGAATCCAGTCCTCATTTTCAAGCAAGGATCCACATGGGCACTAAGGTCTACCCATGGATCGTTCCATAAGGAGACAGTAGACTCTGTACCAATCTTGAAACAAACCAGATGGTTAAGCTTGGTTCTATGTTTAAGCAAGGCCTTCCACATCCAACTATCGTTATATTTGGGGTGTGTAGGTCCATATAGAAGCATCAACTAAGTACCGACTATGAATGTATTTCACCCATAAACTATCTTTGCTGTTAGCATTGTCCCACAGTAATCTTGTCATACCTGCGAGACTCTAGTATTCAATCTTTCTTATACCCAAACCCCCTTTGAGTTTGGGTCTACAGACAACCTTCCAGGAGACAGTATGGATGGTCATGTGATCTTCTTTAACCCCCCATAGGAAAGATTGGCATATCCTGTCTATCTCATCCAATGTACCTTTAGGTAATGGGAAAGTACCCGTCTAATACAGGTGGTATGCGGATTGAGTGGAAATAATTAACTCCAATCTTCCTACCATAGAGAGCAATCTTGACTTCCAGGAATCCAGTTTGGTTTTAAACTTCTCAAACAGTGGAGTACACATGCTTTTGGTGAGCCTACCTGAGAAAAGGGGGAGGCCCAAATATCTAACAGGAAGACTACATTCCTCAATTTACAATACCTCATAATGCTTTTGGGGGCTGAGTTGCAGATAAATAATTGACTTTTAGATGGATTTAGGTGTAGACCAGATATCACACTAAATTCATCTAGTATGCTCTTGATGTTCTTTGCATTTTCATCTGTAGCTTTAGCTGTAATCAGTAGGTCATCTGCAAAATGGATGTGAGAAATGTTAACTTCATTTACTTTGAGTGGGATGATTTTCTTGATCTCCACAACCTTGCTCAGAATAGAAGTTAATCCCTCCATTCCAATTACAAAGAGGTATGGAGCCAAGGGATCGCCTTATCTTATCCCTCGTAAAGCTTGTATTAAGTCAGTAGGGCTCCCATTGACAAGGACCTCGAATGACACAATGTTCATGCATTCATTTATCCAACTCAGCCAACAAGGAGGAAAGTCCATGCCCTACATCACATCTATGATATAATTTCTATCAATGGTGTCATAGGCCTTACTGAGGTCACCCTTGAGACACATTTTGGGTTCCTTACAGTTTTTTGAAGTCCGCCAAAAGTTCATTTTGTAGCAACGATAGCATATGAGATGCGTCTCCCCTTCACAAAAGTTGTTTGATTTTTACTGATAATATCAGACATGATATCCCTTAGCCTATTAGCAAGGATTTTCACAATCAACTTGTATATGACATTACACAACGAGATAGGTCTCCAATCGTTGATCTTTTCAGTATGTTTCACCTTTGGGATTAGTGTAATGAAAGTTTTGTTTTCTTCTTTAAAAAGTCTACCTTTCTTAAATAAGTCTTTAATCACATAGCAAACATTAGCACCAATAATATCCCAAAACTTCTTGAAGAAATGAGAATTCATCCCGCCAGGTCCAGGTGATTTATTGTCGTTAAAACTCTTCAGAGTGTTGTATATCTCCTCATCAGCAACAAGTTGGCACATTTGCTTTTTCTGGGCTTCTGTGATTTTGGTCAGGCCAACTAGTTTTGCAACAGATTGGAATAGTGTGACCGGAAGCATTCCTTAATGCAGTCATCTCCCTTGACCTACATGTCATTTACCTGGAATAATTTGATTTGGTTTCTAACTCTTCTAGTCTTCAGGGAAGCGTAGAATAATTTGGAATTAGAATCCCCTAGTCTGAGCCATTGGACTCTGGACTTTTGGCGAATCAAGGATTCTTCAATGTTCTTTGCAACAAGAGTCTGTTCTTTTTTTTCTTTTGCAATATCCCACAGGAGCTCATTAGTCAGGTCACTATCAGATCTTGCAATAGCAAGAAGTGCTTCTTTTTCCTTGTTCCTGGAAGAGTCAGTGATGTCTTCCACTTTATATATTTATTCTATGGTGACCCACCAACACCTTTCCCATGTGTTCATTGATTGGGATTTATCAGAATATCTTTTCCGTAAACAAAGTTCCTTTTTAACCATTATTGAAAACAATAGCATTAATTCATGAATTATTCTTTTTCTCCGATTTCTAGATTTCTATTCCTTTTCATCATTACTTTCAAGTTTACCAAAAGTTAGAGAAAAATAATATTAATTGATATCGCAAAACATGTGTTGCCAAACTATCTAGATAATTACACTTTTAATTGTCTAAAACACCACATATTCTTTTGGAAACTTTCATATTATTCAATATTTCAATTGTCTAATAATTAGCAAAGTCAATATTCTTCATTTATGCCCAAAATCTCTCTTCTCTAGAGTATTCCACATAATTCTATATTTGAAACATCCATTTTGAATTACCTTTAATAATTTCTTTATTATTGGGTTTTCCAATCTTTCTTTGTCCAAAAATTATTATTGGTTTATTGAAAGTTGTGAACTACACGAAATCCATCCTATATGGAGTATTTTCACTTTCAAACACAATTTCCAAATAAGACACATAGAGAGCCATCTTTTTAACGTGTCCTTCATATTATATTATTTGCAAGAAAATATATTAAAACATGGGAAAAATTATGTTATAACAAGGGGACTTCTTAGTTAGTAGTTAGTAGTTTTGATGTGGTACATATCACGCAACTCAGGGCTTAATCATAAACACATACTTTTTTAATTTTATAGAATATCTGATTAGGGTTACTTGGTGATCCATATTGTAATGATTTTATTGATATTATTGTTGGCTAAATGGACATCCATAAAATCCCTTTGTTTTGATTATGACAAATATTTCATTTTTATTTATCTGACGAGCTACTTGAGTGTGCAGGATGACACAACTATAAGGGAAATCCAACATGAAGTATTTATATTTTCATGCAAATGTAATCATTGTAAAAACTTGTACAGAATTATAATGTACAAGTACTTAGAATCGCATGTAAAATCAAGCATTGGATTTTCCCTAGCTAAACACCTTAGTCATCCATTCAATAGGACCACCTATGCACACATACGTATAACTAGTACCTAACTTGAAACCTTAAAATAGGATCTCTCTCGGTCGACCAACTCCTCGACCGAGATACTCTCGGTCGACCACATTATCGACCGAGAAAGATCCAAAAGTAGCCGTTAGACACAGCTGTTGACAGTTGCAAATAAACGTTAATCCAGAGAGCCTGTCGGTCGACAAATCCTCGACCGACTGGGCATTTCGGTCGACAAGTCCTCGACCGAGATGGTCTCTGACAGCAACTGCAGAATTAATTAACTAGCCGTTGCTAATGCGCCTAACTTATTCCTAACGGCTAGTTAAGCACTAGGAACCCCCTAAAAGTTGTCTAGAACGTCCTTAAGCATACTTAGGCTATTCCTATAAATAGGACAAGCCATAGGACACTAGAACACACTTCTTACACTTGCTATACTTGAGAAAATACTTGAGCCCTCTTGTGCAAATCTGTGTGAACTGAGCTTTGTGATCAATTGGCCATTTTCCCTTTAGCTCAAGCTCGTCCTATAGGCTAGATTTTCCTAACCCTAGCAATCACAAGTCCATCATATTGGCTAGGAAAATCCAAACGCTTGATCTAGGAAAATCAAGCCTTGAGCTACAAGGATAAGTTGTATTTTCTTTTATTCCTTTCTTGTTCCTTGTATTACTTGTACTCTCCTTGCTACTCCAGGTAGGACGCTGCGGATTGGAGAGGGTGAAGCTCTTCGTGGTGAAGAGGAAGACTTTGGACTACTTCAGAAGGCTGTCTTGACGGGAAGCTACTTCGAGAGGAAGGCTACTTCAAGGGGGAGCTTGAAGTTACTTCAAGGAAGGCTGCTTCGAGGTTGGCAAGACTACTTCAAGGTGAAGGCTGTCCAAAGGGTGTTTAGAAAGTATTGTAAATTTTATGTAACATCCTTGAGAGGTAATAAAATTTAGTACTTTCAAAATCCCGGTTGGGTAAGCAACCGGGTAGTGGACTGACTCCTTAGTATTTGCTAAGGTGGAACCACTCTAAACACCTGTGTTCCTCTTCTTAATCTTTAGTTTGGTTGTTTGAGTTTAAATTATTCTAAAATCTATATAAAACTCTATTCACCCCCCCTCTAGAGGTTTTCAATTGGTATCAGAGCAGGCTTCAAGGAGCCCTAACAAAGTCTTGAAGAAAAGATGGGGGATGGAGTGCTCAACAACCTTAACATTGAAGGAACGCTCGTTGCTCGACCTCCGGCATTTGACGGGACAAACTATCAATACTGGAAGAGAAGAATGCAATTTTACTTCCAAGGAATCAATTGGGATCTTTGGAGAATGGTATCTACACCATACACACTCCCACAAGACGAGTTCGAAGTATGGGATGCAAATATGGTAGAAATGGCCCAAATGAATGCAAAGGCAGTAAGCATTTTATATTGTTCCATTTCAGTAGGTGAATTTAATAGAGTATCAAACTGTGATACCGCATATGACATTTGGCATAGATTATCTATAACATATGAGGGTACTGTTCAAGTTAAAAACTCTAAAGTTAGTTTGCTTAAAACCAAATTTGAACATTTTCGTATGGATCCAAACGAAACTATTAGTGAAATGTATTCAAAATTTTCTACTATTGTTAATGGTTTGAGTGCTTTAGGGAAACCTGTTCTTGAGGAAGATCATGTATCAAAAATACTTCAATCTCTTCCTCCAAAGTACAAACCAAAGGTGACAGCTATTGCAGAAGCAAACGATCTCACTCGCCTCAAAATGGAGCAGCTCATCGGAAACTTAGAAGCTCATGAGGCAGACCTAGAAGAGGAAGAAAGAAGAGAACATGAACATCAACGTGGGCCAAAGAAAGACGTGGCTTTCAAAGCATCAAAAGCTCTCTCACAAGAGAGTGAGGAATCTAGTGAAGAAGAAGGAGAAGAAGCATTGATAGTCAACGGTAAGAAATATAGAAGGTTTAAATCTAATAAAATTTCTAGCTCTTCTTCCACTCCCAGGTGCTTCGAATGTGGAAAGAAAGGACATTTCAAAAATGAATGTCCCAAAGCTAAGAAGGGAAAGAAAAGCTCACATAAGAAGAAAGAAAAAGCTTATAAAGCGGCATGGGATGAAACGAGTGAAAGTGAAAGCGGAGAAGATAAAGTAGAATGTCTAATGGCAAGAGAAGATGAAGAATCTCAAGAGGTAAGCCTAGTTGATCTTCCTAAAGAAGAGTTAGTAGCTAGCTTACAAGAAACTTATGATAAATATGTTGATGCCAAGAAGAAACTAAAAAGGACTATAAAATCAAACAATGAGCTCATTGCCAAAATAGATGAACTTTCTTCCGAAAAGAATAACATTGATCTTGAAAATGTATCTTTAAAAACATCTTTAGATGATTGCACTAGAAAGCTACTTACTTTGGAGACTAATGTTGATCTTCTATCAAAAGAAAAGACTGATTTGTTAGCTAAACTACAAGCTTTTCAAACTCAACCTATCTTGTGCAATCATTCGGACTATGACAATATTGTAAAAGAAAAGGATTCATTGCTTTCTGATCTAGACCATGCAAGAAAAGATATACATAAGAAAATGAATGACATTGCTAAATTGCAAAGAGAACTTTATGAGTTAAGAAGAAAAGATATTCTTGATAACATATTGAAGAGTGGTACGGCCTTCAATGGAAGAAAAGGTTTGGGATATGTTCCAAAGAAAAACCAAACCAAAAAGACCCAAACTATGTTTGTACCCAAAAACACAATGGCTAGAAAAAGAAATGAAGTTGATTCTATTACTTGTCATTTCTGTTTACGTCTTGGACATTACTGTTTTTCATGTCCCTACAAGACTAAGAAGTCCAACTTAGTTTGGACCCCAAGACCCCAAACTTAGAAGAATGGAATGAAGTTGAGATATGACAAAATACTTAATTTTTGCAATTTATATTGTCCTATCTCAACAAACGATGCTATGCTTAATGGTATTATTTTTTTCTGCATTGGTGTACTAAAACAGAAACTTCGTCGGTCGAAGTACTGTCGACCGAGCTCTGGGTCGGTCGAAGTATTGTCGACCGACTGGATGTCTTTAACAAATCGAAAATCTTCCAGTACTCATTTCGGTCGAGAATTGGTCAACCGAAAAATTTTCTGTTCTTTTTGATTGTGATACAGTAACCTGCTCGATCGACAAATTGTCGACCGAGAATTATATCGGTCGAACAATTGTCGACCGACTAGTTTTCTGTATCAGAACTTTTATACACATATGCATTTTAAAAGTTTCTAACCTTATCGGACCATCACATGGGTACCAAAATCTAAATTCTAATGCAGGAATGGGTAGTTGATAGTGGCTGCTCCAAACATATGACCGGGAACAAGGACGCCTTTCAAACCTTTGAAGAAAAGAAAAGTGGAACGGTTACTTTTGGAGACAATGGTAAGGGCAAAATCGTTGGAATAGGTAATGTTGGAACAAATCTTGAAATCAAAAATGTTCTACTAGTTGATGGATTGCACCATAACTTAATAAGTGTAAGTCAACTATGTGATAGTGGTTATGATGTGTTATTTAACAAAACCTGCTGCAAATTATTGATAGAAAATACTACAACTGTTGTTTATGAAGGAAATAGAGTTGGAAATCTTTATATCCTTAAACCAAACTCTATGAAATCAGTAGTAGGTAAATGCTTACTTGCAAATGAAAACACCTTACAACTATGGCATAAAAAGCTTGGTCATGCTAGTTCACATGCTATTAAAAAGTTAGTAAAATATGATCTTGTTCGTGGATTACCTGCTTTGTCTTTTGATCAAGTTGCAAATTGTGAACCTTGTACAATGGGAAAGCAAACCAAAACATCTTTTAAATCAAAACATGTACTTAGCACCAGTAGATCATTAGAATTAATTCATATGGATTTATTTGGACCAATGAGAACACAATCTATTGGTGGTAAACGATACTGTTTTGTTATTGTTGATGATTATAGTAGATTTACATGGGTACATTTTATTGCAACTAAAGATGATACTATTCATGTCTTTATGCAATTTTGTTCTAAGATTGAGAATCTTTTACAACATAAAATATGTACCATTAGAAGTGATCACGGTGGCGAATTTGAAAATCATACATTTGAAACTTTTTGTACTTCTCAGGTGTATACTCACAATTTATCTGCTCCACGTACCCCACAACAAAATGGTATTGTAGAACGGAAAAATCGATCTCTACAAGAAATGGCTAGGACCATGATGCTTGAACACAACACACCTAAAACCTTTTGGGCTGAAGCTGTAAACACTGCTTGTTATGTGCTAAATAGAGTCACGGTTCACTCTCATTTGAAGAAAACTCCATATGAAATAATACACTCTAAGAAACCTAGAGTTGACTACTTCCATACTTTTGGCTCTACATGTTACATTTTAAACACCAAGGATGATAGAGACAAGTTTGATTCTAAATCACACAAAGCATTCTTCTTGGGATACTCTACTTCTAGCAAAGCGTTTAGGGTTTATAACACTATCTCTAGAAAAGTTGAGGAATCCATTCATGTTTCTTTTCATGAAGAATCAAAATCCACAAATTTAGATATCATTGATCTCACTAATTAGTTTGAAACTATAACCATTCCCAATGATAATGAAAAAACTCCCACATCCGATCCTCCAGTTGAAACACAACCTACACCTAGGCTGATCAAGGATCATCCCCAAGAGCTCATTATTGGAGATCCAAATGATAAAGTCAAAACTAGGTCCTCTTTCCAAGATGTTGCAAACATGGCTTTTGTCTCTATCATTGAACCTAAGAAAATATCCGAAGCTCTTAAGGATGATTACTGGATAATAGCCATGCAAGAAGAATTAAATCAATTCACTAAAAACGATGTATGGGATTTAGTTCCTAAACCACAAGATAAAACTATCATAGGAACTAAATGGGTTTTTAGAAACAAGCTTAATGAGGCAGGAGAAGTCATAAGGAATAAAGCACGGTTAGTTGCACAAGGATATAATCAACAAGAAGGAATAGATTTTGATGAAACATATGCACCCGTAGCTAGACTAGAAGCTATTAGGATGTTACTAGCTATTGCTGCCAATAAAAACATTCAGCTATATCAAATGGATGTCAAAAGTGCATTTCTAAATGGCATCATACAAGAAGAAGTTTATTTTGCTCAACCACCTGGCTTTGAAATACCAGAGAAGGACGATCATGTTTATAAACTTAAAAAGGCACTTTATGGTCTAAAACAAGCACCTAGGACTTGGTATGAACGGCTCAAGACATATCTTTTTGATAATGGTTTCTCTATTGGAAATTCAGATTCTACTTTATTTTTCAAAACATATGCATCTGATTTCTTAGTTGTGCAAATATATGTTGATGACATTATTTTTGGTTCCTCAAATGAATCATTATGCACCCAATTCAGTGACATTATGCAAAAAGAATTTGAAATGAGCCTTATGGGTGAACTAACATTCTTTCTTGGTTTTCAAATTAAGCAAACACCCGCCGGAATTTTTATAAGCCAAGAAAAATACACTAAAGAACTGTTAAAACGCTTTGGGATGGATCAATGCAAACATGCTACTACTCCTATGGCTACTTCTATTAAAATTGATAAGGATGAAAATGGGGAACCTATTGATGATTCCTTATATAGAGCCATGATTGGTAGTTTGTTATATTTAACCGCTTCTCGACCGGACATTAAGTTTTCCGTTGGTCTTTGTGCTCGATTTCAATCCCAACCTATGCACTCTCATTTTCTTGCGGTTAAACGAATTCTTCGATATCTAGCCGGCACTACTTGTTTTGGTTTATGGTATCCAAAAGGACAATCCTTGGAGTTTAAAGCATATACTGATGCGGATTATGCCGGTTGTCGACTTGATCGCAAAAGTACTAGTGGTGGATGTTTCTTATTAGGTAGAGCCTTAGTATCTTGGTTTAGCAAGAAACAAAACACGGTTGCCCTATCTACAACCGAAGCTGAATATATGGCAGCTGGGTCTTGTTGTGCTCAAGTGCTTTATATGCAACAGGTTTTAAGCGATTATGGTTTTCATCTTTCATCTACACCTATTTTGTGTGACAACACAAGCGCCATAAACTTAGCACACAATCCTATTCTACACAGCCGGGCCAAACATATTGAAATCTGTCATCACTTCTTAAGGGATCACATCTCAAAGAATCATGTTTCCCTTCATCATGTTGATACGGAAAATCAATTGGCTGATATTTTTACAAAACCGCTTCCATTAGATCAATTTAACAACATTAGGAAGCAACTACTTATTACTCCGTTGGAGGATGTTTTCTTTGATATCTGCGGTTCTTAAAACGAATACTTATGCTTTTATGTTTAGTATCAACATTGATATGCACGACGCTTTGCCAAATATGCCTCTTTGGACATCATTTTCGTAAACTTCATTGCTTCACATTTTGGCTATTCAATGGACATCTTTTTCGTTCGTTTTTGATGGATATCTAATTAAGGGGGAGTTTTTAATAAAATGGTTATCTTTTTGAAATGACAAAGGGGGAGAAATATATAAAACTATAATTTAATATTTATGACAAACTCAATCAATGAGTTTCAAAAATATACTCTTGGCTTTACATTGAAAGATGCTATATTCCCAAATGAACTGGATTTCATGTTCCATAAGTCATTGGGGATACTAAGCACACATTTTACAAATAAGAGGAAAAGTTCCAAACGGCAATCTAAAGGTATGGCATTTATATGTTTTATATTTCCTCTATTCATATTTTGGAAATGTTTGTCATCTTCAAAAAGGGGGAGATTGTTGGCTAAATGGACATCCATAAAATCCCTTTGTTTTGATTATGACAAACATTTCATTTTTATTTATCTGACGAGCTACTTGAGTGTGCAGGATGACACAACTATAAGGGAAATCCAACATGAAGTATTTATATTTTCATGCAAATGTAATCATTGTAAAAACTTGTACATAATTATAATGTACAAGTACTTAGAATCGCATGTAAAATCAAGCATTGGATTTTCCCTAGCTAAACACCTTAGTCATCCATTCAATAGGACCACCTATGCACACATACGTATAACTAGTACCTAACTTGAAACCTTAAAACAGGATCTCTCTCGGTCGACCAACTCCTCGACCGAGATACTCTCGGTCGACCACATTATCGACCGAGAAAGATCCAAAAGTAGCCGTTAGACACAGCTGTTGACAGTTGCAAATAAACGTTAATCTAGAGAGCCTGTCGGTCGACAAATCCTCGACCGACTGGGCATTTCGGTCGACAAGTCCTCGACCGAGATGGTCTCTGACAGCAACTGCAGAATTAATTAACTAGCCGTTGCTAATGCGCCTAACTTATTCCTAACGGCTAGTTAAGCACTAGGAACCCCCTAAAAGTTGTCTAGAACGTCCTTAAGCATACTTAGGCTATTCCTATAAATAGGACAAGCCATAGGACACTAGAACACACTTCTTACACTTGCTATACTTGAGAAAATACTTGAGCCCTCTTGTGCAAATCTGTGTGAACTGAGCTTTGTGATCAATTGGCCATTTTCCCTTTAGCTCAAGCTCGTCCTATAGGCTAGATTTTCCTAACCCTAGCAATCACAAGTCCATCATACTGGCTAGGAAAATCCAAACGCTTGATCTAGGAAAATCAAGCCTTGAGCTACAAGGATAAGTTGTATTTTCTTTTATTCCTTTCTTGTTCCTTGTATTACTTGTACTCTCCTTGCTACTCCAGGTAGGAGGCTGTGATTTTAACCATTGGTGAGTTGTTTTGGATGAAAATAGATCTGTTTCATTATGGAAAATGGCTATATTTTTACCCTAGGTGATCCCAAACTCAAGGGAACACCCCCAACAATAAATAGGACCCCTTGGAGTTCATTCGAAGTTTGCTCATTCATGCTATTCTAAGTCCTTACTATAGTTGAGTGTATTGCAACTCGAGCCCATTTCTCTCTCTAGTTTGCACTTCATTTCATGATTATGAGTGAGATAGGTTTGTTGTAAGAGAGCTACTTCGTTGTGCTTGTAAAGCACTCATCAACTCCATCTTCCCTACCCCTTTCCTCCATGAAGCAAAGGTGAAGCAGTCTACTCCAAGTGAAGGTGGAGTTGTTGTTGCTCTTCTTCAAGGTTGAAGAAGAGGTGATGATATTCTCTAGGTGAAGGAGAAGGTAAAGGTTGAAGATCCAAGAAGAGTGGAAAAGTCCTTGAAGGAAGAAGACTTGTGCTTGAGTGGGTAAGACCTTGGAAGAAGACTGAACACTCTTGCAAAGTGGGTAAGTCCTTGGTAATGTGAAATACTCTTGGTTCTTGGATGGGTAAGTCCTTTGGTGGTCTTGTGTTGTAACTCTAACTAGTGAATATATAGAGAAAAGCACTTGCAAAGTCCTAGAGGCTGATCTCTCTAGGTAGTGGATTGACTCTCTCCTATTTTGGAGAGTGGAACCACACTACATGACCTTGTCAAGAGCTTTCTATCAATTCCTCTCATCCTTTCTATGCTTGTTAGTTAGGACTACAAATTGCGCTTAAGCTATTGGTTTCATTTTGATATAATTCGAAGGTCTAATCTATCTTGTGAGAATTTTTGAAGCACTATTCACCCCGCCCCATCTAAATCCCTAGATCCAAGAAGTGGTATCAGATCCAAGGATCTTTTCCAACAATCTCCCATGAGACGAGAAGATGGGAGACAACCTACTTGGTTCTATAAACATAGAGGGAGGCTTCTCCATGCGTCCTCTGCTCTTTGATGGTACCAACTTCCTATATTAGAAGAGGTGTATGCAATTCTACATTCAAGGCATGAACTTTGACAGGTGGAAGGTTATGGTCACACCATACAAGGAGCCAATCAGAGCTGTTGCAACATGGAGTGAAGCTACTCTTAAAGAATCCCAACTCAATGCCAAAGCCATAAGCATCCTCTAGCAGCCCTTACCCCAACGGAGTTCAACTGGATCTCATCTTGGGACACCACCTATGAGATTTGGGACAAATTGTGCATCACCTATGAAGGCACAAAGAAAGCCAATGAGGCCAAGATCTACATGTTGAATAGCCTTCTAGAGATCTTCAAGATGTGCAAGTAAGAAGGGATTGCGGAGATGTACTTAAGACTCAATGTCATCATCAATGGGTTGGTTGCATTGGGCAACACTTTGGATAGAGGTGTAATCAACTCCAAGATCTTGAGGACTCTACCAAAGATATGGGAGTCAAAGGTCACCTCCATTGAAGAAGTGAGGAGCCTTAGTTACATCCCAACCGAACAGCTCATTGGCAACCTCCAAGCCCATGAGCCAAGGCTTGATAAGCAAGAAGCAGAATCCAAGCAAGAAGAGAAGGAAGACAAGAAGATCAAAGATAGTGATTTCAAAGCACAAGTGGAGGCGGTCATCCTTCAACAACAACTTGCTTTTCGGACTTCTCCTTCATCCTCTAGTGAAGATGATGGCTCAAATGAGCATGAAGCCAACTACATCAAGGGCAAACACTTCAAGTAAAATCAAGCCTCCTCCTCCTTTACTTCTAGGTGCTACAAGTGTAGACAAAAGGGACACTACAAGAGTGAATGTCCCAAGTCAATAAAGTCACACCACAAGGGTATCTAAAAGAAGGAATAAGAGTACAAGAAGGAGAGCAAGTACAAGAGGAAGGACAAGAAGGAGAAGAGATACAACAATGTGGCTCATGCAGCTTGGGAAGCTTCATCTTCAAGCAACTCAAGCTCCAAAGAAGATGGAGAGTGCCACCTTACACTCATGTCCTCTACTAGTGAAGAAATTGGTGAGGTAAGTGAGGTAAGTTTGCATGAGTTGTCTAAGGAAGCTGTTATTGACATGCTTATATCTACTCGTTCATCTTTTGCTAAATGTAAATCTAAAAGAAAATAGTTAGGAAAATCATTGATGATCTATCTGCTAAACTTGAAATCCTAGAGTTGAATGAGAAATCTAATCTTGCGAGTATTTATAATTTGCAAGAGAAATACCTTGACCTTGAGCTCCAATACAATGGAGTTGAAGTTGAGAATGGTATCTACCTTAAGAATATTGAAAATTCTTAAGGAAGAAAACCAAAATTTCCTTAAATAGCTTGAAATAGTTAAAACTAAAAATGCTGAATTTAAGCTCCTTATTGATGCTCGTACAGAAGAAAGAGATTTCTATCTTAAAGAAATCCAAATGCTTAAATATGAAAATGCTAGGTTTCTTGGTCAAGTAAATGATCTATCCTCTAGACCTTTATTGCCTAGTGCTAATGTTTCTTCTATCTCTCTTGAAAAGGATTAATACTTAACTAAAGCCTTATGTCTTGAGGTTGCCCTTGTTCATGCTAGGGATGGCATAGATAGCTTATCTTCTACCATTATTTCTTTAAATGATGATAACCATAGATTGAGAGCATCCCTATAGAAATTCCTCAAAGGTAAGAACTCCCTAAATGAAATCCTTGACCATTCTACCAAACAAAGTGTGCTAGTGGTTTAGGACTTGTAGGGGGAGCATCAAAGGGAAAGAACAAAGCCAAAGGTAAGAAAAAGAGCAAGGAGACCTCTTTCTTTGAAGGAGAGTCTTCCAACACTAAGGATCCTATAGTTTGTTCTTATTGCAAATGTGATGATTATTAATCTACTTATTATCCTTACAATCCTAAGGGGACCAACCCAAAGATGAAATGGGTCCCCAGCTAACTCTAGATTCCAAAGTTTGAGTTGGGGACCAACATTCTCCTTTCCTGCAAGAAAAAGGAAGATGGATTGTTGATAGTGGCTGCACTAAGAATATGAAAGGAGACATAAGCATTTCAACAACTTCACCAAAAAGAAAGGAGGTTCGGTCACCTTTGGGGACAATAACAAAGGTAAGTCAAAGGTGAAGTAATTCTTATTTTAAAAGAGCTCAACATCAACCAAAAGGGAAAAGAGGTAGCCACTCAAGAAGAAGAAGATAAAGATGAAGAGAAGAAGGATCCAACCCCCCATTTTGCAAAGCATCATCCAAAGGAGCTGATTTTAGGTGATCCTTTTGAAAGAGTAAAGATGCGGCTTGCATTCAACAAAGAACAAGCCAACAACTCCTTCATCTCACTACTCGAGCCAAAAAATGTCAAGGAAGCTCTTGGGTATGATGAGTGGATCCTAACTATGCAAGAAGAGTTGGAGCAATTTGAAAATAATGAAGTTTGGACCCTAGTGCCAAGACCAAGTGATAGAAAGATCATTGGCACCAAATGGGTCTACCGCAACAAGCTTGATGAAAGAGGCAAGGTGGTAAGGAAAAAATCAAGGTTAGTGGCTCAAGGCTACAATCAACAGGAAGGTATAGATTTTGATGAAACATATGTACCTGTATATAGACTTGAGTCCATTCATATGTTGCTTGCCTTTTCTAGATATAAAATTTTTCTTATGTATCAAATGGATGTTAAAAGTGTGTTTTTGAATGGTACAATTGAGGAGGAAGTGTATGTTGCACAACCTCTGTGCTTTGAACATGATAGTTTATCTAACCATGTTTATTTGTTGCAAAAATATCTCTATGGACTCAAACAAGAACTTAGAGCTTGATATGAGAAATTAAATAACTTTTTGTCAGATCATGGGTATATCATGGGAAAAGTGGATTCTACCTTATTTCTAAACCACACTTCTAACAATTTTCTTATCATATAAATATATGTTGATGATATCATTTTTGGCGGAACTAACCTTGATCTTTGCAAAGAATTTAGTGATCTTATGTAAAGTGAATTCGAGATAAGTATGATGGGTGAACTCATGTTCTTCCTCGACTTTCAAATCATGCAAACAAAAGATGGGAACTTCATCAACCAAGGCAAGTATACAAGTGAACTACCCAAACACTTTGGGATGGACAATACCAAGCCGATGGGCACACCCATGTCAAACACCACCAAACTTGACAAAGATGAATAAGGTTAGAAGGTAGATGAGAAGCTCTATAGAGGTATGATTGGAAGTTACTTTACTTAACTGCCTCTAGACCTGATATAAAGTTTAGTGTTGTCTTGTGTGCTCTCTTTTAATCAAATCCTAAGAAATCACATCTTATAGCGATTAAGAGGATTTTGAAGTACTTAGCCGAAACCCAAAATTTTGGACTATGGTATCCCAAGTCAAGGGAATTTACTCTTACTGCTTATAGTGATGCAGATTATGCAGGGTGCTTGATTGATATAAAGTGCACAACTGGCACTTGTTTCCTCCTAGGACCATGCTTGGTGTCTTGGTTATCCAAGAAATAGAGCAGAATGGCATTATTAACTACTGAGGCTGAATACATTATAGTCAGGAGTTGTTGTGTCCAGGTCCTATGGATGAAGCAAATGTTCCAAGACTTTAACATTCATTTTGATGCTTCTCCTATCTACTATGATAATACTAGTGCAATTAACTTGTCATAAAATTCTATCTTTCATAGTAGAGCTAAACATATATACGTTCGTCATCATTTTATTTGTGATCACATTGCCAAAAACGATATCTATATCACGCATGTGGACATGGAAAATCATTTGGCGGACATTTTCACTAAACCTCTAGCTAGAGAGCAATTTTTTATTATTAGATCAAAATTGCTTATAACTACTTTGAATGAATATGATATGCCTTTTGCCTAGTTTTCATCTATCCTATATGTTTTTGCCTCTATTTTGATCATCTTTGCTTGCTAATAAGCTAAAATCAGTTTTTCATGTTCATTTTATCTTGTTTTTTGTCTTGATTTTGGGTATTTTTTGCAAACACATGTTTTACCTAAAAATAGTACCCAACGATGAGTGATATGTGCCTAAGTATGTTCAAAATATATAATTCACTTGAAAAATAAATTTAATTAGCACTCTAATGGCTAGAAACTAAGTTTCTTATGTTTGAGTCAGGTTGACCATCAGTCGAGTTCCCAACTCGACCGATTGGAGGCTGAGAGATTTTTAAAGAGCCTATCGGTCGAGTTTCTGAGTTCACATAACTTGATCAATGGTCGGGCTAGAGTAATTTTAAGATGGGTTCGGCTGACTATTCTCCCTCTCTACTAGAGAGAAGTCGATCGATTTCACCTCTAGCTCCCCTAAGCTCTCTACCCTTGCCCTAACCCTCCTCAACCTAGCCCTAGCTTGACCTATCTTGACCTCCCTTAACCTTCACCCTTGCTAACCTAGGCCCATGGATGAGTTTTGGTGGTGAGTCTTTAGATTTTGCTCTCTCCATCCTCTCTTTTTCATCTCTATAACATCCAATAGAAGGAAGAGGGCCGCCCCAGCTATTGCACCTTCATCTTCAGCCAACTCCCGCTTGATTCTGTTTGATGACACTCTTTTTGTCTCAGATGAGGCTTTTAATATGTATAAGGAGCTCCTTCCCAGAATCCTTTCCCTTTTCATGCCCTATTTGAGCCTAGACCTAGAAGCCAAGAGGTCATAGATGAATTAGTAGAGTTTCTTAATGATCACCATCTCTCTGCCTTGGGTGTTGAACGTGCATGCTACAACAATTCTATCACTAGCACAAAAGCAGTTCACGAATTCTATACTAACTTGCGTTGGAACTACGACACCCTCATACCCCAGCCTAATACTCAAGTAGTCCTCACATCCATGATAGCCAGGAAGAAATTTCAAGTTTCTGAGGATACCCTGAATATCTTCTTTTCAGGTACTGAAGAAATTGACACCTGACGTAAGGACTACCTGGAGTATTTTGACTTAGTTGAGCCTGAGGCCCTCTACAAGCAATATGATATCACTCTCCTTGATATTTGTAGGTTCTTGAAGAAGCCTCAATTCCCTTATAGGAAGAAGTGCACCCTTCCCTCCTCTTCCTTGGACCTCAAGAGAGGCATCCTCGCCCTAGTTGTTAACTGCAATATCCATCCCAAGAAGAATCAAACTGAGATTGCAGAAAATACTACGATGATCATGTATTGTCTTTTGGAGAACATCAGAGTCTAGTGGTCAAGATATATTCTCCATCACATGACATGCTTTGACTCAGGCAAGAACACCCGTGGCACGCACCCTCCCTACCCAGCCTTGATATGTGGTCTATTTTAGCTTGCCACTGGAAAATCTCTTTTCCACAACTTTCATTACAAACCTGCCCAGAAAGGAGTTTGCATCAGTGAGACCACTCTTTACAATTCTGTTCCTATCCTCTCCTCCACCACACCTAGTGCCTCTACCTCTGCCTCTACCCAAGCACCTCCACCACCTCAGCCTTCCCGAACTACCCATGCATCGTTCCATGTGTCAAATGAAACCCTTATGGCCTACATGATGAATCAACATGCATACAACCTTCAGGTTCAGGAACACCTACATCAAGACCTCTGTTCCATCATGTCCAACATGAGCATGTCCTATGCACATCCCTTTCCTTCCTATCAGCCCTACCCAGGAGGTGACTATGCATCCTTTTCATATGATCACTTTTACCCAACCCCTCCACCTACATCATCTGCTTCTACACCCTCTGCTGCTTGTTGATCTACCCCTGGTGTGTTGCCTCTACCTACTGGCCCCTTGGCCACTCTGCTTGCTAACCTCGGTAGTTCTTCTCCTTCCTTCCCATAGGCCAATGAGATCCATGCTCTTGGTATGTCTTGGGATGAGCAGAATGCATGTTGTCCTAGTTGAGGTTTTGTTTCTCTTGCTGACGAGGAGATGCCAGACCAGGCTACTGAGGAGGTTGTTGCTGATGAGGAGGCGGATGATGATGATGAGGATGGTGATGCTTCTGATGATGATGGCTCCAATGGCTTCACTGGTGACTCTGGTGATGAAGGTGATGCTACTGCACCTTCAGACGGAGATGACGACTACGAGCCTGATGCTGAGGATGATGATGTTGTTGATATAGATAGCTTAGATGTCTAGTTGTTCTTAGTTTTTAGTCTAGATGTTGATCGTATATGTCTTTCTAGGCTATTTTGTATTAGAAACATCTGGGCACATGTTCTGAGCTGTGCTATTTTATCACATTATCTTTCATCATTTTGGCTTGTAGTTATTTTCTGAGAACTTTGTTTCTAGGTTATATTCTTAATTCTATGCACACTTACTCTTTGATTTTCTATAGCTCATGAGTTGGTGCCATATTTTACCATATTTTGATTATGTCTTAGTTTGTTTGTTTCCCTCATCTCTATTTGGTGTATGCTTTGAGATTGCATGTTATGGACATATGCTTGGTTGTGCTTGGAGAAGACCTATTTTCCTACTCTTATACCCCCCTTCCTTTTTGATAATGTTAAAATGGGGAGAGAAATTCAATGTTTTGAAGGTCAACCATATTGCTTTTATTTCCTATGTGATCCTTTTCTTGTTCATTATATGCTTTATCATGTGACTTGCTAAAGGACCATATAGTACATATGTGTAATATTGCTTTGTGTAGATAGACTAACTATGTAGGTTAGAGTAAGCATAGATTGAGAGGGGAAATTCACATTGTTCAAATCTTGAATCCTCTTACAATTCACAAGTCAAAGGTATAACTTCAATATCCTTTACAATATGATTGAGGAATGGTTTGTCATTGTCAAAATGGGGGAGAATGTTGAATTGAGAGTTATACATTTCCCACATTTTGATAATGACTTAACCAATCCATTCCTATGTGTCTAATATGTTTGTTAAACATTGATTTCAGGCTTTAGGTACATGAAAAGGATCAAATTATACAAGCCCTAGCTTGTTCAAGTTCAAGTCAAATGCAATGCAAGTGTGCAATTTGGGAAATCACTCCAAATGACCTTAGATTATTTTTGTAATCACTTGTATTGATGATATGGCTTGATATGATGTATTTTCTAAATATGACCCATCAGTCAAGTTGCATACTCTTAGAACTCGACCGACCGACTCACTAAGAAAATCTAATTTTAGCTCATTGGTCGAGTTTCCCAGAACAAACTCAATCGATAGTTTGAAAATTAGCTTTGTATTTTAATTGATTGGTCGAGTTACCTTAAATGAAACTCAATCGAATGTACTATACAAAAAATGCAGAAAAAGTGATTATAATCATTGGTGAGTTGTTTTGGTTGAAATTAGATCTGTTGCATGGTGGAAAACGGCTATATTTTGACCCTAAGTGATCCCAAACTCAAGGGAACACCCCCATCTACAAATAGGACCCCTTGGAGTTCATTCCAACTTTTCTCATTTATGCTATTCTAAGTCCTTACTATAGTTGAGTGTGTTGAAACTCTTTGAGCCCCTTTCTCTCTCTCTAGTTTACACTTCATTTTGTGATTATGAGTGAGATAGGCCAATTGTAAGAGAGCTAATTCCTTGTGATTGTAAATCTCTCATCTACTCCATCTTCCCTACCCCTTTCCTCCATGAAGCAAAGGTGAAGAAAGCTACTCTGAGTGAATGTGGAGTTGTTGTTGTGCTTCTTCAAGGTTGAAGAAGAGATGATGATCTTCTCCAGGTGAAGGAGAAGGCAAAGGATGAAGATCCAAGAAGAGTGGAAAAGTCCTTGAAGGTGGAGGACATGTGCTTGAGTGGGTAAGACCTTAGAAGAAGACTTAAGACTCTTGCAAAGTGGGTAAGTCCTTGGTAAGGTGAAATACTCTTGGTGCTTGGATGGGTAAGCCCTTTGGTGGTCTTGTGTTGTAACTCTAATTGGTGATAATATAGAGAAACATATTGGCAAAGTCCTTGAGGCTGACCTCTCTAGGTAGTGGACTGACTCTCTTCTAGTTTGGAGAGTGGAACCACCCCACATGACCTTGTCAAGTGCTTGCTATCAATTCCTCTCATCCTTGCTATGCTTGTTAGTTAGGACTTCAAATTGCACTTAAGCTATTGGTTTCATTTTGATATAATTTGAAGGTCTAATCTATCTTTTGAGAATTTTTGAAGCTCTATTCACCCCCCTCTAGAGACCTAGATCCAACATCAACCACAACCATCTACAAAATGTATCTTCAATATAATTAAAATGTTTACATTGTTCATAACATAAAATCAAAAAATCTAAATCGACATACATAATATACAAATCCCCATGCCTGAAACTATGAGTACATGGATGACTCTAGAACTCTAACAGCTAACACATTGACCTCTCAGCTCTACAGATTGACGATCTTAGCATCCTAACCACCACGAGTATGTCCATGTTGTAGATTACCTAAAAATGTGTGTAAACCCACAAGGTGAGACTTTAAGTTCCAGTTATATGATAGAATCTCTAATAACATTTATTGTTTACAAGCATGTTATATAACTAAGTCAATTCAGGAAGATAGTATAATAGATTATGCAATTGAGTAATGTATATACAATGATCAAGCATAATTAAAGTTATAGGTATAAATAACTACACATGAGGTGATATGAATCACATATGATCGCCTAAGAACCCTAATAAGTATACTACATCGCTGAAATAAATGTTTTATTAAGCCTTGGGTAATTTGAGGCATACCATTGAAGCTACTACCTGACCACTATGAAGTTTCAATCAAACCATATAAGATCTAGGATGACCAAAATCCTAAAGATATATTCCCCTCAATCAGTACGAATGACAAATTGTAGTGGCACAATGGCCTAACCTACTAAAAACCAAACCTGGTCCTTCCCGGGCACACATGCCATGCCACCAAACCAGGGTACAAACCCTCAAATATGAGTTATAACTAAACTCATTCTCTATCACATCAAATTTGATAGATGTCCTCAACCGCTCTCTAAAACCTTAGAACTAGAATGCTAGAGATATACCCTCTCTGCACCTACAAGTACTCAATCTTATATGGCTCTGACCACCTCTTGGATTACACATTTTTCTATCCAACAAGTTATAACACTAAGATGGTTCTACGGTCAAAGGGAACTATATGATAAGGTTACACTTGATTAATTAATACAATTAAGTATTTTTTATTCATTAGTCAAAATACATACAATTTCCTACATGGATCTTATAAAAATAATTAACATATTGCAACTTTAAAAGATATAAATGTTATAAAACAATCCATGTTACTCCATCATTGTATATTTATCCATCTTTTGACATAAAGAGGACCAAACCTCAAACAAAGGTGCATAATAACCCAATTTGTCATTAATACCAAGACAATACTAACTCTTCATAGCAATCTCATTAACATCTGAAATTTTGCATAGAACTTGACATGGAATAAATAAGTTATCACTCAAAATTTTAGCTAAAAAATCTAACGAATGTTAAAGTTTTGGTATTTATAAGAATTCGGAAAATGGAGGTTCGAAACCTAGCATGGATGAGCAACCTTCCTTTGTAGAATATTCTCCTATCATCATTTCAACACCAAAATAGTAAAACAAAATTTTAATATTTACATGGAATGACTATCATACAACAAGGATCAACATGAGGGTCAGATATCCCTTAACTGGGTACCAAAACACCATAGAAATAATATTTTTCAAAGTCTTTACACTTGTATTTCAAATTTTTGTTCTTGCATGATAAAAGAAATACTAGCTGTATAGAATAAAACGTAAATAGGGCCAAATACATACATACAAATTATACTACCATCTTTACTCATGTAAAACTATATATAAAAGACCATCTTTTAGCCTAGTATAGGTTTTTAGAGAAAGTGTAACATTATGCATGTCATAAGTAGATAAGAAACACATCATAAGTTATATCAATTGCCTCAAGAGTGAAGAAAACGTCCAAAGAGAAAGGAAATACAAAAAGAAAAGTAAGGACTCAATCATTATCCTTCTAAAGATCCTATAAAGCTCATTTCTTCAAAAAGTAGGTGTATCTAGAGAAAAGAAAGAAGAAAAGAGGGTTTTTCAACCATGTGCATGAGTTTTCATATAGAAGCACCATGGATGGTGATCATGGCAAAGGATAGAAGGGGAACACATCAAGAAAAATGATTAGGATAGAAGATATTACATGGACAAAGCAAGAAACTAAGAAAGAAGCTTATATCCATTTTAGAAGAGCTAGATCAAGGCTTGCAGCTACATGCATCCAAAATCTTACAAGGTTTCACCCTCAAGAACTCTCCTTGTCATCAAGCAATGGTTTCTAATTGGTCTCTAGCAGAAATATTGAGTTGGGTATTTATATCTAAGAGGGAAGAAAAGAAAGTCATAGGGCCAAATTTGTGTTTCCCTCGATCAAAGGGTTAGGTTTCCCATTAATTTGTATGTCCAAAATCACCATCAAAAGCAACTACACAAAAAAATATTGGGTTACAACCATAAATTTTTTTTTAGTTTATGAATGTGTAGAATATCCATTGGCCTATGGGCGTGAAGATTAACCTTCAATTATCACACCCTGAACAATCTTTGGTTGTTAAAAATGCAAACCAACCTTTGGTTGTTGAACATAAAACAAGCTTTAGTTGTTGAATACATAGAACAACCTTCATTTATGGAATGCAGAACAACTTTTAGTTGTTGAACGCGTAGAACGACTTTCAATTTCTAAAGCTAAGCAAGGATCAAGAGGTGCACTTATCATCAATTCCACATAAAATGATAATAAGAGGTTGGTACCTTTAGGCAACAAGGTCCAACAAAATACAAACAAGATAAATTTTAGCAAATTATCGAGATCACCATGTGAAAAAATATACATCTGTTGTAATTGCATCTAGATCCCTAGAAAAAGGGAAAACTACATATAGGCCCACAAAGTACATAAAATTACATTACTTGAGAACATGAAGTCCTATTTGGCCCAAAGTTTAAACATAACTTTATCAACTGATAATAAATCATAATCTAAAATAAATTTATGAGACTAAACACCCTAATAGGACAAACAAGCATATTTATCGAATAAGCAAGGTTAGGGGACTTATAATGAGTGGATAAACTTATTAACTTGGGTTTAGAGTAGCCATCGGACCCTCCTAACCATGTAATATTTCGTTCTTATATTAAAATATACATATTGTTCCAATTTTATTTCTATAGTCTTATTTAAATACATTTCTTATTCAATTAGCTACCTCTTGTGATGTCTGGTCTTAATTTAATTTGAAAGAGCAAGTTTAGGAAAATCTACACTATGGACTAGTGACAATCCATGAGAACAAGGAATCACTATAGGAAAAGTCATATGTGTATTGTTGATATGTTGTTTATCATTTTGATAGAGGGGTGCCTTTAGATAGAAATCTACCATGATCTTAATACAAGTAAGGTGTTAGATATCATTAATGATTTCTTGTGTAATATGTTAAGAATATAAATTATCTAGAACATAAGGTTTTTCATGGTTGAGGCTAGTCACTGATGAAATATAATTCATGTTATGTTATCGTAATCACATTTACTTTTACTTCACTTGAGATTGTATACTTTAGGTTTTTTTTTGAGAAAACTAATTTTCTCCTTTATTGGAATGCCAATTTCAACCCTTTTGAACCAACTAAATAAAGCCAAATCTTTTTGTTCTTATTGATGTCTCTTCTTATCCCTATGTTTGATCCCATATTACTACAATAGATTTGGTATTGAATTGCAGACATATACAAAAGTTAGGTATAGATTTAAAGTTTGATACCTTCAACTAGGCAATTGTGTGCACTATTTTGATCCACGCTTAAGGGAGATGAATTTTTGGCATTGTTGCCTAGGATTAGAAACAAGATACCACTAAGTACTCAATGTCTACATAGATTTAGTCAGTGCCACTAAGTTTAGCAATACACTTGATTCCAAGTCTTCATTTTGATCACATAATTTCTTGAAGATTCGTGTGAATGTCCGTTTACTGACCCTGAATCGTTCGATTCCTATTGGTAGTTAGTGTGATTTTTTCACCCTAAAGATCTCCTCTTCCATTCCACCAGTTGAAAAAAATAATGGTTTCTCAAGGTGGACCAAGGCAAGACCCACAAGATGGCCCATCTCTTTATTCATTGACAACTATATGTGCCAATGAAAATAGGTAACAATGGTTATTACCTGCATATATGTGGAAACATTCAAAATGAAACTGGCCTCTCTAAATATTTTTTACAACAAAGATTTGGAGGAAACTCTATTGGGGAAAATCTTTATCACCATATAGATGATTTCAAGAACATTTGTGATGCTCTCAAGATCAATTGGGTTCTACAAGAAGTCATCTACCTCAATTATTTTCAGTTATATCTGAGAGATAATGATCTTGTATGGTACCAACATTTGAAGCATGAGGGAATTATGATGCCTCGCTCCACAGCAAGCGAGATAACTCAAAACTAGACTGAAAAATTAAAACTAAACATCCAAGTTACCATAAAACACATGAATTAAAACTGATTTCATGATCCATATGATTTGCAACATATTACACATGGGTTCACAAAATCCACCTATATTATATATAATCTACCCAAAACATTATACAAGATGTTATTCATTGGCTCGCAAGCCACGTCCTGTCACACAAGGTAACCTATTCATATGCATATATGCCATCTTTGCACAACAATGTGTATAAAGCCAAAACCTCATATCGATACATACAACAAAACCTCCCCAAGGACCTGAGTGTAAAGGGATGCCACATAGGACTCTACTTCTATACGCAATCAACATATCCAACCTTGCAACAACCATTGGTACTCTTACTACTCAGCACCAACAACACGATTTTCTACTTGCTCGTGCTCAATCACCTAAAAGATGTGGAAACCCATAGGGTGAGACTAAACGTCCCAACGAGAGATATAACTCTCTGCCAATGTCTATTAAAAACATATATAAGCTAAGAAGCAGGTATCATACTATGCAGGTTGAGCAGATTCAGCTAAATGATATGTACTCAATAGATGAAGCGTATTAAATAAGACTAGGTAGTTATCACTGAGAAGTAGATAAAGTTATATTCTAAAAAGGAATATGAAGAACATGTATAACAGTTGATTTCTATTACTGTCTTATAATTCAAGAAATCAATAAAAAGATAAGGTGAGGGCTTCAACCAAGGTTATTTGTGTTTGAACCTAAGTAAGAAACACTACATGGCTGTGTTACATCTTTTATTATTGCTCCTAGGATATAAGTCGTACCACCCAAATCCAACTGACCATTGCTAAGTCAAAATTGGTGCCATACAATGTCAATGGAAGAGCCAAAATCCACGACCTCTCCACACCTTTTGTTCAGCATAAGAGAAACACCGTAGAGACATACCATCCAACTGAAAATGATGACATACAATAAACAGAAGGATCAGCTCATGCATGGCCGTCTCTATAAAATACCTAGCCCACCTTGGTATAGGTAACAGATGCTTGAAGAACAAGCTCACACATAGCCATTCTCGAAAGAAGGAGTGGCTCACACATGGCCACCCATATCATAAGGAGATCAGGTCATGCATGGTTCACACACAACCTATAATTTTGGATGCAAGGAGATACCTTGACTTGAACCACTGCATATTCAAAAATAAGGGCTCCAAGTTATACTCGTTTCACCAATCCAGCAATGGAAATTGACACTGGAAATGGTCTATGGCAAAGAGCACCTACATTATTATGGTTTCACTTGATTCGTTAGCCAATTGGGTGACTCTTAGTATCAATCAAGTTACAACGTACAAAACCAAAACAAACTCTACAATAAAAAGGGTACATTGCAACTCCAGAAGATATCAAAAGTACAAGGTGTGAACTTGACACACAATCACTACATGGTACTCAAATCTCTACCATTTACAAGGCCAACACCAATGTTACACATCACTGTGGGATACCAATCCATTAATCGCATCACTTGATGATATCACCTCTCAAGGCATCAAACCATCACTAGGTCATAGGACCTATCACATTAAATTACGCATGTGCTTCATTACATTATGCCTCATCAGTGTGCATAAACACCACATTGTATCATATAATCACCACCATAGAATACACAAAACATGGCATACATATCACCTACAAGGTTAGGGGCTTATAAACAAGAGAGAGAAAGCATTATAGAAAGACAATTGTCTCAAGGGAGAGAAAAAAACATCACATAGCTCATCATTATGGTTAGGGATCCATGCTCAGCCGATAAGGGTTTTGTAGATACATCGAATCACTAACCCTAGATATGACACCTCCCATTTTCCTAGAACACTTAGGGGTCAGAATCATCATAATAGTTAAGGAAACAACTATCCACACAACACTACATGTGACTTACACATTACTTATAGATGTGTAATGATTGAGTACTCAAGCATGTGTCTCAACCATCCATCAACCATGTGTCGCGACCACCCACCAGCATGGGTCACAACCATCCACCATCTATGGTGTCTCGACCACAACCAACACCATGATGTCACGACCATGATACACATGGGAGTAACATGTCTCAACTCAACCATCAACCAGGTTATGACCCCAACAAAGCAAGATGTCTCAACCAACTAGGGTTAGGGTTTCAACCACCCAGGGTAGGGCGTCACGACCTCAAAATCAAGCCATGTTGTGACCCCAGGAAAGAAGAAAACATCTCAACCAAAACTAGGAGTGTCTCGACCCACTAAGAAGTAATTGTCATGACCATCAAGTTATAGGTTGTCATGACCTCCAACTAGGTCAAATGTCTCGACCCAAGGCCACCACACCAAGGTGTTGCGACCCAAAGCATAAACAAGGTATAATGAACACCAAAGGTCAATTACCACCAAGACCAAAGATCATCATCAAACCAAGGGTAACCAAGATAAAAAAAGAGGTAATCCACAGATAAAATATAAGAGAACAACATGGAACACCACCATCCCCAAGAAGGAAAAACGTCTCCCAAATATTGGTCATCCAAACCCTAACACTTGCATCATGAAACCACCATGAAAAGGATCTCAAAAAAGAGAGAGAACCAAGTTAATTGGAACCAAAATACAAAAAAAACTTCATTGAATGCCAAAACACTCGATGATCATGCATGCAACCAAAACCAAGGTCAAGAGATTGGGGAAAAACATCATTGCATCACAATCACCAAAATGGGGTACAAAACTAGGGTTTCAGATTCCATCCAAACCAAGCATGATATCAACATAAACTAAGTTTTAGAGTCTATAATCATCTACCAGGATGTTAAGGAAACATTTTAGAGATAGAAAATAGTAGCATGCATGTAGAAAATGTGCATTAACAGAGAAGGTTAAGAGTTATATAACCAGCCTGAAGGAAGGTCACTCCAAGGGTTGCATGCTCCAAACACAAGATCCCAAGGATGATGAAGCTCCTCAAAAAGCTCCACCCTAGGCTACAATAACACCTCAAGAAAGATAAGACGCAATGGTCAAAGATTGTCGATGGAAAGAGAGCAAGAAGCTCAAGGTCAAACCAAAATAAAGAAGAGGGAAAAGAGAAGAAACTTCCCCTCAGTTGGGTGTTTCCT
This sequence comes from Alisma plantago-aquatica, assembly GCA_963693085.1. Lineage (NCBI taxonomy): Eukaryota > Viridiplantae > Streptophyta > Magnoliopsida > Alismatales > Alismataceae > Alisma > Alisma plantago-aquatica. Next base: position 879,186,952 of record OY856414.1, on the reverse strand, counting down.
TGTCAAAACATGGCCTATGACCCCCTGTAAGGAGGAGTTTACTCTCAAGAACGACCACCATGTCAAAGTTAAATTGCAATTTGCACCAAAACAAGTGCACAAAGCACAAACATCATCCAAATAAGCTCAAATTAGAGACATAAGCTCTCCACAAGCTCTAATATCATCCCAAAGGATTAGAGAAAGGTTATAAATGCATCATCAAGCCAAAGAAAGTAGGGCTAACCCAAAACATAGGTCAAGGGTCTTATAAGTCATAAACTCCTAACAAGGATTTCACCTCCAAAATGCTAAGTGAAAAGAGACGGGTACTTCCTCCACATATATTCCTCAAGCTCCCACGTGGCTTACTTAATGCAACAACAATGCCACATAACCTTCACAAGAACTATGTCTTTCTTCTTTAGCTTCTTCACTCTTCTATCAAGGATCAACACAGTTCCTTCAACATATGACATATCCTCATTAATCTCAACTTCAATTGGCTGCAAGACTTACTCTGTACCAGAGTCGCACCTCCTCAACATGGACACATGGAACACTAGATGTAACATGTGCAACTCAAGCGGCAGCTCCAACTTATAAGCCACCTTTCCAACACGTGCCACCATAGGGTAAGGTCCCAAACCTTTCCAACACGTACCAATTTACCCTTCTTCCTAAACCTTAAAACACACTTCCAAGGAGAGACCTTAAGATACACCTTGTCACCCACTTGGGATTCTGACGGTCTATGTTGGGTGACTGCATACGACATCTATCTGTCTTTTGTTTCCTTCAACTATTGGTGAATCACTTTGATCTTCTCAATCATCTAATATAGAAGTTTAGGACCAAGAAGTTGGTATTCACCGTTCTCATACCAACACAACGGAGATATGTAATGTCTTTGATACAACGCTTCATATGGTTCCATGTCAATGCTTCACTGCTAACTGTTATTATAAGAAAACTCTATCAAACTAAGGTGGATGTTCCAACTACCCCAAAACTACAAGACACAAGATCTTAATAGATCCTTCAATGTTTGTATGGTCCTTTCATACTAACCATCTGTCTATGGGTGAAATGCAGTACTAAAACTCAACTACGTACCCAGAGTTGTATGCAAGTGCTCCCTAAAGTGGCTTGTAAATTGAGGACCTCTAGCAGACGTGATGATAGCTGGAACATCATGCAGGCACACTATCTCATCAACATATATCTGGGTAGGATTCTCTATTGTATACGTTGTCTTCATAGGAAGGAAATGCACTGACTTGGCCAACATGTCAATGATCACCCAAATGGAATCATAACCTTTGGTTGTCCTAGGATGACCAACCACAAAGTCCATAGTCACATGATCCCATTTCCACTATATTATAGGCCACGGTTGCAACTTCCCTGTAGGCTTTTGATGTTCTGACTTAACTTGCTGATACACAATACACTTGGCCACAAACTCATCCACAACACATTTCAAGTCAGGCCACCAATACAAATCTTTTAGGTTATGGTACATCTTGGTGCTACCTGGGTACATTGCATACATTGAAGAGTGAGCCTCCTCTAAAACCATCTTCCTTAAGTTGTCAATGCCAAGAACCATGAATCAGTTGTGGTAGAAAATTGTACCATTATACGCCTCGTGAAAGCCATCACACTTCTCACTGCTGAAATCTGATCGTATCTGTTGTATTACGGTATCAACCCATTGCACCTCTCTAATATGTTGCCTCAAAGTGGGCTTCAATTGCATCTATACCAAAAACCCTTCTAGCAAGGAAACCTCTAGCTTCACATTCATCTGACGCAAGGAGACCAACATGTCTTTCTTATGGAACACCAAAGGAACACAACTGTGCTTTATCTGCAGAAGATAACGAAGAAGACTTCCTACTCAAAGCATCTTCCATGACATTTGCCTTTCTTGGATGGTAATCAATCGTGTAGTCATAATCCTTGATTAGTTCCATCCATTGTCATTGCCTCATATTCACCTCTTGTTGCAAAAAGATCTACTTCGTGCTCTTGTGGTTTGTGAAGATCTGATACTTCTCGCCATAAAGGTAGTGCCTCTAGATCTTCAAAGAATTGACCACTATAGCTATCTCCAGATCACGGGTTGGGTAGTTATCCTCATGTTCCTTAAGCTATCGTGAAGCAAAAGAAATCATGTTCTTGTCCTGCATTAGCACGCCACCCAAACCATTATTTGACGCATCACAAAAGACTATGTATCATTTTCCTTTCTTAGGCATAACTAACACCGACGTACTAGTCAACTTCTCTTTTAACAACTAGAAGGCATGTTGACACTTATCACCCCAAATGAAAGGAACATCTTTTCTAGTCACCTTCGTTAGGGGTAACACCACTAACTTGAAATTCTTGATGAACCTCTGGTAGTATCCTGTCATACCTAGAAAATGATGAACTTATGTCGACGTCTTTGGATTCTCCCACTCTATCATAGATTCCACATGAACTCCCTCAGTAGATATCACATGTCCTAGGAAGGACACCTCTTGCAGCCAAAACTCACACTTGCTGAACTTGGCGTACAACTAATGTTGCCTCAACGTGGCCAATGCTTGACGTAGATGTTGCTCATGTTGTTGCATGTCCCTAGATTAGATCAATATATCATCTATAAACACTACCACAAACTGGTCCAGATAAGATCTAAATACCTTGTTCATTAGATCCATAAACATTTCTGATGCATTGGTTAGCCCAAACGACATAACCACAAACTCATAATGACCATATCGAGTCTTGAACAATGACTTGGGTATGTCATCCACCTTGATCTGCAAATGGTGATATACCGATCTCAGATCTATCTTGGAGAACATTGCAGCTCCTCACAACTGGTCAAATAGGTCATTGATCCATCTTTCTTCTTTATAAATAGCACTAGAGCACCCCATTGTGACGTACTTGGTCTGATAAAACCCTTCTCAAGTAGCTCTTGCAATTGTTTCTTTAACTCTGACATCTCTATTGGCGCCATCCTGTATGATGTCTGAGCTATCAGATTATCCCTCACATGTGCCAAAAATGCCTCACAACCTTGCCTCGCCAGCCTCTCTACCACCATTGCTGACACCAAATAGGTAGGGAGAATCTTCATATCTCCTTGTAAGATCCATGTCTCATCGCTACCTTAGCACCATAGTATAAGACTGCCTGATAATTCTCCAAGGTATCCATTCCACGGATCACATCCAATCCATGCATGTCAAGCAATATGAGATCCACTTGAATGGTATGTCATGAACAAGAAAGGACATAGGCAGGACACTCCTCCTACAACTCTACAGAACCAACCAAAGGGGTTTATAAATGAAGACTATCACGTCTATGTCTAATAGGAAAAAAGCTACTCGCAATCACTTCACGAGTGATGAAAGAGTGGGTTGCACCCAGATCAACCAAAATAGATATACAACAAGAAGAAGACAAATTAGATTGAAATAGCTGCATATGACCTATCAGTACTCGCAGGTTAACCACTCCTTTCGGCTGACTAATGGCATAGAATCTAGTTGTCACTTGCTGACGTCCCCGTCCCCTACTGGCATGTCCTAAAGAAACATCATGCAATGTCTATCAACTTCCTCGTCCTCCCCCACCGTTGTACTGTTGCCTCTGTGAACCTTGCTGACTCTGTTATGGCTGTTGGGTCACCTCATCATCCTTCATGAAACAAAAGTGCTAGGTATGTGATAACACCCAAATTAGTGCATATTTTCTATGCATTTTATCTATAGTTTTGTGCCACTTTAGTCTTAATATGCACTCTTTTGTTCATGTTTTATGCTTTCTGTCTCAAATTAGATAAAAGTAGTAAAAATAGCCAATAATGTAGCTAATTAGTCAATTTTTGACTTACACGCACCGAAACTAGCCAATTTTGGGGACTCTCAAGTACCGAACCTAAAAACACAAGAATTCCAACAACTGGCCGATATGGTCTGGCTGATACGGCTTCCTGATATAGTCTGGCTGATACGGCTACCCGATATGGTCTGGCCGATATGGCTGTCTAATACAGCTGCCTGATACGGTTTGGCCGATACGGCCTGCCCAATATGGCTACCCGATACGGCCCGCCCGATACAGCTACCCGACATTCCCCCTACCTGACACGGTCATCGGGTGACAATCATATTGGCCCACCTGATGCCTCAAGATCGAAGCCGAAGATGAAGGACACGTGGACCAATAAAAGCTACAACTCCCATCAACTCGCTGCCTATAAATAGCAGCTGCCAACCTACAGAGAAAAGGAGGAGCCGGAGGGAGGACCTGGCAAGAGCTAGTGCCTAGACCAAGGAGCTAGTGTATCGAGTTCCCCAAAAGTCTACTGCCTGATATGGCTGCCCGATACGGTTGCTCGTTACGGTCAGCCCGATACGGCTGCCCGATATGATTGCCCGATACGGCTGCCCGATACGGTCTAGAGAGAGAGAGAGAGAGAGAGCCGAGGAGTCCATAGGGACAAAGAGAAGACATGAGGGCCGAGATCCGACCTCACAGAGGTGAGGAGCGAGAGGCACCTCTCCTCTACGGGCTATATCTCTTCCCACTTTTCTTTCATTCTACTGCATTCCTCTATTTCTTGTACAAATGATGTTTATCCATCTTTGTTTGGTGCCAGCTATGCTTGTCTATGGCTAGTTAGCTCCTTCTTGGCTATGTAGCCCGATCTGGGCATATATATGTACTTTTTCCTTAAGCAAGTAGATTCATACCAGATCTAGTATGTTGCATGTTCTATTTTCTCTTTCCAAGTTATGATTGCTAGTTTGGTTGATCTCTTACTCGCTTGAACTGTTGTTTCTGCCTATATCGAGAGATCCATTGTAGGAATGGCTAAGAGATGATAGTATGGATCTGAACCTGAGAGGAGGACGATCCAAGGTATTCTGTTCCTAACACCCCAGAATATCCTAAGGCCCGAGATGGAACTTAGTGTATTCCGAGGTGTTGATATGTCATTCCTCGAGAGAGGGTCATTGACATATTATTGATAGTTTTAGTCACGCATCGTGAGAGCGAGTGGGACGAACTCACAGGACAGATGCCACCGTGCATACTAGATGCTTGCTTGGGTGTTCGAGGGTTGTCTACGCCCGAGAACGAGTGCATAGACTGCCCCGTTTGTGGTTACATAGCCAGGAACTCACTTTCTCTGATTAGTAGAACTACGTGATCTGTTTTGATTTGTTTTCTTTTCTTTTCTTTTCTTTGTTTTGTTTTAATTCGTGACACTCCGTTAGACTAGTTCTAGCACATACTTTTATTGACTATCGTATTGGCTTATCTGACTAAAGAACGAGATCTGTGGCATCCTAAACGTCACCACATCCATGTGTTCAACCCCATATATCTACTTCGACCGCGTAATAAAGTTGAGGGGGCCTAGAAGGTTTCGGGTTATAAATTTAAAGCTTGATTCCTTCCTTTGTCCCGCGTTCATTTCCATACGTCTAAAAAAGGCTGATCAGTATGCCCGACCTGACCCCACTTGTAGCACATTCTGTTCTCATACCATGGCCATGATGGCCCCATCACTGATACTGCCATTGCACTGGTGTCTCCTACCAGCGGTAAATAGTAGCTTCTTCCTTTGCTAGGTGACCAATGAGTCTGTGCACAGGACCTCTATTGAGTTGATAGTGCATAAAACCTAGGCTTCTCAAAGCCTCCAAACAACTGCCTCTAGTATATGCAAGCCTCTTCTAGGCACTCTTCTCCCACTTCTCAACCACCACCCATTCAATCCTCCTAATAGATTCCACAAACATCAGAAACTTCTCATTATTCTCAAGCTTTGCCACAACCGTTGTCAACTCACTGTGCAGACCCTTCTCGAAATGTCTGATCCTCTCCTCATATGTTGTCTCCATGTGAGGATGAAACTTCAGCAACTCCATGAAACTCACCTCATATTCATTGATCATCATGGATCCTTGCCTAATATTCTCAAACTGAGAGATCTTCTCATCAAGATAGGTACAGGGGAAGTAACTGTTGTCAAACTCCCACCTACACTCCTCCCGACTGACCTCAATACATGGTCATTTCTCTTCCTTAATGTCCCACTAATGGCTAGTACTTCCCTTTAGAAGGTACACTGCATGCTTCACCTTGTCTCCTTTGGGGATGCTAAGGATCTTGAAAGCCTTCTGCATCCCCGTTAACCAAAGATCCGCATTTTCTAGATCCTCCATACCAACATACTCCATAGCTCTGACATGTCTAAACCTCTTGAAGGTCCTCCTAGTGCTCGTGGTTTCCACATTGGAGACTTCTGCTCTTGATTGAGGAACGGGCATTCTGTCCACCATATGTGTACTCGTGGCAATAAACTGCCCAAACATAGACTGATAGACATGGTTTTCCAGCACATCCGGGTCAAACTGGTGCACTTAAGGTTCACTCCATCAACAATCTGCCTCCCTGTACCTCCACCTAGTGCAACAACACCACTCTCAGCAACATGTTCTTTGTGTTCTCCAACCATCTTTTAAACTCTTCTTCTTCTTCTACATAAGAAAAAGTGACCATAAGATTAAATGGAGGACACTAGAACAAACAGAACCCTAGTCCTATGTCCCTGTAGGATCGATGAACTTAAAGCTCTGATACCAACAAAATTGTGACACCCCAAGCCAAAACAAAAGAGAGAACTCAAAAACAGACTGCAAAATTAAAACTAAACATCCAGTTTACCATAAAACATAGGAAATTTAAACTGATTTCCTAAAACCATATGAGTTGCAACATATTGCACATGGGTTCACAAAAGTCACTTTTATTATGTATGACCTACCCAAAACATTATACAAGATATTGTTCACTGACACTCAAGCCACATCTTGTCACACAAGGTAACATGTTCATATACATATATGCCATCTCTATACAACAATGGGTATAAAGCCAAAACCTCATATCGATACATACAACAAAACATCCCCAAGGAACTGAGTGTATGGGGATGACACATAAGACTCTAATTCTATACATAAGCAACATATCCAACCTTACAACAACTACTGGTTCTCTTGTTGCTCAGCACCAACAACACGATCTCTACTTCCTCATGCTCAGTCACCTAAAAGATGTGGAAACCCACGGTGTGAGACCATATGTCCCACCGAGAGATATAACTCTCCACCAACGTCTATTAAAAGCATAGATAAGCTAAGCAGCATGTACCATACTAAGCAGGTTGAGCAGATTCAGCTAAATTATTTGTACTCAATAGATGAAGCAAGTTAAACAAGACTAAGTAGTTATCACTGAGTAGTAGATCAATTTATATTCTAAAAAGGAATATGAAGAACATGTAAAATAGTTGATTTCTCTTACCATCTTATACTTCAAGAAATTAGTAAATAGATAAGGCAAGGGATTCAACGAATGTTATTCATGTTTGACCCTAAGCAAGAAAAACTACATGGCTATGTTACATCTTTTATGATTTCCTTGAGGATTTAAGTTGTACCACCCATATCCAACCGACCACTTCTAAGTCAGAATTGGTATCATACAAGGTCAATGAAAGAGCCAGAATCCATGACCTCTCCACACCTCTTGGTCAACACAAGAGAAATATCATAGAGACGTACCAGTCAACTAGAAAGGATAACATATAGTCAACAAAAGGATCACCTCACACATGGTCTTCCTTATAAAACACCCAACACACCTTGGTATAGGTAACAACACTAGAAGAATAATCTCACGCATGGTTTTTCTTAAAAGGAGTGTCTCATGCATGGACATCCATATAATAAGGAGATCGGCTCACACATGGCTGTCTCACACAACCTATAATTGTTGACGCAAGGAGATACCTTGACTTGCACCCGTACATATTCCAAAATATGCACTCTGAGTTATACTCCTTTCACCAATCCAGCAATGAGAGCTAACACTGAAAAGGATCTATGGCACATGGAACCTACATGAATAGGGTTCCACTTTATTAGTTAGCTAATTGGGTGACTTTTAGCATCAATCAAGTTACAAGGTATAAAGCTAAAATAAAATCTACTAGAAAAAGGGTACATTGCAACTCCGAAAGATATAAATTGTACCAGGTGTGAACTTGTCGCACAATCACTACATGGCACTCAAATATCTGCCATTCACAAGGGTGACACCAATGTTACACATCACCATGGGATATAAACCCCTTAATCACATCACTTGAGGATATTACCTATGAAGGCATCAAACCATCACCAGGTTATAGGACCTATCACATTAAACCCTACATGCGCTTCATCACATTATGCCTCATCAGTATGCATAAACACAACACTGTATCATATAATCACCACCATAGCATACACAAGCCATGGCATACATATCACCTACAAGGTTAGGGGCTTATAAAAAGAGAGAGAAATCATTATAGCAAGACAATTATCTTAAGGGAGAGAAAGAAAATGCATCACATAGTTCATCACTAAGGTTAGGGCTCCATGCTCAGCTGCTAAGAGTTTTGTAGATACATCAAATCACTAACCCTGGATATGGCACCTCCATTTTCTTAGAAAACCTAGGGGTTAGAATCATCATAAGGGTTAAGAAAACAACTATCCACACAACACTACATGTGTCTAATACATTACTCATAGATGTGTATGATTGAGTACTCAAGCATGTGTCTCAACCATCCATCAACCATGAGTCGTGATCACCCAACAACATGGGTTGCGACCATACACCATCTATGGTGTTTCAACCACCCAAGGTAGGGCATATCGCAACCTCAAAAGCAAGCCATGTCACGACTCTAGGAAAGAAGAAAACATATCGACCAAAACTAGGGGTGTCTTGACCCACTAGGGAGTAAGTGTCATGACCATTAAGGTATAGGATGTTGCGACCTCCAACTTGTTCAGCTGTCTCGACCCAAGGCCAGCACACCAAGGTGTCATGATGCAAAGAAAAAACAAGTTATAATGGCCACCAAAGGTCAAGCACCACCAAGACCAAGGATCATCATCAAACCAAGGGTAATCAAGATCAAAATAGATAATCCATGACTAACACATAAGAGAACAACATGTAACACCACCATCCTCAAGAAGGAAACACGTCTCCAAAAATAGATCATCCAAATCCTAGCACTTGCATCATGAAACCCCACAAAAGGGATCTCAAACAAGACATAGAACCAAGTTAATTCGCACCAAAACAGAACGAAAACTTCATAGAACACCAAAACACTCGATCATCACGTATGCAACCAAAACCAAGGTCAAGAGATAGGGGCAAAATATCATTGCACCACAATCACCAAAATCGGGTACAAAACTAGGGTTTCAGATTCCATCCAAACCAATCATTATTTAAATATCAACCAAGTTCTACATCCTATCATCATCTACCACCAAGTTAAGGAAACATTTTAGAGATATAAAAAAGTAGCATGCATGTAGAAAAAGTGCATTAATAGATAAGGTTAATAGTTATATAACCAACCTAAAGGAAGGTCAATCTAAGGGTTGCAAGCTCCAAACACACAATCTCAAGGATGATGAAGCTCCATAAAAAGCTCCACTCTCAGCTACAAGAACACCGCAAGAAATAGAAGACACCATGGTAAAAGATTGCCCAAGGAAAGAGAGCAAGAAGCTCAAGGCCAAACCAAAAGAAAGAAGGGGGAAAAGAAAGAAGAAACTTCCCCTCATTTGGGTGTCGCCTTGTCAAAACATGTCCTGTGACCCCTTGTGAGGAGTTTACTCTCAATAATGTCCACCATGTCAAAACATGGTCTAAGGACAAGAAAAAGGGAAGAATATGGGGTAGAAGATCCAAGGAAATTAAACACTAAAAAGGAAAGGTATACACGTACCAAGGTAGAAGATGGTCAAGGGTCACCACAAGCACCACATGCAAGGTTGATCCTCCTTCAAGGTACCAAAGATTCAAGGACGACCAAGCAAGGAATGAGAAGAAGATGGCCAAAAAATATCACTTGCATGGAGAGAAGAGGGTTTATATAGCAAAGGAAGAGAGAGGTAAGGCAAGAGATGAGGTGTCAACAAGATAGGGCTCCATAGGGACACTTGTCCACCCATGAAACTAACATGCAACCACTTAAACTCACATGCAAGAGATGATGATACACTCTATGTTGGTTCTCAACCCACTTGGGTCACCCACATGTCACAACCATGACCAACCATGGAACAATATCCATGGTCGCGACAACACCACCAAACACAATAAGGTCGCAACACAAGGTCACCAAACCCCTCCTTGGTCAAGACACTCTATAAAAAGGCAACTATATCGACCCAAGATCTTCTAAAACCACATCATTCATTATAACCACATTTAGGGGAGGTCTCTCGGCCATGACACCCACCCAACAAGCTCTAGGTTGCGACCTAGGTCGAGACACCACACAAGGTAAAAAAACCCTAGAAACACCTAATCACCCAAGGTGATTCAACCACTCAACCAAAGCTCAAACAAGGCACCCCAAAGTAACACAACCTCTTTCATGAAGACAAGAGAGAGAAGGAACACTCTAGAGGTGAAAAATTGCAATATAACCCCTCAACTTGGGTAAATTGTAATTTGCACCAAAGCAAGCGCACAAAGCACAAAAATTACCCAAACAAGCTCAAACTAGAGACTTAAGCTCTCCACAAGCTCTAAGATCATCCCAAAGAATCATATAATGGTTATAAATGCATCATCAAGCCAAAGGAAATAGGGTTAACCCAAAACATAGGTCAGGGGTCTTATGGAATCATCAATCTGAAACCATTGGTTGAAGCTTTTGTTAACAATTTTTTCCCGATTGAAAAGACCATTTATTTTAGACACATTATTACCACCTTCTTAAAAAGCCTAGTGAAATACTATATGAATCCTAGTAAATATCCCAAGAATATCTGAGGGAGTGCCCCCACCACAATTTTGAAGATATCTATATGGACACCACTTTCTATAATGGGCTCACTCCAAGGGAGAGAACATCTCTTAATGGTGCATCAAGAAGTGATTTCCTACAGCACAATGCTAAGAGATCCAAGGAAATTATCAATAACATGGAAACATTATAATCAAGGTTGGATTATGATAGGGGGTTGATTAGGAACATATCAGTTGTTGGTGCTACCTTAGATGTAAAGATTTTTGAAGCTTTGATGCCAAACTTGATACGATGACCAAAAACATTCACAATATGAAGGACATAAATGCCAAGACAAGGCATTGCATAGAGAGTGTTTTGAATAGTGTCACATGTGTAAAAAGCAGACATGGATTTGATAATTTCATATGCATCCACTAAGCATAAGATCATCAAGGTGGATACATAAAAAGCATCTCATACGTGAATTACAAAATACTAGATCACCCTGGTTGTTATGGTAACACTTTTGCAAATGAAAAATATCATTAGCTGCATCAACCAGCTAATACCATAGGAAGAGGTCAAATTGTAGGGGAAGTAAACCCACTAGGTTTCCAACAAAACAACATCCAACAAAATAGGATGTCAAATCAATTGGAAAATGGCAATGGCCCATGGAGAGGAAAATTTATCTAGCAACACCAAAATTCAATAAATCATATATACTCTCTAACTAAACTCCTTGGTGAATGCATCTTAAGTGATGATGAGCTTATGGACAACATGAAAATAGAAATAGGGACTCTAAAATATGAAAATTAGTGATTTATAATAGCACAATAGAATGATTGATCAACAATTGGATTCCATAGTGTCCTCCGTCAAGAACCCAAATTCTCAATTCCCTTCTTATACTGAACAACACCCAAGGCATGAATATGCAAATATGGCAATATTCATATCTAGTACTACTTTAAGTACACCTCCACCAGCACATGAATCCATGTAGACATCAACACTAAGATATGCTACTACTTTAAGTGCATCTCCTCCTCTACTAGTACAACTTATAGTCGAGGATGACGGTGAACCAATAATTCCTATAGAAGGTGTTCCAATAATGAAGAGAGCACGGGGAACAAGGAGGGCATATTCTTTCATTAAACTTATGGAGCATTATACCAAAGTGCCCTTACCTCACCAATTTATCAAAGAGCAGTTTGAGAGGAGATACACGAAGTTTCTATATACTATTAAAAAGAAAAATCTTGAAATTACCCTCCTTGATGATATTGATTAGATGCAAACCTATGCTAAGTTTCTAAAAGATATCATTACTAAGAAACATAAGAGAGGTGAAATAAAATTATTCAATTGTCCAAAATAGACACTTTTTTATTCAGTCCACCATGCCAACTAAGTAGACACATCGTGGTGCACTCAATATCCCATTTCTACTCGGGGACACTATGGAAGGACATGGCTTAGCTGACCTATGTTTGAGTATCAGTTCTATGCTACACTCTCTGCCAACCAGGCTAGGATTGACTGATATACTTCCATCTCATATGAGGATACAATTAGCTGATAATTCTTATACTACACCAGTTGGAATGGTTGAAGGCACGCCAATTCAGATTGGAAATTTTTGTATCCCATGTGTCATCATCATCATTAGATGTAATGAATATCCAATGTGTCCAATGATTTTTGGTAGACAGTTTCCTTCAACTTTGTGTGCCTTGATTGATGGTACAGATGGGCTAATTACTACATGAGTAGGGGATGAACTATTCTTCTGATTTTCATAACTACTTATTGTTAGAACCCATTACACTAAATGAGATTACTCAAAACATAAAACATAAACAATCACTAATTAATCACATACCCAAAAATATGGGTAAATTAAAATCGATTTTAACATCGGCACCTGCTCAGAAACATTTGCATAAGACCCCAACATCTTTCTTTTATCCATACTAGGCCAAGAATTTGATACAAATGTTCTATTACCTTAGCCACAACATATATGCATAGGAGAACTATATTCATATATGCCACACAAACAAGCATTAACATGCTAATAAAAGTTCAATTTGTTTGAAACACCATATACAAAGTTTTCCTGCCCGTACCTGAGAGTACAGGGATGACTCTAGGACACACTAGACATCTAATCAACTTTCTCAAAGATTCATTACTATAGCTCCTCTTTGCTTCCACATGTTTGTTTTCGTCACTTCTGATTACCTAAAAAAATGTGGAAAACCACAAGGGTGAGACCTATGTCCCAGCAAGAGATGTAACCTTCAACAACGTTTATTGATTACAACATTTTTATGTAATTAAATAGTTAAGAAGTTTAATCAAATATAACAAATAAGATCAGCAGTATTGATGATTAACAAAATAGATAAAGGAGCACATAATAACAATCATCATATCCAGACTATCGTTCTTTATCTTGTTGACAATATAAGAAATTCAGTAGGATATGCATATCTAATATCATGAGCAAGTCTAATAACATAGCATAGCTAATAACATGACCATGTCTTATTGGTTGAACAGATCAACATCATAAGAAGAGCTAACAACATAAGCACAACCATCTGGATAAGCATGATTAGTAGTATATGCATCTCTAGTTACAAAGGCATGGCTAGCATACTAAACATAACTAACAACATGAGATAGCTAGCATCATGATTATAATCAGAAGTAGTAGTATAGATGTCAACATAAGCATGACTACTGTATGTACACATTTACAATCTTATGCATATGCACAACATAAGTATAATTACTATCTTTTAATTGCACTAAGCATCATCTTTATATAAAGAGAACAAACAAGGGTTATCATATAATGTGAAACGTTGTGTATAACCCTAAATAAATATACTACGTGACCATATTACATCTTATATTATGCCCTGGGGAATTTAAATCATACCATTCAAAGTCCAACCGACCCTTGTGAAGGGCTATTTAGTTCCATACATGATCTAGGAGTGCTAGTATCCTAAGATCGCTTCCCCTCGGTCAGTACGAGTAAAAAGGCAGTGACATATCAGTCAAACCTACCACCACAATGACATATACTCAAGCTGATAACCACTAGTCCGACCTTGGTATAGGTCACGACACTAGAAACCAGGGTATTCAAACCCAATCACTGAGGTACAACCGCAATTGTCCTCTAATCACATCATGTTATTATCAATGAGACACGACCGCAACTGTTCTCAATCACATCAGATGTTAGAGGCATGACCATAGCCAACCTCCACAATCTGCATTGTGGATGATAAGGATATATCCTCAACTTGCCACCCCCACATACTCAACAGTATGCTCTCTGAGTTTCCCTTAGGAATACTCGTTACACCATCTGGAAAATTCTGACACTCAGATGGATCTATGGCATAGGGCGCTACATGATTAGAGTTTTACTTTATTAGTTATGCCAATTGGGTGAATTAAGGCTGCATTAACCAAGTGGACATACAAACCCTAATTCACTTCTAGCAAGCATATAAATATTACAACTTTGAAAAGATATAAAATGTGTGAAACATAATTTCTCATCTCATCATCAAATGGTACTATTCACTTTTTATTCATGATACCACACTAGTCATCATACTATCACAAGATAATAATATTTTTCACAATATCACAAGGTATCAACCCTTATCAACATAAGAGGATTTCACCTCATTTAGGGCTCAACCATGCCCAAAGATCATTAAGACCATCATATTATCACTTGATATAAATCATTTTCACAATATCATAGGGTATTAATCTTTATCAACACAAGAGGATTACACCTCATTCAGGGCTCAACCATGCCCAAAGGTCATTAAGACCATCATATTATTCGGTACAAGATCATCATTATCTTTGCATGCCTTATAACAAGGCTCGACAACATCACTTATATATAATACACCAGATCAGCACAATATTGCATTAATGAACTAGGTTATATTCATAAACAATCATAGCAGGGTTATATTAACATTAAGAACATTCCTTTATTACATCAACATGCAATGAATCTAGATATGATTAACTCTCATCATATTCATAATGCACATGTTTAGCATAAGAAAGTATCAACCATGTGGCTATGATAACCACCAATTAACATACCAAGGTTATGATCATGTTAAGGAGGTTATTCCACCATCATTACATCATATAAGAATGTTAAACATGAATACTCATCTTTATCTATTTGCATTAGGGTTAGGTTCAACATGATAAATTATATCAATGTTACTAAATACCACTCATACCCAAACCCTAACTCACAACATCCCCATTGGATCATGCATGAATAAGGTGAAGCATCACCATCACATTCCATACCATTCTCAAGCATGAACCCATACATAAATCAAGGTATAACGATTGGGTTATAGCATACTAGGGTTTCAACAACAGTAACAAAGTACTTCATGATTGCATTAGTCATTCAAGGACTATTCATACCCAATTACCATCATTTAGTTATATTAAATCTAGGTATAACAAGCTATACCTCATTAGGGTTACATATCAACACAATATGGTTATCATCCCTTCTATTCATATGAGTGAATAGGTAGGACTACCTTATTAAGGGTAACCCTCCATTTGTTCCATCATCATTCAACCCGTATCACCATACCACAATGTCACCCAAAACCATTGGATGTTTAAAAGGTAAGACCTTTGGTTGTTTACATAAGTAAACACCTTAGAAAAACCACCTATGAAGTCCTTGATTTGTGCTCTAGAAAGAGTCACCATATAACCCTAGACATCCCTTGATTAACAACACAAAAAGTTCCATTGAGAGTAGGGTAAAACCCACAATCAACTGTTCAGTTAAAACAAGCCATCCATTGTCAACAAGTAAGCTCCTTAAGTTGATCATATAAAGGAAACCATATAAATCCCAATATTAGGACCAACATATTACATTATCCATAATTCCACTTTATTGGAGGAATAAACATTAGATCTTGACCATTGGGTCAAGTTCATATGTTAAAACCATCAATTACAGTATAGGTTCGACCATTGCATCAAGTGACCCAAGAAACCATTGGTCTAAGGCTTAATTGATGCTAAAACTATATGATTAACTCATCATAGATTGTAGAGACCTGATCCAACATCATTAGTGATCATTAAATCACTATAGGTTGTTATATAAACACTATATTCATTAATCAACATCAAATATTAAGTTGATGTCATCATTGATTGATAACATCAATAGGGTACTTAATGGTTGATCATTATACTTCTAATTGGTCCAAAACCTGACATAAGGGGGTGACCATAGGTTTTCACCATCATTTGACACCCTTGATCATGACCATGAGTTGTTATGAAGACAACACCATAGGGTTGTTGCAATGGTACCATCATCGGGTCATGGTTTATAGAAGAAATTAGCTTTAAAGCCTAAAATTGACCATTGTTTGATAGGTGCTTAGCACCATAGGTTGTCAAAACAACCTGATCCAAGTCATTTAATACCTTAGGAATAATGTACACATGAACACAGGTTCATATATATCTGAAATAATAACATGAAACATTATAAAAATCGAAATCCTAGTCAAGCATAGCTTTTTAGTGCATGGGTCATCATTTTCAAGCAAGAACATGATCTAGAAAGCTTATGGTAAGAAATAAATGTGGAGCAAGTTATAAAACTTGACTCTAATGAGAAGATAAAACTCCACACAGAAGAAATATCGAGCAGGTAGGATAGAAAATCTAAGAGTAAGCTATGAATTCGTCCATCTAGCACCTTTCTTCATCAAATGAGCAAACCCTAAGCATAAGGAGCAAGAAAGGTAGGGTTTTAGAGCTATAGAGAAATTTCTACCATGGAACAGCAAGGTTCCGACCTGGAGAAAGCTAGGAGGAAGGATAAAAAAGAAATAGACAGAGGAAATAAGGGAATTCTTATACTTTTAGGTCAAGATTACTGAAGGAAGCTTTTTCAACCCTAAAATGAACTCAATTTCAACCTTAGGGCCTTTCTCCAAGAAGATCCCCACTTTCTTCTTCCTTGGGAAGAAAAATTCACAGATGAACAGAGGGAGAAAGAGGTTGGAAGAAGGAGGGAGGTGGTGGAGAGAAAATGGCTCGTTTTGGTGCTTGGGGATAAGTATATGACACTTTAAGATAAATAAAAAGAAAAAGTTGAAGTTCTAGTATCTATCCAAGTGTCCATGGCCTTAATTTATTAACAATATACAAGAACACACACAAGAAGATCCCCCATAATGTGTATGGACCTGATTAGCTTTCCTTTGTCGAATTTCCCAGCCAATCAAATAATTCATTAGTTGATAGCTACTAAAGGTAGCTCATCCGTGAAGGGGGAAAACCCTAAAATACCCTTGATGAAAACACATTCAAACCATGGCTCAACTAGGACCCCCATGGCTCAAAAATATCAAAAAATATAATATAACATCTAAGGAACATAATGTAGGTGACAAATTGCAAATACAACCCCTCAATTGGGTAAATTATAGAAAAGTCCAAAATGTACAGAAAATTGCATAACTTGCTCAAGCAGTCTCCAAATTGGACCAAATTTGAAACTTAAGCTTGTATTATGATTTAAAAACATATCAAAAGGTTATATTAGTGTTATAATCATTCAATTATGGTAATTAAGATTATTCAACTCATTAATCAAGTTTAGGGGCCTTACACTTATGTGTTAGATCCAAGAGCACCACACTATAGTAGATCCCCTAATTAGAGGTCTCACCAATATAACAACTGAAATTGTTGATCTAGAAGTAGGAGAAATATTTTCTTATCTTGAAGCTTCAGAGGAAAAAGATACAATTTAGAAAAGGGACTACTAAAACATCCAGATACATCTCTCTTTAGAGGGAGAAAAAAATACATAAGCACCAAAACCCCTCCTTGAGTTGAAACCCCTTCCTGAAAGGCTTAAATATGAATTTTCTAGATAGTGAAAAGAGGAAGCCTATTATTACCAATTTAAAGCTACCATCTGAGAAGCAAGAAAAACTTCTTACTAAGACCAGTTAAGAAGAAATCCTCTTTGGATTGCGTTGATGACATAAAAGGGATTATTCTAACTATATGCATGTACAACTTTAATCTTGAAGAAAATACAAGGGCTCGTATCCAAGGATAGAGGAAACTGAATGATAATATGCATGACTTGTGCACATGGTAGTCATCAAGATATATGATGTCCATATTATCTATTTCATCAATATAGCAACTGGGTTAGTCCATTTCACGTCATGACAAATAAGGAAGGAATGGTATTTTTAAAGGTAAGTGATGGTAAATAATTGGCAACTTGTATTATTACTGGTTGGCAAATGTGTGTTGATTATAGATTGTGGAATGTTGTCACAAAGAAGGATCATTTCCCCTTGCCATTCATTGACAAGTTCTTGAGTGTCTAGATCACTGCTCCCATTTCTATTATTTAGATGGATATTGTAATTGGTATCAAAGCTACCATTCATTCTTATGATTGTGAAAAGACAACATTAGCTTATCTATATAGAAAATATGCTTTCCACAAAGAATTGCTTTGACAAATTTAATGCTCTTGTCACCTTTTAGAGGTGTATTTTTGTTATTTCCGCCAACTTTATTGAAGGATTATGGAAGTATATATGGACGATTTCTCCATATATAGATCCTCCTTTGAAGATTGTTTAAGGAACCCATCTCAAGATCTACAAAGATGTGAAGATAAACAATTAGCTTCAAAATGGGAGAAATGTCATTTCATGATACGCAAAAGGAATTATGATGGGGAAAAAGGTTTCTGAAGCTAGACAAGAGGTGGACAAAAGAAAAATTGATGCAATTTCTAGATTGCCACCTTCCTTAGTCACCTATGTGGTATGTTTTGTCGGTCATGCTGGTTATAATATAGGTTTATCAAGGATTTCTCCAAAATCTTCAAACCACTATCAAGACTTTTAGTGAAGGACACTTGTTTTACTTTTGATGAACAATGTCTAAAGGATTTTCACACCTTGAAAATTCTCTTACTTCATCACCCATTATGCAAGCTTTCAATTGGGATCTTCCATTTGAGCTTACATGTGAGGCTAGTGATTTTATGCAATAGTCATCGGTCAAAATAAAGATAAAAAACCACATCATTTACTATGTAAGCAAAACACTTGATGAAGCCCAAGTGAATTATACTACAACAAAATAAGAAATGCTTATCATTATGTACTCATAGAGAAATTTAGGTTATATTTACTAGGAGGAAAAGTTATTGTTTATACCCAACATAGTGCCATCAAATACTTGATGTGAAAGAAGGATGACCAGCTTTGCCTCTTACGATGGGCTCTATTGCTTCAAGAATACGACCATAAAATTTTGGATAAGAAAGGGTTAGAAAATGTTGTAGAAGTCCACCTTTCGAGGATTCATGTAGTGGATAATGGCTTTATGTTGATAAACAACTCATATATAGCTAAATCCTTGATGGTTGTGTTGGTATGTATGCCCATAGAGCAAGTCATATGATGATTGTAATGGGATACTTTGTAAATGATTTGAATAATAATAAAGGCAATTTCCGATCTATATGTTTAAACTGTTTCTGAGATGATGGTTTAACATGATAGATGTCTAAAGAATGATTTTACTCAATGACGTATGCTTTTAGGTTAAGGACCTAAATGATGAGATCATGCGGATGTTAAGAGTATACATTCTTGTTTGGTCCCTAGTCGGTTGTTATTGTGGAAATAACCATAGACATCAATACACTAAAGACTATATTGGGTGTTGGTTGATGACAGAATCTCATTAGTCATGATATAGTGATATCAAACCAAGCACATAGGTACTTGTTAGAGAACAAGGTACCGGACAGACCCACCGTGAGAGTGACACATGGAACCATGACTTGGTAGTCACAGTCAGCTCTCACAGTGATGGTGGTGAGTGTGATTCTTAGACCTGAAATCACTACACTCAACACATGTCGTTGGGTACACTTTGACATCATCAAACGCAATCCTGAAACATGGGTTGTTATAAAGGTGATGATTGGGTGGCTTTGACACATGGGGCTTTTGAGGGGTGAGTGATAGATATGGGATTTGTCCCTCCTGAGGGAGTTTGATGTCCTTGGCCACTTGATGAGTAGGATTGAGAAAGGCATGCACATGCACGTGTGAATTAATATGTGATATTGATGTCACACACATCTCACCCAGTCTGCTCTGAGATCAAGGAAATGAATGAATGTTGACAGGACGACTGTTCCATGCCTCGAGTTCATTCAGGATATCAGTGACAAAGGAATTATACATTCACTGTAACACCATTCATAGATTGTAGGATTGAAAGTTGTTATCCAACTTTCTATTTCACTTGGGTAGCACTGATGTGTGACTAGGCACCGCTCTTTGCTTGTAAAGTCATAAGTGTTATGGACTTTCACTGCCAACGTGAAATGGACCTACAGGGTCACACACATAGGATTTAACCTGGAAGAGGAGTTTGTCCACAAACATGTTTAGATTGATTACTAAAGGAGTTTAGTAGTTCAATTAAACACTCAATCAATTGATAGCTCAGTATCATAGTGTTCAAGGTGTTGGACAGCTTGATTGGAGTATCGGATTGATTGAAACTACAATTGACTGATTCTGCACAATCGGCACTCCCAACCGATTGGCTCATGTGATGAACCAATCGGCTGATCTTGGTGAACCGATCGACTCAACTAGTGAGTCGATCGGCTCATGACCAGAGTGAAATGATCAGTTCAAGGGTTGAACTGATCGGCTCAACTAGTGCAACCGAGCGAGTTGGGAAAGTGAGATTGGTGAGAAACTTCATTTTGTTTCACTTATCAAATTTGATTTGGATAAGGACTAATATTGATTAGTTAGAAACAAACATGGAAAGTCAATTTGAGTTGAACCAGGATCACGGACCGATTGACTGGAGTGTACAACCGATCGGCTCATAGATCCAAACGATCGGCTGGAGTGTCCAACCGACAGGCTGGATGGTCCAGACGACCGTTTCAGGGTTGAAATGATCCGTTCAGCTGCCGCAGTTTGTCAGATTTTGTGGAAATGTCGCACCCTTCTACTCCTTCTTTAGTCCCGCATTGCCCGGGATAGAGAACCCTGTCCCATGACCCTCCTATATATATAAGGGTATTGGGGGCTTCTCAAAGTACAACTCAGTGAAAACCAGTTGCTCTGTAAAGTTGTCGTTCTCTCTGGTTATGGTAACCGAGAGAGCCCGAGCAAGTGCTACCCGATAAGGGAGGCACAATAAGGGAAAGACAACTGCAGAAAGTGACTGGTAGCAGGAGAGTGTATCGGTGACTAGTACGCTGACAGGAGGGTGTGAATCCTTCTGATTTCTTGTGCGAAAAGGAGATCGGAGTTCCAGGCAGTCCGTGTGGACGACTGCAGAGGCGGGAGACCTCTGTCACTCAGAGGACAACTGTCAATCCCAACAATCCCGATGAGACCAGAAGTCTTCAGTCCCAGTGTGACCAGGAGCTGCACAGACACCGTCCAAGACTGGAGGTGAAGACTGTACAAGGCACAAGGTACTATCGCCGAGCAAGCCTCGGGACAAGGTATGCATCCACAAGCCATCTTTCCTATTATATAGACGTTGACGTGATTCCTTTTGTTCTGGGTTTTGGGAGAAAATTTTTTGTTTCAGCTACTTCTCTGCCTCCCCTAAAACCAAATAGGTTGTAAGAACGATCGACCCACTCACTCCTTGGCATCAAATTTTTTGGAATTATCTAGCTTTTCAACAGATATCACCTAATATGATGTACAACCAAAAGAAGATATTTTCTGTAGACCTAAAGAACTATTATCAGGAAGGTCTGCTTCTTTTCAGAAGATGTGTAGAGAATGTATATAGAAAATGTATTCCAGGAGATGAGACCCATTCTATTATTGAGAAGTGTCATTCATTTCCTTACGGAGGACATCTAGGAGACTAAAAGATGGAAATGAACGTCCTACATTCTCATTTTTATTGGTCGTCCATTTTCAAAGCCTCACAAGCTTATGTGAAGGCACGTGTTACATGCCAAAAAACAATAAATATCAACAAAAGGAATGAGATTCCTTTGTTGAATGGATTGACGTAGAAATTTTCTATGTACATGTGTCATGTTTTATGAAACAATTTCCCTTGTCCTTTTGAAACTAGTGCAATTTTGTTCTTGTAGATTATGTATCCAAATGGGTAGAAGCTCCAGCCTTGCCCACCTGCAACTCAAAGAATGTCATGCACCTTTTCAATAAGAGTATTTTTCCTAAGTTTGAAGTTCCCTGAACCATGATCAGTGATGGTGGTTCTCATTTTATAAATAACAATTTGAAACCTTGTTAAAAAGATATGGGGTATAAAACAAGATTTCCACCCCATATTATACTCAAATAACCAGTCAAGTAGAAGTTTTGAATTTCCAAATCAAGAAAGTTCTTTAGAAGACTATTGGGATGTTTAAGAAAGATTGGTCTTTAAACCTCTATAATACTCATTGGGAATATCAAACTACATATAATACCCCACTGCAAGCCCCCATATCGACTGATCTATGGCAAATCATGCCACCTTCCCTTAGATTTAGACCATAAAGCATATTGGGTCATAAAGAATCTTAATATGGACCTGAAACTAGCTTAGGGGAAGAGGTTCCTCCAGTTGGTAGAGTTAGAGGAACTAAACTTACATTCTTATGAGAACACTTGAATTTACAAAGAAATAACTAAAACTTAGCATGATTCTCACATCAAGTGCAAAGATATGAAGGGGAAAACGTTTGCTATTTAATTCATCCATATGTCTTTTCCCCAAAAATCTATGATCTTATTGGTTTGGACCATTTTATTGTCATTACAATCTAACATTCTAGTACGATGGACATTCGTAGTCAAAAGTTTGGGACTTTCTATGTCAAAGGACATAAAAAGAAGAGATATTATGAAGATGAAGTATTCTAAAGAAAGGCCGACATTGACCTCTCTGAGACACCAACTTTAGAATAAATGAAAATAAGATATTCATGCTAACTGACTCTAAACAAAATCATCTTGGGAGGAAACCCACTATGTATCTTTGTTTTTATTCTATTTTATTTTGTTTTCTCCTAGTTTTTTCTTAGTTATTTTTGTTGTAAGAGCTCGATTTACTTAGTCACTCAACCTCCATTTTTGTCTAAGTAACCTATAATCCATGAAGGTTGATCATTTAAAATGATGATAGATTGATTATCCACACGAATGGAATTATCCACTTCAACTCTGATCTGCATAGCTTGATAAGTTAACCTATCGACCTCCCTTGCATTTTGGTTTTTGGGTACTATATACCTACTCAATCAACCTTGAATGTAACCTATCAGGCTCTATTGATTTTGTCCTATCGACCCAAGAGCTTGATATGAAACATGTTTGACACTCTGCCTTCCCACCCACTAACCACCCTTTGGCTATAAAAGGGGGTCATGGGCACTAACTCTGTTCACTTCCTCCACTCTTATCGTAGAACACTGTCAAATTTTCCTTTACCCTGTTGACATTTTCCGCCCTTGTACTCAATCAGCCTTGTAGCTTGATATCTACCATCCTTGATACTTATTTTGCTTGATCTCTTACTCCAAGTTCAAGGCATAATACTTTGACTAAGGAGTCGGCCGTTACCTATTGACCGTTCAAAGGTTGATCATTTTTTAGAAGAATTTTATTTATTGTCCTTAACAGATCAATATCCCACTTTCCATGCCTATTTATCAACCTATGAATGGTTGATCATTGTCAAAATCAAGGATTGATAGTTGTTCTTTATTCACATAGATCTCCTATGTTAACATGCTTAATAGTATCATTCTCCATAAAGTATCAAGTTGTACCTAGTCAAGTCGGTTCTTTTCTATTTCCAAGGAGATGGGTTGCTTAACAATACTTTTAATACACCCTATATTCATGAAATCAAATTTAGAATTCTAGCCATCGCCTTTGAAACCTTTTTAGAACTAACAATGGTCCACATCAACCTCACCACCCAAATGGTTGTCCTAGAAGAAGAAGCCACTATTGTTGCTACCACTTCTAATATTTCTAACCACAAGGTGTCTCACTATGTTGCATGGCACACCGTTGTTGCAGAACAATAAAAATGAGATAAGAAGGTTCACCCTGAGTCCTCAACTTCTGAACCAAGAAAATGGAAAAAGATAACAAATCTGGCGGTCGAGGCAGCCCAAGCAGAATGGGAGGACAACCCCAGCCAATATATCCAACAAGGCATGTTCCATCCTCATGATAATAATCTCAAGGTAGCATATATCATGATGGTAGAAACAACCTTCAAGCCACATGATTTTTGAACAATCAGAGACTATGTGAATTAGGCATATGACAAAGAGTAATTTTTAATGTGACGCAGTGCATTTACAATCACCAAGATAATTATCCTAGAGATTAATCCTTTTTCAACTTTCTGGTTAAGGCTAGTATAGAAAGGGTCGATCCCATAGGACAAATTTATTAAGATTGTTAAATCTAAACCCAATTGTTTGAAGAACTTGTTATTTATTTTTGGTATTTTCAGATTTGGAATAGAAATTAAAATTCGAGCTTGGGGGTTGATGATTGACACTTAAGAAAGAAATGCAGGAATGGAATTGCACTTAATAAGAATATAAATTAGCCATGTCACAAGGAAAATCAAGATTGTTGTTAGCACAAGAAAACTATTATGAATGAAAAGACGAAAGATTAAAGAAATCAAAAGCAAGCGATGATTAAATCAAGAGATGGGAATCGAGGCTATAGGGGTTTTCACCACCTTATCCTAGGCAAAAACAAACTAATCCTTAAAAATGACAGATTCGATGAAGGCAAGTGAATTAATAAAAATCCACTAAAGATGGACTCCACATGAGCCCATTGGTCTTGGTGCTCATGTTTCTTAGTTCATCATCCTAAAAGAAGAAGATCCACAGTCATTTCAAAACTTCTATGTGATGGGTTTGTTGTTCTAAATCTAAACTTCCATGGTCATATCCATATGGATTAACTTTTGATCAAACCAATTAATTACTTTGATAGATCAATTAGTTATCAAACCCAAAAGCCATCTAGAATTGTTTTTAAGGAAAAGTCGATAATTACATGGCTAAGGGGTTATTCCCCTTGCCTTGATAGAGAACTACTCACTCATTCTTTTGGAGAAAAGGGAGACAGAGGGAAGAATAGTTCTAGCCAAAGTCTAGTCTTACTAAAGGATAGTTCCTTAGGTAGTCAATGAAATGGCCGACGCTTAATCCCTTGCTCCAGTCCATGGAAGAATAATAGGAAGAAGAAACTAGATCTAAACAAGCAAAGTAAAAGAACAACAATTGAAAGAAACACTTAACTTGTAAAAACTAATCTCTATTGATGGAAAGAACACAATAACATAAGAACACAAGAAGATTGCTCAGAAATCCTGTACAAAGATGATACAAAAGATGATCCTGAGAGGACGAAGTGCCGAGGGGGTAGGCTACTCAAAAAAGAGGGGGGGAAAGAGTGGGAGCCGTCCTTTTGAATTTTCTAGATCTGGTCAATAGAAATTTGATAGGCTTTAATTGTCATGATCATGTAACTCTCTTCAATGTAGATTCCCACAACAGTGATTTTGAACATATTTTGCTCTCGTAAAAACATAAAAGAGGTCCAAATAATAGGATATTATTTTAGGAAATTAAATTTCATTTCCAATGAATACTTGTACACTCAATTTGGACTTTGGATTCAAGAGTTGTGGCTCTTTTAATGACGAGTATATAATAATTACAGGATTGCTACAAATTGTGCAATTATACTCCAATAATATTTATCCCATTTCCTATAAAAAAAATTAAAAATATAATTAGAATTCTACTTAAATATAAAAATATAATATAATACAATTAATTATAAAACTAAGAAAATAAATAACAAAACAATCCTAAAAAGATATCTAAAAGATGTAAATAAAAATGATGAAAACACATTTATCAAAATACCCCCGACTTGAATCTTTGCTTTTCCTCAAGCAAATTAGATTACAAATAAACTCCAATTCATACTTCCAAAATTGCATCCTCACCTTAATAACATCACTATAGTCCTCACCTCCAAAGTTTGGCCAAGTGACCCAATCTCCTAGAACCACATAGCATAAATTTCTATATTTCCTATCAAAAAAATTGTCAAATCTAGCTTAAAATAAGAATTTGTAGAAAAATAGGCTTCGTCTTACTTTCGCTTTGACACTCTCAATTTTTATTACTTTTTTTTGTAAGTTGTTGGACAAGAACAAGACGAATTTGAGGGTGTGAAAAACAAAGAAGGAAGTGATGAAAAAATATTGATCCCTCCTCTATTCGACTTGGGATATGAATTTATGGAATTGTGGCTACATTGGTCAAAAAAATAATTCATGTGCACTTTTGGCATCTTTTGATGGTACACCTCTTTGTGGGGTATGGATTTTTCATTTTGGGAAGCATGTCACCCCGGACTTGATTTTTGTCTGGTGGTGATTCTTTGCTTCTCTTTTTTAGAAGAAAAATGGAGGGGAGGAAGAGATGCTCTTGTGCTTATAACTTCCAACCTTTTTTTCATATATTTTTGTCAGACAGTGTCATTTCTCTAGTTAGAGTATTCCTATAAAATAGATCATACAAATTTTATAACAAGATAATCCATTGCTTAATTATGGGGAAATATTATGCTTGGTTCTAATTGATTCCTTATGACTTGCCAACTATTCCAAGGAGTGATGTTATTTAGGGGTCCTAGGTGACATGGTGGTTACAGACATGGAAATTTGTAATATATTTTGCAAAACGTTTTACTAAATTCAAGGGGGTAAAATGATAAAAATCTATTCAAACTGGCCGACTAGATAAAGGCCAAACTAGAAAATTGAATTTTTTAGCAAATTTTTGAAAAATTAAAACTAACTACATAACATGATGAGAATTTGCAAAAAAGTAAGATAGAGTGGGTGGAAGGAGTACGTACCACCCACCTCCACTCCAAACTTAAAATTTTGCTAGTCCCGAGAAAAACTTCAATCTGAGATGGAGGGAAGAAGATGTCGTCCAGGTGGCCCTGGTGTCTCAAAAACGTCTAGTTGAAAGGGATGTGTATGAGGAGTGGGACCTTGATTGGTTGAGCTTCATAGTGTACCCTATAATAGGGTAGTTTTGGAATCTCAATGGATTGTTCATATTTTCTTTCACCTCGCAGTCCCTCCAATAGGATCCACAGATCTTCCATCAATAGTGAAGGAAGTGTTGAAGATGGATGTGGATTGGGGGAGGTTGGTGGGTACCCGACTAGTAACACATGATGTGCCAGATGTGCAAAGTCAGGCGGAGGATCTGGCTAGGGTTTCCCCCAGTCATATTGACCTGCATATAGGAGAATTGGTGGTGATATGAAAGGGACAACTATATTTAAATCAGTATGATAAGTATTTTTTCTCTACTCAAAATTCATGCAATCAATCTTGGGATAGATGAGATTCATGGTTGATATATCATGTAACTCTAGTCCCTCAATGCAAGGATTTCCAAAGGGTTCATGAGAGTGGAAGGGGGCATGTAGACCTCTTCTAAGGGTGGTGTCTCCCCTACTAGATCAGCTGTATGTGGAATGATATTTGGCTATGATAAAATATGAGGAATTATTTCATAATCAGGGATTGGTGATTCCTTATCTAGAATAGGTTCAATCAAAGGGGATTGGTCATGGATAACATCTGGAATGATGTCAAGGATGGGAGGAGTTGTTGGATATTTAAGATAAGAATGACTCTTGTGTTGTGACATTTCATACTCAAGTAGTAGAGTCTCTAAAGGAAAGGTAGGGATACCAACGTCCTCATTACACGCAAAATATGGCTCCATGGCTTGTGCTATTTCTTCAGGTTCTGACGTATATGACATAAAAATGGATCATCGTCATCATCATTGGGAAGAACCGTCTTGGGTTGTTTGAGATCTACAAGGGGAGTCTGTGATTGGGCCTTTAGTAAGATAGCTAGCAGGGTTTGTCGATTTTCTAATATTTTTTGTTTCTCCTTTGCTACTTTTTCCAAGGCTCTAATCTGTTCCTCTTGTTGAGATGTATATTCATTTTCATAATAAGGTTCATAACCCTTGAAATTTTGTTGGTTACCCCCACCATACCCCCCATAAGGATCTTGGTCATAGTACCCCTCATATTGATTGTGGAATTTCTCCTCATAATAGTCTTCAGGATATGTTGAATTGAAATTTCCATTACATCCACCTTGGCTAGAAGACTTGACATTACAAGGTGTCACCATAACATGATGAGACACATTTTGACTATTTGGACTCTTTGACTGGGCATCTAGAAAAGCATCTATCAAGAGTTGATGTGTGTCTAGTTGCTTTTGGGCTTCAAAATCAGATATATTTTCCCCAAAATGTTGTTGGTCATACCCCCCATTGGAATATGGATAGAAAGGTTCCTGATAATGGTTATCAAAAAAGTTTGGGTTAGGATTTTCATCATATAAGGTGCTACCGTAATCAGGGGACACATTAGGACAATATGGTGATGGATGGTTTTGATAACCAGTAGGACAATATGGTGATGGATGGTTGTGATAACCATTCAATCGGTTTTGTGAGCCATAATTTGTTGACCACTCCATTTGAAACGGTTTTTTTTTACAATTGAAAAAAGAACTAAAGATTAATACAAGACCATAAATTACAAAAAAAAACTAAGTGATTATGGAACAAGGTTAAAATTTACAAAGCTAACTAAAATTACATTTTTTACAAACTAGCACATGTGTAGAAAAAAATGTACTGCCGGAATGGAAACTCGATAGAAAGAGGAATAGCACTTCCGGAATGTTACTCGGAAGGCATAAAAAATGAAACAAAGTTTTTCAAAAGTTTTTGGGGTTCGAGAAAACAATTTGTTGTCTCCGGAAATGGTGCCAAATTGATGTGTGTCATTGTACACACAACAATCACTATGAAAAGTCCTAGAGTTTAACCTTCTAACCTGGTTGTCAACTTGTTGTGAACAACAAGTCAACTTCGTATAGATAGATATCGATCCAAGGGATGGCGGAAAAGAAAAGTTGAAATCTAAATCTGATTGCTAAAATGGGAAAATAAATTCCGATGAGAAGGTTGTTTAAAACTAAGAACAAAAATAAAAGTGTTGAAATAAAGTTCAATAATCTAGAGATAAAGATATGGGGGTCCGGAAGATCACCACCAAAACCACATTTCTATTCAACTAATCAAATTCTAAATTCTAAGGATCAAATCAGGACCTTGTGGTTATATGTCCTTATGGACAAACTCACAAGGGTCAGACTTCCCGTGAACCCGTTGGTCCCGGCTTTCATGGATCATTAACCAACCGTCCAACATGCCATTATCCACGGTCATATAAAAAAGCATGTGAATTCAAACTGGCATTCAAACCCAAGGCTCAGGTGATCGCGTCACCAAGGATTATAATGAGAATAAGATTAAAAAATGAAAAGATGATAATCGCAATTAAGGGACTATTATTTCATTATTACAGAGATCCACTGTAACATCCCTGACCTGGGTTATACTTTAACCCTAGGTGTTTTGATTAAGAAAGGTGATTAAATGCTTAATCTCATCCTGTGAAAAGTAATTAGGGCCCAAGAGGAACTTATGTTGCAATTCTAGTCCTTTTTGAACATTGTTGAAATCAATGTTTTGCCTATTTTGGACTAAAGTGCAAATTACCCAAGTTGAGGGGTTTAAGTGCAAATTGTGGATGATAATATGTTCCTCATGTGTTGAAGCATCATGAGAGTGAAAATTATGCTGAGGTGTGGCTTATGGAATCCTGAATACCAAGAAAGAGCTGATAAAGCAATGTATGTGCATGAAAACCTAGTTTTTGTGTAATATGCAATTTACCCAAAACCCAAGGTGCAATATATAAATTACCAATTACCATTTCAATAAGGTCCCTAATGTTTCTTGGCATCAAGTAGAGCAAAGAAAATGAGAGGTGCACCTCATTTGAATTAAGTTGGAGGAGAGAGAATCTTGATATTAAAATAATCAAGATTTAATCCTGATTGAAACCCTAATTTGATTTAGGGCAAAAATAAATGTATTAATTAAAGGGCCTTCAACCAAAACCAAAATGGTTGGATTCATATGTGTGTGTGACGTCCTTGAGCCTTGCAAGGACCATGAAAATATCCAAGGGAGTGGATAACTCACACACAATTTTATAAGAAAAAGAAATATCCACTCACATATGGATATTAATATAATATGATTTAAGGTGCTTGATTTGCTTTTCTTTAAATCATAGATAATTGAGAGGAATAAGAGGCAAACAATATAGACTCGTCCCTAAGGAAGATGAGGGGGAAGAGGCGGCCACATTTTTTGGATTAAATGGATTTTTGCAAAGCATATTCTCTCTCATTGAATTTTTATAAAAGAACCTTTTTACAAGCCAAATGGAAGGCTTTTTCGACCCCACTTCTTCTCCTTGATTGGGAAACGACCAAGGGAGCTTGGGAGGATCAGTA
Source organism: Alisma plantago-aquatica (assembly GCA_963693085.1). Classification (NCBI taxonomy): domain Eukaryota; kingdom Viridiplantae; phylum Streptophyta; class Magnoliopsida; order Alismatales; family Alismataceae; genus Alisma; species Alisma plantago-aquatica. Next base: position 879,156,408 of record OY856414.1, on the reverse strand, counting down.
GGACGACCCCCAACATGTTGGTAAGGTTCTTGATCCATTTTACATTGATTCCATGGTGGAAATTGAAAATAAATTATGGATTTCTTCCTATTTCGATCTCCTCTTCAATTCTAACCATTCCTTTTCACTAAAAACTTGAGGACGAGCCTTGGAATGGTGAAAGGAGTTGCATCCACCATTGTTTCCGTGGACATGTATCTTTGAAGCTCAATTGGAGGTGGGTTTTATAACTTGAAACCCTAACTTTGTTATTGCATTCAATTCCCCATCAAATAATGATCATTTCTCTATTTATAATAATTGATTTGATTGATTGATGCAATCTCCATAGAAATCACAGCCGGTTTCATGGGTCTAGAGCTTGATCATGATGACATCATCATAAGAACACACCTCCCAAAATATCTAGACCAAAAGGTTTCAATCAAATGTCCAAACGGTTTGTGTTTTCGAAGCAAATGGTTTCAAAACCGTTTAGTAGCAAACAGTTTCACCAAACTGCATGAGACCAAACAGTTTCAGACCGGTTGGTGACGTTGACCAGGGTTGACCGTTTGGGGACTTGTTCATAATGAACTAGGTTAAAGACCCACCAATTATTATTGATTAGCTCCAATCGGTTCATGAGTTGAAGGTCCATCAATCACCTAAACCCTAATCGGGTTGAGTGCTGATTTCATGAGTGATTGAGTTTGAAACTTGGGTTGATTGACCCAAATGGTTTCAATACCATTTGGAGGTCAACCTAGACCGTTTTGAGGTCCAGGGTTGATTATGGTTAAGTATTTGAAGATTCAAACATATGGTATAAACCCTAATCGACTGAGTGCTGATTTTGCAATTGAATGAGTTGATGCTTTGGGTTGATTGACCCAAGGATCACCTGAACGGTCTCAAGACCATTTGGGGGTCACCCAAGACCGTTTGGAGGTCTAGGGTTAAGTTTGGTCAACTGTTTGAAGGTCCAAAGATACCAAATTGAAATACCATTAAGTGTTTATTTGGTGACCAATCCTAGGATCCAAACCCTAATTGAATGATATGGTTAATAATGATATGATGGGAAAACGGTCTCAAGACCGTTTGGAGGTCATCCAAACGATCCCAAGATCGTTTGGGGGTCACCCAAGACCGTTTGGAGGTCTAGGATTGACTATGGTTAAGTGTTTGAAGATCTAAAGGTAATAAGTTGAAGTGCAATCAAATGTTGATTTGGTGATCAATCCAATGATCCAAACTTTGTTTGATTGACTTGGATTTTGATGTTGACATGGGAAAATGGTCTCAAGACCGTTTGGAGGTCATCCAAACGACCTCAAGACTGTTTGGGGTCAGTTCATGCCCAATTTGGATGATGGTCCAATGGTTTTAAAGTAACTAGTTTCACATTGGTTAATGTTGAAGGATCATCGATTCCAAACCCTAATCCAATTGATTCAAACCCTAATTGATGATCAATTGAGGGTTAATTGAGGGTAAAATCAGTTGAAGGTTGACCTAATTAACTCAATTAAAGTATGGTGATGGGTCCAATTAAAGATTGGTTACATGAATTCAATGATTGAAGGAATCAACATTGAGAACCCCAAATCGATATTAATAGGTTGAGACCATCTTTGGTCCATGTGGTTTTGAGGAGGTTTGGACCAAATGGTCTCAAGACTGTTTGATTCCAAACGGTCTCAAGACCGTTTGGGACCAAACGATCCCAAATCGGTTGAGCCCATGCAGTTTCAAAAGGTGCTTTAGCAAACGGTTTCAAGTACTTACTTTAGCAAACGGTCTCAAGCACCACCTTTACCAAACGGTTTCAAACCATTTGAACTTTCAATGACTAAGACCGTTTGGCGTTCAAGTAGTCAAAATTAATTGAGGACTCAATTGGTTAATCCACTTGGACACCTTTTGTAATTGAAGATTCAATTGGTCAATTCAATTGGATACCTTATGAAATGGAGGTCCAATGTAATCGAATCTCTTGAGAATTAAGAAGATGAATGATCCATTGATCCAATGATGATTAGTAATGATAATCAATGAATGTACATAGGTTGAATCCCTAATAGTACCTAAGTGATTAGTGCCAATTAAGGGATAAACCCTAATTGCCTATAAGAACAATGATTTGGTACATTATGTTAATCATAATTGTATGTACTTGATTGAAGGGTTAATGTAACCTAATCAAGTTGAGAGGATGATGGAAAATATTTCATACATGAGTAGTGATCATGTGATGAATAGGGTATGATCCATAATAAAGGCATCATGAAACCCTAATCAAGAAGGTTGTTGAACCCCAATCCCTAATTTAGAGCAATATCAGATGTAACCCAAACCTAGGGTAATGTTGTGACTCTAAAACCAAGATAATAAAATGTGAATCCCTAATTGAGGTTGATTCCATGTGAATCCCTAATTGAGGTTGATTCAATGTGAATCCCTAATTGAGGTTGATTCCATGTGAATCCCTAATTGAGGTTTATTCAATGTGAATCCCTAATTGAGGTTGATTCAATGTGAAACCGTATTTGAGGTTGATTCCATGAGAAACACTAATTGAGGGTGATGCTATGAGAAACTCTTGTTTGGATGAATAGTAAACCCTAATTTTAGGCAATAAGATGTGAAACCCTAATGAAGGGTAATGTTATATGCAATCCTCACCCTAATGAAGTATGATAGTATGTGAAACCCTAAACCCTATTAAAGAGTAATGATATGGGAAACCCTAATTCAAATAATGGAATGGTAACCAATACATTGATGGGGGAAATTCCTAAAGTGATTGATTGTAGATACCCTTATAGCAAGCAATGCTTTAACCTGAGATGAGTTCATATCATTAATGATAATTGGACCATTCTTATGTGTAACCTATGCACTTCATGGTAAGAGTGATAGGTTAGTGGATGAAAGGATTAAGATGGGAAATACCTTAATCCAAGATAAGTTGATAACTTAAGAAAGTTGGAAGTAATGAGGTAAGTGATACATCAAGATATGAAAGACTTCACAGTTAGCATCTCAGAGTTGATATACTTTGATAACTATGAAATCCTAATGTGAGATGGGAAACCTTAACCCTGAATTGGGTAATGGGACATGAGAAATCATAATATGATATGAATAGTAAGTCCTAACCCTATTGAGGGAATAGAGGTGTTACTATTGTATTACATGAAGTAATATGTTATCGTTGCCTCGTGAGAGGTGACAAGATGTTTAATGGCCTTGTGAGCCATATGGTTAAATGTTGCCTAGTGAGAGGTGACAAGATGCTTTATGGGCCTTATAAGCCATGAGAGCAATTATGGCATAGTGAGAGGTACCAAAATGATTATAAAAGTTTATTATGAGAAAGGATAATGTTTTAATAAACTTAATAAGAGGAACAATTGTATTCAATAAAGAATGTGTAAAGTTATGTAGGCTAACCTCAGGGTTCAGAGCCTAAAGTAATATGTGATGATCAATGATGAGTTAAAGGAATTAAATTCCATGCACTATGTAATCAGGATTGGTTAGAGTCTAATGCCTGGCTGTGAAATCAGGATTGGTTAAAGTCCAATGCCTGGCTGTGAAATCAGGATTGGTTAGAGTCCAATGCCTGGCTGTGAAATCAGGATTGGTTAGAGTCCAATGCCTGGCTGTGAAATCAGGATTGGTTAAAGTCCAATGCCTGGTTGTGTAATCAGGTTTGGTTAAAGTCCAATACCTGGAAGAGGTGTAATGCCTGTACTCAGGTTTGGTTAAAGTCCAATACCTGGCAGAGGTGTAATGCCTATAATCAGGATTGGTTAGAGTCCAATGCCTGGCTGTGAAATCAGGATTGGTTAGAGCCCAATGCCTGGCTGTGAAATCAAGATTGGTTAAAGTCCAATTCCTGGTTGTGAAATCAGGATTGGTTAGAGTCCAATGTTTGGCTGTGAAATTAGGATTGGTTAGAGTCCAATGTCTGGCTGTGAAATCAGGATTGGTTAAAGTCCAATGTCTGGTTGTGTAATCAGGTTTGGTTAAAGTCCAATACCTGGCAGAGGTGTAATACTTGTACTCAGGTTTGGTTAAAGTCCAATACCTGGCAGAGGTGTAATGCCTGCAATCAGGGTTGGCTAAAGTCCAATGCCTAGCTGTGAAATCAGGATTGGTAGTGTCCAATGCCTGGCGGTGTAATTAGGTTTGGAAGAGTCCAATACCTGGTAGAGGCTAAATATCTGTAGTGATAACACAGGATTGGTAATAACCCAATGCCTATAATGATGATTTAGGATTGGTATTAATCCAATTCCTGTATTGATGATAAATGAGTACATGGTAGATATATCTCTTTATTTGTTTAACTGGTTGGCTAAGGCCAACAGAATGAAATAAGAATGTTTCATGGGTGACATAACAAGATGATGAGTGTCACAAGAAAAGATTGATATGATGGTATAACATGTTGGATAAATGATATACATGTCATTCCTATTCCTTATTAAAAGAATAGATGATATATTGCTCTATCATAAATAGTTACAATGCTTTAAGTTGAGAATGCTTTAAACTGCTTAACCTCTACTAAGTTTCATATCTTTAATTGCAATACAATGTTTTGGGAGAGAGTTATATCTCCCGCTGGGGCAATTTACAATTGTCTCACCCCTGTGGGATCTAATGTTTTTAGGTGGACGCGGACAAAGAGGAAAGAAACCTTTGGCAGAGAAGGAACAGCAGCAGCATCGAGGACAACAGTAATATCTCAGGTGGAGATACTGCCTGTCCAGTTGTATAGATAGTAGTCCTATGTGTCGTCTTTGTACTCTCAGGTCCTCGGGATTTATAGATAGTGCTTTTATCATCGACTTGAGATTTTGACTTGATGCCTCGAGGTTTTATGTTGTCTGTACATAATGTTGAATAGAACAGCTGATGTTGTAATCCTTGAGAAGAGACAGTACAGATTGTGTACTTATGGAACAGAACGTAAATATTATATTTTGGTTCTTGATGAAAAAGATTTCCTATGTGTGGATCTCTTTGCAAAAAATTTTAATTTTTAGTAATCCGCTGCAGATGATTCGCTTCCGCTTAAGTAAATCTCTTTTTTATAAGTTGGATGCCACATCCACGGTCATATCACTCCATAAGAATATATCAAATCATCCAAATAACCACACATAAATAGAGAGAAGATATTTGTTCGATGGAGGAATATAACTAATTATATTGAATAGAACTGGGATAAAGGGCTACTCCCATGCCTCAGAGAGATTTACTCAGACATAATGAGACTAGAAGAAATGCAAACTAAAATGAGATCCAACATTATACAAGATAAGGTCTACAACTAAAAATTGGATGAAATGGAATGAAAAATGGAATAGTGGTAAGTATTCCCACCTATCACGCGGGTGACCCGGTTCGATCCCCGTCAATGGCACCAAGTTGTTAATGCATCACAGTGCATTTACAATCACTAAGATAATTATCCTAGAGTTTAATCCTTTTTTAACTTTCCGATTAAGGCTAGTATATAAAGGGTCGATCCCACATGACAACTTTATTAAGATTGTTAAATCTAAACCCAATTGTTTGAAGAACTTGTTATTTATTTTTAGTTTTTTCAGATTTGGAACAGAAATTAAAAGTTGAGTTTGGGGGTTGATGATTGACACTTAAGAAAGAAATGCAGGAATGAAAATGCACTTAAAAAGAATGTAAATTTGCCCTGTCACAAGGAAAATCAAGATTGTTGTTAGCACAAGAAAATTATTATGAAGGAAAAGACTAAAAGATTAAATAAAGAAAAAGCAAGTGGTGATTAAATCAATAGATGGGAATCGAGGCTTTAGGGGTTTTCACCACCTTAGCCTAGGCAAAAACAAACTAATCCTTAAAAATGACGGATTTGATGAAGGCAAGTGAATTAATAAAAATCCACTAAAGATGGACTCCACATGAGCCCATTGGTCCTGGTGCTGATGTTTCTTAGTTCATCATCCTAAAAAAGAAGATTCACAGTCGTTTCAAAACTCCTATGCGATTTGGTTTGTTGTTCTAAATCTGAACTTCCACGGTCATATCCATCCGGATTAACTTTTGATCAAACCAATTAATTACTTTGATAGATCAATTAGTTATCAAACCCAAAAGCCATCTAGAATCGTTTTTAAGGAAAAGTCGATAAATCAATGGCTAAGGGGTTATTCCCCTTGCCTCGATAGAGAACTACTCACTCATGTTTTTGGAGAAAAAGGAGACGGAGGGAAGAAGCGTTCTAGCCATAGTCTAGTCTTACTAAAGGATAGTTTCTTAGGCTAGAGTCAATGAAATGGTTGACGCTTAATCCCTTGCTCTAGTCCACGAAACAATAAGAGGAAGAAGAAACAAGATCTAAACGATCAAAGTAAAAGACCAACAATTGAAAGAAACACTTAACTTGCAAAAACAAATCTTTATTGATGGAAAGAACACAATAACATAAGAACACAAGAAGATTGCCTAGAAATCCCGTACAATGAAGATACAAAAGTTGATCTTGGGTGGAGGAAGTGCCCCTCCTTTTATAGTACAAGGAGGGGGTAGGATACTCAAAAAAGAGGGAGGAAATATAGGGAGCCGTCCTTTTGATTTTTCTAGATCTGTTCAATAGAAATTTGATAGGCTTAATTGTCTTGACGATATAACTCTCTTCAATGTAGATTCCCACAGAAGCGATTTCGAACATATTTCTCTCCTGTAAAAAGCATAAAATCAGTCCAAATAATAGGATATTCTTTTATGAAATTAAATTTCCTTTCCAATAAATACTTGTACACTCAATTTGGACTTTGGATTCAAGAGTTATGATATTTTTGGTGATGGGTATACAATAATTACAGGACTGTTGCAAATTGTGCAATTATACTCCAAGAATATTTATCCCATTACCTATAAAATCTAATAAAAATAATTAAAATTCTAATTAAAGAGAAAAATATAATATAATGCAATTGATTATTAAACAAAGAAAATAAATAACAAAACAATCCTAAAAAGATATCTAAAAGATGTAAATAAAAATGATGAAAACACATTTATAAGTAAGTATCCCTCTATTTTGAGGAACCGCTGTCTTATAACTAGTTGAAATGAGAGTTCATATCTTCAATAAAAGAACTTGTCATGGCATAGAATGACAAACAAACATGAAGCGAGCACCCACATAATCAAGTGCATCTCTTCAACAAAGCGGAGGTTCTTACTAAGAAGAGGTTAAATAAAATCTTTTGTGCCAATGATGAAGAAGCATAATCAACAAACTATGACCATCTTAACAAGGAGGAACCCCTACTTCAAGGTTAAAATCTAGGAAAACCTCAGTGGCCAGACTAGATGCAAGTCAAGATCTACTAAGGCTACCAATTTCCATTCTGGCACGTGGAATATCATACACAAAATGATCTCCAACATACTCTTCATATCATGAAGTGTTGTATATTTCATCTTGTACTATGGATGGGAAAGTAGTAAACATTGGTAGGTTGTTGATTGATAGATGTATATCTATATAAGCTCTATGCTAGAAAGGTTATTGTAGGTAAGCCTTGTCATCCTTATATATCAAACATTCAGGCATCCTGATATCCTCAAAAGCTTTATACAACCCAAATATGAACAGTTCCTTGATATAAAGTATCTGGTTTACACCAATACACTTATATGCTAAAGTGACAAGCTCTAATACTACTTTATGACGATTGATATTCTCATCCCACTACTAGTTCTCTGCAACTATGATGCCTAGAAGCTCCTGTATATTGAGGATGAAGTTCAACACTTACTTGCACAACCTAGTGGATTTAGCTCAACCACAAGAAGTACCCTCCATACATCATCTTCTCAACATAATCTTGTTTTAGTAGTGTTGTGAGTGCCACTCTCTATCATAATGGAGGACTATGAAGAGAGTGCACAAGATGAACATGTAGAACCCCACTCTAACGCTCCTTGATCTCCACTCTAGTCATGAACCCCCTTCTACATAGACGTTTCTAGTTCCTTAGTAGAAGAAGGCATGTGTCAAGGAATCACAGGCCAAAGTTCCATTCTGAAGATGGATCTACCTCAATCACCTACCTCTACAAATTATACTGCTACATCTATGCTAGTACAACATGATTGCCCTCCTTCACCCCCCATCTTCCATGAAGTTCATGGTATTCCGTCCGGCTCACCATGATAAACAGTGACAACATCAAAATAAGCCCTTCTAGGTCATGCACTGATCTAAGTAACATGTTGTACTCTCCACCATCCTCCTCCCATCACTTCTCTAGAGAACATGATCACAACACTCGCAGTAGAGTTTTTGACCTTGTTCTATAATCTATGTGAGGTAAATGAACAAAACACCACTGATATTCTTAACCTTACAACACATGTTCATGGTTCATATGTATAGATTAAGCTCACCAATTCCATCTATGGGTTACGCCACCTCCCTCACCAAGCATTGAACTTGGATAACAAAGTTGACACCTTGTCTACTCTTCCCTAGCAAATGGAAGAAATGTAGGCGTTACAAAGAGGGATGCATAACTTATGGAAAGCCAAGGATGACAATCTATGGAAGAATAAGGAAAAGTGTCATGGAAAGAAACAATGCAGGTTTGATCCTCACAATCTCCATATTCACCTGGGAAAAGCATTATTTTGATCATTATTGGTTGTACCAGTCTCTAGGTTGCAAGAAATTGTAAAAAGGCGAGTGGATTTAGTTGAGTCTTCTGAGAACCTGCACCTCATGGCTCCTCCCAAAATCTCTACATTCAACATTCCCATAGAGATTTATACTTCTATAGATCCACCATACTTCATCCCATCTAATGACATTGATGCAAACTTCTTTGATAATGATGTACCATTTTTAGCTGCAGCCAAACAACAACCTCTTTGAATAATAACTGATGCATCAACTGCATGCTAATCTACTAAAGCAAAACAATACAATCCAATCACTCCATAGTAAAAATATTTATTTCAAGATAGGCTATTTCCCTAGGCAACAAGGAGGAGGATCCTACAACAAAAATCTAACACCAATAACCCAAATGATGATGGAAACACTGTTGGATCTAGGGCTCTAGAGTGCGGGGGTTGAATAGAGCTTCAAAAATTCTCAAAAGATAACTTAGACCGTCAAATTATATCAATAAAAAAATATCTTAAGTGAAATGTGAAGTACTAACTAACAAGCATAGAAAGGATAAGAGAAAATAAAACAAGCACTTGGACAAGGTCATTTCAAGTAGTTCCACTCTCCAAACTAGGAGAGAGTCAATCCACTACCTAAAGAGGTCAACCTCTGGGACTTTGCATGTGCTTTCCTCTATATATTCACCAATAAGAGTTGCAACACAAGACCTATACATTACAAAGAGTCTTCAACCTTACCAAGGACTTACCCACTTTGCAAAGAGTCTTCCTCCTTCTTTCAAGGACTTACCTACTCTTGCACAAGTCTTCAGCCTTCAAGGAATTACCCACTCTTCTTGGATCTTCAGCCTTTTCCTTCTCCTTTACTTGAAGAAGATCTTCACCTCTTCTTCAACCTTGAAGAAGAATAGCAACAACTTCACCTTCACTTAGAGTATCTTGCTTCACCTTTGCCTCTTTGAGAAAAGGGGTGGGGAAAATGGAATGGAATGAGAGTTTTAAAAGCACAAGGAATTAACTCTCTTACAACTGGCCTAACTCACACATAATCACGAAATGCTATGTAAATGAGAGAGAAAAAGGGGCTCAAGGAGTCACAACACACTCAACTATAGTAAGGACTTAGAATAGCATGAATGAGAAAACTTGGAATGAACTCCAAGGGGTCTTATTTATAGCTAGGGGTGCGATCACTTAAAGGTGAAATATAGCCATTTTCCAAGTTGCAACATATATATTCTCCCTCAAAACAACCCACCAATGGTTATAATCACTTTTTATGCGTCTTCTGTACAATACATTCGGTTGAGTTTCAATAAAGGTAACTCGGTCGATCCACTAAGAGACAAAGCCAATTTTTCAAACTATCGATCGAGTTTGTTCTGGGAAACTCGACCGATGAGCTAAAACTAGTTTTGCTCAGTGAGTCGGTCGGTCGAGTTCTGTGAGTGTGCAACTCAACCAATTGGTCTCTTCAGAAAATCCATCACTGGATCGGTCCAGTTTCCAACTCGACCGATAAACAGCCTGTGATAAATTTTCTAAATTGACATTTGAGTGATCAAACATTGGAATCAAGTGTCTCTAATTTTTTCTCATCTTAGTTACAAGTCATATCATCAATACAAGTGATTACGAAAATCATCTAAGGTCATTGGGAGTGATTTCCCAAAAATGCGCACTTGCATTGCTTTTGACTTGAACTTGAACAAGCTAGGGCTTGTGTAATTTGATCCTTTTCATGTACCTAAAGCCTGAAATCAATCTTGAATAAACATATTAGATACATAGGAATGGAATGGTTAAGTCATTATCAAAATATGGGCAATGTATAACTCTTAAGTCAACATTCTCCCCCTTTTTGAAAATGACAAACAATTCCTAAATCATATTGAAAAGGATATGTAAATTTGTACCTTTGCCTTATGAGTTGTAGGGGGGGTCATGATTTGAATAGTGTGAATTGCTCCCCCTCAATATATGCTTACTCTTACCTGCATAGTTAGTCTATCTACAAAAACCAACATGACATATATACTATATGGTCCTTTAGCAAGTCACATGATAAAGCATATAATGAATAAGAAAAGGATCACATAGGCAATAAAAGCAATATGGTTGAGCTTCATAACATTGAACTTCTCTCCCCCCTTTTGACATTATCAAAAAGGAAGGGGGGTAGAAGAGCACAAAATTGGGTCTTCTCCAAGCACAACCAAACATACAACCACAACATGCAATCTCAAGGCATACACCAAATAGAGACAAGAGAAACATACAATCTAAGTCATAATCAAAATATAGTAAAACATGGCACCAACTCATGTGATATAGTAAATCAAAGAGTAAGTGTACAAAAGGTTAAGATTACAACCCAGAAAGCATGTTCTCAGAAAACAACTACAAGCCAAAGCGATGAAAACTAGATGATAAAATAGTACAACTCATAAAATGTGCCCAAATGTTTGTAATACAAAATAGCCTAGAAAGATATATATGATTAACATCTAGACTAAAAACTAGAAAAACTAAACATCTAAGATATCTATGTCCACATCATCATCATCACCAGCAGCAAAGTGTCTGGCTCATAGTCATCATCTCCATCTAAAGGTGCAGTAGAGAGAACAACATCACCTTCATCACCGGAGGCCCCAGCAAAGCCATCAGAGCCATCATCATCATCATCATCATGATCATCATCCTCATCATCCTCATTATCCTCCTCATCAGCAACATTAGCCTCCTCATTATCCTAGTTTGGCATCTCCTCATTAATAAGGGAACCAAAACCATGACTGGGCCAATAGGCATTCTGTTCATCCCAAGACATGCCAAGAGCATGGAGCTCATTGGCTTGTGGGAAGGAAGGAGCAGAACTGCCAGAACTATTAAGCATAGAAGCCAAGGGGTCAACTGTCAGAGGTAGAACTCCAGGGGAAGATCCAATTATAGCAAAGGGTGTAGCAGTGGAAGAAGTAGGTGGAGGAGTAGGGTAAAAGTGATCATATACATAGGATGCATATTTACCTCCTGAGTAGGCCTGGTAGGTAGGATAAGGTTATGCACATGGTAGGTTCATGTTGGACATGATGGCACAAATGTCCTGATGTAGGTGCTCCTGAACCTGAAGTTGTATGCATGTTGATGCATCATATAGCTCATAAGCATTTCATTGGATACATGGAATGAGGCATGGGTATGTCGGGTAGGCTGATATGGTGGAGGTTCTCAGGTAGAGGTAGACGTAGAGGTAGAGGTAGAGGCACCAGGTGTGGTAGAGGATGTCATAGGAACATACTTCTAAAGTGTGGTCTCACTGATGCAAACTCCTTTTGAGGCAGGTTTGTAGTGAAGGTCATGGAAAAGAGATTTGCCAGTGGCAAGCTAGAAAAGACCACAGATCAGGGTTGGCTAGGTTGGGTGGGTGCCACGAGTTCTCTTTCCGGAGTCAAAGTAGGTCATATGGTGGAGAACGTATCTTGCCCACTTGACTCCTATGCTCTTTGAGAGACAGTACACAATGACCACAGTGTTTTATACAATTTCAGTCTGATTTTTGTTTGGATGGATATTGTAGTTAACAACTAAGGAAAGTATGCATCTCTTGAGGTCAAAGACAGAGGATGGGAGGGTGCACTTCTTCCTATATGGGAATTGAGGATTCTTCAAGAACTTATGAATATCAGGGAGAGTAAGATCATACTACTTTTAGAAGGCCTCAAGATCAACTAGGTCAAAATACTCGGGATAGTCCTTTCACTAGGTATTAGTCACTTTAGTACCCGAAAAGAAGATGTTCAGGGTATACTCAAAGACTTGGAATTTCTTCTCGGTGATCATAGAAGTGAGGACTACTTGAGTATTGGGTGGTGGTATGAGTGTGTCATAATTCCATTGCAAGTTAGCATAGAATTCATGAACCACTTTTGTGCTAGTTATGGAATTATTGTAGCACAAGTGTTTGACACACAAGGCGGAGGGGTGGTGGTCGTACAACAACTCAACTACGTGATGAATGACCTCTTGTCTTCATGAGAGTGGCTCAAACAAGGCATAAAATGGAAAGGGGTTCCTAGGAAGGAGCTCCTTGTACCTATTAAGAGCCCCATTTGAAACAAAGAAAGTGTCATCAAAAGGAATCAAGTGAGAGTTGGACAAAGATGAAGGTGCACTAGCTAGGGTGGCCCTATCTCTCCTATTAGATGCCATAAAGACAAAAAAGAGAGGAAAAGGAGAGAGAAAGATAGAGAAACATCACCAAAACCCATCCACACACCTAGGGTTGATAGGAAGGAGGTTAAGGAAGGTCGACCTAGGTCTAACTAGGGCTAGGGAGAGGAAGGTCGGGGCTAGGTTTGAGAGCTTGAGGGAGCTAGAGGTTGGATCGATCGATTTTTCTCTAACTGAGAGGGAGAAAACTCGGCAAAACCTAACTTATGTTTTCTCCAGCCCGACCATCAGTCGAGTTCTGTGACTCAGAAACTCAATTGATAGGCTCTTTAAAAAAGCTCTCTATGACTGATTGGTCGAGTTGGCAACTCAACCAATGGTCAACCAGAACCAACTTTAGAAATTCTAATTTGTAGCCATTAGAGTGCTTATAAAATTTATTTTTCAAGTCCATTTTTCATTTCGAACATACTTAGGCACATATCACTTGTCATTGGGTACGATTTTGTGATAAAATAAGCATTTGTGAAAAATACCCAAAAACAAGAGAGAAACAAGGAAATAGAACATGAAAACTGATTTTTAGCATATTAATAAGCAATGTTGATCAAAACATAAGTAGAGCATATAGGATAGATGACAACTAGGAAGAAGGCATATCAGATTCATTTAAAGTAGTTATGAGCAGTTTGGATCTAATAAAGTTAGATAGCTCTCTAGCTAGAGGTTTAGTGAAAATGTCTGCCAACTGATTTTTTGTGTCCACATTCGTGATATAGATATCATTTTTAGCAATGTGATCATGAAGAAAATGATGGCGAACCTCTATATTCTTAGATCTACTATGCAAGATAGGATTATATGACAAGTTAATTGCATTAGTATTATCACAATAGATAAGAGAAGCATAAAAATGAACGTTAATTATGCAATATACAAGTCTTGGAGCATTTGCTTCACCTATAGGACTTGGGCACAACAACTCCTGGCTGCAATGTATTCAGCCTCAGTGGTTGATAATACCATTGTGCTCTTTTCTTGGAGAACCAAGACACCAAGCATGGTACTAGGAGAAATCAAGTGTCACTTCTATACTTTCTATTAATCAAGCATCATGCATAATCCGCATCATTTAGAAGCAGTAAGAGTAAAGTCCCTTGACTTAGGATACCATAGTCCAAAATTTTTGGTTTTGGCTAAGTACCTTAAAATCCTCTTATCATCTATAAGATGTGATTTCTTAGGATTTGATTGAAAGCAAGCACACAAGCCAACACTAATCATTATATCAGGTCTAGAGGAATTGAAGTAAAGTAAAATTCCGATCATACCTCTATAGACCTTCTGATCTACTTTTTCACCTTCTTCGTCCTTATCAAGTTTAACAATGTTTGACATGGGTGTGTCCATCGGCTTGGTGTTCTCCATCCCAAACCACTTAAGTAGATCACTTGTGTACTTGTCTTGATTGATGAAGTTCCCATCTTTGGTTTGCTTGATTTGAAAGTCGAGGAATAACATGAGCTTACCCATCATACTCATTTCAAATTCACTTTGCATAAGATCATTGAATTCTTTGCAAAGATCAAGGTTAGTTCTGTGATAACCTCCCATTTTGTGATGTTATCTTAGTAATTTTCCTCAATTTCCATATTCTTTCTCAGATAAATTAGATAGAATCCTTAACTTTCCTCCTTTATTGCAAATATACCATTAGATTAACTTTTCTCCTTTTTATTCTTACAGAAAAATACAAAAAAATCACAAAAGTTCCAAACGGTCCCAAGACCATATGGAGACTACCCGGTCCCGAGACCGCATGGAGTCACATGGTCCTGATATCGCATGAAGTTACACGGTCCCGAGATCACATAAAACCAAACGGTCCCGAGACCATGCAAAGCCAAATGGTCCCGAGACTGCATGGAGTTACACGGTCCCGAGACTGCACAAAACCAAACGGTCCCGAGACCGCATGGAGTTACACAGTCCCGAGACCACATAAAACCAACCAGTCCTGAGACCGCATGAAGTTACACGGTCCCAAGACTGAATAAAGGAAAACGGTTTCAAGATCACAGGGACTCAAACGGTTTCCAAACCGAGAGAGTCCAAACGGTTTTGAAACCGAGAGAGTCCAAACGGTCTCAGAACCCAAATGGTTTCCAAGACCGTTTGGGCCTAAAATTGCCCAAACTGTTTGGACTTCACTTAAAGCCTATAAATAAGACCCAAAGGGTCATCATAAGGTATCAAGTTTCAGACGTCCAAAGGCTGCCTTTGCTGCTCCAGAGCTGTTCCATCCTTCATCCACCGCCCTGAGGCTGCCGGTCTGAGATCCACACTCTATCCAGAACTTTCGTTCTCTCTCATTACCAAAGAAGGTGGGAAGAGGAAGATTCATCATCGAGCAACCTGCGAAGTGTGAAGATCGTCACTCTCTCTCTCCAAGGGGTTGACCTTCCTCCCTCCTTCGTGCAGATGACGTTTTCTCTCTCTCTCTTCGCGCCTCCTTTTTTGTCCTTGCCATGAGCGAGTAGTCTTATACACTAGGGTGTGTGGAGTAGCCCCGCTACCCATGTTTTCATTTCATGCAATCTAATCCATAGTTTGCAATAGAGATATACTTTCTTTTCAGTTCAACATCAATCGCTTAATGAATTCTTATTTCTTGATCACCAACTTGTGTTATCTTTTATCTTTTAGTATGAATTGTCTACGTTTGTACTATTAGATTCGAATCTTAATTGAATGTTGGCTCTTGATGCATGTATCCACCATGCATCTATTTCGGTATCTAGGAGTGTTTTTCAAGAAGTGGAGTAAACTCACTGCCATCGTTGTACTTTCATACTATGAAATGGAATCAGTTGACGTATGAAAGTACAATCTTGATAAGTCGAGGAACACACTTTGCGAAGGGAATGATGTAAAGTGACCATTCATTCGGGGATGGCTGGCATTGCAAAATTCCCACACTTCTCGTAGTTAGTTCTCTGAAAGGAGACTAAGTCTACAAAGATACTAATTGTTTAAACTCTTATTGTAGGTTATGTTTTTATGTTGCGTGTTTTGATCCATGCGTAGTGGTGGTGAAAGCCGATCACATCCTAGTGGTTTCTTAACATTGCTTACAACCTTAAATTTACTTTCTTTCTTTGTTTTACTTGCACTTAGTTTAAAACAACCAAACCAACTCTTTTATCTAGATACCAACTGTTAAGGAGTTAAGTGCAATTATATCGTTTTCTATCTTGTTTCTCCCGACACGACCGTTGTCCTGTGGATTCGACCCTTAACTATACTACGATAAAACTTCCACGTATCCTAGCATACGTGGGTGGAGTTCTCAATCTAGTATAAGCAAGGCTAAACCTAAAGACTTACCATCTTTAGGATTTTTAGTGGTGCAGGAAATTCCACGTGAGTGGAAGCTGAATCAAAAATTGGCATCGTTGTCAGGGGAAATGAAACATTTTAATTTCATTTATCATCTTTCTAGTTGGTTAGGGTTTTACACATTTCTTTAAACATTACTCCATATCTTTTTGATTTCATCACACCTTCTGCATCATCTAAAAGGTGTGTTTCTTCCTCTACTGAGGTAGAAGACGTGTATGCAATCATCGCATAACCTCAGATTCTCCCCTGATCCAGAGTATGACTCTAAGGTACAGAGAAGCTTCCACCGTCACATCAGACTTAACCGCCAAAGAGCCAGACAAATGGCTGAAGATCAACACCAAGTTGCGTTAGTAATGGATTGGGTCAACGCCGCCATAGCCGCTTAGAGAGAACAACTCATTGCTGACACTCGTGCTCAAGTCCAAGCGGAAATCCGAGCTAAAGAACATGCCCGCATCTGAGCTGAAAATGAAGTAGCTAGCCAAGCTGCCCAGTTAGAGCTAAGAAACAAGCAATTAAGGGACTATGTCATCCCCAAGAACTATGAAGATTATCATCCAGTCCGGCCACCAATCATCAAACTACCCAATTTCGAAATCCGGACGCAATGGATTCAAATCATGCAGGGCATCTCATTCTCCGGTGGTTCTGGAGATGACTGCATGGATCACTTGAAGATATTCAAGGCACTTTGCCGACTTGTCCCACAAGCCTGAGTTGCCTTTGATGCAATAATGCTACATCTTTATCACTTCACTCTATCCATAAGGGCTTTGAGTGGGTAAAACTCACTTGATAGGGATCCAATCATCACCACCTGGGCTCCCTTGGAAGAAAAGTTCATGGAAAAGTTTTTCCCTCCTTCATTAACCTACGAAATTAGGGGGCAGATCAACCACTTTGCCCAACTTCCTAGAGAATCACTCGCAGAATCATGGGAAAGATTCAAGGAGCTTATAAGGAAGTGCCCTCATCACAGTATCTCCCCAAATCAATTAATAGAAACGTTCTATAGGGGGGTGAGTGATGATATCAAGAAATTTCTGGATTCCTCATCTGGAGGAAATTTTATGAGGAAGAACTACGAGGATGCTTGGAAAATCGTTACACTTGGAGCTGAGAACCAATCCAATTGGGGACGATCATCCGCTAAGGGAGTCCTTAAAGTTTATAAGGTTGAGGAATCAATGGAAATGAAGGCTATTACTGAAGCTTTAAAGACCATAGCTCACAAACAGTAGGCACTTGAAACTTCATTTGGGGAATACGATAAGAAGAAAAACCCCCAAATCCAACAAGTTAAAGATGCTACAGGGACTTGTGAAGCTTGTCACGCATCTGATCACCCTACACTGTCATGTGGCTTAATTTATAATGTGATGATGGATATGCAACCACCACAATAGCAGTATGAACCATTCATCAAACACCCTGAAGATCAGATGCCCGAACAAGTTAATTCCATTCATTCCATACCAGGACAAGCTTACTATAATCCAAATCAACCCAGAAACCACCCCAGTTTTCAATATGGGAATCATGCGGGGACTGCTAACCTGCAACATCAAACACAAGGTGGATCATCCAATAGGTTGCCGCCTGGATTTCAAAGTAACTTTAACCAAAATCAAGGGAACCTCAGAAATAATTTCTGAAGATCCAACTACCCTAGAAATCCCTCTGCCTACTACCAATATACCCATCCACCTCTGCACCCACAATTACACCCTCAGTTGCAGCAATCGCAGCAACCTCATTTAACACCACCTCCGCAACAACCACATCAAGGACAACAACAACTCACTCAGAAAAATGCCTCTTCCCAGCCAAAATACGAGATGACTATGATTAGGAAGATGTTACAGTCACAACAAACCATTCTTTCCAATCAGCAAGCTCAGCAGAAGGTTGTGGAGGCTCAACTAGCACAAATTACTGCCCAAATGTGGCCACCAGCAGGTACTTTTGCTGGTCAACCAGAGTCAAACCCAAGACACGATCAAAATAGACCAGAGCAATTGAATGTCGTCACTACAAGATCTGGTCATGTCTTTCGTGAAGCTACGAGAATCACTCATGATGATGATGATACACCTGTCTTTTCTCCAAATGCAAGCCCGAATCTAGGAATTAAGAAATCTATAGAGACGACAAATGGAAAAGAAAAGGAACAAGCTCCCAAAGAGCCAGAGGTTCTGCAATATAAACCGAGGATACCATATCCAGGAAGATTGAGAGAGACTAAAATGGACACTAGATTCCAAAAATTCAAGGAGGCGATGAAGAAACTTTATGTCGATATCTCGCTCCTCGATGCTCTCTCTGAAGTACCAGCTTGGGCTAAATATCTGAAAACCTTGCTATCAAGGAAATATATTTCTGAAGAGCAAGAGATAGTCAAATTGGCTTAGACCACCTATGATATCATTCTTAATAAGATGCCAAAGAAAAAGAAGGACCCTGTTTCTTTCGATATTCAATGTTGTATTGGAAATTCTTGCAACACTTAGAGAAAGCTGAAGAAGCACCAACAACCATTTTTTAGGAGCTCAAATCTATTACTATTTTAGAAACAACAGAAGCACCTAATGCTCTCGAGATGAAAACCCTACCAACGGGACTTAAGTACGTCTTCCTGGACGAAGAAAAACTATGTCCAGTAATCATCAGTTCCACTCTAATGAAAGACCAGGAAGAAAGGCTTCTCGTTGAGTTAAAGAAACATAAGAAAGCCATTGGGTATAAAATAACTGACTTGACAAGTATAAACCCAGCCTTATGCATGCATAGACTTCCCATGGTAGAAGAATTTAAGCCTTCAAGAGAGCACCAGAGAAAGTTGAACCCCAATCTTAAAGAGGTGGTTCGCTTTGAGGTCCTCAAACTACTGAAAGTCGGTATTATCTACCCAATTTCAGATTCTCAATGGGTCAGCCCTGTCCAAGTGGTCCCCAAAAAGGGAGGAACCACTGTCATGCTAAATGATAAAAATGAGCTAGTACCCACGAGGACTGTCACGGGGTGGAGAATGTGTATCGACTACAGGAAACTAAACAAAGCAACACGAAAAGATCACTACCCTCTACCTTTTCTTGACGAAGTCCTCGAACGCCTAGCCCATATAAAGTTCTTCTATTATCTCAATGGTTATTTCGGGTTCTATCAAATCCCTATACACCTGGAAGACCAAGAAAAAACAACGTTTACTTGTCCCTTTGGGACCTACGCTTTCAGAAGAATGTCATTCGGGATGTGCAACACACCTGCTACCTTCCAAAGGTGCATGTCTGCTATTTTTGTAGGGTTAACCGAGTCCATAATGGAAGTATTCATGGATGATTTTTTAGTTTACGAAGATTCCTTTGACAACTATCTACTCAACCTTGGACAAGTCTTACAAAGATGTGAGGCAACAAACCTTATCTTAAATTGGGGAAAATGCCATTTTATGGTAACTGAAGGTGTCGTCCTCAGACACAGAGTGAGTGATAGAGGGATTGAGGTAGACAAGGTAAAAATTGATGTCATCTCGAAACTGTCACCGCCAAAAGATGTAAAAGGAGTACGAGCATTCTTGGGTCATGCTGGGTTTTATCGAAGATTCATTAAATATTTCTCAAAAGTAGCAAAACCCATGACCCAATTATTGACCAAGGACGCCGAGTTCAATTTTGACCAAGAATGTCTACAAAGCTTCACAACCTTAAAGAACACTCTAGTCCTTGCGCCTATTTTGAGAGCACCTGACTGGTCGCAACCCTTCGAAATAATGTGTGATGCCAGCGACTATGCTATAGGAGCGGTGTTAGGACAGAGAATTGACAAAAAGCCTTATGTAATATACTATGCGTCTAAGACTCTTGATGAAGCGCAAATGAATTACACCACTATAGAAAAGGAGTTCTTAGCTGTCATCTATGCGTTTGAGAAATTCCTCTCCTACCTGATCGGATCAAAGGTCATAGTCTACA
This sequence comes from Alisma plantago-aquatica, assembly GCA_963693085.1. Taxonomy (NCBI): domain Eukaryota; kingdom Viridiplantae; phylum Streptophyta; class Magnoliopsida; order Alismatales; family Alismataceae; genus Alisma; species Alisma plantago-aquatica. The sequence goes on along the minus strand of OY856414.1, from coordinate 879,136,180 downwards.
CTGACCACTCCGCCATATGATATCTAATTCAGAAGCAAGACGCAAAACCCAGACTTATCCGCTGGGTATTGATGCTTTAGGAATTTGATTTGGAAATAAAAGACAAAAGAGGAGTGGAAAACGTCATCACTGATCATCTCAGCCGAATTGAAGTCAAGGATGATGATAAAGTACATATCCAAGACTCCCTCCCTGACGACCAGCTAATGAAAATTACCACCGGATGCCCCTGGTATGCTGACATAGTAAACTATCTGGCTATAGGAATCATCCACCCTTCCGCCTCTCACCACGACAAAAAGAAATTCCTCCGCGATGTTAAGCAATACTACTGGGACGAACCTTATCTCTTTCACCTATGTGCAGATAGACTTTTCCCTCGCTTCCTACCTAAAGAAGAGATTACTCTTGTCTTAGAACATTGTCATTCCGACCCCACTGGGGACACATGAGTTTGAAAAAGACCGCTATGAAAGTTCTACAATCGGGTTTCTTTTGGCCAACAATAGCAAGAGATTCCCATGATTTTGTAAAATCATGCAATAAATGTCAACTTTCGGGCGGTATAACTAAAAGGAATGAAATGCCTCTCACTATGTGGCAAGAGATCGAACTTTTCGATGTGTGGGGGATAGACTACATGGGTCCCTTCCCCTCTTCATATGGATTTTCTTACATACTGGTTGGTGTGGATTATGTCTCAAAATGGGTAGAAGATATACCCAAAGTTTCCAACGATTCCAAACCAGTCATTAAGATGTTTAAAGATATCATTTTTCCCAAATTCGGAGTCCCCCAAACTATCATATCCGACGGAGGGACCCATTTTCTGGAACGAAGCTTCAAAGCCCTCCTAAAGAAATATGGAGTCAACCATAAAGTTGCCACACCTTACCATCCACAAACTAGTGGTCAGGTCGATGTTTCGAATAGACAACTGAAGGCAATCTTAGAAAAAACTGTCAATAGACATCGTACCGACTGGTCCATCAAGCTTTTCAATGCCCTTTGGGCTTACCGCACTGCTTATAAAACACCGATTGGAACAACCCCGTTTCTTCTGGTATATGGGAAATCATGTCATCTTTCATTTGAACTGGAACATAAGGCTTGGTGGGCCATTAAACAACTGAATTTTGATTTTAAAAGCACTGGAGAAAACAGACAACTCCAGTTGCAAGAACTAGAGGAGCTCAGAATGACTGCATACCAAAGTGCCAGGATTTACAAAGAACAAACCAAGATGTGGCACGATGGTCATCTAAAAAGAAAAGACATCGCTATTGGAGACAAAGTCCTTCTTTTCAACTCCATACTCAAAATGTTCCCCGGGAAACTTTGTACAAAGTGGTCTGGGCCTTGTACCATCAAGCACATATACCCGACTGGAACCATCATAATTGTTGACGGCAATGGAGGAGAGAGGACAGTCAATGGCCATAGATTGAAAAAATACTATACTCCAACTGATAAAATTCCGAGACAGACTATTGAGATCCGAGACCCCACAACATCACCATAACAAATCAAAACTCTATCGAGCCAGCGACGTAAAACCCAGGCGCTACTTGGGAGGCAACCCAAGATCGGAGTATCACCGTTTTTACTTTTTCTTCTTCATTTGAATTAGGTTTATCTTTCTTTAATCTGAAAAAATAAATATTCACATAAAAACAAACACAAAAATATAAAAATCAAAAACCTAAACCACCTTAAACGGTCTTGAAAATGTTTGGAGCCAAACGGTCTTGAAAACGTTTGGAGCCAAACGGTCTTGAAAACATTTGGAGCCATACAGTCTTGAAACTGTTTGGAGCCAAATGGTCTTGAAACCGTTTGGAGCCATACGTTCTTGAACCCGTTTGGAGCCAAACGGTCTTGAAACCATTTGGAGCCAAACGGTCTTGAAATCGTTTGGAGCCAAACGGTCTTGAAATCGTTTGGAACTAAACGGTCCTGAAACCGTTTGGAGCCAAACGGTCCTAAAACGGTTTGGCATTACAAAACACTTGGATTCCACTAAAACCTACAAACATTAACACTTACATAATGCAACCTTCTCCCTTTTAATAAACTTGCTATCTATACAAATTCAAAACTTTTCTAACACATGATTCTTTCTGATTACTTTTGAGAAATGGCCTTACCAGCAAAGCAAGCCACTCGAACCGAAGACGCTCCCTTCTGGACAAGGGAGAAACTGATAGCAGACCGAGCCAAGCTCCAGAAGGTCGTCGACATCTACGACTAGACTGGACAGATACCACCAAAAGTCAATCTGCTCACAGTCATGTACGAAATCGACCGCCTCAATAGGTGTTTATCCGAGGAGCCTGAGCAAGAAGTCGAAGAAATATCTTCCAGTGATGAAGGCTCGGAATATGAGCCACATTCCGAGGACGAATCCCCAACCAAAAAGTCCAAGGGGAAGCATAAGGCCCAAACATCTACCAAAGAACAACCAACACAGAAACAGGCAAGAAAACATGTCCGCCCCGCCACTGCTAGGGAACAAACCCTAGCAGGATACATCCCATCAACCGCTACCACCACCCCCATTAACACTCCCACAACCACAACTATTGTCTTCTCCGTCATCACCACCACCGCACCACCACCAGAAAACCTTTTCATCCACACCATCCCATCCATCGACAAAGCTTTAAAACCAACAAAGTACGTTTGCTCAAGCGTACTAATGAAGATGGGGATATATGACCGAATCTGCACCCTGCTCGATAACGCAAATCTCTCAAGACTGTGCTTTGTCCCTGAGATCTCATACGTCGAGCCCACAACAGAATTCTTTACACATCTCAATAAAGAATCTGTGGACATTATGGACAGAGCAAGGGACGGAGGTGAGCGCAGGCTGGTCACCAAACTATTTGGTAATAAAGTTGTCATAACAGAAAATTTATTGAACTAAATCTTCATAGACAACTAGGAGCAGCTAAAAAAGGCCAAAGTTGTTAGTACGGAGAACTCCCAATTCAATATACACAACTTTTGGAAATCCCTAACAAGGATCCCAAATTATGAGGCGAAGACCTGCAAGGCCTCCAATATTCATTCTGGGTTAGTGTGCACGCTTCACAAAATTCTCACCAGTGCGCTCTTCCCCAGAACAGAGGGTGGGAATGTTATTACCGCTGATCTTTTTATTCTGTGGTCCTTCCTACATGGGAAGCCGGTCAACATTGGACGACACATGATACAAAAGTTTTCAGCATACGACCTAGGGAAAGAAATATGCATGGGCAGACACATAACTTCCATTCTTAAATATCTCAAGATGGAAAGATTACTCCCTCGGTGCACGCAGATCAAGGGCGACATCCTCACCAATGAGAAAACCTTGAATAACTCTTACATTATAAAAGAAAAGGATGTAAAATTGCACTACATTTTTTGCCCTACAGTTAAATCTTATAGAGCTTTGCTACTGCTTCCAGAGCTTGCGGATTATGACAAAGAAAAGCTCCTCTTCACTGACGAAGAGCTTACCAAAATCCTAGCTTCGGTCACAGTACACGAGAAGAAAACCAAAGCGGGCCAGACAGAACTTAGTATCACTACCCCGGCTGCTAGGGTAACAAAAATACTGATAAAATGACCAGCTAAGGCACGCTTACCATCACAACAGCTGATAGGGATGCCAACATCAAAACTAAAGCCTGAGACAGAACGTCCTCATCCTGAGGACCATATCAATACCTCATTACTAGACTCATTCATCATGAGCCTAAATGATGAGCTCGCCACTACCACCACTCCTACCACATTGCCATCCATCACTATCCAACCATCCACCACCCTCCCACCTTTGTCCTCAACAACCCCAACAACAATTCCTTTCCCCACATCCACACCTCCACCCACATCTTCCACCTCAACCTTTTTTTCTTCAGGCATCCCATTCTCCACTCCAACACCCGACTTCACCTCCTCAGCCCCCATCTCCACCCTTTACCCCTCAACATTCTCGACCCCACCATTCTCACCAGGACTGTCACCATTTTTGTCATCCGCTACCACCCCGAAATCGCTAGTGACTCCATCTGCAGTCACCACGCAGTTTGTGGGACGTTCAATAGTGTCTCTTTTACAAGACACTATCACCCTTCCACCCTGACCCCAACCACCTCACCCTTCCGCCTCTGGGGTCCCTTTTACAAACGTCAGTGAGGAATTCAGACGTCAATTCGACACTATCTGAAACCTCCTCACCGACCCTTATAATATATTACAATCTATTTTTTCTTGTGTGTAGGGTCTAACTACACAATTCGCCAAGATTGACAAGCAAAGCCATGCCTTGCCAGGCATCATCTTAAGCATCCACCAACAGCAGAAAGCTACAGGCATAAAAATCGACCGCATCGACGACCGCCTGCAACAACTGCCACAGTTGATGCTTGGGGTGAAAAGCCAGCAAGACGATCTGGCCAAGCAGGTCGACATGCTTTCTGCGCAAAATCAACCATTTCCAGAAACTCTGCGCGAGCTTAAGCAGCAACAAACTGCTTTAAGCACGTGCTTGGATGACATCAGCACCACCCTCACACAACTCAATAACCGCCAAGAGGAGTCATCCAACAATGAAATCAACTAATTAAGAACTTAAGTGACAGACCTCTCTGTAGGACTCCTCTCCACCGAGGCTCGTTATTCAGATCTCAAAGAAACCGACGACGCACTGCTTGAAACACATGAGCATGTGCAAGTGGCTTTCGACAAACTACAACCACTCCACCGGCAGTGCAAGAAGCCTCCACCAAAGAAGACAACAGATAAGGCAGCAGACGAAGAAGATGATGAATAAGAAAATGAAGATGAGGATTCTGACTCCTCAGCTGACTCCAACAATAGCACTTCCTCCGACGATAAATCTGATGACCCAAACAATGTTGGGGAGGGCCCCAACTGAGGAGCTGCACCAAAACAATAGAAAGATCACCAAGAAGGTGATAAAGATCCCAAATCCCCTACTCACAATGACAACATTAACATGTCATATGGGGATCAATTTCTTGACTATTCTGCAATTGGATCTCTGGGGCAAACTGCCAAAGAAGCAACTTTTGTTGAATTCCAACAATGTCTATTCGGAACCAACCTGGGTCAACAACAAACAACACCAGCTCAAATTTTCTCCGCACCAGAACAATCGGTGCCTTTACCCCCAGAACAAGACGAATTAGAAAGAGTCAGTTTAGATACTAATGAAGATCTCGAATCTTCTTCTGATTCCGATAAAGACGAAGATCTGCAGCACTACATGGATGACTTGGAGCAGACTTCTTCCCACCCTCTACAAGGGCTTCCCCCGCCACCACCTCTACCTCACAAGATGCACGATATAGACATGGCGGCCATCTCTACTTTAGATGCTCAAGATATCTTCATCCTAAACACTATCGTAGATGATGCCAAAGAAGGGGGATATGTTATCTACCATAATACAAAGACTCAATGCAAGTTGAAATGCAAAGACTTCTGCACCATCCTTCGACCACAGTCATCGGTGAAGATGGCAATCTTCTGTGTCCTCCTTGCCAATTCAATCAAAATCTACAGAACCTCTAAACACTGCAACCAGTACTTAACGCTTCACCTGCTCTGGCCATGAGTCTATTATACAAAGATTTACAAAACAAATCTATCGAGCGGTTGCAGAGAGGGATTGCCAGAAAGGCACGCTATATTATGTGCCCTTTCCAGTTTCTGGCCACTGGCTGCTAATGATCGTGGACACCACAGCTCGAGATGCCAAGGTGTACAATTTTTGTGCCAGTGAACTAAAGGCCGAAATAATTAATTTTGTTGGCGTTGAAGCCAGGGAGGCCAGATGCATCCCTTTCTGCCTTCTGAAATTGATTTGGGTTGCATGCCCATCCCTCCGAAATGGTTGGAACCAACCTTGGTTCCAAATAATGAACCCAAAAGTCCAAACACAAGAAGGATCTAGGGATTGCGCTTTCTAAACTATACGACACATCCAAGCGCTCAATCAACAAATCCCTTTCACTGAGCTGGCCATTGAGGATTTTCATTCTCTACGAGGACGATACACCATGGAGCTAATATGTGACAGAAGGTTCTTTACGGACCCAACTATGGAGACTAATGACGTTCCTCGCTACCTCTACTTGGCCATCCAACGTCCTCAAAAATACCCATTCTGGCAAACAATAAAGGAGTTGGAGAAACACCAGCCCGCCAAGGCCCACGAGAACAAACAATGGGACCCTTACTCTTTTGATTTTACGGATGATAAAGGGGACACCGAGTTGCTAACCAGGGCTACCATCAACATACCATCTTCACAAAAGGTGCCCCTTTCTTCCATTACACTGACATTCCCTAATTTTGACCTCAGCGCCTGTAAAAGTCTTTCCGACAATGAACTTCGGCTCATCATGTCTAGGCTTTACACCGAGACAGATGATCTCATTTTTATATCTAGAGATATTCTGGTTATGGCAGATGTGCTACGTGAAACTGTACAGTTCAAAGGGTCTCTTTCCGTGAGTTTGATGGCCGCCAATCAATATCATCTCGGACGGAATCACCCTACGAACTATATGGCATCAGCATATATGAAGGATGATCTCCTAAAGCTAAAGAACTTCGGAACAACTGAGGCACTCATTTCTTTCCTCCAACATATGACTCTGAAGTTTATCATGCTTCCTTTCCTTCATTCAGAACATTGGATGTTACTGGCAACAAATCTTCATGATGGAACAACAATCATATACAATAGTTCCGACAGCCAGTATAATCTAGAGGAGAAACAATATACTACAACACCAAAAACACCCACAGAGGAGGTGGCAAAGGAGTGTGTTGACCAACTACATGACCTTCTCAGCAAGCACACACGGGCTTACGGTAAAGAACACTTTCATCGCCCTGCCTTCAGCCATAAATGTCCCCAGAAGCTCTGAGAGTCAAATGATTGTGGCTTCCACGTCCTCTACTAGATGTACACCATCATGGTCCTTGAAAGACCAGTAGACGACATGACAGGCGTGGATTACCACGCATTATGTGGAAAGTTTGCTGCTAATCTTCTCCGCACACCTAGAGATAATAAAGGACTAACAGAAGCCTGATGCCCTTGTCCTTGTACTTCTCAACCTATCACTTTGACACTCTAACGACAGAGTGAGTGATAAGTTAGGGGGGGAGTACACTGGACAAGGGCGAGGTGTCATTTTTAAATCCTTCCATCTCTACCTTCTCTTTCAATTCTGTACAATTTTTTTAGCTTTATTTGCACATTTAGATTTTTTTTAAGTAATTCCCCTGTTAAAATAAACCCTACACATAAGAATAACATCCCTCTTGGAAAAAGTCATCCCCTGCTAACTTTAGAATCCAGTTAGTCCTCAAGAGAAATAACAAGAATAGCATATAAACATGTAATGGTGAATTGATAAATTATCTTCACACTAGATTTTCATGCTTTTGCTTCAATTCTACATCTGACTCTCCACAGGTCAACATCAGGGCCGAAACAAGCCAAACACTCTCAAAGACGAGAGGGAAATCAGGTGAAATCCAAATCAAGAAACCTCACAAGTGGACCATCAAGTAAAACCGAATAAGTGTATGTCGGGAAACTCTAAGAACAATTTTCTTCTTTTAAAAATAAAAAGAGGCTTGGCCGCCCACTCAAACACCCAACCCAAATCCTGAGCCTGTGAGTCTACAAATAAAAGCCAGAGTGTTGAATAAAAACATGAGAGTTGTGCCACGCATAACGACTTATATGAAGAACCAATAAAGATCTCGCCCGGCCGGTACTTTCAGTTTCCCTCACAAAGGCAGAGGTGTCGTGCCCGGTAGCGAGACCCTAAGGTCTCCAAATATATGAAAAGGTTGATAAAGGAGTTGCCTGGCTGGTACATTCAGCTTCCCTCATAAAGGCAGATGTGTCGCTCCTGGTAGTGAGATCCTAAAAGCATAGATAAACCCTCCCCCACTTGAAGGGGGAGCTACACAACAGCCTTTAGCCAACCCTCATACCCATTCTAGCTCCCGACAGGATTATCAAAAGAAGTATAAAACTGATTAGAGCCAATGACATGCACAAAATAAAATCTAGGAAAAGGTGGTCCCGATGTGGGCTACGAGTTATGGAAGGAACCTGAGATCCAAGCAACTCTCAACACCTGAAAGAATTAAGGCAAGCAAAATCTCTGATACTACCTTAGGAGATCTCTGGTTTGAATGTGAAGCAAGAGTATGGAAATCTTAACTAAATAAAATCGCCTCACCATTACATGCCTCAGCTCTATCTAACTTGAGGACAAGCTAGACTCTAAGTTAGGGGAGATGATAACCTCCCATTTTATGATGTTATCTTAGTAATTTTCCTCAGTTTTCCATACTCTTTCTTAGATAAATTAGATAGAATCCTTAACTTTCCTCCTTTATAGCAAATATACCATTAGATTAACTTTTCTCCTTTATATGACTTATAGAAAAATACAAAAAAAATCACAAAAGTTCCAAACGGTCCCGAGACCGTTTGGAGACCAAATGGTCCCAAGACCGTTTGGAGACTACCCGGTCCCGAGATCGCATGGAGTCACACGGTCCCGAGACCGCATGGAGTCACACGGTTCCGAGACCGCATGAAGTTACACGGTCCCGAGACCGCATAAAACCAAACGGTCCCGAGACCATGCAAAGCCAAACGGTCCCGAGACCGCATGGAAATACACGGTCCTGAGACACTACAAAACCAAATGGTCCCGAGACTGTGCAAAGCCAAACGGTCCCGAGGCCGCATGGAGTTACACAGTCCTGAGACCGCATAAAACCAACTGGTCCCAAGACCGCACAAAGTTACATGATCCCAAGATCGAATAAAGGCAAACGGTTTCAAGACCACAGGGACTCAAACAGTTTCCAAACTGAGAGAGTCCAAACGGTTTTGAAACCGAGAGAGTCCAAACGGTCTCAGAACCCAAACAGTTTCCAAGACCGTTTGGGCCTAAAATTGCCCAAACCATTTGGACTTCACTTAAAGCCTATAAATAAGACCCAAAGGGTCCTCATAAGGTATCAAGTTTCAGACGTCCAAAGGCTGCCTCTGCTGCTCCAGAGCTGTTCCATCCTTCATCCACAGCCCCGAGGCTGCCGGTCTGAGATCCACACTCCATCCAGAAGCTGCTTTCTCTCTCATCGCCAAAGAAGGTGGGAAGAGGAAGATTCATCATCGAGCAACCTGTGAAGTGTGAAGATCGTCGCTCTCTCTCTCCAAGGGGTTGACATTCCTCCCTCCTTCATGGAGATGACGTTTTCTCTCTCTCTTCTCGCCTCCTTCTTTGTCCTTGCCACGAGTGAGTAGTCTTATACACTAGGGTGCGGGGAGTAGCCCCACTGCCCATGTTTTCATTTCATGCAATGTAATCCATAGTTTGCAATAGATATATACTTTCTTTTCAGTTCAACATCAATCACTTAATGAATACTTGTTTCTTGATCACCAACTTGTGTTATCTTTTATCTTTTAGTATGAATTGTCTACGTTTGTACTATTAGATTCTAATCTCGATTGAATGTTGGTTCTTGATGCATGTATCCACCATGCATCTGTTTCAGTATCTAGGAGTGTTTTTCAATAACTGGAGTAAACTCACTACCATCGTTGTACTTTCATACTATGAAATGGAATCAGCTGACGTATGAAAGTACAATCTTGATAAGTCGAGGAACACACTTTGCAAAGGGAATGATGTAAAGTAAGTCACCATTCATTCAGGGATGGCTGGCATTGCAACATTCCCACACTTCTCGTAGTTAGTTCTCCGAAAGGAGACTAAGTTTACAAAGATACTAACTGTTTAGACTCTTATTGTAGGTTATGTTTTTATGTTGCGTGTTTTGATCCATGCGTAGTGGTGGTGAAAGTCGATCACATCCTAGTGGTTTCTTAACATTGCTTACAACCTTAAATGTACTTTATTGCTTTGTTTTACTTGCACTTAGTTTAAAACAACCAAACCAACTCTTTGATCTAGATACCAAGTGTTAAGGAGTTAAGTGAAATTATATCATTTTCTATCTTGTTGCTCCCGACAAGACTGTTGTCCTGTAGATTCAACCCTTAACTATACTACGATAAGACTTCCATGTATCCTAGCATACGTGGGTGGAGTTCTCAATCTAGTATAAGCAAGGCTAAACCTAAAGACTTACTATCTTTAGGATTTTTAGTGGTGCACGAAATTCCACGCGAGTGGAAGCTCCATCATTCTGCCAAAAATGATATCATCAGCATATATTTGAATGATAAGAAAATTTTTAGAAGTGTGCTTTAGAAATAAGGTAGAATCTACTTTGCCAATGATATACCCATGATCTAACAAAAATTTCTTTAATTTCTCATACTAAGCTCGAGGTGCTTGTTTGAGTCCGTAGAGAGCTTTTTGCAACACATAAACATGGCTAGGTAAACTATCATGTTCAAATCCAGGAGGTTGTGCAACATACACTTCCTCCTCAATTATACCATTAAAAAGTGCACATTAAACATCTATTTGATATAGAAGAAAGTTTTTATAACTAGCAAAATCAAGCAACATATGAATGGACTCATGTCTAGCTACATGTCTATATGTTTAAACAAAATATATATCTTCCTACTGATTATATCCTTGAGCCACTAACCTTGCTTTGTTCCTTACCCCTTTGCCGCTTTCATCAATCTTGTTGCGGTATACCCATTTTGTGCCAATGACCTTTCTATCACTTGGTCTTGGCACTAAGGTCCATACTTTGTTCTTTTCAAATTGCTCCAACTCTTCATGCATAGATAGGATCCACTCATCATTCCCAAGAGCTTCCTTGACATTTTTTGGCTCAAGTTGTGAGAGGAAGGCTTTGTTGGGTTGTTCTTTGTTGAAAGCATCCCACGTCTTCACTCTTTCAAATGGATCACTTAAAATCAACTCTCTTGGATGATTCTTTGCTAATCGAGGAGTTATCCCCTTCTTATCTTCGTCTTTCTCTTCTTCTTGAATGGTCACCTCTTTTCCCTTTTGGGTGATGTTGAGCTCTTTTAGAATAGGAATTACCTCACCTGCTACATCATCATTTGGAACAATATCTTTGGGAATAGAGGGGTTAGTCTCAATAAACTTAACATTTATAGATTCTTCTACTTTAGCAAGATCAATATTCCTGTGCTACATGAGGAATTTGAGATTTCACAACAATTTGTGACTTTTTATGTTCTTCTTGTACCTTTATAGGTTCAATGTTTTCATGTTGGTCTTGAACCTCTTTGAGTTCTACTTTCCTTCCACTGATTCCTTTGGAAATGCATTTTTTTCTAGGAATACAACATCCCTAGAAACAAACACTTTGTTGTCAAATGGATTATAGAAGTAGTATCATTTGGTTTCCTTGGGATATCCAACAAAATAACATTTATCTAATTTGGGTTCAAGCTTTTCAAAAATCTGCTTTCTTACATAAGCTTCACGTCCCCAAATCTTCATAAAACATGGAAATACTCGATAGAAGGCTTTCTACCACGCCATAGCTCATAGGGGGTTTTCTTCAAAGAAGGATGTGTAAAAACCCGATTTCACACAAAGCATGAGGTACTGACAACTTCGGCCCAAAACTTCTTTGGAGTATCATACTATAAACACATGGTCCTAGCCATCTCCTATAATGGCCTATTCTTCCTCTCTACAACCCCATTTGGTTGAGGTGTTCGAGGTAAAGAAAAGTTATGTGCATAACAAGATTCTTGACAAAAAAATTCAAAAATATCATTTTCAAATTCTCCCCCATTATCACTACAGATGGAAATGATGCGGCAAGAAGTTTCATTCTCAACTCATTTACAAAATATCGAGAAAACATTAAGCGTATCACTTTTGGAAATGAGAAAGAAAGTCCAAGTATATCTAGAGAAATCATCGACAATAACAAGGCAATACTTGGAACTACAAAGTAATTGAGTTCTAATTGGTCTAAATACATCAATGTGAAGAAATTCAAGAGCTCTCTTGGTACTAAGGACTCCTTTAGATTTGAAGGAGGACTTGGTTTGCTTTCCTTGGGTATAAGGTTGGTGTTCCTCATCCTTTTCAAAATCCAATTTGGGAAGTCCCTTTACCAAGTCCTTTTTGCTCAACTTCTTCAACTGATGCATATTTACATGACCAAACTGACAATGCCAAAGAGAAATATCATTCGAGTTGACTACTAATAATTTACCAACAATAGGCTTAATAGATTCAAGCATAATGACATAAAGATTACCACATCTAGTTCCCTTATATATAACTTGATAGGTGAGGGAATCTATAATCAAACATTCAAAGGAAGTAAATAATACAAGGTAACCATTGTCACATAATTGACTAACACTAATTAAATTGTGATGTAGGCCATCTACAAAAAGAACATTCTTGATACACAAGGATTCACTTACATCACCTTCACCTTTGACCTTACCTTTCTTGTTGTCCCCAAAAGTAACTGAACCTCCTTTATTTTTGGTGAAGTTGTTGAAATGGCTTATATCACCTGTCATATGCTTAGTGCAGCCATTATCAACAATCTATCTTCCTTTTTCCTGCAAGAAAGGAGAGCGTCGGTTCCCAACTCAAACTTTGGGATATGGAGTTAGCTTGGGGGCCCATTTCATCTTTTGGTTGGTCCCCTTAGGCTTGTAAGGACAATAAGTAGAGTAATGATCATCACACTTGCAATAAGAACAAACCATAGGATTCTTAGTGTCAGAAGACTCTCCAACAAAGAATGAGGTCTCCTTGCTCTTTTTCTTACCTTTGGCTTTGTTCTTGCCCTTCTGTGCTCCCCCTACAAATCCCAAACCACTAGTACCACTTTGTTTGGTAGAATGGTCAAGGATTTCATTTAGGGAGTTAATACCTTTGAGGAAATTTTGTTGAGAGGCCCTAAGTCTATGATTATCATCATTTAGAGATATGATAGTATAAAAAAAACTAGCAATATCATCCCTAGCATGAACAAGGCCAGCCTCTACACAGAGAGATTTAGTCAAATAAGAATCATTCTGAAGAGAAATAGAAGTAACATAATTACTAGGCAACATAGGTCTAGAAGATAAATCGTTAACTTAACCAAGCAACCTAGCATTTTCATATTTAAGCAATTGAATTTCCTTAAGATAAACATCTCTTTCATCCTTATGAGCATCAACAAGAAGCTTAAATTCAGAATTTTTAGTTTTAAGAGTTTCAAGCTCCTTTAGGCACGTATGGTTATCTTCCTTAAGTGTTTCATTGTTCTTAAGAGAGACACCATTCTCTACCTCAACTCCATTGTATTGGAACTCAAGATGCATTGCAAGATATCAATGCTCTCAATATGAGTTGTCTCATTAAGCTCAAGAATTTCAAGTTTAGCATACAAATCATCAATAATTTTTCCGAACCTTTTTTTTTTAGATTTACACATAGCAAAAGAATAATGGGTAGAAACAAGCATATCAATAAGAGTTTCCTAATATAACTCATGCAAGCTTACATCACTTCATTAATTTCTTCACTAGTAGAGGCCATGAGTGCAAGGTGGCACTCTCCATCTTCTTCGGAGCTAGAGCCACTTGATAATGATTCCACCCAAGCTGCATGAGTTGCATTATTGTGTCTTTTCTCCTTCTTATCCTTCCTCTTGTACTTGCTCTCCTTCTTGTACTCTTCCTCCTTCTTGGAGCTGTCCTTATGGTGTGACTTTCTTGACATGGGACATTCACTCTTAGTGTCCCTTTTGTCCACACTTGTAGCATCTAGGTGTAGAGGAGGAGGATTGCTTTCCCTTGAAGTGCTTGCCCTTGATGTAGTTGGCTTCATGCTCACTAGGGCCATCATCTTCACTAGAGGAGGAAGGAGAAGTTCAACAAGCAAGTTGTTGTTGAAGGATGATTGTCTCCACTTGTGCTCTGAAAGTACTATCTTTGATCTTCTTGGCTTCCTTCTCTTCTTGCTTGGCTTCTTCTTCTTGCTTGTCAAGCCTTGGATCATGAGATTGGAGGTTGCCAATGAGCTCTTCAGTTAAAATGTCACCAAGGCTCCTCACTTCTTCAATGGAGGCCACCTTTGACTCACATCTCTTTGGTAGAGTCCTCAATATATTGGAGTTGATTACACCTCTATCCAAAATGTTGCCCAAAGCAGCTAGGACATTGATTATAACATTGAGCCTAGAGTACATATCCACAATCCCTTCCTTCTTGCCCATCTTGAAGTTCTCTAGAAGGCTATTCAACATGTATATCTTAGCCTCCTTGACTTTCTTTGTTCCCTCATAGGTAATGCACAATTTATCCCAAATCTCAAAGGCAGTGTCCCAATATGAGATGTGGTTGAACTACATTGGGGTAAGGGCTGCATAGAGGATGCTTGTGACTTTGGCATTGAGTTGGGCTTCTTTAAGTACAACTTCACTTGATGTTACACCAGCTCGAGTTGGCTCCTTGTATGGTGTGGCCATCACCTTCCACATATCAAAGTTCATGCCTCGAATGTAGAACTGCATACTTCTCTTCCAATAGAGGAAGTTGGTGTCGTAAAAGACCAGAGGATGCATGGAGAAGCCTCCCTCTAGGTTGAGTGAACCAAGTAGGTTTTCGCCCATCTTCTCATCTTGTGGGAGATATTTGGAGAATATCATTGTCTCTGATACCACTTGTTAGATCTAGGGCTCTAGAGGGGGGTGAATAGAGCTTCGGAAATTCTCACAAGATAAGTTAGACCTTCAAATTATATCAATCAAAACCAATAGCTGAAGTGCAATTTAAAGTCCTAACTAACAAGCATATCAAGTATGTGAGAAAATGAAACAAGCACTTAGACAAGGTCATTTAGAGTGGTTCCACTCTCCAAACTAGGAGAGAGTCAATCCACTACCTAGAGAGGTCAACCTCTAGGACTTTGAAAGTGATTTCCTCTATATATTCACCTATAAGAGTTACAACACAAGACCCACCAAAGGACTTACCTACCCATTACAAAGAGTCTTCAACCTTAAAAAGGACTTACCCACTTTGCAAAGAGTCTTCCACCTTCTTCCAAGGACTTACCTACTCTTTCACAAGTCCTCAACCTTTGCCTTCTCCTTCACCTGGAGAAGATCTTCACCTCTTCTTCAACCAGTGCTTCACCTTTGCTTCTTTGAGAAAAGGGGTGGGGAAGATGGAATGGAATGAGAGCATTACAAGCACAAGGAAGTAGCTCTCTTACAACTGGCCTAACTCACTCATAATCATGAACTTATATGTAAATGAGAGAGAGAAAGGGGCTCAAGGAGTTTCAACACACTCAACTATAGCAAGGACTTAGAATAGAATGAATGAGAAAACTTGGAATGAACTCCAAGGGGTCCTATTTATAGTTGAGGGTGTTCCCTTGAGTGTGGGACCACTTAAGGGAGAAATATAGCCATTTTCCAAGTTTTAGCAGATCTATACTCACTCACAACAACTCACTAATTATTATAATCATTTTTTTTACATTTTCCGTACAGTATATTTGGTCGAGTTTCAATAAAGGTAACTCGACCGATCCACTAAGAGACAAAGTCAATTTTCAAACTATCGATCAATCTTATTTTAGGAAACTCGACCGATGAGATAAAATTCATTTTTCTCAATAATTCGGTCGGTCGAGTTCTTTGAGTGTTCAACTCGACCGATTGGTCTCTTTAGAAAAATCCATCACTAGATCGGTCGAGTTTCCAACTCGACCGATAAACAACCTGTGACAAATTTTCTAAATTGGCATTTGAGTGATCAAACGTTAGAATTAAGTGTCCTTGATTTTTTCTCATCTTAGCTACAAGTCATATCATCAATACAAGTGATTACAAAAATCATCTAAGGTCATTTGAAGTGATTTTTCAGAACACGTACTTGCATTGCTTTTGACTTGAACTTGAACCAGCTAGGGCTTGTGTAATTTGATCCTTTTCATGTACCTAAAGCCTGAAATCAATCCTGAGCAAACATATTAGATACATAAGAATAGAATGGTTAGTTCATTATCAAAATATGGGCAATGTATAACTCTCAAGTCAATAAACACTCCCTCTAATGAGGAAAATGGCACATTGGTATCTATTCTAATAGAAGCCAATCCATAGATTGCTAATACTATTTTTATAGAACCCACATTTCCCCTTCCTCTACAGATACCTCACAAGATGCAGAATGTGGGTCTTGATTCAAGTTTGAGATATCTTTGTCCTCCATGATATTCTGGATCATAGGCCGGATGGGAAATAGATCATCTATAGTAATGGGATCAAATCTCTTACAAGACATGCCTTGCACAATATCTTTCGTAGCACCATATGGATCAATAGATGTCTCTTCACTATGATGGAAATGGCCCTATTACAACAAAACACCCTCCCTTGTAGATTTCCTATTCAAGAATCATTTGACAGATCCAGTAGTCACCACCCTAATCACAAAGATCAATGAGGGGAAGAAAAGGCTTATTATTCTCCCTTTTTAATATAAGGGCTATTGTATTCATGTATTGTTGATCTAGTTAAGCGACATATTTTCTTATTTGATCATGTTGTGTAGAATTGCATAATGCTAATATGTAATTCTATGATGTTGGGGCAGAGCACATCCCACATATCCCTATTTGTTTGCAAAAAAACTGATCTAACAAAACTACCCTTACTATATGCGCAACTAGATCAATTATGTTATTGAGCATTTAGTCCATCAACAAAATCTAGAAAAGGGTGATAGTTCTTTTGTAGTCCTCCAAGTCATGGAGGTCATTAAACAAAGCATATCATGTCTACTATGGATCCTGATGGATTCACTGCATTATTAGAGAGATATGCAATTCAGGTGATCTATAATTGCCACTTCTTTCAGGATCTCAGGCTTCCTAAAAATCTATGGCATCTTTATTCCCTTATCCCCAAGCCTGCCAAGATGTCTTTACAGCAAGTCCTTTGTAAAGAATTCAAATTTTCTCAACATATAAGCATAGAGTTACCTCAGTCAGAGAACATTCATGTGTCCCAAAAGGACTCACTGCTTCCTCAAACCATATCTATCTCAGAACGAGCTCAGAAGGTGGCAAAACATTCAGCTATGGTGGACTAGACTCTAGCATTTCCTATTTATGGGTAGCTGGTGTGGCTGAGCCCAGTTTCACTACCTTTTACAAGAGTGTCTATGGTTGCCTCTCCCAACTGCCTTGAATCTTATGATGCAAAGTTTCTTAGACAATGAATATATTTGTATTATATATTGCCACGATGACCTACTGGTTATGAAAGATGATCTCCAGGATATCCTCAAATCCGATAGTTATATGTCACATAGGCTTATGGATGCTTATCAGTTTCTCTTGAATCATGACTTTGATGATGTCTATATGATCAGGGCAGATCTAATAAATGAATTTTATGAAATGACCAACTCCAAAGAGAGGGGGTTGCTAATTCAACATTTGTAAGCCAACAATTCTCGATACATATTCTGACCTATTATCTATGATAATCATTGGACTCTTCTTGTAGTTTTCTCTCAAGAATGCCAAATTGTTATCCAAAATAGCTGGGAATACCTCTTTAATTTTGTGGGTCTCCTATATTCATAGCTCTAGAGTGAAACTAAATGCCTAGAAGACCTATGCTCTAGGGACTTTCTCTACTTTATTTTCCAACATGACACCGGTGGTGACTATTACGACCCCACCTCCCGATAACCCCCAATTAAGGGAGACCAAGAGGTTGAGCCGCACCCATTAATCTCGGATCAAAGGTTCGACATATAACCATAAACAATTATTAAATTCTAACAGACTATACTGAAAATGGTAATAAAATTTTCCTTTACATACCTTTTGAAAACTTGGATATCTAAACTTCTATCCACACCGATACTAATCTATCTAATCCTCCTTTGTACTTTAATTCTCTTTCAGTATCACATGTGCCACTTTACTGTTTGTTCTTTTCATTGTACCTAAAACGCCGACAAACAAAACGTCGGTCAGCCGAAGCTGGTATGTGGGGAAAAAGCAGATAATCATGCAACTATGATAACCATGTAATCATTCAATTAATCATTTAACAACCAAGATTACGTTTTAAGCCAAACTACTCAATCCATACCTATCCACAACTCTGTGTTGTCCCTGTAAGGACTTATATGGTACCTCTATAAAGGTGACTTGATGGACCTACCCTCTAGGCAGCCAAAGTCTTTCATGACCTGATGGACCTACCCTCTAGGTAGCCATGTGCTAGGTCAGCCATTACGACACATAGGGGATGAATGATTGAGCTAGAAGGCATATACATTATATGATAATCATAGTCACTTTATAATTGCAAGAAATAAATAAACATTCAACAGTTTAGTTGCATTCAATGCGATTAAACATCCGAGAATCCTTCGGAAAACCTAAAGCGGTTATTCATAATCGTAACCACATACCTGATCCATAGTAACTTGATGTCCATGCATTAACATTCAACACAATTAATCAAGCAATCAACAATATCCTGAAAATAATGCATAACATTCAAGTGTCATTGTTTTATTCAAACATCCATAAGATCAACTTGGATTCCACCTTATAATTTCTAGGTCAACCTTAGGGTTTTATTAGGTTTTTAGCTTTCATTATGCATTTATCACTTTTAATGCTCTTTTAGTTCACAAACCCTAATTTCTCCATCATAGGCACAATTGAATGTCAAATAAGTCTAATATGTTTCTTTTACACTAAAACTATTATCTTTATCCTTTTTGGTCATATCCAAAACATTAAGGCTATTTATCATCTTCGGTTTCTTTCAAATTGACAAATCATATATCATTATAGTTCAACTCACATATATGAACCTTACTTATTACTATTTCCACCTTTATACACTAGGAAACACTAATTATCCAAATAATTCACATTAAAGATCTTTGATACTCAATTTATCTTCGAATCATCATATTTCTATTTTACTCATCGATTTGTACAATTAAAACCATTAGAATTCATATCAACATAAATTAGGGTTTCTAATCCCATTAAGGCATATTCATGTACATAGAACCCTAAATTAAACCAACTATATAAAAAGATCAACTTTTTAAATCCTATTTTCACTTTTATTAACAACAGGTTAATATCATCTTGAATTATCCATCTATCATCAAATCTAAGGGTTTTTCCTTAATTGAATCATTAAAGATGATAACTTTATGCCCTTTTAAATTCCATGCATATTTAAGCACATAAACCCTAAATTAGACTAATCATGTGCAAAGTTCTTCCTTTTTGAACTCAATGTTCCTTTTTACATTTAACAGATTAATATCAACTCTAAAGATCCATTAAACCCTATTAAAAACATAAATCATATAAAAATAGGGTTTCTTAACCTTTAATTCATTAAAGATGATAATTTACACTACTTTTCGAATTGCAAGAGGAATTAGACTTTAAATATATTTTTATTGGATTCCTCTCATTTTTCTGAGCAACATTCATGTATTATGTGCATCTATCCGAGCTACGGTTGAGGAGATATGAAATTAACAAGATTGACTTACTTCAGCCAATGGGGAGGCGCCACGTAGCCCATTACATGAAACGTTGATGCGGCTGGGTTGAGAAACATTTCGAAATGACCATAGTGCCCTCGGTTAAGTCAGGTTGGTCTTCAGCCCGTGGAGGTCAAACTTGTCCAACGCCAACTCCATCTTCAACCTTCCGCAGATCGATCTGTTGCCGCCCTAGCCGCCCATGTCGCGGCTTTATCTCCCTCCTCTGGGCCCCAGCGGCCACCGGAGTGGCTTCCCCTACCTCCGTCGTGCCCTTGCGCACACAGTGGTACTTCTGGGTCGCGGCCAAGTTGACTGGAACTCGTCCCTTAACTCTGCAACACGTGGAGGATCTGTTGCTCTCCCACAGCTGCCGCACAAGAACTCAGGCTCAGGGAACATGGTTGCGTCTTCGTGAGGTGTCGTGGGAGCATTGTGCTTCCCTCGGCCTCATCTACTCATTCCTCATCGCTCATAGCCGCACTACTCCTCTCCCTTAGGGTTTGTTTACAAAGAAGGAGAAGAAGAAGATAGGGAATAGAGAGATACGTGTGGGATATCCCTTGGGGTCGACCCTGGGCTATTTCCTTATATAGGAGTGAGTAGTAAAGCCCTAGGACGTTCGTCCAAGAGAAATCAAGTTCTCTCCCATATGGAAACCTATTCCTTCATGGATAAGTAGTCATTCTCTCTCCTATATACTTCCTTGATATTCCTTATCTTATGGACACTTAGAAAACAAGAATAATTTCTTTCACTTTCTTTATACTTGCCTTTTACCCATTAATCACGAAATTCTATTTTTATTTAATAGAAAATACTTCCCTTTTTATCAATACCACAAAACTATTAATAATGTTTTACATTATATTCTTATTTTCTTTTACAGGTATTTCTCTTTCCTCTTTCTTGATTGGGACTCCTTGGATCCCAATAAAACTCAAAGAATTTGAAATTCTTTTATTGGATACTCATTATCCTTCTAGATGCATCTAAATGCATTATTTCATATTAACTTGTTTATTTCTCATTAAAATATCTCTTTTTGAGGTTTTCTCTTTATTTCTCTTTTATTTTCCTCACATTACCATTATTTTCAATTCATTTCTTGATAAGGAAATATTTAATTGATATATTCTTTTATTATAGTATTCCCTATGCCACCTTAGACTCTTGGAACCCAAGGAACCCAAGAGGCACGAAATCCTTTTTTGGATTTGCCTCCTAGAGGTTTCCACATTTTTCCTTTTTCTCTATTTTCTTATTTTCTCGATGATAGTGGAATTTCTTTTATCCTTTCCTTGTTATTGGGCCCAATAGCCAATAAAGCCCACAAAGAAACCAATCAAGGCTATTGTGAATGGAAACCATTTATTCAAAACAAATCATATCATTATTTGTTCAATTATCTTTAATATGAGAAATTACATTTCTCACTAATTGAACCCAAAAATTGGGGTTGTAACAGTGACTCTCTACGGAAGAAAAAATGGTTCAAACCCAATTTATCCACCTAAGTTCTTAACAATGACCTCTATCAAATGACTTTGTGTTTCACGACCTTTATGGGATGTATTCTCTTGCCATTTTTAAACTAACAGTTGAGAGTACCAAGATGAGAATTACCATGGTCTGCAAAATAGTTACGTGTTTTATTATCGCACTAACAAATTCACTCAAGGTTGAAATCCCTAAGCTTTTACCAAAACATTGTGCAATAATACCACCCGCAAGCGGATGGGTCTTATCGCAATATAGTTAAGGATCGAATCCCAAGGGACAATGTTTTTAAGAATCGTTGCTAGTCTAGTCTAGTTCAAGTAAGGCTAATATTTAAAATGATATGATGATTTGAGGTTAATTAAACTAAATGAAGGAAAGTAAAGAGTAGGATTAAAGTTGATCTAGATTAATGATATGGAATCGCTGGGATGGTCCCAGGTTTCACCGCCACTACACATGCAAACACATCCAAACATCAAACATCCAGGCAAGATATAACTATCCAAATGGAGCTGCAAAACCCCCATACGAGCATTAGGCTTGCGTAAGCATCACCTTAGGTATTAAATGTCTTGTCACCATCCAGATCACTCACTTACGGATCCAAAGATATAGAAATCCAACTAAAGTTTTGGCCCTCCCTGAGGGATGTTTAGGCACACAAAAGTGTCACCGTGGGCAAGATGGCTCATCCCCACACAGATCATACACTTACAACCTCAAGGAATCCCTTTCTATTTCTAGTTAGGGAGTCAACCGTACTAATTGACAAGAAAGCATGTGATTAATGTACAAGCAAACATCGATGATTAACGAAGATGATATAGATATCCAATTGAAGTTGTGGCCCTCCCTAGGGGATATTTAGGCCATAGAAGTGTCACTGTAGGCTAGATGACTCATCCATTCACGGATCATACACTTACGACCTCAAGGAATCCCATTCTATTTCTAGTTTGGGAGTCAACCTCCTTAATCGACATTCTATCCTACATATACAAGTTCTCGCAAAATAGGGAATAATAAGATGAAAATAGCAGGTAACCAATATGCAAACATTAACGATTAACAATGAAATGAAAAGTTATATACATTGCCATGAAATGTTTAACAAGAGAACATGCTTGCATGGGAAGTGGGGCTAGTCTCCGCATCCCAGTGAAAAGGAACTACTTGCTCATGATGTGAGAAACAAGAAAGATAAGAGAGAGGGAAGATTCCGCCATGAGCATGATGCAGAAGCTAGTCGCACCTCAGTGAAGATGATGTGGTCTTCTACGTCATGTCGGAGCAGCTTTGGACGAGAAGGATGAACCACTGAGGCAGACCGAGCGGCTCTTCTTCTCCTCCTTCTTTCCTCATCTTAACCTTCTTGCTTGCAGCTAAAGGAGCAGTAGGTGGAGTAGCAATGGCATGGGCGTGGATGTATATGGACTGAACCTTGTGTTTGGGTGGCCTGGAAGCATCCCAGATCCGATACCAAATGAGGACCCTTGTGGTTCTCTTTATAGGCATTGGTCAGGTCTTCACATTTTTGACGTGAGACTGCTTCACATGGTTTGGAGCATATGGTCTGCTTGAATGGTTTGGAGACCAAGAGACTCCTAACGGTCTTGGTGTTTTAACGGTTTGAGGACCAAACATATTCACACAGTCTCAAAAATTGTTTGCCTCATAGCGGTTTTTAAACCACGAGGAGCCAAACGATCTTGTCTCCAAACGGTCTTGGATATTGATGGCCTCCAAACAATCTTGAAGACCGATGGGTTTCAAATGGTCTCGTTCCTCCAAACGATCTCGGTTGTTGGCTTCCGAGCGGTCTTGCTGGAGAGCGATGATCGTCCAAATGGTCTTCAGCCTCTGATCGGTCTTGAGGACCTAACGGTCATGCATCCAACGGTCTGCTGGCCTAACAGTCATGAGGACCGAGTGCTTCCACACGGTCTTGCAGACCGTTAGGGCTTGCGCGGTCTCACGGCCTCCAAATGGTCTTGCTGGTGAATAAAGGCTATACGGTCTCGAAGATCGTCTGCTACCACACGGTCTCGAAACTGTGTGGAGGGCAGAGACCAGGACCGTGAGAGAGGTGGGGGTGGTGCAGGGTGTCAAGGGTTAGGTTTTGCAGGTGGTGGTCTATGGCGGGAATGAAGAAGGGGAGGAAGAAAGAAGTAGGTGTGTCGGGAAGCAGGTCAACGGGATGTTGAGGGTTGCAAGTTGATGGAGAGGAAGGAAGAGGATGGTGTCGCTGCCCACGACTCTAGTAGAGTTTCAAGAATGACGACTGGCCCCACAAACTACCACTAGCCTTAACTGCACATTTTGTCCACACTGACACGTAAGACAAGATCAATTTCCTGATTGGTCACCCATCCTAGTACTACTCCAAGCTGAGCACGCTTAACTATGGAGTTCTTTAGTGATGGGCTCCCAGAAAAGGAGGTGCACCTTGGTGATATGGGTAGTCTAATCATTCCTTTTAAGTTTGTTTTATCTTAGGCCTCAAATCCTAGGATGTTACAATCTCCCCCACTTAGACTCTTAACGTCCTCGTCAAGGCTCAACTATATGGCCTCATAATATTTCCCCATTTCAGTGTAGACCCAGAACGGCCCATGTACACCCAGCTCCTGATCACATAATACCAGTGCAAGGGTGGTTATGCCAACCATGGACAACCCTTTCCAACATGCCTGGACCGCAGGGATCAAGACTAGCATGCCACATGCCCATGTGGGCCCCACTTACTGGAGGGGAATTGGCTCTGATACCATTTGTAACAACTGGGCTCACTGCCCACAGCTCTAGTAGAGTTTCAAGAATGACGACTGGCCCCACAAACCACCACTAGCCTTAACTGCACAATTTGTCCACACTGACGCGCAAGCCAGGATCAACTTCCCAACTGGTCACCCATCCTAGTACTACTCCAAGCTGAGCATGCTTAACTATGGATTTCTTTAGTGATGGGCTCCCAAAAAAGGAGGTGCACCTTGGAGATATGGGTAGTCTAATCATTCCTTTTAAGTTTGTTTTATCTGAGACCTCAACTCCTGGGATGTTACACCAGGACCATGAGAGAGGTGGGGGCGGTGCAGGGCGTCAAGGGTTAGGTTTTGCAGGTGATGGTCTGTGGCGGGAATGAAGAAGGGGAGGAAGAAAGAAGTAGGTGCGTCGGGAAGCAGGTCGATAGGATGTTGCGGGTTGCAAGTCGATGGAGAGGAAGGAAGAGGACGACATCGCTAGGGCAAGAGGCATTGGTGGTGGTAGGGATACAGTCGCCAAAGCTCCTTGCGGTCTCGAGTAGATGGTTTCCCATACAGTATTGAGATCGTGAGGCTTCACAAGGTCTTGAGATCGTATGGCCTCACACAGTCTTGAGACCGTATGGAAGGTCAAAACTGGTTGGAGGAAAACCGCAAGGAGGGTGGATCGCTGGATCAAGATCATGTGGATGAATGGCTAAGACCGGGAGGTCAAAACCAAATGAATAAAACTGTTTGGATCAAGAATGAATGGTCAAGATCGAGTGAGCAGACCAAATGGGCAAACCATTTGGATCAAACCCGATTGATCAAGACCAAGGCTTAGAGGATCTTGAGTAGAGGTAAATCTAGGGTTGAGTTAAAGTGGGCCCCAGCTAAAGGTTCACCCTCATCGTGACCGGCATAATATGCATGCAATACATATAAAACTAGTTAATAACTTGATAATTTGATCAACCAAGCAGAATTGCACATTATAAGATTTAAGGAGATGAAATCAAATGTATTTAGTCGAATTGGGCCCAGAATGGCGATTGAAAATCATGATGAATTTGGATTCATCACAATACCCTGAACTTAAGCGTTTCTCATCCTCGAGTAACACAAAATCTGAAATAGTCACCATATTAATGAATTCAGTCTATGTAACTGCCTCATCTTCACATCATGATTTGTTTCCTTTCTGCATAGTATGACTATGCACCTCAACTTCCTAAGACCACTGAACACATCTTACAATATCTTTGTTCCTAAGTTTGTTTCCCAACATCACTTCCTCCTCACTTTTTCCAACAATAAGCAGTTCTAAGAGTTTCGTAAGAGTCTAGAGATACCCACAGAACAACAAGTGTGCATCTGATCTGACACTGGTGTATTTTAGGATGGTGGAAGCCTCCATTGTGCCTTTAGATGGAAAAGGGAGTGAATGGTGGTATGGAAGGAAGAAATAAATCTCTCCTCTATTCAACTCGAGATTTTTATTTTATGATTGCATTTGTTTGTGGAATCTCTCCTCTATTCGACTCGAGATTGCATTTTCTTTTTGTGTGCACATTGGCATCTTTTCTTGGTGGTACGCCCCGATTAATTTGTGAGGGGTATGGAAGAAGCATATATGAAGACTAATTAGAACTCAAGATAGCATCTCGCGGTGTGATTTTTATTTAATTAAAAATTATCTAAAAAGTAAAACAAAATTAAGGAAAAATTCTAATTCAAAAATTAAAAGTAAATCGAATTTATTGATCGGGTTGCCTCCCGACAAGCGCCTTTGTTTTATGTCGATGGCTCAATTGAATCCTTTAATTTTATGGTGGATATGTTGGTTTGGAAAGATTTATCGATTTTTCAGTGTTGGTATCTGCTGATATGAAGTATCTCTTCACGCATTGTCCATTTGCCACAAAATAGCCTGACTTTTCACTCCATAGGGAGAAAGCACCATGTGGGTAAATACTCGTGACAATGTAAGGTCCAGTCCAGTGAGAACGGAGTTTCCCTAGGAATAACCTCAGTCTTGATTTGAATAGAAGAACTCAGTCTCCAACTTGTATATCCTTTCTTTTTAGATGGCCATTGTGCCAAAGTTTCGTGTGTTCTTTATAGATTCATGCATTCTCATAAGCTGTCATCCGGAGTTCTTCCAGCTCCTGGAGTTGTAGAATCATGGCTTTGCCTGCTTTCTTCGTATCAAAATTAAGTTGTTTTTTTGCCCACCATGCTTTGTGTTTGAGTTCAACCGACAGGTGGAAAGACTTTCCATATATTAATCGATAAGGTGTAGTTCCAAGGGGAGTTTTAAAAGCGGTTCGGTAGTCCCACAAGGTGTCATTAATTTTCACTGACCAATCCTTACGGTTGCGGTCGACTGCCTTTTCCAAGATAGCCTTAAGTTGACATTTGGAAACCTCTACATGCCCACTTGTTTGGGGATGGTAGGGTGAGGCTACCTTGTGTGTTACACCATATTTCCTCAGCAATGCTTCAAAGCTTTCTTTCCAGAAAATGAGAACCTCCATCAGATATCATAGTGCGTGGGACTCCAAAACGGGGGAAAATAATATCTTTAAACATTTTGATGATGGGTTTGGAATCGCTAGTGATGGTTGGTATGGCTTCAACCCATTTTGAGACATTATCCACCACCACTAGGATGTAGGAAAATCCATTCAAAGATGGGAATGGACCCATATAGTCCACACCCCAAACATCAAATATCTCAAATTTTGCCACAATTTTAACGTCATCTCATCTCTCTTTGCTATGTTACCTATTCTTTGGCACTTGTCACATGATAAAACAAAGTTGTAGGAATCTTTGGATATGGTTGTCCAAAAGAATCCACATTGTAAAACTTTCAAGGCAGTTTTCTTAGAACTCATATGGCCTCCAACTGGGCCTGAGTGACATTTCTCTAAAATAAGTTGAGCGTCTTCCTCAGCGATACATCATCTGTATAGACCATCAACACAGAGCTTGAAGAGGTACGGCTCATCCCAGTGATATTGCTTCACATCATGCATGAATTTTTTCAGTGCATTCAGGGTGGATAATGCCAGCGGCAAGGTAGTTTACATAATCTGAGTACCAAGGGGTAGCTTCTGAAACTTTCATTAGTTGATCATCTAGAAGAGATTCATTAATCAGGATCTTCTCAATTTCTAGAGCGTGGATGTGATTGAGGTGGTCTACCACAACATTCTCTGTACCTTTCTTATCTCTTATTTCCAGATCAATTCTTGCAAGAAGAGAATCCATCTAATCAACCTGGGCTTAGCATCTTTCTTCGCCAGGAGGTAACGATAGCAGCATGATCCGTATAGACAATGGCTTTTGAACCAATGAGATAGGATCTGAACTTGTCAAAGGCATACACGACTATAAGGAGTTCCTCTGAGCTTCATCGAAGGTCTTAGATGCATAGTAGATTACATAATGTTTCTTCTCTATACATTGGCCTAAAACAGCACCCAAAGCATAATAACTAGCATCACACATAATTTTGAAATGGGTGATCCCAATCGGGAGCTCTGATGATGGGTGTTGTTGTAAGGGCATTTTTAGGTTATTAAAACTTTTGACACATTCTTCGTCGAAATGGAACTCAGCATCCTTTAGTAACAAATTCATCATCAGCTTGGTTATCTTAGAGAAATCCTTTATGAACCATCTGTAAAAGCATGCATGACCTAGGAACGCACGAACTTCTCTTACATTTGTTGGAATATCAAGTTTGGAAATCACTTCGATTTTCACTATGTCCACCTTGATACCTCGGCTGCTGACTCTATGACCAAGGACAATGTCTTCATTTACCATAAAGTGACACTTCTCCCAATTTAACACAAGATGTTCTTCTTCACACCATTTGAGGATAAGGGAGAGGTGCTTTAGGTAGGAGTCATATGAATCTCCATACACAAAAAAATCATCCATAAAAACTTTCATAATAGTTTTAGTGAGACCTGCGAATATAGCTGCCATGCAATGTTGGAAAGTTGTAGGTGTGTTACAGAGACCGAACGACATTCTTCTAAAAGCATATGTTCCAAACAGGGAAGTAAAAGTCATTTTCTCTTGGTTATCTGGATGTATAGGTATCTGATAGAATCCAGAGTAGCCATTGAGATAACAGAAATACAATTGGTGGGCCAATCTTTCTAAGATTTGGTCAAGAAAAGGCATTGGGAAATGATCATTTCGAGTCTCCTTGTTCAACTTCCTGTAATCAATACACATCCTCCACCCTGTGACTGTTCGAGTGGGGATGAGTTCATTGTCTTCATTTCGAATCACGATAGTTCCACCTTTCTTCGGGACAACATGCATGGGGCTTACACATGGTGAATCGGAGATCCGATAGATGATACCTATCTTGAGCAACTTTATAACTTCATGGCGGACAACTTCTTTCATATTCGGATTAAGCTTCCTTTGGTGTTCAACAGTTGGCTTGTGATCTTCCATCATGGGCATTTTATGCATACACAGTGCTTGACTGACCCCAGTGAGATCACTCATCTTGTAGCCTATGGCTTTTCTTCTTTCTTTTAATTTTATCAAGAGTTTATCTTCTTGTTCTGTCATTAGATCAGAATTTATGATGACTGGGCAGACTTTGAGGTCATCTAGAAACATATACTTCAATCCTTCAGGTAAAGGCTTCATTTCAGGAGCTTGTGGTTTTTCACATGGTTCTTCTGTGACATCCACAGCTTTGAGTTCCTCAATTTTAGCTTCAGGATCCTCTTCAGCAGTGTCGAGGTGGTGAACACAATTTTTTATTTGTTCGTCAACTAAACTTTCTACATTTGGATTAGTCAGAGCCACTTCTAAAGGATATTCTTGTTCATAATCCTCTTGCATGAGGAGTGACATCTGCTCTATGAACTCGATCAAGTAGACTTCTTCTTGCATGCTTAGTCTTCGCATACTTTCAAAAACCTTGAACTCGAGAGTTTCTTTGCCTAGTCTGAACAGCAAGGTTCCTACTTCAACATCAATCAGAGCTCATGCAGTGGTGAGGAACGGACGTCCAAAGATGAGAGGGTATATAGTGTCTTCCTTTATGTCCATGATGACAAAGTCACAAGGAACGTGGGAATATTTGCCTACCTTGACAGGTACATCTTCAATGGTTCCCAAAGGAAGAGTCACGGTGTTATATGCAAGTTGTATGGTCATGCCTATCAGGAGAAATTCAAAAAACCCTAGCCTTTTACAAAGGCTAAGTGGCATGATAGAGATGCTAGCACCAAGATATGTCAATCCTTTCTTACATGAAGAATCGTCGATATGACATGAAATCCCAAAAGATCCTAGATCTTTCTGCCTCCTTGGCATCTTACTCTGAATGATGTCTGAAGTGGTTGTTGCTAACTTGACCGTCTCATATACTTATAGCTCTATCAGCAAGAGAATACTTGAAGAGATGGAGTCGGATGGCATCGTATGAGACTCCATTTTGCTTTGTCATAGCACATAGATCAATAAACCTCAGAAGATGTTCCTGACTATCTTCTCCTTGCTTACCATAGAATGGGTTGTTTTGAAACAAGGTGATCCAATGTGCCCGGATCTCAAAGTTGGGAGCGTTGATGGGAGGAGGTTGCACTGGGTGATGAACATCAGCAGCTTTAGGGATTGAGAACTCCCTAAGGTCTTTTTGCAGTTCTGCTACTTGTGTTGCTGCTTGAGCTCCTTGGATCTCTGCATTTGCATAAGCCTATATCTTTGCGTAGCAAGGGCTTGAGCAACCCTTTGGGCTATTTCCTCTTCTTGAGCCATACTTGCTTGGTTCTCTCTGTTCTGATGACAAAAAGTTCTATCTATCTCAGGATAAAAGCTAGTAGTGAGACCGGGACTGTTTGAGCGGTGCATGCACTAGTCTTTGTTGGTACCTGGGATTGAAAGATTTTTCAGAAGTGAGATTGATGGAGTAGAACCAAATTCAAGTAAATGATCAATTGTATCAAAAGAAAAAGAAAAATCCTTAATTAGCCTCAAAAGAACTAGATTTGACTAACTGATTCCATTATCCCCAACAACGGTGCCAGAATTTGACATGGTTTATTATCGCACTAACAAATTCACTCAGGGTTGAAATCCCTGAGCTTTTACCAAAACTTTGTGCAATAATACCACCCGCAAGTGGACAGGTCTTATCACAATATAGTTAAGGATCGAATCCTAAGGGACAACATTTTTAAGAATCGTTGCTAGTCTAGTCTAGTTCAAGTAAGGCTAATATTTAAAACGATAGGTTGATTTGAGGTTAATTAAACTAAATGCAGGAAAGTAAAGAGAAGGATTAAAGTTGATCTATATTACTGATATAGAATCACTGGGATGGTCCCAGGTTTCACCGCCATTGCACATACAAACACATCCAAACATCAAACATCCATGCAAGATATAAATATCCAAATGGAGCTGCTACAAAACCCCCATACGAGCGTTAGGCTTGCGTATGCATCACCTTAGGTATTAGATGTCTTGTCACCATCCAGATCACTCACTTATGGCTTCGAAGATATAGAAATCCAACTGAAGTTGTGCCCCTCCTTGAGGGATGTTTAGGCACACAGAAGTGTCACCATGGGCTAGATGGCTCGTCCCCACACGGATCATACACTTATGACCTCAAGGAATCCCTTTCTATTTCTAGTTAGGGAGTCAATCGTGCTAATCGACAAGTAAGTCGGTGATTAATCTACAAGCAAACATAGACGATTAACAACGATGATATAGATATCCAACTAAAGTTGTGGCCCTCCCTGAGGGATGTTTAGGCAACAAAAGTGTCACCATAGGTTAGATGACTCGTCCCCTCATGGATCATACACTTACGACCTTACGGAATCCCATTCTATTTCTAGTTTTGGATTCAACCTTATTAATCAACATTCTACCCTACATATAGAAGTTCTCGCAATATAGGGAAGAACAAGATGAAAGCAAGCATGTAACCAATCTACAAACATTAACGATTAACAACAAAATGAAAAGTTATATACATTTACATGGAATGTTTAACAAGAGAACATGATTGCATGGGAAACGGGGCTAGTCCCCGCACCCCAGCGAAAATGAACTACTCAGTCATGATGCAAGAAATAAGAAAGATAATAGAGAGGGAAGATTCCACCATGAGCATGATGTTGAAGGTAGTCACAGCTCAGTGAAGATGATGATGTCTTCTATGTTGTGTCGGAGTAGCTTTGGATAAGAAGGATGAACAACCGAGGCAGACCGGGTAGCCCTTCTTCTCCTCCTTCTTTCCTCATCTTGACCTTATTACTTGCAGCTAAAGAAGCAATAGGTGGAGTAGAAATGGCATGGACGTGGATGTATCTGGATCAAACCTTGCATTTGGGTGGCCTGGAGGCGTCCCAGATCCAATACTAAATGAGGACCCTTGTGGTTCTATTTATTGACATTGGTCAAGTCTTCACATTTATGGTGTGAGTCTGCTTCACACGGTTTGGAGAAAACGGTCTGCTTGAATGGTTTGGAGACCAAGAGACTACTAACGGTCTTGGTGTTTTAACGGTTTGAGGACCGAACAGATTCACACAGTCTCAAAAATCATTTTCCTCCTAGAGGTTTTGAAACCGCAAGGAGCCAAACGGTCTTGGAGACTGATGGCCTCGAAACGGTCTTGAAGACCGATGGGTTTCAAACGGTCTCATTCCTCCAAACAATCTCAGTTGCTGGCTTCCGATCGGTCTTGCTAGAGAGCGACGATCGTCCAAATAGTCTTCGGCCTCTGATCGGTCTTGAGGACCTAACGGTCCTACGTCCAATGGTCTTCACTTCCAAATGGTCTGCTGGCCTAATGATCTTGAGGAGCGAGTGCTGCCACACGGTCTTGCAGACCGTTAGGGCATGTGCGGTCTCACGACCTTGAAACGGTCCTGCTAGTGAATAAAGGATTTATGGTCTCGAAGATCGTTTGCTGCCACACGGTCTCAAAACCATATGGAGGGCAGAGACTAAGACCGTGAGAGAGGTGGGGGCGGTGCAGGGCGTCGAGGGTTAGGTTTTGTAGGTGGTGGTCTGTGGCGGGAATGAAGAAGGGGAGGAAGAAAGAAGCAGGTGTATCGGGAAGCGGGTTGATGGGAAGTTTAGGGTTGCAAGTCAATGGAGAGGAAGGAAGAGAATGGTGTCACTAGGGCAGGAGGCATTGGCGGTGGTAGGGATATAGTCGTCGAAGCTCCTTGCGGTCTCGAGTAGATGGTTTCCCATACGGTCTTGAGATCGTGAGGCTTCACACGGTCTTGAGACTGTATGGCCTCACACGGTCTTGAGATTGTATGGAAGGGCAAAACTGGTTGGAGGCAAACCGCAAGGAGGGTGGATCGTTGGATCAAGATCGTTTGGATGAATGGATAAGACCGGGAGGTCAAAACCAAATGAATGAAACTATTTGGATCGAGACCGAATGATCAAGATCGAGTGAGCAGGCTGAATGGGCAAATCATTTGGATCAAAACTGATTGATCAAGACCAAGGTTGAGAGGATTTTGAGTAGAGGTAAACCTTGAGTTGAGTGAAAGTGGGCCCCAGCTGAAGGTTCACCCTCATCGTGACCAACACAATCTGCATGAAATACATATAAAACTAGTTAATATCTTGATAATCTGATCAACCAAGTAGAATTGCACATTGTAAGCTTTAAGGAGATGAAATCTAATGTATTTAGTCAAATTGGGCCCAGAATGGCGACTGAAAATCATAATGAATATTTAATATCTCTTTTACCCTAGAAAATTATATTCATATGCAAACAATATCCTTCATTATGAACTTACATGTCAAAAATCTATTCTAATTAAATTATGTTTGAAAAATGTAGAAAATTGGACTTTAATTCAAGAAGTTTGATTGGCAAGATATCAAACTCGACGGTTGATCATTACACATGAAGAAGACATCATGCAAAAATGATAAATCTCCATCAATCGACCTTTATGGATTGGTCAAGGAAGCACATTCAAAGAGCTTGATAGTCACTCTATTGAGTTACTGCCAGATAAGATCTCGATATTATTGAGCTATCACATCAATTGACCTCCAGAATGATCTATGTAGATAAGAATTTAGATGTAAAGTTCAATATTAAACTCAACGAGATGATGCACTCAAGACATCAATTAACCTTCAGGTTGATAGTTCACAAAATAGTTGAGCTTGAATCTTGAGCCCCTCCATCTATTAACCCATCAAGTAAATATTGGTTAGAGGGTGAAACATAATATATCAATCAAGAAGCCTACTTAACTCTCAAGCTCGAGAGTCCAAAGCATAAGGGTCGAACCTATGTGGGACAATCATAGATCAACACCAGACTAGTCAAACCCTATAAATAGGACCCCCAAAGCATCACTTTCAAAACATTTATGTCTTCTATGAAAAGGATAAAAATTTTTCGTAGAGCACAAGGAACAAAGACAAAAGCTATCAACCTTCTGAGAGTGACCAATCTCTTGAATTTTCCACCAGCCACTTCCATCATCAAACTTGATAGGTCCATCTTGATTCAAGCATCATTAACAACCTAAGTGAAGACTATTGACCTCCAAGGTTCATAGGTGAGTTTAATTGACCTCTTTAGGTGACTGACCTCTCAGTATGATTCAATCAAAAGGTGTGTAGATCAACCTCTCAACTCTATCTACTCATTCATTGACCTCTCTTCTTTTCTCTTGTTGTTTTCATTGTTTTCTTATGTGAACTATGGCTTATTGAAGTTGTAATTTGTTTCCTTCTTGCACCATGAGTGGTTAAACTCATTAACTTGGGTTTGGAGTAGCCATCCAACATTTCCAACCATGTTATCTTTCCTTCTTCTGTGAAATACAAATATTCTTGAAATTTTATTTATATACTCCTATTTAAATGTATCACT
This sequence comes from Alisma plantago-aquatica, assembly GCA_963693085.1. Classification (NCBI taxonomy): domain Eukaryota; kingdom Viridiplantae; phylum Streptophyta; class Magnoliopsida; order Alismatales; family Alismataceae; genus Alisma; species Alisma plantago-aquatica. Next base: position 879,102,405 of record OY856414.1, on the reverse strand, counting down.
TATTTACTTAGCTACCTTCTTGCAATGTCAAATCTAAATTTATTTGAGAGAATGAGCTCATGAAGATATAGTGTACAGACTAGTAAAAAGACAAAATAGTAAGGAGTCACTATAGAAATAGCCATATGTGTAGGCTTGATCTATTGGTAATCATCTCAAGAGAGAGGTGCCTCTAGATAGAAATATACCATGATCTCGAGAGAAGGAAGGAGTTAGATATGTTTTATGAATGGTTTTATAATATGTTAAGAGTATATATAAACTAGAAGAGTAGGTTTTGTATGGTGGAGGATGACCTAATTGGTAAAACCCAATCTAAGATCATAATCACATTTATTGTTGTTTCACTTAATCTTCTTTTTTTTGGTAAGTCAGGAGGCCATTTTATTCATCCCACCCTCCTATCGCATGACTATCAAAGATCATACAAGTAGTTCCTACTAAATATGTAAACATGGTAGGACTCCTACCAATACACATAGGGAAGGGGCTTATGTTTATTGTTTTGAGTAAATTAATTTGTTCCTTTATTGGAACACTAATTTAAACCCTTTTGATTCAACTATACTAAGCCAAGTCTTGTTGTTCTTACATTGTTGTCTTTCCATATCCTTGCGTTCGACCCAACATTACTAAAATAGTCTTCATAAGGAGTTGTTGACGTATCTTGAAGTTGGGTATACATTATAAAGTCTAATACCTTTGACCAAGAAATTGTATTAACAATTTTGACCCATGTTTAAGGACGATCACTCTTCGTGTGCTTCTTAAGCTTCCTAGAAAAAAAATAAGACACCATTCTTATCCTACATCAACACACATCCCAATCCATTATTCAAGACATCAGATAAGGTGATATATACTTTCCTGAGATCTGGCAGAACTAACATTGATGCAGACATCAAATTATCCTTTAACATCTAAAAAATCACTAACACATGTCATCCCACACAAACTGTACATCCTTATTGGTTAACCTATCTAAAGGCAATAGTTCCTATTGAACCTTTTTTAGTAACCAGTTAAGCCTATGAAACTTCAAACCTCAATCAATGTATTGGGCTTCTCACACTCCAATACCGAACCCACCTTCTTGGGATCTACATATATCCCTTTCCCAAGATTACAAGACCAAGAAAAGACAGCTCTATCAGCCAAAACTCACACTAATTGAACTTAGCATACAAACAATGTTATCTCTACAACTCCAATGCTTGACGTAGATGATTTCCATGTTGCTCACTATATTTGGAGAAGATCAGGATATCATCTATGAACACCACCACAAACTAGTCCATGTACTTACATCCTAAAAACCCCATTCATCGTATCCACAAACTATGTGAGTGCATTGGTTAGCCCAAATGGCATAACCACAAACTCAGATAGACCATACCTAGTCCTAAAACTTGTCTCATGTATGTCACTAGCCCCAATCCTTGACTGATGGTACCTTGATCTTACATTTATCTAATAAAAGACTGTAGCACCCTTGAACTGGTCAAATAGATCATCTATCCTTGGAAACATATACTTATTCTTGATTTTAACCTTTTTTCAATTATTAGTATTTTATGCACATCCTCATAGACCCATCCTTGTTCTTCAAAAATTACATGAGAGAACCCCAAGGACGCATGCTTAGATGGATACATTCCTTATCCAAAAACCCATGAAACTAATTTTACAACTGCATCTACAACCAAAAAACATCTTATAGGGTGTTGAGGGTTGAGTACCATGCACTGGATTGATTTGAAAATAAATCTATCTAGGGGTTTAACACCTTGAGACTCCTCATGAGACATGCCCACAAACTTTCGCACCACTAGACCATCCTCTATCCTCATACTCCTCATATCCACAATACTTGTCTTATAAACCTCAATGATATAGTTTTAGACACCATACATGTCAGAAGGATCTTCCATCTTAATCCTTAACTTTGAAACCTTGGACCTATATCCCAAAACAACCTTATACAGCTTATCTAAATTGTCCATCCCTAGGATCACATCAAATATGTGCATGTCAAGTGGCATGAGGTCCTTTGGAATGTTGTGTCTTGAGAAACTAAGAAGACGTGATGGAAAAACCTCCTACATAAAAAAAGACTCTTTCAAAGAAGTTTCCATCAACAACTCCCCAACTCAATGACCAATAGGAAGGCTCCAAAGATGTATGATCTCTTTGGTGATAAATGAGTGTGTCACAAGTAGGTCAACTAAGACTGATACATATGAAGCAATAGATAAATCAAAATGAAAAGTTCATTGTGACCTATTAGACCCATACATTGATGATTTGTTTTGAGTGAATCATCACAAAAAACCTCATTGTTTCAAGTTCTCATCTATAGCCTTGTCCTCTATAAGTTGGTCATGATGACCCTACTTGTAACTCCTAGTTTCATCCACTTCCACTACCACTATGTTATTACCATATCTACTTGATCTACCTCTATTTTTGTTGGGAAACTTCTGGCACAACTACAAACAATAGGTTTTCACATGTATAGTATTCCCATACTAGAAACACATACCTCACATTCAACCACAAGGACAAGAGTGGTGTTTGTTGCACATAAGGCATTATCTTCAATATTTTGGCTTGAACATCGCTATCACTAGCATCAGTTTAGAGCTGATTGTTTCAAAATGCATAAGACCACAGTCTCTCCCCTTGATAGGATACCTCTATGACTAAACTTGTGATCTCAACTCTGACTTTGTGGACCTCTGATGTTATTGTTGTTGATATAGTGATGAGAACCTATGTTTCTTATAGTATCTATACCATTGACTCATATATTGCACTGATATCTTCTTAGAATTAAGTACACAATGGTTCACCTTCATCCTCTCTATCCTCCTAAATTCCTCAATGATCGTAGACAAGTTCTCACATAGCTCCAGGGTAAATGTCAAATGAGCCAATTTTGTATTCAAACCCTTCACAAACCTTTTGATAATCTTCTCTCTAGAATCTAGGTGAGGACAAAACCTCTGCAGTTCCATAAACTGATCCTCAGAGTCATTCATAGATAGTATTCTTCAATGAAAATGTTCAAACTAAGTCCTCTTCGCTCCAAATAGGATTGAGGTAAGTATCAACTATCGAACTCCTTATGTATCTCTACCCACATGATCACCTCATATGGTATCTTCTTCTCATTTATGGTTGCCAATGTCCAACACTACTCTTCAAAAAGTATATTTCATACTTGATCTTAGCCTTAGTGACGTCCAAAATCCTGATTGCCTTCTGTAGCTCCATCAAACGCAAATTTGCATCTACCATGTTAGTTGTGGATGCATACTCTATGGCACCATCCCTCTTCATCCTTTCAAAGTTCTTTTCAGAACCTTGTGTACACTCTCCACATGGATACAATACCTAATGCATTGGAATTGGTAATTCCTCAACCAGGAGTGAAACAATTGACATTAGTTTCATAAACATTGCCTAAAAGGTTAGGTTTACTTGTCTTGTTGAGTTCAAGATAGGTGGTATGGGTTGTCTTGTCCCTACGTTTAGTACCCTCTTTTTATAGCCACATTCTAGCACTAAATAGGTATGGCCAGCATGCTCTTCATGTCAAACATTCATATCTACACAGCCATAAATGAAGGTTAGCCATGATAAACACATAAGAACAAACACAACACATACATTGAAGATATGTTGCTGACATAGTTACACTTATGCTTCTAGACAAGGCATGCAAGACAAAAACATGAGTCGTGAAAAAACTTATCAAACTTCACCTTATTTCAGACTTGAGAGATAGATATGTCTACAACACACACCACACTATATATCCACCAACCTCCAAGCTACTACTGACCATCAGATCAAGGCTCCTCTCCCCAAAAACCTTGAGTATGTTGTTGGTCACCTAAAAGATGTGGATAATCACCAAGGTGAGGCACATGTCCAATTGATGTGATATAAAAATTGATAACATCATGATGTTAATAGAGTAATAAAGGTAGAAATAAAATACAAAAATAATCTTACTATGGTATGAAATAGTAGTAAGTGTAGAACAAGAGGGACGAGTAATACTTTGTAGGTGTATAATTGAAAACCTCTAGAGGGGGGGTGAATAGAGTTTTATATAGATTTTAGAATAATTTAAACTCAAACAACCAAACTAAAGATTAAGAAGAGGAACACAGATGTTTAGAGTGGTTCCACCTTAGCAAATACTAAGGAGTCAGTCCACTACCCGGTTGCTTACCCAACCGGGATTTTGAAAGTACTAAATTTTATTACCTCTCAAGGATGTTACATAAAATTTACAATACTTTCTAAACACCCTTTGGACAGCCTTCACCTTGAAGTAGTCTTGCCAACCTCGAAGCAGCCTTCCTTGAAGTAACTTCAAGCTCCCCCTTGAAGTAGCCTTCCTCTCGAAGTAGCTTCCCGTCAAGACAGCCTTCTGAAGTAGTCCAAAGTCTTCCTCTTCACCACGAAGAGCTTCACCTGGTCAGAAGCATGACAGGCCTCACAGGTTCCTGTGGCGGCCTTGACTTGTTGAACCAGAGGATTTTTCTTCTTTTCAAACTCTCCAAGGGAAGTCTCGAGAGCTTGTTGCTTATTGACAATGGTTTTCAAGGCTTCAGCAATTGCCTTCATCTCTATTGATTCTTAAGCTTTTTAGACCTTGAGGACACCTTTACCGACTGATCGTCCCCAGTTGGACTGATTTTCAGCTCTGAGAGTGACAATTTTCCAGGCGTCTTCATAGTTCTTTCTCATGAAGTTTCCTCCAGATGAGGAATCCAAAAACTGTTTGATATCATCACTTACTCCCAGGTAGAAAGTTTTATCAATTGGTTCTGGGAGATTCCATGATGGGGGCACTTTCGCAAAAGTTCTTTAAACCTTTCCCATGCTTCAGCAAGGGATTCTCCGGGTAGTTGAGAGAAGTGATTGATTTGCCCCCTGATTTCATAAGTCAGTGAAGGGGGAAAGAACTTCTCCAAGAACTTTTCCTCTACGGGAGCCCAGGTGGTTATTATGGGTTCCCTGTCAAGCATGTTATACCAACTCAGGGCTCTCCCAGACAGAGTGAAGTGAAACAGATGAAGCATTATTGCATCAAAAGTGACTCCGGTTTGTGGAACCAGGCGGCACAGTGCCTTAAACCTCTTTAGATGATCCATGCAATCATCTCTAGAACCTCCAGAGAAAGAGATGCCTTGCATGATCTGGATCCACTGAGTCCGAATCTCGAAGTTGGGAATATTGATAATCGGTGGTCGAACCGGATGGTTATCCTCATAGTTCTTTGGGACAGCGTAATCCCTCAGTTGCTTGTTCCTTAACTCCAACTGAGCAGCTTGGGTTGCTGCCTCATTTTCAGCTCTGATGCGGGCTTGTTCTTCCGCACGAATCTCTACTTGGATCTGGGCACGGGTATCAGCGATGAGTTGCGCCCGTTGAGCGGCGATGGCGGCGTTGACCCTCTCCATCACTAAAGCAGCTTGGCATTGATCTTCAACCATTAGCCTAGCTCTTTGGCGATTGAGTCGAATGCGGCGATGGAAGCTTCTCTCTACCTCGGAGTCGTACTCCGGATCAGGGGAGAATCCACGGTTATGCGATGATTGCATACACATTTTCTACCTGAGTAGAGAAAAGGAAGCACCTTTAGATAATGGTAAAGATATGATGGTTTCAAGAAGATATAGACTAATGATTAAAAAGAAAGTGTAAAACCCTAACCAACTAGGAAGGTACTAAATGAAATTAAAACGTTACGTTATCCCCGACAACGGCGCCAATTTTTTTGATGGAGCTTCCACTTATGTGGAATTGCGTGCACCAACTAAAAATCCTAAAGATAGTGAGACTTTAGGTTTAGCCTTGCATATACTAGATAGAGGACTCCACCCACGTATGCTAGATACGTGGAAGTCTTATCGTAGTATAGTTAAGGGTCGATTCCTCAGGACAACGGTCTCGTGGCAAGCAACAAGATGGAAAACATTAGAATTTCACTTAGTCACTTAATAGTAGGCACTTAGATCGAAAGGTTGGTTTTGTTGTTTTAAACTAAGAACATGTAAAGTTAAGAAAGCAGGTAAATCTAAGGAGTTAAAATATGATAAAAGTCACTAGGGTGTGATCGATTTTCACCACCACTACACATGGATGAAGACATGCAAAAGTAAAACATAACCTGCAACAAGAGTTTAGTCAGTTAGTGTCTTTGTAGGCTTAGTTTCCTTTCAGAGAACTAACTGCGAGAAGTGTGGGAATGATGCAATGCCAGCCATCCCCGAACGAATGGTCAACTACTTTGCATCATTCCCTTCTAGAAGTGTGTTCCTCGACTCTCCACAGATGCGCTTCCATACGTCAACTGATTCCATTTCATAGTATGAAAGTGCAACATATGGAAGTGAGTTTACTCCACTTCTCGAAAGCACTACCAGATACCGAAACAAGCACATGGTGGATACATGCACCAATAACCAACATACAAACGAGTTTCGAATCTAATAGCACGAACGTAGACAATTCACACTAAAAGATAAAAGATAACACAAGTTGGAGATCAAACAACGAGCATTCATTAAATGTTTGATGTTGAACTGAAAAGATAACAACTCTATATTAAAAACTATGGATTACATTTTCATGATATGAAAGCATGGGTAGCAGGGCTACTCCCCACACCCTAGTGAGAGAGACTACTCGCTCATAACTAGGACAAAGAAGGAGGCAAGAAGAGAGAGAGAGCATCACCCCCACAAAGGAGAGAGGAAAGTCAACCCCTTGGAGAGAGAGAAACGATCCACCAGCTTCACAGGTTGCACGATGACGAGATCTCCCTCTTCCCACCTTCTTTGGCGGAGAGAGAGAAAGAAGCTTCAAGATGGAGTATGGGTCCCAGACCGGCGGCCCCTGGGTGGAGGATGGAAGTTGGATTTGCTCTGGAGTGATTGAGGCAGCCTTTGGACGTCTGAAACTCCCCCCTTGTTGAGGACCCTTGGGGTCTTATTTATAGGCCTTAAGTGAAGTCCAAATGGTTTGGAGACCGTTTGGACCTCAAGACCGTTTGGACCTTGAGACCGTTTGGACCTTGAGATCGTTTGGACCTCAAGACCGTTTGGACCTTGATACCGTTTGGACCTTGAGACCGTTTGGACCTCAAGACCATCTGGACCTTGAGACCGTTTGGACCTCAAGACCGTTTAGACCTCAAGACCATTTTGGCTTCATGCAGTCTCGGGGCCGTGTGACTCCATGCGGTCTCAGGACCGTGTGACTCCATGCGGTCTCGGGACCGGTTGGCTTCATGCGGTCTTTGGGACCGTTTGACTCCATGCGGTCTCGGGACCGGTTAGCGTCATGCGGTCTTGGGGCCGTTTGACTTCATGCGGTCTCGGGACCGTTTGGCTTCATGCGGTCTGAGGACCGTTTGACTCCATGCGGTCTCAGGACCATTTGTCTTTATGCGGTCTCAGGGTCGTGTGACTCCATGCGGTCTCGGGACCGTGTGACTTCATGCGGTCTCGGGACCGTGTGACTCCATGCGGTATCGGGACCGGTTGGCTTCATGCTGTCTTGGGACCATTGGACTCCATGCGGTCTCGAGACCGGTTGGCTTCATGCGGTCTTGGGGCCGTTTGGCTTCATGCGGTCTGAGGACTGTTTGACTCCATGCAGTCTCGGGACCGTTTGGCTTCATGCGGTCTGAGGACCGTTTGTCTCCATGCGGTCTCGAGATCGTTTGACTCCACGCGGTCTCGGGACCGTTTGGCTGCATGCGGTCTGAGGACCGTTTGAGTCCATGCGGTCTTGAGGCTGAGTTAGTCTTTTATGATCCGTTTTTTTGTGTTTTTCTGCATATATAAAAGGGAAAAGTTAGTCTGATAGCATATTTACAGTAAGAGGGAAAATTTAGGGATTATGTATATATTTAATTTAGAAAGAGTGTGGAAAACTAAAGAAAAAAGACTAAGATAATCATCAAAATTGGAGGTTATCAAAATCCTAACAAAACACGGTTGGGTACTTCAGAGGCATGTCATCTTCCAACTTACAGGTAGCTCTTCCATTGCTCGGTGATGCTAGAAAACCTTAACAATAGCTATGACCTTATTCCTTAACTCTAAAAAAAATCCAAGATCATGACTAGGACCTCAACATAAGATATATCATAATCAAGCTATAGTTCAATTATCTAAGTAGTTAGTTCTATACTTGAAGGGAACTTCCTCAACAAAGAATTATAAAATACATTGTACAACATGTGCAACTCTGGTAGAAACTCCAACTTTTATGCCACCTTTCAAACTTGAAGTGTGATAGGGTAAGGTTCCACAGGACTAAGAGACAACCTACATCTCTTACCAAACCTTAAAAATCCCTTCCTTGATCAAACTTTAACATATACATGATCTCCAATTAGAATTCCAATAATCTATGCTAGTTATCTGCATCAAACTTTTACCTATCCAAAGCTGCTTACAACTATTATCTAATCACCTTGATCATCTCTGTTATCTAGTGTGCCATCTCATGACCGAATAACTAATATTCACTACCCTCTTACTGCAAGACATGGAGTAAAATTTGTTCTCAAGATGAAAAATAAGTAGAAATTATTGTCACCTCAACACATCTGTCACAATGTTCATCTTTCCTGGATGATAGTCAATCGTATAGTCATGATAATTTATCAAATACAACCAACTCCTATACCTTATATTCAACTCATGTTGCTAAAATATATAGTTAATGTTCTTTGATGCAAACATTTAGCACTTCTCTCCATATATAGTGCCTCTATAGTTTCATAGAGAAGATCATTGTTGCCTTCTCTTGATTATGAGTTTAATATCTCTTCACTAACATCAATTTTCATAAATATTAAATATCTACTTTATCCTTGAAATTATCTTCATATGAAAATAAAGATCATAAGTTCCTTCATTTTACACTTATATGTCAAAAATGTGTACTAAATTATCATTGCAAATGTAGAAAGTATGATTTTAACTCAAGAAGCTTCAGTATCTAAACTTTGACCCCTGAGGTCGATCAATAATGTAGGAAGAAGCCATAAAGAAAAAGGATAAAATTTCATCAATTGACCTTTAGAGATTAATCAAGGAACACATTTAACAAACTCAATGACCTCTCTATCCAGCTGTCTTTCTTGAAACAGAGATCGACAGTAAATGATCAAGCTACTTGGGAACAACTTCAAAATATCTTTCTGGGAAAATTCTACACTCTTCTCTCACCTATGAAATTAGGGGTCGAATAATAATGTTCACTCAGGTCCCTGGAGAATCCCTTGCTGAAGCATGGGAAAGATACAAGGACCTTCTACGCAAGTGTCCACACCATGGAATCCCTAAGAATCAACTTATTGAAATCTTCTATGGGGGTGTGGATGATGATATCAAGAGGTTTTTAGACTCCCCATCCGGAGGAAACTTCATGCGTCAGAGTTATGACAGTGCATGGAGGGTTGTCACACTTGGAGCTAAAAATTAAGCTAATTGGATTAGGTCTATAGGTAAAGGAGTGTTGAAGGTGGCTATGGATGAAGTTATCCCTGAATACAAGTCTATCGTTGAGACCCTCAAACTCTTAGTTGCCATGCAAGACCATATCGAATCATCCCTTACTGCATTTGGAAGAGGACGTTCACCCCCTCAACAACAAGAATAAATCAAGTCAGCTTCACTATTCTGTGAAGCATGTAAAGGTACTAATCATTCCACTTTAGCATGCAATGTTCTCTATGATGTTGTTCTAAGCAACACATGTGGCGAAGGAGATAATAGCCAAATGGAAAATCTTATTGCTGTCAACACCATCCCTTGTCAAGGATACTACAATCCAAATCAAAACAGGAACCATCCTGGTTTTCAATATGGAAACCCTTCAGGAGTAGAAAACTCGCGTCAACTTGGTTCAAATAATCAGCAATGAGGCCCACTAGGATTCCGGTTTAACCAACAAAAAATGTCAGGAATCAAGGAAACTTTAGGGGTAACTTTCTAAACAGGAACTTTAACAATTATCAGAACAAATCTCAGTTCTAGAATCCCAACCAAGTCTCTTACCAGAATCAACAACAAAGACAACAAGCTAGTCTAGTCTCTCCTGATGACAAGTTGTCAGCCATTGAGAAGATGTTACAGTCACATCGGACTATGATAGCTAACCATCAAGCCCATCAGAAGGCCATTGAATCCCAACTAGCTCAACTTGTAGCTAGCATGAAGCCACCTACTGGAGCCTTTGCTGGACAACCATAGAACAACCCTAAGCACCCTAAGCAACTGAAGGCTGTCACCACCAGGTCTAGAAAAGATTATTCTGATCCTCCCGTAAAGACACCAGTGGTTATTACTGACAAGGGTGACTCTATGGTTATCCAAGACTCTACAACACCTGAGTCCCAACCAAAAAGGGCAGTAACTACCGATAAAACGGACAAGGCAAGTCCTAGAGAACCTATCGTTATAGAAGTTGAAGAAACACCTGAGATGGACATGCCAGTATACAAGCCTCGTATACCTTTCCCAGCTCGTTTGAGGCAGACAAAGCTAGCTAACTACCCCAGGAACCAATATGCCTACTATCAATACACTCATCCTCCGCTCCATCCACAACTACACACTCAGCAACCTCAGCTAGCGATGCCACCACAACAACCTCAACAAGGACAACAACAAGCGCCTCAGAAAAACACTCCTCAATCAGAAGATGAAATATCATTGATAAGGCAGATGCTACAATCCTAACAGACTATGCTCGCTAATCAGAAAGCGCATCAAACAGTAGTAGAAGCTCAGCTTGCCCAGATTGCTGCACAATTGAAGCCTCCAGTAGGCACATTTGCAGGGCAGCCCGAATCAAATCCTAAGCATGGACAGAATAAGCATGAACAGTTGAATGCTGTCACCACGAGATATGGACGTACTCTTCATGAAACTACCAAAATCACTCTTGCTAATGATGATACACCTACTTTTATGACGAATGAGAGCCCGCAACAAGGAATGGAGAAACCCATAGAGGGCACTAAGGGTAAAGATAAAGAACATGTGTCCGTAGAGCCTGAAGTCTTGCAATATAAGCCAAGGATCCCATATCCAGGTAGACTGTGAGAAATGAAGATGGACACCATGTTTCAAATATTCAAGGAGGCGATGAAGAAATGTACATCGATATCCCGCTCCTTGATGCTCTCTCCAAGGTGTCGGCCTGGGCAAAATACCTCAAAACCTTATTATCAAGAAAGTACATCACCGAGGAGCAAGAAACTGTCAATCTTGCCCAGACCATCTCTGACATCATCCTAAACAAGATGCCCAAAAAGAAGAAGGACCCAGCTTCCTTCGGAATTCAATGTTGCATTGGAAATGCATCTACCAAAAAAGGATTAGCTGACCTAGGGGCCAGCATATCCATTATGCCTTATTCTATGTGCAAACGTCTGGGTTTCATCGAATTGCTGCCTACAACAATGACTATTCAATTAGATGACTCCACCATAACTGCACCTCTGGGGATCATTGAAGATATTCCAGTACGGATAGGCAAGGATGCCTACGTCTCATGCGACTTCGTTATCATGCACATTAAAGAAGACCTGAGATACCCGGTTATTTTTTGCAGACCTTTCCTCACTACTGTCAGGGCACTTATCGACGTTGAAGCTGGCACCATCATTCTTAGGCTGGGAAAAGAAGTAATTCAATTCCGAGTCCTTAATAGCATGAAAGGCCCCAGTATCCAAGAGGAGGTCTTTGTTTTAGACGCAATACAAAAAATGTCTCAGTTAGAAATATCCGTGCCAGCTGACAAACTAAAGAATTTTTAACCAATCCGGATGTCGAATTCTCTTCTAACGAACTGGTTCAACAGCGTCTGCAACACTTGGACAAGGCTGAGGAAGTGCCGACGGTCACTTTTGAAGAACTCAAAGTTGTCACCATTATAGAAGCAGCTGAGCCACCTAAAGCCCCTGTAATGACGACTTTACCCACATGGCTTAAACATGTTTTCTTGGATGAGGAGAAATTATGCCCGGTCATCATCAGCTCTACCCTTACAGAAGATCCGGAGGAAAGACTTCTGGAAGAATTGAAGAAACACAAAAAGGTCATTGGATATAAGATAACTGACCTTACGGGCATAAATCCTGCCATGTGTATGCACAGACTTCCAATGGTTGAAGAATTTAAACCATCTCGCGAACATCAGAGAAAACTAAATCCTAATCTCAAAGAGGTGGTTCACCTGGAGGTCCTCAAATTACTTAAAGCTGGCATAATCTATCCTATCTCTGACTCCCAGTGGGTCAGCCCTGTTCAGGTTGTTCCTAAAAAGGGCGGCACTACTGTTGTGCTTAACGACAAAAATGAGTTAGTGCCCACCAGGACTGTAATAGGGTGGAGGATGTGTATTGATTATAGGAAGCTGAACAAAGCCACGAGGAAAGATCACTACCCTCTACCCTTCCTCGATGAAGTCTTGGAACGCCTGGCTCATTAGAAATATTTTTGCTATCTCGATGGTTATTTCGGGTTTTACCAAATACCCATACATCCGGAAGACCAGGAAAAAACTACCTTCACCTGTCCTTTTGGGACATATGCCTTTAGAAGAATTTCGTTCGGGTTATGTAACACACCCGCTACGTTCCAAAGGTGTATGTCTGCCATCTTCGCCGGTTTAACTGAATCCATCATGGAGGTGTTTATGGACGATTTCTCAGTTTACGGAGATTCCTTTGATAAATGCTTAATCAATCTTGGGCAAGTTCTACAACGCTGTGAGGAAACGAACCTTATCCTGAACTGGGAGAAATGCCATTTCATGGTAACGGAAGGTGTCGTCCTCGGGCACAGGGTGAGCGACAGAGGGATCGAGGTGGATAAAGCAAAAATTGATGTTATCTCGAAACCGTCACAACCGAAAGATATAAAGGGAGTAAGAGCTTTCTTGGGTCATGCAGGATTCTACAGAAGATTCATCAAAGATTTTTCAAAGATAGCAAAGCCTATGACCCAACTCCTGATGAAAGATACTGAGTTCATCTTTAACCAAGAATGCATGCAAAGTTTCTCCACCCTCAAAAATGCTTTAATTTCCGCACCTATTCTGAGAGCCCCAGATTGGTCGCAGCCATTTGAAATCATGTGCGACGCAAGTGATTATGCCATAGGGGCTGTTTTAGGACAGCAGATTGATAAGAAACCCTACGTTATCTACTATGCATCCAAAATGCTAGATGAAGCACAGAAAAACTATACTACCACAGAGAAAGAGTTTCTGGCTGTCATCTACGCATTTGAAAATTTTCGCTCGTATTTGATTGGTTCTAAGGTCATTGTTTACACCGACCACTCCGCCATTCGATACCTGATCCAGAAGCAAGATGCCAAACCCAGGCTTATCCGCTGGGTGCTGATGCTTTAGGAATTCGACTTGGAAATTAAAGATAAAAGTGGAGTGGAGAACGTTGTAGCTGATCATCTCAGCCGTATCGAGGTTGAAGAAGAAGATAAAATCTCTATCCGGGATTCTCTGCCAGACGACCAGCTTATGAAGGCCACCCATGGATTCCCTTGGTATGCAGATATCATCAATTATCGGGCCACAGGGATTATTCACCCCTCTGCTTCCTACCATGACAAAAGGAAGTTCCTTCATGATATAAAACAATATTATTGGGATGAACCTTACATGTTTCATCTTTGTGCTGACGGACTTTTCCGCCGTTGCTTGCCAGAAGAAGAAATAACCCTGGTCCTAGAGCATTTCCATTCAGGACCCACGGGGGGCACATGAGTGCTAAGAAAACAGCTATAAAAGTTTTACAATCTGGTTTCTTCTGGCCCACCATATCAAAGGACTCCTACGATTTTGTGAAAGCTTGTAACAAATGCCAATTTTCTGGCAATATATCAAAAAGAGATGAAATGTCCCTCACAATGTGGCAAGAAATTGAGCTTTTTGATGTGTGGGGGGTAGACTATATGGGCCCTTTCCCTTCCTCCTATGGCTTCTCTTACATCTTGGTCGCGGTGGACTACGTCTCAAAGTGGGTCGAAGTTGTACCCACTGTGTCCAGCGATACCAAGCCAGTTATTAAATTGTTCAAAGATATTATTTTCCCAAGATTTGGAGTCCCCAAAACTGTCATATCAGATGTCGGGACCCATTTCCTGGAGCGAAGTTTTGAAGCCTTACTGAAAAAGTACGGAGTCAATTACAAAGTCGCAACGCCTTACCATCCACGTACCAGTGGTCAGGTTGAGGTATCAAATAGACAATTAAAGGCGATTCTAGAAAAAATAGCAAATAGAAACCGCACTGATTGGTCCACCAAACTTCCTGATGCCCTTTGGGCATACCGAACAGCCTATAAAACACCAATCGGGACTACCCCGTTCCGTTTAGTGTACGGGAAGTCATGTCATCTTCCAGTAGAGCTGGAACACAAAGCCTGGTGGGCCATCAAACAATTAAATTTCAATCTTAAAAGTGCAGGAGAGAATAGACAACTCCAGTTACAGGAGCTAGAAGAGCTCAGTATGACTGCCTATCAGAGTGTCATAATCTATAAGGAGCAGACCAAAATGTGGCACGACGGTCATCTCAAGAGGAAAGACATCGCCGTTGGCGACAAAGTACTCCTTTTCAATTCCAAGCTCAAGTTATTTCCCGGAAAACTTCGAACAAAATGGTCTGGGCCCTTCACCATAAAGCACATCTATCCAACTGTAGTTGTCATAATTATCGACAACAACGGAGGAGAAAGGACGGTTAACGGTCATCGTTTAAAAAGATACTACACTCCGGAAGACAAAATGCCAAGACAAACCATTGAAATAAAAAATGCTACGCCGTCAGCATAACAACGTTACAGCTTCGTCGAGCCAGCGACGTAAAACCCAGGCGCTACTTGGGAGGCAACCCAAGTTTTCAGTTTCTTCCTTTATTTTCCGTTCTTTTAATTACCCTAGATCTATCTTATGAAAATATTTAAAAAAATTCATATAACCAAAACATACATAAAAATAACAAAATGAAAATATACAAAAAATTTCATATAACTAAACATAAAAATATAAAAATATGTTTAACCCTAACCCTGCCAAACGGTCCTCAAACCGTTTGGAGCCAAACGGTCCTGAAACCATTTGGAGCCAAACGGTCCTGAAACCGTTTGGAGCCAACCGGTCTCGACACCTTTTGGAGCCAACCGGCCTCGAAACCGTTTGGAGCCAAACAGTCCCAACACCATTTGGAGCCAAACGGTCCTGAAACCATTTGGGATCAAACGGTCCTCAAACCGTTTGGAACCAACCGGTCTCGAAACCGTTTGGAGCCAAACAGTCTTGAAACCGTTTGGGACCAAACGGTCCTCAAACCATTTGGAGCTAACCGGTCTCGAAACCGTTTGGAACCAAACGGTCTCGAAACCGTTTGGAGTACAAACGGTCGCTAAACTGTTTGACCTAGGGTTTTTGTCGGGTCAACCCCCCCCCCCCGTTTCCTATAAATATAAACCCCCCCCCCTTCATTTTCTCTCTTCGACTCTCGAACTCTCTCGTGCTTCTGTGCAAGAACTATTCCATTGCCTCTGTTTCCCCTGCCCCCGCGCGACCTCACCTCCGTTGACCTCGCCTCCGATGCTCTCCCAGCAGTAAGGTAAGCGCGTCACCATCACTGAAGCCGGAAACATCGCTGCAAGTACCTGTTCTATCGCCTTTACCTACGCACCGCCGTCGTCCTGGTCACCTCTGACATCTAACGGCACTACCGACCTCCTTTTCCAACGTCGGCGCCACCATCATCTTCATCTTTACAGCCGACCTCGCCGAAATCATCTCCGTCTTCATCACCGACGGCTTTGTCCGCCGTCGCCGTCACCTTTGTTTTAATCGTCGACGGCTCTTTCCATCACCGCCATCGCCTTCATCGCCGATGCCTCCGCCGTTTCGCCTTCGTTGTTTTTCCATTTGTCCTTTGTCCCTTCACCGTTTCTCCTTCGCCGGTTGTTACCCAACGTTTCGCCTTCCAAACGGTCTTGAAACCGTTTGGGACCAAACGGTCTTGCAACCGTTTGGGACCAAACAGTCTTAAAACTGTTTGGGACCAAACGGTCTTAAAACCATTTGAGACCAACCGGTCGTGAAACCGTTTGGGACCAAACGGTCTTGAAACCGTTTGGGACCAAACGGTCTTAAAACCGTTTGGAATCAAACGGTCTTGAAACCGTTTGGAACCAAACGGTCTTGAAAGCGTTTAGGACCAAACAGTCTTGAAAGCGTTTGGGACCAAACGGTCCTGAAACCGTTTGGAACCAAACGGTACCGACCTCCTTTTCCAACGCCGGCGCCACCATCATCTTCATCTTTATCGCCGACCTCACCGAAATCATCTCCGTCTTCATCACCGATGACTTTGTCCGCCGTCGCCGTCACCTTCGTTTTAATTGCCGACGGCTCTTTCCATCACTTCCATCGCCTTCATCGCCGATGCCTCCGCCGTTTCGCCTTCACCGTTTCTCCATTTTGCCATTTGTCCTTTGTCCCTTCACCGTTTCTCCTTCGTCGGCTGTTACTCAACGTTTCGCCTTCCAAACGGTATTGAAACCGTTTGGGACCAAACGGTCTTGCAACCGTTTGGGACCAAACGGTCTTAAAACCGTTTGGGACCAACCGGTCTTGAAACCGTTTGGGGCCAAACGGTCTTGAAACCGTTTGGGACCAAACGGTCTTAAAACTGTTTGGGACCAAACGGTCTTGAAACCGTTTGGAACCAAACAGTCTTGAAACCGTTTAGGACCAAACGGTGTTGAAAGCGTTTGGGACCTAATGGTCTTGAAAGCGTTTGGGACCAAACGGTCTTGAAACCATTTGGAACCAAACGGTCTCCAAACCGTTTGAGACCAAACGGTCCTGAAACTGTTTGGCTTTCCGCAAATCTCTAGAAAACACACACACACACACACACAGATATATATATATATATATATATAACCACATATATGCAAATAAAATCAAAAAATTTCTAAGATGTTGTTCTAACACATGATTTCCCATTTTGCAGATATGGCATCACCAGAAAAGGAGGCCATCGGATCTGAAGCCGCTCCTTCTCGGACAAAGGAGCAGATGATGGAAGAGCTGGCCAAATGCCAGAAGATCAGAGATGTCTTCCGCAAAACTAGAGAGGTCCCACCAAAGACCAAGATGATGGATGTCCTGTGCAAAATTGACTGCCTCACCAGATGTCTAGCAGAGGCAACTAACGAAGAAGTGGAAGAAATCTCTTCCGACGACGAAGAAGGCTCGAAATACACGCCAAACCCCGAGGAGGAATCCCCATCCGAAGAACTGAAGGGGAAACGCAAGGTCCAGGAACCTGCAACCGGACTGCCCTCCAAGAAACGGGCAAGAAAACAAGTTCGTCCTGCCTCTGCTATGGACCAACCCTTTGCAACACCTACCACAGCCATCCCTGTCACCACCCCCACCTTCTCAATTCTCACCACCACAGCACCACCACCAGAAAACCTCTACATAAACATCGCCCTCTCCACCGACAAAATCCTTAAGCCCACCAAGTATGTTTTCTCCAGCATACTACTTAAGATGGGGATCCACGATAGAATTTTCAACTTACTAGACAAAGCCAACCTCGCCAGGCTGTGTTTAGTACCTGAGATCTCTTACTCTGAACCCACTGCTAAATTCTTCACCTTTCTTACCAAAGATCCCGTTGATATCATGGATAGATCACAGGATGGAGGTGACAGAAGGTTGGTCACCCATATCTTCGGCAACAAGGTTGTCTTAACAGAAAACATGCTGAACAAAGTTTTTATTGACAACCAACATCAGCTAAATAATGCCAAGGCTGTGGGAACTGAGCACCCCAATTTCAACAGGCACAAATTTTGGAAAACTCTAATTGGGCTCCCCACCTATGATGCTAAGTCGTGCAAAGCATCGAACATACATTCTGGATTTGTGCGCACCCTACATAAAATCCTCGCTGGCGCACTCTTCCCCAGGACTGAAGGGGGGAACGTTATAATCTCGGATCTTTTTGTTCTCTGGTCCATTCTAAATGGAAGGTCAGTCAACATTGGATGACAAATGATCCAGAAATTATCAACTTACACCCTGGGGAAGGAAATCTTCATGGGGGGCCATGTCACATCCATCATAAAATACCTCAAGATGGACAAACCCCTATCTCGCTGCACGCAAATAAAGGGTGACATCCTTACTAATGAACAAACTTTGAAGAACTCCTTCATTATCAAGGAAAAGGATGCGAATCTACACTATGTCTTCTGCCCTACAATAAAGTCATCAAGAACTCTCCTCCTGCTTCCGGAGCTCGCAAACTATGACACAGAAAAGCTCCTCTTCTCTGACGAGGAGCTTACACAACTCTTAGCTTCGGTTAAAGCAACCGAAAAGAAAGCAAAAGCGGGACAGATGAAGCTAAGCATCACAACCCCGACAGCTCAACCATCAAAAATACTTGTCATACGACCTTCCAGAAGGCAGTCGCAGGCTCAACAGCTATTGGGGACACCAACATCAAGGCCACAACCAGCGGACGACCCCCACCTCGAAGAAAACATAACCACCTCATCAATCGACTCTTTCATTAAGAGTCTGAATGATCAAATAACCACCACCACCACTCCACCCTCCACCTTCCCAACATCCACCTCTCTTCCTTTCTTCACCACCTCCACACAACCATTCACATCCTCTTCTTCACCCCTTTTTCCTTCGGGCTCTCCCTTCTCCACCCCTATGCCCGACTTTACCACTTTCCCATTTCCCTCCATAGTCTCTACCCCATCTCTATCACTCCCACCACTTTCACCTGAGATACCACCACCCTTCACATCCACCACCACCCCGACACCGCTGGTGACTCCATCCATAGTCACCACGCAGCTCGGGGCATCATCAGTGTCTCTTCCGCAAGGCACTACCACCCTCCCACATAGACCCCAGCCACCCCACCCTTCCGCTTCTAGGGTCCCTTTTGCCAATATCGGTGAGGAATTCGGCCGTCAATTCGACGCCGTCTGAAACCTCCACACCGATCCTTCTACCATTTTACATTCTATTTTTTCTTGTGTGTAGGGAATATCGAAACAGGTGGCCACGATCGATGAGCAAAACCGTGCCTTGCCCAACATCCTCCAAGGGTTTCAGCAACGACAAAACGAGGTGGCTACGCAAGTTGAGCACATCAATAGCCACTACAATAACTTGCCAGAACTGGTCCTTGGAGCGAAGTGCCAGCAAGAAGCGACGGCAAAGCAAGTCGATGAGATCTCTACACAGACTCAACCTCTGCCTGAGATTCTCCGCGAGCTCCAGCAACAACAAGCAGTTCTGAGCACGCACTTGGACACCATCAACAGCACCCTCACACAGCTACATAATCGCCAAGAGGAGTCAACTAATAATGACATCCAGAAGCTGCGTGCTCAAGTTACAGATATAGCAGCTCGTCTCCTCTCTGCCGAGGGCCGATATAATGACCTCAAAGAATCCCATGACGCACTGCTCGAAACACACGAGCATCTGCAAGTGGCTTTCGATGAGTTACAAGCCACCCATCGGCGATGAAAAAAGATAGCAGAAAAGGCAGCGACCGACAAGGATGGCGATAGTGACGAAGAAGAAGAAGACTCCGACTCATCTGCTGACTCGATCAATGATACCACCTCCTCAGGTGACAAATCTGATGACGGAGAGGACCCAGACAATGCAGCAGAACTTCTCCCAAAGGTTCCGACAAAGGCCACCATGACGGTGAACATCACCCCAAGTCCCCACACAATGAGAATGTTAACATGTCATATGGGGACCAATTCCTTGATTATTCCACTTTGGGGTCCATCGGGGAGTCTGCCAAAGACGCGGCTTACGCTGAATTCCAACAATGTATTTTAGGAACCAGCGCAAGCCCGCCCACAAAAACCGCCCCACCTCTCTCCGCGCTCGACATGTCGAAGCCTTCCCCCTGACCAGGAAGAGGCAGAACGAGTAAGTCTAGACATAGATGAAGACCTCGATTCTGCCTCTGACTCGGACGACGATCTACAAGGCCATGCCGAAGCCTTAGTACAACCCGCTTCTCCCCCTCCGCAGGAGCTTCCCCCGCCACCACCTCTACCAAACAAGATGCATGATCTTGATATGGCGGCCATCTCCACATTAGATGCTCAGGACATTTATATATTGAACACTATTTTGGATGATGCAAAGGAAGGGGGAAGACATCATCTACAATAACACCAAAACTAGGCACAAGATGATACGAGAAGACTTCCGCCACATCCTACGACCTCGGTCCACGATGCCGATGGTAATCTTCCGTGTCCTTCTCGCCAACTGTATAGAAATGTATAGAAGTTCTAAGAGGCAACAACCGATTTTCAACGCCTCGCCTGCTCTGTCTATTGGCCTTTTATACAAAGACATATGAGAAAAATCAATCGAGCGGTTGCGTGCTGGTTTACACGACGGGCACGTTATCTCACTGTGCCCTTTCAAATCTCAGATCATTGGCTATTTATGATTGTCTACACCGAAGCTCGGGATGCCAAGGTCTATAATTTTTGCGGCGCTGAGCTACCCGCTGGTACAATAAACTTTGTTGGAGAAGCAGCAGGTGAAGCGAGATGTATACCCTTCCGGCTGCTTAAGTTAATCTGGGCCGCACGCCCGTCTCTCCGCCAAGACTGGAGCCAGCCCTGGTTCCAAATAATTAACCCTCAAGTTCAAGCTGCCGAAGGATCTGGGGATTGCACTTTCTGCACCATACATCACATCCAAGCGCTGAACGATGACATCCCTTTCACTGATCTAGTTGCTGAAGATTTTCACTCTTTGCTAGGGGGTTACGCCATGGAGCTCGTCTGTGATAGAAGGTTCTTCAAGGACCCGACAATGGCACCAGATGACGTCCCTTTTTACCTTTTTTTAGCTGTCCAACGCCCGAAGAGGTGACCTTTCTGACAAAATCTGAAAGAGTTAGAGAAATCAAAGCAGCCAGCCTTAGCTACCGAGCAAAGTAAAGGAGACATCGATCCTTTGTCTTCCATAGAACCAACCTTTCCTGACTTCGATCACAGTGCTTGCAAAGGTCTCAACAACATCAAACTACATCTCATTATGGCGCGGCTTTCAGCCGAGAAGGATGAGCTCATATTCATGTCTAAGGACATTTTAGTTATGGCAGACACGCTTCGAGAGACTTTACAGTTTAAAGGATCCCTCTCTGTAAGCCTAATGACCACTTACCAGTTTCTACTCAGCCAATATAACCCCACTAATATATGGCATCCCCATACATGAAGGATGATCTTTTAAAGCTCAAGAACTTCGGCACAACTGAAGCACTGATCTCCTTTCTACAACACACAACGCCGAAGTTCATCATGTTACCCTTCGTTTATCATGAGCAATGGATGCTCCTGGCAACAAACCTACCATATGGAACAACTACAATATATAACAGTTCTGACAGCCAGTACAATTCACGACAAAAGAACTATGTCGTGACACCAAGGACGCCAACAGAGGTAGTGGCGAAGGAATGCGTTGACAAATTAATCGCCTTTCTAAGTCAGCACACAAGGGCCTATGACAAAGAGCATTTTCATCACCCTTCTTTCAGCCACAAATGTCCCCAACAAATCCGACAATCAAATGACTGCGGCTTCCACGTCCTCTACTGGATGTACACCATCATCGTCCTTCAAAGACCAGTAGAAGATATGACTGGCGTGGATTACCACGCTCTACGCGGACAGTTCACAGCAAATCTACTTCAATCACCAGGGGCAAATTTAGAGTTAACTTAGCCTGCAGCCCTTGTCATCGTACTTCTCCGCCTCTCACTTTGACACTCTGAGGATAGAGTGAGTGATAAGTTGGGGGGGTACATTTGACAAGGGCGAGGTATCATTTCTAAATCCCTCTTTCTCCATTTTCTCCTTTCTCTGTTTGTACATTTTTTCTTTTCTTCTTCTTCCTCTTTAACTTTCTTTTTAAATAACCCATTTTGAATAAAGTCACCCTCAGTTAACTTTAGAATCATGTTAGTCCCCAAAAGTAAATAGCAGTTAGACATTTAATGGCGATTTAATAATGTCCCTCCACTATTGATTTTCATGCTTTTGCTTCACTTCTTTATCTGACTCTCCACAAGTCAATATCAAGCCAGACTCTCAAGGATGAGAGGGGCATTAGGCAACCTCCAAATCAAGAAGTTCTGCAAGTGGACCACAAACCAAATAAGTGCATGTTGAAAAATTCTAAGAACAGCTTTCCTCTCGTCAAAATAAAAGAGGCTTGGCCGCCCAAAATAATTTCCCAAACAAAACCCCAAAACCCAAGACTGCGAGTTTTCGAATAAAAGCCAGAGAGTCGAATAAAATTATGAGAGTTGTGCCATGAATAAGGATATATATAAAGAACCGATGAAGGTCTCACCTGGCCGGCACATTCAGCTTCCCTCACAAAGGCAGATGTGTCGTGCCCGGTAGTGAAACCCTAAGGTATCCAAATATATGAAAGGCTTATAAAGGACTCGCACAGCCGGTACATTCAGCTGCCCTCACAAAGGCAGATGTGTCGTGCCCGGTAGTGAGATCCTAAAAGCATAGACAACCCTACCCCCACTTGAAGGGGGAGTTACACTTCAAGCCTCTAGCCAACCCGCATACCCTCTCTAGTTTCCAGTAGGTCCTTCAGAGAGGTATAAAGCTGATTAGAGTCAACAACATGCACAAAATAAAGGTGGTCCTGATGCGATCTATGATATACGGAAGAAACCTGAGACCCAAGCAACTCTCGAAACCTGAAAGAGTCATGGAAAGCAATAAGACCTGATATGACCTTAGAAAAACTCAGGTTAAGAATTGAAGCAAGAATATGGAAAAACTAACTAAATAAAATCGCCTCGCCATTACATGCTTCAGCTCTATCTAACTTGAGGACAAGCTAGACTCTATGTTAGGGGGGTGATAACCTCCAATTTTGATGATTATCTTAGTCTTTTTTCTTTAGTTTTCCACACTCTTTCTAAATTAAATATATACATAATCCCTAAATTTTCCCTCTTATTGTAAATATACTATCAGACTAACTTTTCCCTTTTATATATGCAGAAAAACACAAAAAAAGGATCATAAAAGACTAACTCAGCCTCAAGACCGCATGGACTCAAACGGTCCTCAGACCGCATGCAGGCAAACGGTCCCGAGACCGCATGGAGGCAAATGATCTCGAGACCGTATGGAGACAAACGGTCCTCAGACCGCATGAAGCCAAACGGTCCCGAGACCGCATGGAGTCAAACGGTCCTCAGACCGCATGAAGCCAAACGGTCCCAAGACCGCATGAAGTCAAACGGCCCCAAGACCGCATGAAGCCAACCGGTCTCGAGACCGCATGGAGTCTAACGGTCCCAAGACCGCATGAAGCCAACCGGTCCCGATACCGCATGGAGTCACACGGTCCCGAGACCGCATGGAGTCACACGGTCCCGAGACCGCATGGAGTCACACGGCCCCGAGACCGCATAAATCCAAACGGTCCCGAGACCGCATGGAGTCAAACGTTCCTCAGACCGCATGAAGCCAAATGGTCCCGATACCGCATGAAGTCAAACGGCCCCAAGACCGCATGAAGCCAACCGGTCCCGAGACCGCATGGAGTCAAACGGTCCCAAAGACCGCATGAAGCCAACCGGTCCCGAGACCGCATGGAGTCATACGGTCCTGAGACCGCATGGAGTCACACGGCCCCGAGACCGCATGAAGCCAATATGGTCTTGAGGTCCAAACGGTCTCAAGGTCCAAACGGTCTCAAGGTCCAAATGGTCTTGAGGTCCAAACGGTCTCAAGGTCCAAACGGTCTCAAGGTCTAAACGGTCTCAAGGTCCAAACGGTCTTGAGGTCCAAACAGTCTCCAAACCGTTTGGACTTCACTTAAGGCCTATAAATAAGAACCCAAGGGTCCTCAACAAGGGGGGAGTTTCAGACGTCCAAAGGCTGCCTCAATCACTCCAGAGCAAATCCGACTTCCATCCTCCACCCAGGGGCCGCCGGTCTGGGACCCATACTCCATCTTGAAGATGTTTTCTCTCTCTCCGCCAAAGAAGGTGGGAAGAGGGAGATCTCATCATCGCGCAACCTGTGAAGCTGGTGGATCGTTTCTCTCTCTCCAAGGGGTTGACTTTCCTCTCTCCTTTGTGGGGATGATTCTCTCTCTCTCTTCTTGTCTTCTTGTTTGTCCTAGTTATGAGCGAGTAGTCTCTCTCGCTAGGGTGCGGGGAGTAGCCCTGCTACCCATGCTTTCATGTCATGAAAATGTAATCCATAGTTTGTAATATAGAGTTGTTCTCTTTTCAGTTCAACATCAAACATTTAATGAATGCCCGTTGCTTGATCTCCAACTTGTGTTATCTTTTATCTTTTAGTGTGAATTGTCTACGTTCGTGCTATTAGATTCAAAACTCATTTGTATCTTGGTTATTGGTGCATGTATCCACCATGTGCTTGTTTCGGTATCTAGGAGTGCTTTCGAGAAGTGCAGTAAACTCACTTCCATATGTTGCACTTTCATATTATGAAATGGAATCAGTTGACGTATGGAAGCGCATCTGTGGAGAGTCGAGGAACACACTTCTATAAGGGAATGATGCAAAGCAGTTGACCATTCGTTCGGGGATGGCTGGCGTTGCATCATTCCCACACTTCTCGTAGTTAGTTCTCCGAAAGGAAACTAAGCCTACAAAGATACTAACTGACTAAACTCTTGTTGCAGGTTATGTTTTACTTTTGCATGTCTTGATCCATGTGTAGTGGTGGTGAAAACCGATCACACCCTAGTGACTTTTATCATAGTTTAACTCCTTAGATTTACCTGCTTTCTTAACTTTACATGTTCTTAGTTTAAAACAACAAAACCAACCTTTCGATCTAAGTGCCTACTATTAAGTGACTAAGTGAAATTCTAATGTTTTCCATCTTGTTGCTTGCAACGAGACCGTTGTCCTGAGGATTCGACCGTTAACTATACTACGATAAGACTTCCACGTATCTATCATACGTGGGTGGAGTCCTCTATCTAGTATATGCAAGGCTAAACCTAAAGTCTCACTATCTTTAGGATTTTTAGTTGGTGCACACAATTCCACGTAAGTGGAAGCTCCATCAGATTTCAATGGAAAAATCCTTGTTAGGGGCCTATGATTATAAGGCCCCTACCTAGTTTATCCTCTAATAACATTTTATAATCATAACTTAATTCATGATTAATTTTTGAAATCAACAACTAAGAGAGATATCTAATTCAACTTCATTTGCTCTATGTTTGTTGTCTTTTTGTAATTCCATGTACATATATGTACTAGTATGTAAATATGCCATGATTAGGGACATAATTGAAAATTTAATATAAATTATAGATATATATGTTCCTTTTCATACTTATATTGGACTTTATTTGATTTATATATTCATAAACTTAATTTGAATGAAATTTACCCTAGTCTAAGTGGTTGAGGTTCATTGGTTGAACATTGAGGCTCAATAGCTAAGATTATGCCAATCTCAATACACATATATTGAAGGTCCCTTGGAAGTCTAGGTATCTAGGATACCTCAATATCTTTGGCTTACATTCGATAGTATGCATAGAATTGGGTCTTCATAGAAACACATGGGTGCAAATTGTCAGGCCTTGATTTTTCACCACGATAGCTTACTCATTAGACCTTGATAGGTCAAGAATTGAGATTTGATATGTCATGGATAATTGACCCTTGATAGGTCTCTTTAATGGGAGGACCCTTTATAGGGTATCTTGACACCCTTAGAGGCTCGCACCTCAATAGCTCTTTCCTCCTTTGCCCTCAGATAATCTTCTATAAGTGGGGCCATTTCAATTTTATTTCACCTAATTCATATAGTTATCCCTTGATCCTAAATTCCTAGACTTGTTTTGGTTGTTGAGGATCCTACCTGGTCATGGATAGGGAGCTCAAGAGCCTCGAGATGCGAACTAAACCCACTAACCATGGTTTAGGCCCACTAACGAGGGATTAGACTAATCATCCATTTCAATTATTAACTCAATCATCATTTTTGAAAATATTGTAGGAACACAATGAACTATATAAATAACACCCCATTTATTGATCACTTGAAACATTAAAACAAAATTCAACATACATAAAAGTAAGAGTTCTCGCTTAAAATACACCAACTACAATTAATTACAAGTTTCTCTCATTTCTCACTATCTCATTCCTAAGATCCATTGAAAAGATAAATGACCATCTATCAAATCTAGTTTTTCTCTTAAGACCTCAATTGATCTATTCCTAATGGAAGATAGATTCTAACTCCTACAAAGTTGGACCCTTGCCTAAAAAATGTTACACTTGATGGTACGATCTACTGGCTCACTGCATAAAAAATCAACTAGAAACCATGATTAAAAATATGAATATTGTTAATAAAAATAATATACAAAAGAATACAAGTATATTAGTTTAAAACTATAAACCTTCCAACATGGTAGTAGATATAATAGACTAAAATAAACAAATAAAATAAACTCATTCATTATAGTTTGTATTCCTTTTATTATTTCTTGGACCCACATGAAGTGTACCACAACATGTGGAATTATAACAACAAGCCATGATCTCACCGTACAAGACTTAGAGTAAATCATAACTTTAAGTATACTAAACTAGCTCCCCGATCTACAATAAGGCTTGCCACATCTGACCTCAGTGGCTAAACCATAGTGGCTAAACCATTGTCCAAATAAATTAGACTCTTGCTCTAAACATTGAATACTTAGGTGGATACTAAAAGCACTTAGCTTAACTACATGCATCAGTAGTTCCACAAGGGATGACCTACTGAGCATTATTTGAACAAATTGATTTACATCGGGTACTATCAAAACATTTGGATAATTTTGGGTATTTTACTTACTTAACGAGATCGGCTTCACTAGGCTTAGTCCCTCGTACCTCTTTGGTATGTTCCAGCTACCACATCTTAGACTCTTCCAGTCGATAGGCATGTTTCTTCCCGCACAATGCATACCTCTATGATGGAATCTATGGTGTTAAGGGCATATAATGTGTAATTATTCTTTAGCTTCCACAAGTAATATTTTCATTTTTCTTCTCTTATATGTTCTCTATACTTGGGTTTCTCTTTTCACTTACCGAATTCTGACAAAGAACAGTTCACTACCTTCAATAACAAATATACTTCAACTAATAAATGAGAATATTAATAACCATAATTGAAATTGTTCGTTGAACTTCATATGCATCACCTAGCAACAATTATCTAGCAAACCACATGATTGTAACACATTGCATCAATATAGAAATCAAGACAAACCCAAAATATACTTGCCTCTGATTCTAAACACCATGATCTTGATGTAGCATAATTTAGGTCGAAGAGCATCACTATTGTATCACTAACATACTGAATAATGTAATAGTTAAATTGAAATTGCATATCAAACTTATCAAATTCGAAATCATTCATCAACATACAAATCATTACATATTAATGATAATTTTAACTTGATTATTGTAAAAATCAGGGTTTAAAGGTAATTTTCTACTCACTTGTATGTCTTTTAGCTTACATATCACGGGGCTGAACTGGGTGAACTTGGATTCTGGTATACTGAGCTTGATTTGAGCTCAAAGATCCAAGATACTTCCCCGGTTAGCCTAACACTGGATTAACAGACCTAAATGAAGCCTTTTGGAGGTAAAATATGAAGAAGGAAGGTCAACAAGAACCTTTGTACATGAATCAAAAGATTTTGAGCAAGGGAAAATGAAGAGAAAAAGAGATCTATAGCTAAGCCTACTCACTAGGCCAGATATAAGGTGAAATTATCACTTTATCCTATTCTCTATGTTCTTCGTCAAAGTCAAACTACACATAACCCTTTGGTTCTCCTTTTCAAAGGTTTAAGACTCTGACTATTTAGAAGATTGGAAAAAAATTCAAAAACAAATTTTATCAGATTCTAAAATGTGTAGCAAAAGTTACTGGACATTTTTGTGATTGGTTGTGATGCACAGTGGTACAACTCAAAAGCTTTGGTTTGTGAGAATGTCTTTCCTTTGGTTTTTGAGTCTGTCAAGCATTTAGTTTTTTAACCTTTGATCTATGAGTTTGACAAGCGTTTGGTTAGTTAGCCTACCGAGCCTTCAATTTTTGAACCTTCTATTTGTTAGTCTATCGAGCCATTGGTTTGTGAGTCTATTGAGCCTTTAGTTGTTGAACCCTTGGTCTGTGAGTTATTGGAGCCATTGGTTTGTGAGTCTTCTACGACTCTGATTGTTGAACCTTCCATTTGTGAGTTTTTTGAGCCATTGGGTTTTATTCTGATGAGCCACTGATTTGTGAGTTCACCAAGCCTTTGACTGTTGAATCGAATGTATTTCTTTATTAAAACTAAAAGTGCCACAACTCACATATTTTAACTCCAATTTGATTCATTGTTTTTCGTTAGATTCATAAATGAAATCTTTACAATTATAAGCTGGGTAGATATAGGTACCTCCCGACCCCTTGCTTAGCTTCACTTGTTCACAAATACTTGTGACCTTGGTAGCTAAGTTGTGGCATTTGAAATTTTTTTGGAGTCGAACCGGACCTCATGACAGAGACTATCACTTTTCCTATGAAATCCAACATTTCCTCTCATTATTTTTAGAGTCTGGTTGTCTGAAATTGACTTGTCTTCATCAGAGGCCTCATCTCAAAAAGCCCGACTTTCAAGGCCTCCCTCTAGTAGTAGGGAATCCACTCTCACCTCGTTCTTGTTACATGCTATTTTTCCCTTTGACATTTGGGTGAGTCCAATGAACAAAAATATCAAAAATAATAAAATTATGATATAATTTTTTTAATTTATTATTTCCTTGAATATTCTTAAATCTCTTTCTACCAACATGTGTATGTTACTACTATATTAATTAAGGTCCAAACCTTGATGTAACAACTCATGTTTGGTTTAGACATCAAAGAATAAATTTAACATAAGTTAAAATTCAAACCAACCAATTAACGATGCAAAGTTTTTAATAAAGGTGTAATTAGCACCAGAATCATCTTAAAGTTTCAATTTACCAATAAAGTAAGGTATACCTTGCAACAATACCCCCTCTAATAAAAGATTTTATCTCAAAATTGCTAGAAGAGGAAAGAATACTTGTTACACGTCTTTAACTTTAACTCCTATGTGGCTTCATCTACATCATGATTAAGCTTATGAATTCTTTGGTCTAGAATTTGTATAGGGAATTCAACATTGGAGATACTTCCAAACCATAGTAAACATTTTCATGGTGAAACTTTCAACTAAACCTCATCCCCAACCTCAAACTGAAATGGTCTATGACATTTCTCTACATAGCTTTTTGTATGTCTTGTGCAGCTTTCAAATGTTGTGTAATCACACATATCTTTTTGTTGTCTCTTCCACCAACTTTGACCTAGAATTTTCCTCTCACCAACTTCATGCCAAACAATAGGAGATCTACATTTCATATTGTATAGATCTTCATAATGGGACATGCCAAAACTGGAATGATAACTATTGTTATATGCAAACTACATAAGACTAAGGTTATTATCCCAACTACCACTAAATTATAATACACATGATTTCATCATGTCCTCTAGTGTTTGAATTGTCTGCTCTGATTTTTTATCTATTTGATGATGGAATGCAGTGGTAAACTTCAAACTTGTTCCCAAGGCACGGTGTAGCTAATTCCATAATCTAGATGTGAATTGAGGGTATGTATTAGATATAATAGTTATTGGTACTTAGTGCAATCTAACTATCTCATATATGTAGATTTTAACTAGTTCAGGTGCATCCCAAGTTGTCTTGATTGGGATAAATGGGAAGATTGAGTTAGCTCACTTGGATACTATCACATTGGAAAATTCACTAGGGGTGAATCCCTAGAGTTTACCTTTGCTAATGAACAATAATCACCACCTACAAGCGGATGAATCTTACTATAGTATAGTCCAAGATTGAACACAAAGGATAACCTTTTCAAGAACTATTTTGATTAAAGTAATCAGACAAGAATTAGTATTTTAGATAAGATTGGAGTTGGTTGTTGATTATACTAATAGTAACGGCTTAATGAAATGTTTGATAAATCAATGGATGTGAATGCTACAGTGGAATGGGTTTCACAAACGTTACCTATCATAATATCTCACTATATCATATTAAGCATGGAAAAATATGTTGATGCCTAGAAATCCCCCTTTTGGCATTAGGATTAAAACTCGGACACATATCACTCTAAGCTAGACGTCGTGCTACCTAGATATCATGCATTTATTGTCTCAAAAAGCACCTATCCAAAGTTCTCGATAAGGGTTTAACATGAATCGATCGATATCCTAGATCTTAGTTTCGAATTTCTCTTCACCTAAAATTTGATCAACATATAAATTTGATGATCATGAAAGAATATAAGTATAAAAATGATTGATTCAAAACATATGATGGTTCATACAATTATTGATGCAATAAACAAAAAAATTGGGTAGTAGGGCTGCCCCCTGCACCCTAATGAGTGGACACTTGCCCATGGAAGAAACAACATAAACAACAAGGAAATAGAAGAGCAAAGCCATGATCGTAGAAGAAGAAAAGAGAAAATCCATGGTGTGTAGAAGGATTTCTTCATGATGGCGATTGATGGTGGATAGTACATCAATTAGGTTACCGTTAGACATTTTTTGGAGGTGGATATGGGGCGTCGTTCTCCTTCTTCAAAGTTGATTCTTATCTCTCTAAGGAGAGAGCAGTGGGATGTCAATGGTGGAAATTGTCAATCAATGGACAAGGGTACCGCAAGGCATGCCTCTTTCAAGGTCTGGTCCTTGGAGCCTTAGTGAAGTGGAGATGGAAGAACCTTAGGTTGAAGTTCTTCAATTGATGGAGGAAGCCAATGGATGTTTAAGGTTAAAGGTGGGTTTGCATAGTGGTAACTTGGCGGTATCAGTGACAGATCCATTCTTTGTTAGTTTTGGTCTTCTATTTATAGGCATAGGGAAGGGAATGGTACTCTCCCATTTGCCGTGGAGTTAATTCTTGGCGTGATCAAGGTGAAGAGTCAGTGGAAGCATAGGAAAGACGAGGGGTTCCTGATATGAAGTAACTAGATCATTACAAGAGGAGTTTTTTTATATTTAGTGCAACCACCAATAGGTGAATGGTCATAGAGTGACCATTAGAAGGGTATGCATTCGATCCATGAGAAGGGAACTGCAGTACAACCTTCGGTTGGCAAAGCTTGTAGTCCATCGGTTGATGAATGCACAACCTTATTTGGAAGATGAACATGAGTACCATTTAGAGGGGACACTGGAAGGTGGAAAATGATGGGCTGGAAGATGCAAGTGCAAACCGATGGTTCAATTGAGGATACCCACCCAGGGGGGGTGCTATTAGTGTGAGGTCGATGGTCAGTGCCAATGGAGCATCTTCCAATGGAAGGGAAAATCAAAGGAAACTGATCGCTTGGTAGGTGTAGTGCGATCCAATAATTTCAACAACTAATGAAGGAATGTATCATCAAAAATATGGTACATTTCTTCAAATGTTTATTGTTCCTGCTAGTTGGTTAGCGGGACCACTGTCTCCTACACCCCTACCATGAAATTAAGTCAAAGAATACCCTAGAAATGGGGGAAATGCGTCAAAATCTTATAAATTAACATAAATCTAACTAAAAATCTAAGTGTTAGCTAGTTATAAACTAAAATCATAAAAATGAGTGCAAAACTATGATGAAAATGTAGCTAAATCTACGACGAATATGCATTCATCAATACTCTATTCACAATCACCCATATAGAGTCAAAATGATGTAATGTTCTGGGTAACCTGACCAAAAAGTCCATACTAGTATGTTCCCACTTCCATATAGGAATAGGGGGTGGTTGTAGGGTCCCTGCTGGCTTTTAGTGTTCAACCTTGATTTTTTTGTAGACACTACACTTAGCTACATACTCAACCACATCTCTCTTCATACCTAGACACCAATAAAGTTCTTTGAGGCTGTTGTACATATTGGAAGTATTTGAATTCATTGCATACGTTCAAGAGTGAGTTTCCTTTAGAATATGCTACTTTAATTTAGTGACATATGACACACACAATCTTTCCTACTAAGATAACATCCCAACATATGAATATCTAAACTTTGTTCTCCTTCGTTCTCTCGTGTCATGCATGATCTGCTTCAATTCACTATCATTTTATTGAATCTTTTTTATTTGTTCATAGGATGTAGGTCTAACGTGCATCTATGAAATTATCTTACCTTGATCTAACACAATCAAATGTAAATTCATCTCTCTCATTTTGGCAAACAATTCTCTTTTAACACATGTCGTAAAAAACATATTTGTAGGTGCCACAATATTGGCCTTCCCAGGGTAGTAATAAATGGTAACATCATAATCCTTTATGAGTTTTACCATATGCTTTGTCTCAAATTGAGATATTTTTGTGTGAAAATGTACTTTAGACTCTTATGATCAGTATACTCTTGACATGACTCACCATAGAGATAATGAATCCATGTCTTTAAGGCATGTACTTTTAATGTTATCCCAAAATCAAGTGTTGGATAATTCTCTTCATTCTTCTTGAGTTACCTAGAAGAATAGGCTACCACCTTTCCATTTTTCATAAGAACACGTCCTAATCCTCTCCTTGATGCATCTAAAAACACAACACAACCCCTCTCTGCCTTTGGTAAAATGAAAATTGGTGTTGAAGTTAACTTCTTCTTAAATATTTACAAACTTTTATCACATGTTTCAAATAAAACAAAATGCACATCTTTCCTTGTTAAGCATTTAAGAATTGTTGTTAATACATTAAATTTCCTTATAAATTTCCAATAATTTCCAAATAACCCCAAAAAAATTCCGATCTCAATAGGAGTTGTAGGTTGCTCCCAATGAAGAATATATTCCACTTCCTCAGGGTCTACATTGACTCCTTCTCTTGATATGACATGACCTATAAAAGATATCACATCTAATTATAAGTCACATTCTAGAACTTAGCATATAACTGATGATGTCTCAACAACTGCAAGACTATTCTTAGATTTTTTCATGTTGTTCTACATCTCTGCAATATATAAGGATATCATCTATAAACACTACTATATATTGATCTAGATATGGTCTTAAAACTCCATTCATCATGTCAATAAAATCCCCAGGGGATCTTTTTAGTACAAAATACATGACTACAATTTCATAATGCCCATATCTTGTACTAAAGCCTAACTTAGGTACATTTGATGCCTTCATCCTCAACTGATGATACCCAGACCTTATATCTATCTAGGAAAATATTATTGCTCTACGTAACTGATCAATAGATCATCAATTCTAGGCAAGGGGTGTTTATTCTTGATGGTTATCTTATTCAGTTGCACGTAGTCTATGCATAACTGCATTGTTCCTTCCTTCTTTTTCACTTAAAGCACTAGATCTCTCCAAGGTGATGTACTAGGTTGAATGAAACCCTTATCCAACAACTCATGTAACTGAGTTTTTAAATATTTTAACTCTATAGGTGCCATTATAAAGGTTGGTAATGCTATTAGGTGATACTATGTAGAATTTGTATATCAAAGTCAACATCTCTCTCTGAAGATAAACCTGGTAACTCATATGGAAAGTCATTAGGGAACTCACATACTACTGGAACATCCTCTATATTAACTATTCTTTTTTCTACCTTTGCATCTACCACATGTTCTAAAAAGGTCTCACATTCTTTTATCATCATCTCATTAGCTACAACAACCGATACTATGCACATGGGTAAGACTTTTTAGTCTCCACTGAAGACACACAAAAATCCACCTTATTGAAAGATAGTTTCCTTGTTCTAATAATCTAATTGGATATGGTATGTCTTATGGAAATCAATACCCAATTCTATTCGAAAAGAATTTATATCTAAGGTTATGATATTAACCACTATGGTATACCCATTCAATCTCAAAAGACAAGTAGAACATACTTTTATTAAACTCTTGGTTCACCGAACAATACACTTAGCAACAATTTCTAAAATAAACCTTGAGTTAAAATATTCAATCTACCAACTAATGATCTCTATTTAAAAGAATGTGTTGCACCAATATCTATCAAATAGTAATTGAAATGTTTTTAAAAAGAAGCATTCATGTGTAACAACTCTAGGCCAGACTACTCCTTCTGATTCAATCATACAAAATAAATGTCTTGTTTCTCTCCCTCTACCACAATGTCCACTACTGCTACTAGGTGCTCTCTTTCTAGTACCTAAATCCACTAAAGAACTTCCTCCTCTAACTGGAGCCTACATTTGTAGAGTTTGAAATAATGATTGTGAACTCTGTCCTAGTGTGATCTGAAGCTTAGGACAACCTCTCTTAAAAGATCCCATCTATCTACAATAATGGCATCCTAGAAATTTAGTTCCCTAACACTGACCTTAGTGTGTCGTACCACAAGTGTCACATACTGATGTATCCTTTCTCAGCATACATGTCACTTATGTAACGACCCTGAAGGCCATTATGAAGTTTCCCACCTCGGTGGTGAGCTCCATCTACTAGGGATATATCTTTCCCTACCATGAGAATATAGAAAATCACTTGAACCAAAATCTTGCCTTCCAAAACAATTGAAAACCTTACCCTATTTTAGACAAAAATTGACCACCTTCTCTATATCCACCACTACTTTCTCCTCCTCTATTCAAATCTCCAAATCTTTTTCCAAACCTCATAATAATTATAAACATTAACTAACTCTTCAATATGCCTTGATTCCTTCTAAAACTCTAAATTTTTTTCTCTATCCCTTCAACCAACTATTGATATGATGTGTCTAATTTCTGGTCTTACACTCTCTATAAACCTCCTACATTTCTCTCTATCATCTGGTATAGGCTACACATAGAAGTTAAACCATCTCATAAAATATGCTTCATATTCACCAACTATCATATTGTCATGTCTAATACTCTCTATTTGTCTGATTTTATCACTTAGGAAGGTGGAGGAAAATATTTTAGGTGGAACTCATACACAAAGTCCTTCTATATCATCACTATATTTCTCTTCTTATCTTCTACTCCACACCACCATAACTCAACATCTCCTTCAAGAAGACAAAAATAATTGTTGTTCTTCTTATCTTTCAATAATTCCATCAAGTGAAAAAACTCTTCCTGCTGTCAATGCCACAAACCTACCACAACTGGGTCTATTGTTTTAGATACCTCTGTTCGACCAAGATTTTTCACCAGCTCAAAAAATCTCAGCATATCCTTGGTATAAGATGAAGTCTTCCTATCCATATTATATTTCATAATACATCATCACAGCCTCATCTCCATCCTCTCCATCTTGAGCCATTTCCTGAGGGTTAGGGCCATAATGGCTCTCAACTTTTTCTTCACCATGAACATGACCATGTCCTCTTTCTACTATATGCATATCCATTTCATAACACATACATTAGAAAGGTTTAGTTCAAAGAGGAAAGCTTCCTAACCTATTGGTCTCTTACCACCTCTGTCCCAAACCTAAGCTCAACCTACGCTCTGGTACCAAGAGTTGATGTGACCCATACCCATTAATTGGGGTTTAGGCTCACTAAAGAAGGATTAGATTTACCATCCACTTTTAATTACTAACTCAATCAACATTTTTAAATTATGTAGGAACATCATTAACTAAATAGATTCACCCCATTTATACAAAACATGAAAGGTAACAATAGAGTACAATTTTTACATAAAAATAAGAGTTCTTTCTTAAAATACACCAAGTATAACTTATTAAAAACTTCTCTCATTCTCATGATCCAGAGGAAAAATATGAAACCATCTATCTAAGCTAAATATTCCTTTCAAGACCTCGTCTCATCTACACATGATGAAAACTAGCTTCTGACTCCTCTTGCAAAGTTGGTCCCTTGACTAGAAATTGTTTCAATAGATTTATGAGCTATTGAATCATTTCATAGAAAATAAATAGAAACCATGATAATCTAGATAAATATTGTTAATAAAATGAAATAAAAAAGAATAGAAGCATAGTAGTTATAAAATGTAAACCATCTAACATGGCAGTAGTTTTGATAATAACTGAAATACATAAATAAACTAAAGATGTTCTTTGAATATTGTGTTCCTTTTATTATGCATGGGATCCACATGAAGTGTATCAAAACTTATGTAAGTATCACATCAAGCCGCAATATCACCATACAAGACATAGAATAAACCAAGGGCCCTAAATCTACTAAACTAGCTCCCTAGTCTGCAATAGGGGTCAATACATCTGGCCTTGGAGGCTAAAAAATTGGCTGAATAAATTGGACTCCTCCTTTAAACCTGGGTAATCAAGAATAGAGTTATAGAACTTGGCTTAACTACCTACATTAATAGGTCTACAAGGTCTCACCTACTAAGTAGTATCTAAACTAATCGATTTACACTGGGTACCACCAAATCTCCAGATAATGTTGGGTACCATCCTCGCTATGTTTAGTCCCTCATACCTCTCTAGTCCATATCATCCTAGACTCTATAACTCGGTCAACACATTTTATCCTTAATGGTGCAAGCCTCTATGTTGGAATGTATGGTGTTCAAGACATCTAATATCTAATGATTCCTCTTGTTGGTTGGATATCTAATGATTTTTTAGATTTCATAGATAATATTTTCAATTTTATTCTCTTATCTTTTCTCTATACTTAGGTTAATCTTTTCACTTATTGAATTCCAATAAAACAATTAATTCACTGGGTTCAATAAAAAAGCTACCATAACCACAATTAAAACTTTTCATTAAGCTTCATATGAATTAGTTAGAAACAACTATCAAACAAACCACATGATTGTAACATATTGCATTAATGTAGAGATTGTTTCAAACCCAAAACATTGTTGCCTCAAATTCCAACAATGGAAAACACAATGACCTTGATGTAACTAAATTTAGGGCTAAGAGCATCATTATTGTATCACTAACATACTGAATCATTTATTAATTCAATTGAAATCACATATCTAAACTTATCAAATTCAAAATCATTCATCAACAGACAAATTAATACATACTAATGATCATTTTAAGCTTGATTTCTATAAAAATCAAGGTCTAAAGGTGATTTTTCACTTGCTTGTATGTGTTTTACATGATGGATCATGATCTTGAACTATGTGAGCTTGGGTTCTGGTCCACTGAGCTCGAATTTGAGGTTAAAGCTTTAAGAAATTGCTCCAGCCAGACTGATGTTGGACTAACAGACCTAAAAAAAGTTTTCTAGAGGTAGAATATGAAGAAGGATGGTCAAGAAAAACCTTTAGTACAAGATTTAGAAGATCAGATCAAGGGAAAATATAGAGAATAAGAGATCTATATATAAAACATACTTGCCATGTTGTATCTAAGACAAAATCATTTGTTTCTCCTATTTTACACACTCTTCTCCAAAGTTGCCCTTGAAATCTCCCTTCAGTTTACCTTTTAATAGGTTTAGGTATCTGGCTATGTAGAGGACCCAAAAAAAATCCAACAAAACAAATGTCACATATTCTAATATGTATAGCAAACATTATGGTTGTTTACATGATTGGCTATCTTGGGTGGTGGCACATCTCACAACATTTGGGTTTTTGAGTCTGTCGAGCCTTTAGTATGTGAGTCTGTTGAGCCTTTGTTTATTAAAATTTAGTTCATGAGTATTCCGAGCCTTTGGTTTGTGAGTCTTCTGAGCCTTCAGTTGATGAATCTTTGATTTGTGAGTCTTCCAAGCCATTGGTTTGTGAGTCTATCGAGCCTTTGGTTTCTAAACCTTCGATTTGTGAATATGCTGAGCCATTGGTTCTCTACCAAGCCTTTAGTTGTTGAACCTTTAGTTTGTGAGTCTACCAAGATGATGGCTTGTGAGCCTTTCAAGCCTTTATTTTTTGAACCTTTTATTTGTGAGTCTGTCAAGCCATTAGATTGTGAGTCTGTCGAGCCTTCAGTTGTTATATTGAAGGTATTTTTTGTCAAAACTAAAAGTGTATAACTTACTCATCTTAACTCTGATTTGATTCACTATTTCTGCATCAAATTCATAATTGAATTATCTACAATTATGAAATAAACTTATATACAATAATAAGGTAATAAATTCTTTAATTATTAATTCCTAAAATATTCTTAAAATGTTCTTAATCTCCATCTACCAACATTTGAATATTATTAGTATATCAACTTGTTGGTATATATGCCCAGAGAGACAATCATACAATCATTGTAATGAGTCATTAGACACCTAATTTAATAATTATGGAGGTAATTCTATCTATTTTGTTTGTCTCAATCATGAGATGAATACACAGACATAATAGATATCTAAAAAATGGTGTTAGTTAATGACACATGTCTCCATGTTGAGGACCTGAACAATGAGATCATATGTATAATAAGAGTACATACATTCTTATTATGACCCTAGTCATATATTTCCATGGAAGAAAAATTAACAAAAATAAAAAATAAGACTAGAGTGTGTGTTGGTTGATGATAGAATCTCATCAGTGATGATATGTGATATCAAGTAGAGCACATTGGTACATGTTAGAGAGAGATATATCGGAGAAACCCACCTTGAAGTGATACATGAAGACCATGGCATGGTAGTCAAAATCATCTCTCATAGTGATAGTGGTGATTGTGGTTCCACTCATCACATATCATTCGATGTATTTTGACATCATCCACCATGACCTTGAATAAGGGTTGCCATAAAGGTGATGCTCAGGTGCATTGTGACACGTGGGGATTGAGTGTGAGTGATGTATATGGGATTAGTCCCTCCTATAGGATATCGATATCTAGGCCACTTGATAAGAAAGACTAAGAAACATATGGCTATACTAATGTGAATCAATATAAGACATATGAGATTACATGCATCTCATACACTATGCTCTAGTTCAAGGAACATAGATTGAACCTTGAAGAGGATGACAATACCATGCCTTGAGTTCAATCTAGATATTAGAGACAAGGGAACTATACGATCATAGTAACATTGATCATGGATTGTAGGTTGAAGTTGTTCTCCAACTTTCTATTTACTTGGGTAGCAATGATATGTTGCTAGATACAACTCATATCTTGTCATGTCATAAATTGGTTATGGATATTCACTACCAACGTAGTTTGGGACCTATAGGGTCACACACATAGGAAGCACTTGGAATAGGAGTTTACTCAAGAATATGGTTTAACTTGAGTATTAAATTGTTTAAGTAATCAATTTAAACAACATGGGTTGTATGTTGGCTTAACTGGAATTTGAACTACCGGGTTCAAAAATGAACTGCCTGATTTAGATCCTGAATTATCCAGTTCAAAAATGAACCGACCATTTCAAAGTGTGCAACGACCATTTTAGATGTGAAACGACCATTTCAACAATCAATATGAATGGATCAAGGAATGAGTGATGATGTCGTGTTGTCCATTAATGGAATATTAAATGCCAATACAATTTTGAATAGGAAACATAGTAAAACAACTGATTCAATTGTTGAAGCGATTGTCTCATTTTTTAACCGACCTGGGTCATGGTTTGTAGCATCTCGATTTTTTTGAAATTCCATCTCTTTGACACCTTCTCAGACTAAAACCCCTAGCCTTGAGCCTCCTATAAATAGAGGGGTAGTTGAGGTTTCTTGAGATATAACAATCTCTCTGACAAGTTGTTGTCCTCTCTAGTTGTGGTAACTAGAGATCTCGAGAAAGTTCTACCCATAAAGGGAGGGACAACAAGGGAGAGACAACACATGGGAGAAAATCAACCCTAATAGGTTGATGTTTGAAGGGGAAACTCCTTCCTATAGGCTCTGGAAGCGCAATGGGAGTTACCTATGGTCCTCGTGGACTAGTACATAGGCAAGGAGGACTTTTCCACTCTCTAGGATGACACAATCAACCGTCATCTGTGGTGAGAACCAGGAGGCCTCTACTGATGTCGTTCTGGTGCAACTCAAAAAAGGAGCATGATGCATCAAGGGATAGTCATTGGACTTGCTCCAGGACCAGGTATATACCTTGCAATCTTCATTCCGAATTCATAGTTGTTGACACGGTCTACTGTCTAAGGGGAATATGGTAGTTAAATTTTTGTTTCTACTGCCATAGTTGATGCCATATTTCCCTATAGTTTTACTAGAGTCACACCAATTTACTATGTTTGGAGATTTAACATGTATGATCAGATTTTGGTTTTACATTTAAGTATTACATGTGATGTAAGTATTTTAACGATTAATGTGCATATCCAATTTGATACCACATATGATCCCTAATTATATATAATATGATATATATACAATGAACATGCGTTGTCCTAAATTTTTGTTTTGATGGTGGATGTTATCATGGTTATATCTAATAACCCTAGATATATGTGCATGGTTGGATGATTTTTATTCCTTTTTATATCTCAATTTTCATATTGAGCCTCTCTATCCTTTTCATATATAAAAGTATAATTCTCTCCTTCCTATGTTCTTCTTGAATATAATTCAAGGTTTCCCTATTATAATGTAATATGTTAAATAGGATTAGGATAGTTTCTTCTTGTTATGACAAAGAAGGAGTTATGATCCAGATGAACGTACCATTTCAGAAGACGAACCAATCAACTAGAGGATTGGGGAGGCCAGACGACAAGAGGAGTCAACTGATTGGTTGGTGGCCTAACTGATCGATTGGAGGTGTTCCAATATCACTTGAACTAGAGACTAGATGACCGATCTGAGAGACCAATCGATCAACAAGGAGGCAAATTGAACATCAACCCAAACTGGAGCATAGATCTTCATCAACAATAGGTTGCTACATATGTTGTAGACCTTAGGTGGTAGTAATTCCTTGTGGCTCTAAGGAATTACAATAGTATGTGCCATAACCATTGCTTGTGTTTTATAATTGCATCTTTTCATTTATGGTATATAGTATGTATATTGTACATATAAGTATGTGGTGATAGGATATATATATTTATATGAATATAAAGTACATCAATTCAATATTAATTCTTAGATGCTTTCTATTAACACCACACATCAAAATCTTGATCGACTAAGCATGGGTACACTAAGAATTGTGCGTTGTCCATCTTGCAGAAGTGTGATGGTTCGTGTTGGATTTTGGGTCAGACTTAACTAGGTGATCGTAATGATATTAAGTACCTAGAAGTATACAAATGGATTATGGAAAAGATTTGCGCATACAATCTATCCCAAATTGCATGAGATGCAAGTGTCAAAAGTCTCCTACCTTAATAATTGGTTATGGATTCTAGCATTGTTCGGGAAATAATTCAATTGCTTTGTGTCTTGTCTCACTAAAAGTTTGTACACTGTAATCTTCTGAATTGATATGTGAGGGCTATCAATTTGAAAAAATAGTGGGCATGATAATTAATTAAAGGCCTAATTAATATTGTCAATATTATCAAATCAAAACGTTTAGACACAAATTGCAATATTTATTTTGTAGAACCTAATGGCAAACACAAATATGTTTTCGTAGTGATCGGTCCTTGAGAAGGACAAGATGAATAGGAACAAGTTCCATGATTGGTTCCAGACATTGAGAATTGTTCTCGCTCAAGATCACAATCTCTATGTCCTAGAGACACTAGGGCCATATGAACCCGCCCACATTGTGCCTAAGGCTAATAGGGATGCTTATTGGAAGCAATATGAAGATGTTGTGAATGTCAAGTGTCTGATGATATGCTCAATGAACTATGAGTTGCAGAGAAAACATGAGAACATGGATGTTATTGAGATGGTAGCACATCTTAAGAACATGTACCAAGACCAGGCAAGACAAGAGAAATATGATGTCTCAAAGGCATTGTTCAAGTGCAATATGGCTAAAGGAGATCTAGTAGGTCCCCATACACTCAAGTTGACTTGATATGTGAAGAACCTTTCTAGACTAGGATTTCCATTGGGTCAAGAGTTGGCCACATATGTGATTCTGTAGTCAGTGCCAAAATCATATAGCTAGTTTGTCATGAACTACAACATGGATGATTTTGACAAGCCATTGTCAGAATTACTTGGAACGTTGAGGACAACTAAAGTGCAGATGAAGAAGGACAAACCTAAATCTATGATGATGATCAGTAGAGGGAAGTCCAGGGACAAAAGGAAAGATAAGAAGAGTTCTAAAGCTAGACAAAAGCCAAAGTCTTCTACTTTGGAGGAGTGAATAAGGAAGAGAAGTGCCATCACTATCACCAGAGTGGACACTGGAAAAGGAACTATCCAATTTACATAGAGGAACTCAGGAAGAAGAAGTAGATAGAGATCTCCACTTTAGGACCCTAAAAGAAGTAAGCTAGAATTGTTTAGAGCAAGGGCTCGTGCCACTATAGTTGGAATCTATCATTCGTGGGCATGTAATAGAATTAGTGAATCGCTATTATGTATTTGTTGTTGATGAAAATATGATGTATCTTGTATGGAAAAGAATATTATGAATAAAGTGATGTTTAATTTCAAAAGACTATATCTTGTATGTCAATGACCTATGTCTCATAATCTATAGTTGATAGTTAAAAGACAAATATGTATAACACATATACTAAATGACTTGATAACTCAAAAAATGAATGTCTATAGCATTGTAATCTATAGCACATAAATGATAAATGCATTTCTAGAATGCATGTTGATTGTTATTGAACCAAAAGAGACATGCAAAACTTATTTATTGGGTAATATTACAAAAGAACCTTTCACTAGATGTTGTGGGAGAGGGACTTTTCTATTTGGGCTCGTACATATTGATGTATGTAGACCTTTTATAATAAATGCTAGTGGTGGTTACTAGTACCTCATTATATTTTTTGATGACCTCAATAGAGATGGTAGATTGTATTTAATGAAATACAAGTCTTAATATCTTAAAGTGGTCTAGGAAATCATGAATGAAGTACATATACATCTTGGTAAAAGTATTAAGACACTTCAATATGATCGATGTAGAAATATTGTAACCAACAATATGAGGACCTTCTAGGAGACTATGATAGTGTATCACAATAAGCTCCACCTGAAACATAATGATGTATCAGACTGAAGGAATCACACCCTGTTAAT
Organism: Alisma plantago-aquatica; assembly: GCA_963693085.1. Lineage (NCBI taxonomy): Eukaryota > Viridiplantae > Streptophyta > Magnoliopsida > Alismatales > Alismataceae > Alisma > Alisma plantago-aquatica. The sequence continues at coordinate 879,059,047 of OY856414.1, read as the reverse complement.
TCATTATGAAATTATAACCAAAATTAGCTAATCTTTGAATTTCCTTTTTGGCACATGCATTACACTAAAACAATCTACTATCTAAAATGGTTCAAAAAGACATCATATGAGATATAGAAGGGTAGGTGTCCCAATATGTCTTTTAGAAATAATATGATTGAAAGCTTGTATAAGAAAATAGTTTCTTAGAAGGTTTTGTCCACAGATCACATAAATGTTATTTTGTTGAATACTATTTTTATATTCCAATATGACAAAAAAAGTGTTTTTTTGCTAGGTTTTGATATGTATGCCTAGAGAGCCAATCACATGATGATTGTAATAACTTATTTTGTAAATGATTTTATTGATAATAAATGCAATCTTACAATTTATTCTATTTTATTCAGTTAGGAGATAATGATGTCACATAATAAATGTCTAACGAATGATATTACTCAATGACGTATGTCTTCAGGTTGATGACCTAAAAAATGAGATCATACAGATGCCAAGAGTATATACATCTATGTTATGTCCCTAGTGAGATGTTATTGTGGAAAATTGATAGACAAGAGTTGATGATAGAATATCATCAATCATGATATGTGATATAAAACTAAACACATAGATACTTGTTAGAGAACAATGTATCGTATAGACCCACCGTAATAGTGATACATGGAAACCATGATTGGTGATCAAGATCATCTCTTAGTGTGTTGGTGGTGATTATGGTTCTTATACTTGAATTCATACGCTCATCGCATGTATATTAGTGTACTTTGACATCATCCATCATCACCTTGAATAAGGGTTGCTATAAAGGTGATGTTAGGGTACACTATGACACATTGGGTTGACTATGAGTGATATAGATGGGATTTGTCCCTCTAATAGGGGTATGATATCCTGGCCTTTTGATAAGCAAGACAAAGAAAGGCATGCCCATGCTCACGTGAGTCAATATGTGATATTGATCTTACATATATCTCAAAAGTCTGCTCTAGTTCAAGGAACAAAGACAGAACATTGAAGAGGACGATGATTCCATGCCTCGAGTTCAATTTGGATATCAATGACAAAGGAACTATACAAACACTGTAACACCAATCATTGATTGTAGGTTGAAGTTGTTCTCTAACTTTCCAATTACTTGGGTTGCAATGATGTGTTTCTAGATACTACTCACTATTTGTGATGCCATAAACTAGTTATGGACATTCGTTGCTAATGTAACTAGGAACCTATAGGGTCACGCACATAGGAAACAATTGGAGTAGGAGTTTATTCCATAATGATGTTTAACTTGATTACTAAAGTTTTTTTGGTATTTTATTTAAATAACAATTGACTGACTAAACTCTCAACTGACTAATTCAAGTGTGGAACCAATCGGTTGCAGTGTTAGGTTGATTCGAAATCAGATTGGTTGAATGTTGGTTGAACTAGAGCATGAACCAACCAGTTCAATGAGTGAACTGGTCGGCTCAAGGTTGGTCAAACAGCCAGTTCACGTGATGAACCTCTCAGTTAACAGATCAATTTGATTGGATCAAGGATTAGTGTTGATGTCATGTTATGCATTAATTGGATATTAATTGCCAATATAATTGTGATTGGGAAACATGATGAAATGATCGGTTTAAGGGGTGAACTGATGGCTCACAAGACAACAGATTGGTTCACTTGTGCATCAATTATTTTGCTTCTCACATGATGTGAAATATGTTAAATCATGTACCCTTTGACTCCCTCATAGACTGGAAACCCTAACCCTAACCCTCTGATAAATAGAGGGCTGGGGTGGGGGGGTCCTAGACACAACATTAGTTGTTCTCAAAATTGTTGTCTTCTCTAGTTGTGGTAGTCGAGAGAGCTTAAGCAAGTCCTACATGATAAAGTGAGGGATAGCAAGAGAGAACAATTTTTGGAGAGAAAGTTGGTGCTAGTACACCAACTAGAAGGGGACAACTCCTTTGCATCTATTCGTCTAGAATGATAGAAGTTCCCGGTCATCCGAGTGGGCTACTATAGAGGTAAGGAGGATGTTTCCTGCCTCTAGGAGGACAAGGTCAAGTTGATATATGTAGTGATCAACCATGAGTTGTTGCAGACATTGTCTGGGTGCGACTTGTAGAAAGACGCATACTACATCGAGGGAATTTTTGTTGGACTTCCTCTAGGGCCAAGTATTACCTCAAAAGCATCCTTCCCATTACATAGTTGTCATCACGATCTAATATTTTAAAAGGGAATATGGCAGATAATTTTTATTTCTGCTTCCTGCTCTGTATCCATATTTCCCTACAGTGGTACCTGAGCCAAATCAATTTACTATGTTTGGGATAATTGAAATGGTCTATTTTTTATTTTCATTTATTTATTACATACCTAATAGTTGTATTTTTGAAAATGATGATTTTGCGTATACGAGGAGGGTAGGATGAATAAAAAGACCTCCTGGCTTCTAAAAAAAGCATATCCAATTAAATACCACATATGATCCCAAAATTATATATATATATGGGCCCAACTTTAATACCCGTGTGGGTAGCTACCCGCCCCCCATTTTGGTTACTTTTTTTCAAGTTGCTAACTTTTGACATGTAGAGGGTTACCATACCTTGCAAAATGTTGAGTTTCATGCATGGATAGTTACATTTGTAACAGCAAATTTCAAAACATGGTTATATATATATATATATATATATATATATATATATATATATATATATATATATATATATATATATATATGTTGTGTATTTTGTACGGGATTACTTTTTTAGTCTTATAGTTACTTTTTGATCAACATAGTTACTTTTTTTATAGCAGAATTGCTTTTCTGGCCAGAACAGTTACTTTTTTGGCTGTCGGGTAGCGAAATCCAGGCTACCCGCGTGGGCAGCGAATAAATCCCCTATATATATATATATATATATATATATATATATATATGTGTGTGTGTGTGTGTGTGTGTGTGTGTGTGTGTGTGTGCAATTTACACATGATTCCCTAAAAGCTAGTTTTGATGATGGATATGTAGCATGGTTACAGCCAATAATCCTAGATGTATGTGCGTGGTGGTTGTGTTTGTTTATTCCTATTTATATTTTTTTTGTATACCGAGCTTCTACCTTCTCTTCCAATTGTAAAAGTATTATTTCTCCTACCTTTTCTCCCTTTGAATGTAACTCGAGGTTTCTCTATTATTATGTAATATGTAAATAGCATTAGGATATTTAAATTCTTGTTATGATGAAGAATACGTTCTACATTAGATGAGTTGCATCTTTTATAAGATGAGTTAATCAAATGGAGGATCGACGATAGCTGGAGCCAAACCGTTCGGCTGGTGGCACAACCAATCTACTAGAGGTATCCAGAAGATCTTGGAGCAGAGACCAGTCGAGCATTCACTGAACAAACCAACTGCCCAAGTGGTGAGTCGACCAGTTCAAGGGTTGAAGTGATAAACCTAGATTGGTTCAAGAATAGATCTTCATTAACAACAAGTTTCTACATGTGATGTGGACCTTAGGTGCTGGTAAATCCCTATGGTTCTAAGGAATTACAATGGTATACCCATAACCATCACTTATATTTTTTATTGCATTAGTTTTCATTTTCGGGATATAGCATGTATCTGATACGTATTATAAGTATGTGGTGACTATATATATATATATATATATATATATATATATATATATATATATATATATATATATATATATATTCATAAATAAAACTCCCTCAATGGCATATTATGACAAAGATGCTTTCCATTACCAACACACATGAAAACTTGATCGACTATGCGTGGGCACACCAAGCGTGGTGCGCTGCCCATCTCGTGGAAGTGTGATGGTAGTTATGTGGGCCTACCAAGAGGGGTGCATTACTATCTTGTTGGCTTTTGGGTCATGCTTAACTAGGTGATCTTAATGAGATTAAGCACCTAGAATCATGCAGTTGTATATGGCAAGGATTTGTGCAGATCATCTATCCATGAATTGTATAAGATGCAATTGGAAAATGGTGTCTGCCTTAATGATTGATTATGGACACTTGCGTTAGTTGGGTAATAATTCAATTGTTTTGGATCTTGGCTCACTGAAGGTTGTAAGATGCAATCTTCCAAATAGATATGTGAGGGCTATCAATTTGAACAAAATGGTGGGAGTGATAATTAATTAAAGATCTAATTAAATATCATCAAATTTCATTCAAATCAAATAAAAAATGTTTTGACAAAATGCAAATTTTCTCTTATAGTATCAAATGGAAATCAAATCATTGTTGCGATCATTCCTTAGAAAGGACAAACTTAACATGACAAATTTCTAAGATTGGTTTTGGACTTTGAGAAGGGTTATCAAGGATGAGCATACGTCTATGATTTAGATAAACCTGTCTTAGAAATACCTACTTCTGATGCACCTAGGGATGAAGCAGATTCTTACTAGAAGCATATTGATGATGCCTTAGACATAAAGCACCTTATGTTAAGCTGCATGAACTATGAGTTGCATGAGAAGTATGAAGACATGGGGATACTTGAGATGGTAACAAATCTTAATAACGTGGACCATAATCATATAAAGCAAGAAAGGTACAATATCTCGAAAGTGCTCTTTGAGTGTAAGATGACAGAGGGAGATCTAGTAGAGACCCATGTGCTCAATATGATTGGGCATGTGCAACATCCAAAAGAATTGGGATTCTCTTTGAGCTAAGAGTTGGTCAGAAATAAGATTCTAAAATCATTTCTTAAATCATATAGCAATTTTATCGAGCTAGCACTTGAATAACATGGCCAGACCATTTGTCAGATTTGCTTGGCATGATGATTAGCTTAGAAGCAAGAATGAAGAAGGACAAATCTATGATGATGATCAGCGGATTGGAATCAAAGGATGAAAGCAAGGCCATGAAGATTTTTGAGGTAAGTATAAATCTAGATCTTCAACACTCAAGATAAGGAGAAAGAAAAGTAAAAGAGGAATTCATCCTTTGTACTTGAAGGCATTTAGGAACATGAAGATGGGGATAGAGATCTCCACTTCAGGTATATATACGTTATTGAGATAAATTTATCTACTTCTTCATCTTGGATACCAGATATTGGATGTGGACCTCACATATGCTCAAATATGTAAGATATGAAAAGAAGTAGGCCTTTAAGAAAGGGCGAGGTCAAACTATGAGTCACAAATGGAGCAAGAGTTGCTACCATTGAAGTTGGAACCTCTAATTTATCTCTACCGACATGACTGTAATAGAGTTAATGAACTGCTATTATGTACCTATCAAAAATAGAAACATCATTTCTATATCTTGTATGGACAAGGATGGATATGAATTTCATATTAAAATGGTCGATGTTCTAATTCAAAAGATAAAATCTTTTATGGCAGTACCCAATGTCTTATGGTCTTTGTTTTCTAGGTCTAAAGACACATATTTATAACGTCAATACCAAACGATTAAAACTCAATAAATCAAACAAAACATATCTTTGGCATTTCCGTTTAGGGCACTTAAATAAGAATCACATATCTAGACTCCATAAAAATAGTTATCTAGACTGTTTTGATTTCGAATCAATAGAGACATGTGAATCTTGTTTGTTAGGCTAGGTGATCAAGACTCCCTTTAATGGTAACAGTGAGAGGGCTAGTGATCTATTAGGAATCAAACATTTTGATGTATGTGGCCCTTTTAGATCAAATGCTAGAGGTGGTTATCAATACTTCATTACCTTTACTGATGACTTCAGTAGGTATGGTTATGTTTACCTAATGAAACATAAGTCAGAAACCTTGAGTTCAAGGAATTCATGAATGAAGCACAGAACCACCTTGGAAAAAGTATCAAAGCACTTCTTTTTTATCAGGGTGGAGACTACTTAAGCCAAGAGTTTGAGGACCTTCTACAATCCCATGGTATCATATCACAATGGACTCCACATGAAACATCACAACATAATGGTGTATTAGAAAGAAGGAATTACACATTGCTAGATATAGTGCGCTCAATGATGAGTTTAGCTAAACTTCCGACTACCTTATTGGGTTATGCTCGTGAAAACACCACATTTACACTAAATTGTGTACCATCTAAATCGGTTCAAAAGACACCATATGAGATATGGTATGGGAAGCGTCCCAATGTGTCTTTCATGAATATTTGGGGATGTGAAGCTTATGTGATAAAGAAAGCTTGGACCAAATCAAATAAATGTTATTTTTTTGGATATCCTAATGAAACCAAAGAATATTACTTTTATTTTCTATCTCACAATAAAGTGTTTGTTTCCAGAGATGTTGCATTCCTAGAAAAGGGATTTATTTCCAAAGGAATCAGTGGGAGGAAAGTAAAATTCAAGAGGTTCAAGACTAACAAGAAAACATTGAACCAGTAGATGTACAAGAGGAACAAGGAGAATCGGAAATCATTGTAGAATCTCAAATTACTCAAGTAGCACAGGAACCTCGTAGATCTAGTAGGACCCACCTTGAGCCTAAATGATTTGGTTATCTTGTGACTCAAGAAGGCGGTGAGTTGGTCATAAATAATGAGCCAACAACTTATCTAGAAGCTACCAAGGGAACAAAGTCTGAGAAATGGCTTGAGGCCATGTGATTTGAGATGGAATCCTTATACATCAACAAGGTATGGACCTTGGTGGATGCACATGGGGTAAAACCCATAGCGTGCAAGTGGGTTTTCAAGAAGAAGACCGACATGGATGGAAATGTGAAACCTTATAAAGGCATATTGGTTGCAAAGGCTTTTAGACAAGTTCAAGATGTTGGCTATGACGTAACCTTTTTTCCAGTTGTCATGGTTAAGTCCATCAGGATCATGCTTTCCATTGCATCTTTTCATGACTATGAGATTTGGAAAATGGATGTTAAGACCGCATTCCTTAATGGGAATCGTGTTGAGGATGTGTACATGAAACAACCTAAGGGTTTTATAAATCCAAAGGATGCAAATAAAGTTTGTAAGCTAAAATCGTCAATCTATGGATTGAAGCAAGCATCTCGGAGATGGAATCTTCAATTTGATGAAATGAGCAAAGATGTTGGCTTTACTAAAAATGAAGATGAACCTTGTGTGTACAAGAAGGTTAGTGGAAGCATTATTGTATTCTTCATATTGTATGTAGATGACATACTATTGATGGGGAATGACATCCCTACTTTATAGATGGTAAATACTTGTTCAGGAAATACATTTTCTATGAAGCACTTAGGCAAAACATATATATTAGGAATCAAGATCTATAGAGGTAGATCTATAGAAGGCTTCTTATAATAAGTCAGAGCACATACATTGATAAAGTATTAAAGAGGTTCATAATGGAGGACTCAAAGAGAGGAAACCTACCCATGACTCATAAAATTACCATCTCTAGAGCCCAATGTCCCAGTTCTTGTGAAGAAAGGGAACCCATGAGTAGAATTCCATATGCATTTCCAATTGGAACCATCATGTATGCAATATTGTGTACTCATCTCGATGTCTCAGATGCCTCGATCATGATGAGCATATATCATTCAGATTCATGTGATTCTCACTGGCCAATCATCAAGAACATCCTTAATTACTTGAGAAGAACTAACGATCATTTCCTAGTCTATGGGGAACATGAATAGTTTGTGGTAAAAGGTTACACAAATGCAAGCTTCCAAACTGACAAAGATGATTACAGATCGTAGTCTAGATTAGTGTTTTGCCTCAACTACGTAGTTGTGAGCTGGAAATGTTCCAAGTAAGAGATAATTGTAGATTCTACAACATAGGGTGAGTATATTGATGCATCAAATATAGTAAAGGAGGATTTTCAAATCAAGAAGTTCACCTCAGAACTTGGGGTGGTTCGAAGCATCAGCGATGCAATTGAGCTATATTGTGACAAAAAATGAGCTATTTCACAAGATAAGGAATCCAGATCGCTTCAACTTTCTAAGCATATACAAATGAGGTTCCATATCATACAAGAGATCATACAATGAGGAGATTTGAATATTTGTATAGTACCTACCGAGAGCAATGTGGTTGACCTCTTGAAAAAAACACTTTTGCAATAGAAGCATGAAGGTCATGTTAGGTCACTTGGGATTAAGTTCGTGGATGATTGGCTCTAAGTGCAAGTGGGAGTCTATTGGTATGTAGGCCCAAAGATACAATCATATGATGATTGTAATAGCATATTTTGTAAATGGTTTGATTAATAATAAATGCAATCTTCCAGTTTATTCTATTTTATTCTGTTATGAGAAAATGGTGTAACATAATTAATGTCTAAAGAATGATATTACTCAATGAAGTATGTCCTCGAGTTTATGACATGAATAATGAGATCATAGGATGATAATAGTATATACATTCTTGTTATGTCCCTAGTCAGATGTTATAGTGGAAGGCTAATAGACATCAATAACACATAAGACTAGAGCGTGTGTTGGTTGATGACAAAATCTCATTAGTCATGATATGTGATATCAAACCAAACACATAGATACTTGTTAGATAATAGTGTATCACACAAACCCACCATAAGAGTGATACATGGACACCATGATTGGTAGTCATGATCATCTCTTATAGTGTTGGTGCTGATTGTGGTTCTTAAACTTGAATTCAATACACTCATCACATGTCGTTTGGTGTACTTTGACGCCATCCACCATGACCTTGATAAGGGTTTCCATAAAAGGTGATGATTGGGTGTACTATGACACATGGGGATGATTGTGAGTGATGTATATGTGATTTTTACCTCCAATAGGAGTATGACATATTGGCCACTTGATAAGCAAGAGTGAGAAATGCATGGCCTGGTTCATGTGAGTCAATATGTGATATTGAGATTACATATATCTTAGACAGTCTGCTGTTCAAGGAGTATATATTTAATGTTGCATAGGATGATGATTCCATTCCTCAAGTTCAATTTGGATATCAATGACAAAGGAATTACACAAACATTGTAACACCAATCAGATATTGTAGGTTGAAGTTGTCTCCAATTTCCAATTATTTTGGTAGTAATATTGTGTTGCTAGATATTTCTCATTACTTGTGATGTCATAAACTAGTTATGGACATTCAATGCCAACATAACTTGGAACCTATGGGTCACACACATAGGAAACACTTGTAATGGGAGGTTATTCATGAATTATGTTTAACTTGATTACTAAAGTGTTTTAGGTATTCGATTTAAACAGTAATTGATTGATTGAACTCTGAAGTGACCGATTCAAGTGTTGAACCAATCTGTTGGACTGTCAGGTTGATTGGGAATTATATTGGTTAGATATTGGTTGAATAAGAGAATGGACCGACCAGTTCAGTGAGTGAACCAATGGGATCAAGGTCGGTCAAACAACCAGATCATGTGATGAACCACCTGATTCATGGATCAATTTGATTGGATCAAGGATTAGTGTTGTCATCATGTTATGTGCTAATTATATTAATTGCCAATACAATTGTGATTGGGAAACATGATGAAACGCTCAGTTTAAGGGTTGGCATGATTGGCTCTTATGTCAATTGATCGGTTCACATGTGAACCAATCATTTTACTCCTCATGGGATGAGAAAGTTCATGAAATCTTATTCCCTTCGACTCAGGCATAGGCTGGGAACACTGACCATGACCCTCCTATAAATGGAGGGGTATTGGGGGCTTCCTAGATACAACATTAATTTCTTTGACAATTGTTGTCTTTTCTAGTTGTGGTAACCGAGAGAGCCTGAGCAAGTCCTACCTGATAAAGGGAGGGATAGCAAGGGAGAACAATTATGGGAGAGCAAGTTGGTGCTAGTACACAAAATAGAAGGGCACAAATCCTTCTCGCTAGTTCATCTAGAATGAATGGAGTTCCTGATGGTCCTTGTGGACTACTATAGAGGCAAGGAGGCAATTGCCTACCACTAGGAGGACAAGGTCAATATATCTTATGTGTTGATCAACAAGGAGCTACTATAGATGTTGTCTGAGTGCAAATCATAGAAAGGCATATACTACATTGAAGAAATTGCCATTGGACTTGCTCCAAGACTAGGTATTACCTCGAAACAAACCTTCCCATTACATAGTTGTTATTGCGATCTACTATTTTAAGGGGAATATGGCAGTTAATTTTTTGTTTTAATTGTCTACTCTATAGCCATATTTTCCTACACTAGGATGGGTGAATTCCTTAAGAGGAATTTAATCCAAAGCAATCAGTGGGAGAATAGAAGAATTTGTAAATTTGGAGTCCAACAAAAATTTTGAACCTAAAGAGGTAAATTGGGAACAATGAGAATCATAAAGTGTTGTGGAATCTTATGTTCCTTATGTAACACAAAACCTCATAGTTCTAGTAGAACGCGCCTTGAGCTTGAAAGATTATGATATCTTATAACTCAAGAAGGCAATATGTTGGTCATAGATGATGAGTCAACATCCTACCTAAAATCTATTGAGGGACCAGATTCAGACAAATGGCTTGAGGGCATGGGATCAAATATGGTCTCTATTACACCAACAAGGTATGACCTTGGTGGATCCACCTGAAGGGGTAAAACCCATAAGATGAAATTGGTTCTTCAAGAAGAAGACCAACATGGATGGTAGTGTACAAAGATATAAGAGAAGATTTGTTATAAAGGATTTCAAACAAGTTCAACATGTTGAACACGATGAAATCTTTTCACCAGTTGCAATGGTTAAATTCTATGAGTGTCGTGCTTGCCAATGTAGCTTAATAAGACTATGATATTTGGAAAAATGGATGTTAAAACTGCATTGCTTAATAGAATATTATGAGTATCTGTACTTGACATAGCCTAAAGATTTTATAAATCCATTAACGCAAATAAAGTCTGTAAGCAACAAATGTCAATTTGTGGATTGAAGCAAGCATCTTAGTGTAAAAATCATTAATTCGACTAGATGGTAAAATAGTTTGACTTTAGTCAAAATGAATATGAAATTTGTGATTACAAGAATTTTGTGGGAGCATATTTACATTCCACATAATGATGGGGAATAATATTGTTATAATACAAATACAAAAACCTAGGAAGGAAAGTACCTTCTATATGAAGGGTTTATACGAAGCATCATGTGTGATAGGAATTGAGATATATAGAGATAAATATGGAAAGCTTCTTGGCCTAAGAAAGAGCATGTATATTGGTAAGATGTTGAAGGGGTTCAACATGCAGGACTCAATGAGAGAAAGCATGTCCATGTTCCACAAGATTAGTCTCTCAAGAGACCAGTGTCCAAGATCTTGCGGTTTGATAGACCTGAAGTCACTACACTCCTGACATATCATTTGATGTATTTTGACATCATCCTATGTGACCTTGACTAAGGGTTTCCATAAAGGTGATGCTAAGGTGCATTATGACACATGGGAATTGAGTGTGGGTGATGTAGATGGGATTTGTCCCTCCTATAGGAGATTGATATCCAAGACACTTCATAAGAGAGACTGATAAATATGTGGCCATATTGACTGAATCAATATATGATATGTGAGCTCACATGCATCTCATTCAATCCACTCTAGTTCAATGAACATGGATTGAACATTGAAGAGGATGATGATTCCATGCCTCGAGTTTAGTCTAGATATTAGAGATAAAGGAACTATACGATCACAATAACTGATCACAGATTGTAGCTTGAAGTTGTTCTCCAACTTTTTGTTTACTTGGGTAGTAATGTTGTATTACTAGATACCACTCATTGCTTGTGATGTCATAAGTTGGTTATATACATTCACTGCCAATGTAATATGGGACCTATAGTATCATACACATAGGATGCACTTAGAATAGGAGTTTATTCAGGAATATGGTTTAACATGATTACCAAATTGTTTAGGGTATTCAATTTAAATAACATTGGTTGTATACTGGCTGAACTGTAATTTGAACCACCATGTTTTAGAAATGAACCACCCAGTTTAGAAATGAACTGACTATTTTAAAGTGTGAAATGATCATTTCAGATGTAAAATGACTACTTCAACAACCAATATGATTGGATCAAGGATTGAAGTTGACGTCATGTTGTGAATAAGTGGAATATTAAATGTTGATACAATTGTGGATATGAAATATAGTGAAACAACATGTTCAAGTGTTGAACTGATAATCTCATGTGTGAACTGACTGATTCATTGGTGCAAGGACTTGTTCATGGTTCAAAAGTTTAGGGAAATTTATGAAATTTTGTCTCTTCGACTCCCACTCCTGATCCTGACCCTCCAATAAATAGAGGGGTAGTTGAGGCTTTCTAGAGACACAACAATCTCTTTGACAAGTTGTTGTCCTCTCTAGTTGTGGTAACTAGAGATCCTATGCAATTCCTACCCATAAAAGGTAGGGACATCAAGGGAGAGACAACAAGGGAGTGTGAATCAACCCTAGGAGGTTGACATTCTAAGGCACAACTCCTTCCCGTTGGCTTTAGTAGAGCAACAGAAGTTCATCGTGGCCCGTTTGGACTTCTACATAGGTGAGGAGGCCTTTTTCACCCGCAAGGAGGATGCAGTGAACTGCCATCTATGGTGAGAACCAGGAGGCTTCTATCGATGCCATCTAGGTGCAACTTAAAAAAAGGAACACACCACAACAAGGGATAGTTGATGTACTTTCTCCAAGACCAGGTATATACCTTGCAACCTTCATTCCTAGTTCATAGTTGTTGACGCAATCCACTGTCCAAGAGGAAATGGAAGTTAAATTTTTGTTTCCACTACCATATATGATGCCAAATTTCCCTACACAACTAAGATCCAAACATTGATGTATTCACAAAACATGTTTTCTTAACTTATCAAAGAACAAGTTTGAGGTAAGATAAATTAAAATCAACCACATAAAAATGCAAAATATTAATAGAGGTTTAGTTAACACTGGAATTATCTCAAACCCTCAATTACCATTATGGCAAGATCTGGGTTGTAACACTAGATATCACATCCTTAGATATCAGTAACTTTTCGGAGTTGAATCTATGCTTGCGTGTCATTGTAATTTTGATGATCAAACTTCTACATATTGTCTCCAAGAAAGATAGCTTCTTTCTAACCTTCAACCAAGTAATATCTTTCTTATATGCTCTTCTTTCCTCTTATTTCTCTCTCCTTTTCCTATCTTGGCCGAGTTTTAATGATTTCTATGGTGGAACTTGGTGCATATAGCTAAATAAGTTTCTTTTCTCCTCTTTTTCCCCTAGTTTGCCTCATAACAAGCTTGAGGGAGCTTCTTTTGAGCATTTAGAGGGATGTTCATGGAGAGGTACTATTGAATTTGTGGCTTTCTTGTGTGGATATTGATTTCATATTTGTTTGAGGTGAGTTATATAACACTTATTAACTTCTTTTTCCTACATTTTAAATGAAAAATCCTAATCTTGTTTATATCTCACTGATCATTCGTACAAATAAAAATTCAATGGACTTGCTTGTTAGAATGGTTTCTAATTTCAAATCTCCTTGTCTCCTTTACTCTCCTAATTGTGATGCATGATGGTATTAATATGCCCCTTTATTTGTGTATGCGGTGAAATTTTGAAATACTTTCATTTATGCCATCAAAATGTTATTTTATTGTATTTTCTTACCATGTTTATGGATAACGAACTATGCAACCTTCCATACTATTTGCATGTATTTATAATATGAAATAAATATTATTTCATAATTATTGTGCTACTAAAATTTCATTTTAGCTTATCCTTGATACCTAAAAGTAATTCTATTATTCCTAAAAATGTCTTTTTGTGCCAAATATGTTTCCAATGCAACTTCAACATAGTTGTCAACTTTAATATCAACCTTTTTTGTAGTATTTTTTTCCATGTGATAGGAAATGCATTTTTATAGGTGAATGTGGAATCCCTAAATGAATTTTACCTTGGTGTGGACTACATTTGTAAATTGCGCCTAGATATGTCTAGTGATGGTGAAATCGACCCATGATGGGGGTACTTCAATTTATAAATTAATATATTTTACATCTTTTGAATTTTTTTATAATTAAATCTCTACATCTTTTTTATACTTTATGTATGTGATTGATATATTAGTAATTGAAATAATCAGTTAAGTGTAACCCTAATCATCTACTGCCCTTAGATCATATGAGGTATACTAAAGTTCAAAAGTTAGAATAGTGAAATCATTTTCCTTATAGTAGTATTGAATCATTATAAGGAACTTGGATTCATATACTATTGAGCATAATGACATGACTAGAGGTTGTTTCACCAACACCAAATATGGTTATGTGAATGAGTACGATCGAGGCCATATTATAGTGACATGTGATAATGTATATGTCATATGGAATATAGTTATATAGGCATTTATAACCTTATGATAGGTATCAAGACTTGAGTGCCCATGTGGACCTAGTTCGATGTGGATTGGCCTTTGAGCATTTCACTAGTAGTGTGTCCTTTTATCACACTACTCTTTACACTCACAATGACTGAGGTGTGGAGGGGTCTTATGAAGTCTGGTAATCCTAGGACCTTACACCGTGGCTAAGGAAATTATGAGTTACTAATTTATAGTTTTACTTGGTATGTCTCAAACAACCCATGGTTTAATCATATAACAATTGATCTAATTGTGTAGAAAATCTGCTAATGGTTACTTTGAGATCCACATTGTAATGCTTTTATTTCTCTTCTACACCTACAAGGTATTACTTTTCGTTCTTATTATGCACTTAATACTATTTCATACCTTATAAAAATTATTGTTATCTTTTATATGTACCTTTATTACGTTGTGAACTATTATCACTTGAACATTATAATGTTAATAGTTGTTATATCATACTAATGGGACATGGCTATCACCTTGTGTTTATTCATATTTTTTAGGCGACCAACAACACAACTAAGGTTTTGTGAAGAGGCACCTTCTTATGGAGGTTAGCAATAGCTTGGAGTTGGTGGAGATCTTGTGTTGTGTCTTGAAATCATGCATAGACTCTTAGATCCAGATAGGGTTGAATCTGATTCGTTGTATTTAATACTTATGTGTTTGGCTTGCATGCCTTGTTTAGATGAACATATGTAACTATATTAGCATTATATACTATGTATATAGGTTGTGACAATGGTCATAAAAATATATCTTGTAAAGTTTCTACTAAGAATGAATGAAAGTTGGGCCTTTTGTGCAAATCTTTTGAAAATGAAACTGGAAACTTTTATACAGTGTTGTTCATAATTGTTGGTTAATAATGATACCATTTTTTAGTGATCTCCACATGGAGTGTTGGTACATCACACTACTCCTCAACCCAAGACTTTCCATTGATAATGCTATGACCTATCATGAACATATCATCACCAATTGTGTTACTGACAATTTCAAATGCCCTTTCGGTCATTAAAGGAATCACTCCACCTTTTTTCTTTTGTCTACAGTACTTATCTCCCTTATATTGTCACTACCCATATGATGAATAAAGACTTTCTCTTAAGAAGAGATCCATGATGCCATAATTCAATTGGGTTTAGATAAAGGGCCATATGACTTTATTTTTTTATACCATGATAGATGGAAAAAATAAAGAAGTATTTCATGAAACTCTTAAACTACATTTACTATAATGATGATGTTTATCCTCAAATGATAATTTGAACAAAAAACATTTTCCTTCTTAAAAGAATTTAATATTCTTTTGGTGTCAAAAACTTTCATTCGATCATTCTAAAACAAGCTTTCTTGATGGTGTGAGAGGAAGAGGTCCAACTACATCACATGCTATCCTATAGTTTTGACTAACACTTCATACAATATCATCTTGAAATCCCTTAGGAATAGGCTCAAACTATAGATATTTAATATTTTCTGGATTGAGAAATATTCCTTCATTTCTAGTAGACGTACCCAAGATTATTACAACCTAGGTAAAAAGACAATTCATTGTTTCTAACACCTAGGACCCCCACTATATCCTTTAAACAAGAATTTAATTTTTTTTACAATCTCAGCAGGAAACTTCTTACCGCCTACATGCATCGATTTTGTTGGATCTATGGGCTCTAGAGGGGGGTGAATAGAGCTACAAAATTTCTCACAAAATAGATTAGACCTTCAAATTTTATCAATTTTAGAGAAATATCTAGATGTCAATTTGAAGTCCTATCTAACAAGCATAGTAAGGATGAGAGAGATTGATAGAAAGCACTTGAAAAAAGGATGTAGAGTGGTTCCACACTTTAAACTAGAAGTGAGTCAGTCCACTACCTAGAGAGGTCAACCTCTAGGACTTTGCAAGTGCTTTTCTCTATATTATCACCAATAAGAGTTACATCAAATAGACCACCAACGGACTTACCCATCCAACCACAAGGAGATATTCACCTTACCAAGGATTTTACTCAGTTAGCTTGAGTCTTCAGCCTCCACCAAGGTCTTACCCACTCAAGCTCAAGTCTTCCACCTTGAAGGACTTTGCTTCTCCTCTTAGATCTTCATCCTTTGCCTTCTCCTTCACTTGGAGAAGATCATCACCTCTTCAACAACCTTGAAGAGGACTAGCTACAACTCCTTCACTCGATGGAGCTTACTTCACCTTTTCTTCATGTAGGAATGGGATAGGGATGTAGTGGAAGATTGAGAGCTTTACATGCACAAGGTTGGAGCTCTCGTACAATAAACATAACTCACTCAAAAATCACAAAATGAAGTGTAAGCTAGAGAGAGAAAGGGGCTCAAGGAGTAGTATCCCATTCAACTGCAGTAAGGACCTTGAATGTAGTGAATGAGAAAACTTGGAATGAACTCCAAGGGGTCCTATTTATAGTTAGTAGTGCTCCCTTGAGTTGGGGAACACTTAGGGCCAAAATATAGCCATTTTTGCTCATAGAAACATATCTGTTTTCATCCAAACAAGTCACCAATGGTTATAATCACTTTTTATGCATTTTTTGTGCAATGTATTCGATCGAGTTTCAATAAAGGTAACTCGACTGATCGACTAAAAGACAAACCCAATTTTCAAACTATTGGTTGAGTTTGTTCTGGGGAACTCGATCGATCAGCCAAAATTGCATTTGGTCAGAAGGTTGTTTGGTCAAGTTTTGTGAATGCACAACTCGACCGATTGCCATCTTTAGAAAATCAACCATGGGATCGGTCGAGATTGTAACTCAACCGATCAATAGTCTGTGATCTATTTTCTAATTTGGTTAAAAAGTGATTAAAACGTGTGTAATTTGATCCTTTTCATGTACCTAAAGCCTGAAATCAATCTTGAATACACATATTAGATACATATGAATGGAATGGTTAAGTCATTATAAAAATATGGACAATGTATAACCTCTAGGTCAACATTATCCCCCTTTTTTACAATGACAAACCATTCCTCAAACATATTGAAAAGGATATTGAAATTATACATTTTCCTTGTGAATTGTGGGGGATTCAAGATTTGAACAATGTGAATTGCTCCCCCTCAATCTATGCTTACTTTAACCTGCATAGTTAGTCTATCTACACAAAGAAACATAATGTGCATGTACTATATGGTCCTTTAGCAAGTCACATAATAAAGCATATAATGAACACGAAAAGGATCACATAAGCAATGATAAGAAAAGGATCACATAAGAAATAAACACAATATGGTTGAGTTTTAAGACATTTAATTTCTCTCCCCTTTTGACATTATCAAAAAGTAAGGGGGGGGGGGGTAGAAGACCATATAATCAGGTCTTCGCCAAACACAACCAAGCAGATAGCCAAACATGCAATCTCAAAAACATACATCAAACAGAGATGAGAGAACCAAACATGCTGAGCCATAATCAAAATATGGTGAAATAAGGCACCAATTCATAACATATATTAGATCAAAGAGTAAGAGTGCACATAATATAGATTACAAATCAGAGTGCAAGTTCTCATAAAAACAACTACAAGTCAAGAGCGATGAAAGCTAAAGATAAAATAGTACAACTTAGATCATGTGCCCAGATGTTTCTAATACAAAATAGCCTAGAAAGATATATATGATCAACAAACTAGACTAAAAACTAAGAACATATAGACATATAAGCTATCTATATCCACAGCATCATCATCCTCAACATCAGGCTTGTAGTCATTGTCCCCATCTAAAGGTGCAGCAGCATCGCCTTCATCACTGGAGTCACCACCATAACCACCAGAGCCATCACCATCGTCAGATGTAGCACTAGCATCCTCACCATCACCAGCATGAGCAGCAACATCAGTAGTCTCATCATCAGCCTAGTCAGACATCTCCTCATTAATAGAAGGACTGAAGCAACGACCGGGCCAATGAACATTCTGCTCATCCCAAGTCATACCAAGAGCACGGAGCTCATTGGCCTGAGGAAAGGAAGGAGAAGAATCACCAAGACTAGAAAGTAGAGAGGCTAAGGGGCCAGCAGGTAGAGGCAAGATGACTGGAGCAGGTCCACCAGCAGTAGAGGGTGTGGGAGCAACAACGGAAGGCTTAGGTGTAGGTGGAGAGGTAGGGTATAAGTGACTGTATGCATAGGATGCATAATCACTACTTGGGTATGGTTGGAAGGTGGGGTATGGGTGTGCATAGGATAATTTTATGTTATACATGATTGAGCATAAATCATGGTGCAAGTGATCCTGGACCTGGAGGTTGTATGCCTATTGGTGTATCATATAACCCATGGGGGCTTCATTGAACACACAGAACAAGGAACAACTAGGTCGGGTAGGCTGAGGAGGTGGAGGAGCACGAGTTGAGGTAGAGGCAGGTGCAGCTGAGGCAAAGGGTGAGGGTGAAGCAGTATGTATGGTGCAGGAAAGGATAGGCATGGATTTCTAGATCGTGGTCTCGCTGATACACACTCCCTTCTAGGTAGGTCTATAGTGGAAGTCAAAGAAGAGTGATTTCTCAGCGGCAAACTGAAAAAGACCAAATATCAAGGTAGGGTATGGAGGATGGGTGCCACGGGTGTTCTTTCCAGAGTCAAAGCAAGTCATCTGATGGAGGATGTATCTAGACCACTTGACTCTGATGCAATACATTATCACTGCAGTGTTCTCTGCAATATCCGTTTGGTTTTTCTTGGGGTGGATGTTGTCGTTGACCACTAGGGATAATATACGCTTCTTGAGATCTAAGGAGGAGGAGTGTAGGGTGCTCTTCTTCTTATAGTAAACCTCAGGTTTCTTCAAGTAATGATGGATGTCAGGAAGTGTGATATTGTATTGCTTGTAGAAACCGTCAGGGTCAAGCAAGTCAAAATACTCACCATAATCCTTACGCCAAGAGTCATTCTCATTGGCACCTGAAACAAAGATGTTTAGGATATCCTCTGAGATTTGAAATTTCTTCCCGACTATCATAGAAGTAATGATAACTTGAGTATTGGGAGGAGGTATAAGAGTGTCATAATTCCAAAGAAAATTTGTATAGAATTCGTGAACGGCTTTCATGCTAGACATGGAATTGTGAAAGCACTCATGCTCCACACCCAGGGCAGATAGGTTGTGAACATGGAGCAACCTTGCCACTTGATCGATGACAGCTTGGCGTCTAGGACTAGGCTAAAAAAGGGCTCTAAAAGGAAAAGTACTCTGTGGAAGAAGATCCTTATACCAATTTATAGCCTCATTTGAGACAAAAAGGGTCTCATCAAAAGGAAACAAGTGGGAGGACGAGGAGGAGGATGATCCATTGCATGGGGAGGCTCTCTTCCTTCTATTTGAAGCCATGGAGGAGAAATGGAGGGGAATAAGAGATAAAAACACCAAACACACCACCAAAAACGTTCACACACCTAGGTTTATCTAGGTTGAAGGTCTAGGAAGGTCTCCCTAGGTCAGATTAGGTCTAGGTAAGGGAAGGTCGAGGGTTGAGAGCTTAGGGCTTGAGAGAGTGGAATCGATCAACTTTTCTCTAGTTGAGAGGGAGAATAGTCGGTCAAACCCAACTTAAGTTAGCTTGAGCCTGTCGATCGATCGAGTTCCTATAAAGTGGAAACTCAACCGATTGGCCCATTTTTAAAAAGCTCTCAGCCATGGATCGGTCGAGTTTGTCCTAGGGAAACTTGACTGATGGTCAACCTGACCTAAAACCATCAAACTTAATTTCTAGACATATGAATGCTAATTAAATTTATCTTTCAAGTCCATTATGTATATTGAACATACTTAGGCACATATCACTCATCATTGGGTACTATTTTATGATTAAACATGTATTTGCAAAAAATACCCAAAAACAAGAGAAAAACAAGGCAGAATGAACATGAAAAACTAATTTTAAAGCATATTAGCAAGCAAAGATGATCAAGATAGATGCAAAAAATATAGGATAGATGACAACTAGCTAGAAGGCATATCAGATTCATTTAAAGTAGTTATAATCAATTTTTATCTAATAAAGTTAAATTACTCTCTATCTAGAGGTTTAATGAAAATGTCCGCCAACTGATTTTCCATGTCCACGTGCGTGATATAAATATCCTTCTTGGCAATGTGATCACGAAGAAAGTGATGGTGACCCTCTATATGTTTAGCTCTACTATGCAATATAGGATTGTAAGATAAATTAATTGCACTAGTATTATCACAATAGATAGGAGAAGCATCAAAATGAATGTCAAAGTCTTGGAGCATTTGTTTCATCCATAGGACCTGGGCACAACAACTCTCGACTGCAATGTACTCAGCCTCGGTGGTTAATAATGCCATTGTGCTCTGTTTCTTGGTGAACCAGGACACCAAGCAAGGTCCTAGGAGGAAGTAAGTGCCAATTGTGCACTTTCTATCAATCAAGCAACCTGCATAATCAGCATTACTATAGGAAGTAAGATTAAAGTCCCTTGACTTGGGATACCATAGACCAAAATTTTGAGTTTTGGTTAAGTACCTTAGAATCCTCTTAACATCTATAAGATGTGATTTCTTAGGATTTGATTAAAATCTAGCACACAAGCCAACACTAAACATTATGCCAGGTCTAGAGGCAGTTAAGTAAAGTAAACTTCCAATCATACCTCTATAGATCTTCTCATATACCTTCTCACCTTCTTCATTTTTATCAAGTTTGATAGTATTTGACATGGGTGTGTCCATTGACTTGGTGTTCTCCATCCCAAAGTGCTTAAGTAGTTCATTTGTGTACTTGCCTTGGTTGATGAAGTTCCCATCTTTAGTTTTCTTGATTTGAAAGCTGATGAAGAATGTGAGTTCACCCATCATACTCATATTGAATTCAATTTGCATAAGATCACTAAATTCTTTGCAAAGATCAAGGTTACTGCCAAAAATGATATTGTCAACATATATTTGAATAATAAGAAAATTGTTAGAAGTGTGTTTTATAAACATGGTAGAATCCACTTTTCCCATGATATAACCATGATATATCAAAATGTTCTTTAATTTCTCATACCAAGCCCTTGGTGCTTGTTTAAGTCTATAGAGAGCTTTTTGCAACAATAAACATGGTTAGGTAGACTATCATGTTCAAAGCTCGGAGGTTGTGCAACATACACTTCCTCCTCAATTGTACCATTCAAAAACACACTTTTAACATCCATTTGATATAAAAGAAAGTTTTTATGACTAGTAAAGGCAAGCAACATACGAATGGACTCAAGTCTAGCTACAGGTGCATATGTTTCATTAAAGTCGATACCTTCATGTTGATTGTAGCCTTGAGCCACTAACCTTGCTTTATTTCTTACCACTTTGCCACTTTCATCTAGCTTGTTGTGGTAGACCCATTTGGTGCCAATGATCTTTCTATCACTTGGTCTTGGCACAAGGGTCCAAACTTTGTTCTTCTCAAATTGTTCTAGCTCCTCTTGCATAGCTAGGATCCATTCTTCATCCCCAAGAGCTTCCTTGACATCTTTAGGCTCTAGTTGTGAGATGAAGGCATTGTTGGATTGTTCTTTATTAAATGCAGCTCGCGTCTTCACTCTCTCAAATGGATTACCTAAAATTAGCTCCTTTGTATGATTCTTTGCAAACTGAGGAGTTTGATCATTCTTTTCATCATCTTTATCTTCCTCTTGAGAAGCTAACTCTTTTCCCTTTTGAGTGATGTTGAGTTCTTTAAGGATAGGAATTACTTCATCTGCAACATCATTATTTGGAACAATATCATTGGGAATAGAGGGGATAGTCTCAATAAACTTTACATTAATAGATTCTTCTACCTTAGTAAGATCAACATTAAAAACTCTATAAGCCTTGCTAGTAGTGCTATAGCCAAGAAAGAAAGCCTTGTATGATTTCGGATAAAACTTGTCAAGAGAATCTTTTGTATTCAAAACAAAACAAGGACATCTAAAAACATGGATGTACTCGATAGAAGGTTTCCTACCATGCCATAGCTCATAGGGGGTTTTCTTAAGCGAAGGATGAGTGAAAACATGGTTTTGCAAAAATAAGAGGTATTGACAACTTCAACCCAAAACTTCTTAGCAGTATCATACTCAAGAAGCATGGTCCTAGCCATCTCCTGTAAAGACCAATTCTTCCTCTCTACAACCCCATTTTGTTGAGGTGTTCGAGGTGAAGAGAAGTTGTGTGCATAACCCGATTCTTGACAAAATGCTAAAAAAAGCTCATTTTCAAATTCTCCCCCATGGTCACTATGGATGGAAACAATCTAACATTAAGCTTCATTCTCAACTCATTTGCAAAAACTAGAGAAAATATCAAGAGTATCACTCTTGGAAATAAGAAAGAATGTCCAAGGATATCTAGAGAAATCATCGATAATAACAAGGCAATACTTAGAACCACGAAGCGATTGCTTTCTCATTGGTCCAAATAGATCAATATGAAGAAGCTCAAGAGCTCTCTTAGTGCTAATGACTCCTTTGGATTTGAAGGAGGACTTGGTTTGCTTTCCTTGTATACAAGGTTAGCATTCCTCATCCTTTTCAAAATCTAATTTTGGAAGTCCCTTGACTAAGTCCTTTTAGCTCAACTTCTTTAATTTATGCATATTTACATGACCAAGCTGGAAGTGCCAAAGAGAAATATCATTCGAGTTGACTACTAGGCATCTACCAACCACAGGCTTAATAGATTTAAGGATAATAACATAAAGATTACCCCTTCTAGTTCCCTTATATATAACTTGGTAGGTGAGGGAATCTAGAATCAAGCATTCAACATAAGTAAATAGTACAAAGTAACCATTATCACAAATTTGACTAACACTTATTAAATTGTGATGTAGGCCATCCACAAAGAGAACATTCTTGATGCATAAGGATTCACCTACATCATCCTCACCTTTGACTTTACCTTTCTTGTTGTCCCCAAAGGTGACAGACCCTCCTTTCTTCTTTGTGAAATTGTTGAAGTGGCTTATGCCATCGGTCATGTGCTTTATGCAAACACTATCAACAATCCATATATCTTTTTCCTACAAGAAATAAGAATGTCGGTTCCCAACTCAAACTTTGGGATCCGGAGTTAGCTTGGGGACCCATTTCATCTTTGGGTTGGTCCCCTTAAACTTCTAAAGACAATAAGTAGAATAATGGTCATCACATTTGCAATGAGAACAAACCATAGGATTCTTAGTGCCCAAAGACTCTCCTACAAAGAAAGAGGTCTCCTTACTATTTTTCTTACCTTTGGCCTTACTCTTTCCCTATGAGGCTCCCCCTACACATCCCAAACTACTAGTACCACTTTGTTTGGTAGAATGGTCAAAGATTTCATTTAGGGAGTTCTTCCCCTTGAGAAATTTCTGCAGGGATACTTTCAATCTATGGTTGTCATCATTCAAAGAAACAATAGTAGAAGATAAACTAAATATGTCATCCCTAGTATGCACAAGATCAACCTCAAGACATAAAACTTTAGTAAGATATGAATCATTTTCAAGAGAGATAGAAGCAACATTAACACTAGGCAATAAAGGTCTAGAAGATAGATCAATTACTTGACTAAGCAACCTAAAATTTTTAGATTTTAGCATTTGAATCTCTTAAATATAGACATCTCTATTTTCTCTACGAGCATCAATGAGAAACTTAAATTCAACATTTTTAGTTTTAAGCAATTCAAGTTCTTTCAGGCAATTTTGGTTCTCTTCCTTAAGATTCTCAATGTTCTTAAGGTAGATACCATTTTCAACTTCAACCCCATTGTAGTGGAGTTCAAGATCAAGGTATTTCCCTTGCAAATTATCAATACTCTCAAGGTTTTTTTTCTCATTCAATTCCAAAATCTCAAGCTTAGCATAAAGATCATCAATATTTTTTCCTAACCATTTTCTTTTAGATTTACATTTAGCAAAAGAAGAATGGGTAGTAATGAGCATGTCAATAATAGCTTCTTTAGGCAATTCATGCAAGCTTACCTCACTTACCACACTAATGTCTTCACTTGTAGAGGCCATGAGAGCAAGGTGGCACTCTCCATCTTCTTCGGAGCTTGAGCTTCTTGAAGATGAAGCTTCCCAAGTCACATGAGCTTCATTCTTGTATCTCTTCTCCTTCTTGTCCTTCCTCTTATGCTTTCTCTCCTTCTTGTAATCCTCTTCTTTCCTTGAGTTGCTCTTGTAGTGTGTCTTTCTTGACTTTGGGCATTCACTCTTGTAGTGCCCCTTTTGACCACACTTGTAGCATCTCGAAGTAGAGGAGGAGGAGGCTTGCTTTCCCTTGAAGTGCTTTCCCTTGATGTAGTTGGCTTCATGTTCAATAGGGCCTTCATCTTCACTAGAGGAGGAGGGAGAAGTCTGGAAAGCAAGTTGTTGTTGAAGGATGACAACCTCCACTTGTGCTTTGAAAGCACTATCTTCGATCTTCTTGGCTTCCTTCTCTTCTTACTTTGCTTTTTCTTCTTGCTTGTCAAGTCTAGATTCATGGGCTTGAAGATTTCCAATGAGTTCTTCAGTTGAGATGTCACCAAGGCTCCTCACTTCTTCAATAAAGGTGATCTTTGACTCCCATCTCTTTGGAAGAGTTCTCAAGATCTTTGAGTTGATGACGCCTCTATCCAAAGTGTTGCCCAATGCAGCCATTCCATTGATGATGACATTGAGTCTTGAATACATCTCTGTAATGCCTTTTTTCTTTCCTATCTTGAAGTTCTCCAGGATGTTGTTCAACATGTAGATCTTTGCCTCCTTGACTTTCTTTGTTCCTTTATATGTGATGCATAGTTTGTCTCAAATGTCATAGGCGGTGTCCCATAACGAGATTCGGTTGAACTGCGTGGGGGTGAGGGCTGCGTAGAGGATGCTAATGGCCTTGGTATTGAGTTAAGCCTCCTTGGGAGTAGCTTCACTCTATGTTGCAACAGCACCGGTTGGCTCCTTGTAAGGTGTGACCATCACCTTCCACATATCAAAGTTCATCCCTTGAATGTAGAACTGCATCTGCCTCTTCTAATAGAGGAAGTTGGTTCCATCAAAGATTGGAGGACGCATGGAGAAGCCTCCCTCTAGGTTGAGTGAACCAAGTAGGTTGTCGCCGATCTTCTCGTATCATGGGAGATTGTTGGAGAAGATCCTTAGCTGTGAAACCACTTGTTGGATCTAAGGGCTCTAGAGGGGGGAGGGGTGAACAGAGCTAAAAAATTTCTCACAAAATAGATTAGACCTTCAAATTTTATCAATTTTAGAGCAATAACTAGATGTCAATTTGAAGTCCTATATAACAAGAATAGCAAGGATGAGAGAGATTGATAGCAATCACTTGAAAAAAGGATGTAGAGTGGTTCCACACTTCAAACTAGAAGTGAGTCAGTCCACTACCTAGAGAGGTTAACCTCTAGGACTTTGCAAGTGTTTTTCTCTATGTTATCACCAATAAGAGTTATAGCAAATAGACCACTAAAGGACTTACCCATCCAACCACAATGAGATATTCACCTTACTAAGGAGCTTACCCACTTAGCTTGAGTCTTCAGCCTTCACCAAGGTCTTACCCACTCAAGTTCAAGTCTTCCACCTTGAAGGACTTTGCTTCTCCTCTTGGATCTTCAGCCTTTAAGATCATCACCTCTTCAACAACCTTGGAGAGGACCATCTACATCTCCTTCTTCACTCGATGGAGCTTGCTTTACTTTTTCTTCATGTAGGAAGGGGATAGGCAAGTAGTGGAAGATTGAGAGCTTTACATGCACAAGGTTGGAGCTCTCTTACAATAAGCCTAACTCACTCATAAATCATGAAATGAAGTGTAAACTAGAGAGAGAAAGGGACTCAAGGAGTAGTAGCACACTCAACTATAGCAAGGATCATGAATGTAGTAAATGAGCAAACTTGGAATGAACTCTAAGGGGTCCTGTTTATAGATGGAGGTGCTCCCTTGAGATGGGGAACACTTAGGGCCAAAATATAGCCCTTTCTTCTCAAGGAAACATATCTATCTTCGTCCAAACAAGTCACCAACGATTATAATCACTTTTTCTGTATTTTCTGTACAGTGCATTTGGTCAAGTTTCAATAAAGGTAACTCGACTGATCGACTAAAAAACAAACCCAATTTCAAACTATCGGTCGAGTTTGTTTTGGGGAAGTCGACCGATCAGCCAAAATTACATTTGATTAGAAGGTCATTTGGTCGAGTTTTGTGAATGCACAACACAACCGATTGCCATCTTCAGAAAATCAACCATGGGATCGGTCGAGATTGTAACTCGACCGATCAACATCCTATGATCGATTTTCTAATTTGGCTAAAAAGTGATTAAAACTTGGTATTAAGTGTCCCACATATTTTTTTCATCTTATTTACAAGTCATATCATCAATACAAGTGATTACAAAACTCTTCTATGGTCATTTGAAGTGATTTCCTTATCAGCACACTTGCATTGCATTTGACTTGAACTTGGACAAGCTTGGGCTTGTGTAATTTGATCATTTTCATGTACCTAAAGCCTGAAATTAATCTTCAATACACATATTAGATACATATGAATGGAATGGTTAAGTCATTATCAAAATATGGACAATGTATAACCTATAGGTCAACAAATTTGGTTTCCCAAATCCTTTGGTACGATAGATAAGTAATTGTAGTCATTCAACACATTTCTCTACATTGATCAATGGATCTTCCTTTAGTTACTTTTATACCTAAAAATTCTTTTAGGGTGACCCCCTCTCCCTTGATCTTTTCATCATTCTATTTCTATTTTGGTGCGCATGGTTAAAGTTTCCACTACATCTGGTCTTCTTGATTATATCCAAAATAAGAAATTTGATCAAGATTGTACCATTCACTTTATCGATGACATGATCA
Source organism: Alisma plantago-aquatica (assembly GCA_963693085.1). Lineage (NCBI taxonomy): Eukaryota > Viridiplantae > Streptophyta > Magnoliopsida > Alismatales > Alismataceae > Alisma > Alisma plantago-aquatica. The sequence continues at coordinate 879,031,768 of OY856414.1, read as the reverse complement.
CTTTTTCTAAACATGATGCTAAAAATATGATCAACATTGTTTTAATCTTGGGTATTTTCTTACAACTTTCATTTTGCATATAAACTTTCATAAACCATCGATCATTGGAAACCATCTCTCTAATGGTTCTATGCATTGATTTTGAAAATACTAGGCTTCCAAAAGAACACATTCCCTGCCAAATATTTTGGCCTCCCCCGAATACCTTGAAATTAGGTTTTCTATTTGGCACTCAATTATCTATAGAACATATTTGACCCTTTCAAATTTGAAGGCAAAATTTCTCAAAAATGAAAAACTCACACTTCTCAATGCAACTCTAACCAATATCTTATCATACTTTTTGAGTTACATTCCTATATCTTCCTAGGAGGAAAAGAAAACCAACATTATTTGAGGATATTTTCTTTGGGGAGACACATTGGACATAAAGCTTTGCTATCTAGTAAATCGAGATACTATATGCTAACCGTGTTAACTTAAGTATGGCACATTTTGACTATAAAAAATCACGCTCACTGTATTTTCAACAAAATTATACTACTCCATGTGAAGAGAAGAACACTTTTTGTTAGAGACATTCCATGATCAAATACTATGAGAGACAACCTTTGAGAGGATATCAAAAAGTCAAAAATCTTCCTTCTTGGAAATATGTTTAGCAAGTTTTTGATATCATACAAAAAACTATTCATATAATTGAACCCAATATGGTTGGGATTGAGGATTAGATGATGATGATGATGATGATGATGATGATGACGACAACGATGTCAAATCACTATTCATACATGATCAAGTCTAAGCTCGATTTTTGGTCTGACCCCTGGATGAATTTTAGCCCCATTTAAAACATAAAATCTACCATAACTATCCACTATTCTCTACATACTTAATTATATTCGAAGTTTTCAACCTCTTGAGCTCAACTAGTAGTAACCTTTTCAAAGGATCTCTCTTTGCTAATACCTTTTTTTGGGGAGATTTATCAAGTTACATTTTGTCGTACACATAATCCTAACCAAGAAAATATTTCTTGGATCTGGGATGCATAATACATAGTTTCTAAGAGTTATAATACCTTTATAAATCCATGCATTCACTTCCTTTTGGATATTAACCAAAATTTATTTTTCAGGAACATAATTTTTTATTATTAAGAAATGAGTTTAATTTTATGATGTTTTCCTAAAAAACATCCATGTAATTGTTTTGTTGTAACTCTAAGTATAATATATGAAAATAATAATATCACACTATACACAAATCTGTGTGAAATCATTGCAAAATGTTAATTTGAACATCTCACTTTAACATCAATCATACGTAGCGTTAAAATGTATTTCCTATTACTATATACATATCTAATAAAGAAAAGACATTGAACGTGGTAGAGTTCTTATGATTCACAAGTAATTGAAAATTTTGACATGACTAATATCATTATAATCATATCACAGGTGTTATTCAAAAATAAAAAAAATAATAGATAGGAACTACACAATTGTTTGCATGTAACTTCTTTTTGAGAAATGTATAAATGGTATGTTGATTAAAAAATATTTATACTATGTTATTAGTAATCTTCCTTTCAAGTACGTATGTTTCTTGCATGTAGATTAATATATATCTTCAGTTGCAAATGCAAAGAATTATAGATACAGTTAGCTTTACTCAGTTGTATATGAATATGGTTGCCTCACATAAAGATTCTTTTTTCAAGTCATAAATAGGAATAATGATGGTGTAGGAGGTTGAGGGTGTTGCAAGAGTGCCTCTTTGATGTGCTATTACTCTAGTCTATTGCTTTGTCTAGCATGAGAGAGAAAAGGAACATAAGAAGAAAAGTTGGGACAGAATAAAAGTTGATTTCTAGACGAATTTCTGCAGAAGTCTACAATGCTTATTTATATTTCAGAATGATTAGGGAAAATTAACGTACGACTAATAGGGAAGAACTCACCTCAACTCAAGCCAGAATAATTGAAGATCATCTTGAATAGCCGACCATCACAAGATCTTGATTTGGCACTGGAATGGTGGCAGGACAAGGGAGAAGGAAAATCCAGAGCATTAGCAGAGGAAAATCCAGCACGTTAGTAGAGGAAAGTCTTTAGGCACGCTGCTACCAGATGAAAATCAGGAACACCACGTATCAAGGATCAAGAGTGCCATAAGAAGATCAATATTGTTGTCATCTACAGAAGCAGGCGTGTCACCGGGCAAGGAACAACCAAGACGTCAGTACCGCCAACTGGGAGAAGGCTCTGAGGGAGAGGGTTCCACCGTCAATTGAAACTGGGGAGACGGTTCCGTCTCTAGTGATTGGGGAGGAGAGAACACTGAGCAAGTTTGGGGCTTTGCTAGTGTGACCTAGGACGGGAAGGAGATGAGAGGGAGCACATTTGGATGGGAGCATTCACGCCTTTTTTCCTTCTTGTTATTTCTCTGGAAAATATAAGTGGCTGCGCGTGTGGGAGGGTGTAGCGGGCATCACGGGCGCGCCTATTGTATGGACAATTCAATATGCGGAACCTAATTAAAATTATGCCGGAATAAAATGACGTCGAATACTAGATTTGTTGTAGTGTATCTCCAGAACTAATTACATATGATGTAACTAAATAGATGAATCCCTAACGATCACATCTAGTCCAATTGTTGCATTTAACTATAACAAGTACACAACACCATTTATAATTCACAGTAAGAACATTTCTAAAAATGTTAGTTTAGAACCTACACTGCTAGGTTCACAGTTTATAAAAAAAATAAACAACAGAAAGAAAGAAGTTGACCAAGCTACACTTCACACTGCTACTATCACCAGCACTACAACAAACAAGATCGTAAAAAATTTGGCATTGTTTAATTTTCTAGAACTAACTAGGTCACATACTAATATCTCGCCAACAGCATACACACTATTACCGACTTCAATAACTATATTTAAATCAAATGCTTGAACCGATGTGTATATTTAAATAGATAAGGACAACGTTGTAATTTCTATATGATCTACTAACTATATACGATTATCCTGTGCTTCATGTATCAGGCTGGATGCATATACGAATTAGAACGGGTACAGTCGAAATGTTTGGTAAGATAATAACAATAGCACTCATACCACAAGGTACGAATGATGTATAGGAAGCTAGGACATCACTATGTTCTAAGATAAAAAACATTATTTATTTTACATAACCAAAAATCATTAGTTTTTTATTAGTCACATGAGATGGCCCCATGGGAGCGGCTGGCAATTCCATTTAAACCATTGAATTTGTCTCCAATTTAGCAGTACAGAGCATAAAACAGTAAACTTAGCCAAGCCTAAAACAGTAAAAATAACTAAACTAAATGGTAACAGAGTATATGAATAAGAACCTGAGAGTGAATAAATCTTCCGTTCAGTTTAAGTTCAATTTTCTATTTTAAATGATGATCAAGCATTTAAGGTTGTGTTTGGAAGCTATATTTAACTTTGGAAAACACTGATTGGAAGTTAGATGTTTGATAAATAGGCAAATAGTTAGAAGATCATGACACATCACAATTGTAACAAAAGGAAATAATGTTAAGAACATGAGATACTTACAATCGCATAGACATATTCTTCAATGACAACTATCATAGACCAGAGAGCGAATCTAAGTTGACAAAGTCATATTGCATACCTACCAAAGGATTTTTTACACTTTATCCTAACATATTGTGTGATTCCCCTATTCTGTATTTGGAACTACTTACCAAAAAAATGAGGGCACCACAGTTAATGTCGCATATTCCTCCAACCGCAGCCGCTCTGTGTTCCTATGCTGGCGGAAACGGGTAGCTGCCACTGCATAGGAAATGAAATGCTAGAAATTAGTCAAGATGGTCATCACCACCGCAAAAGGTTAGGAGTGGTGGGATGACGTTGGCCACCGGAAGAGAAATTAGGGAAAAAAGACTTAGCGGACAGGGATGATATTTTAGCATCTTTTAGTCTCGCCGTCAATGAGGAGATCGGGAGCACAACTGTTAGGAGATCAAGAGAACTATCAACCGAGGGATCAAAAACTCTACCTGCCAAGGCTCAACCAAGGAATCAGCTTCCCGAACTGGAGAAAGCGCTATGAGGGAAAGGGACAGGAATAAAGTTGCCGAGAGGAGAGAAGCGGTGTACTTACAGGAAGGGATTAGAGGAGTGTAGCCGGACTCACCAACATTACTGATATATTTTCCTTTTTTGTGTGTTTATCTGAATATTAAACGTGTGGGATCAGACGTGTGTGCGCGCGTGGGGGGGTGGTGGATCGTGTATCGCGGGGGCGGTTCTTTCAATTAGCGACATCCTATATTAAATATGTCGGAATAAAACGCCGTGGAATATTAAGTTTGTTGTAGTGATTATTTATGGAAAATTAAATGTCTAATGAAGGTCATCTCCACATTTGGCTTTTAGCACATAATAAACTCCTCTTTAACACTCATTGGTTGTCTAGAGGTAGAGTTGGTCCATGCCCCTATGTTTAATGTTTCAATAAAGTGAAGACACATTTCCCTCTTTCTTCACTTGTTCTTTCTTGAAACATACTTGAAATTATTTTTATTGATCTTGAGTATGTTCATTATAATTCATATCAATGGACTCATTTGTGATTTTCCATAGAGTGGTTATATACCACTTGGCAAGAAAATTTGTTTATCTTGGCGACATGATTTTAAAAAACATATTGTATGAAACAAATAATAGATTCTATAATAATCTTAAAAAACATCTCCGATCAACTCTGCTCTAACATTTTACATCTCTTTTCCTCTTACAATTTCCCTGCATGTGATGATGTTTTGGAACACATGGAAAAGACGTCTAGCCCTTCATTGGCCTTCACCGTTATTGAGGAAGGACATGACACGGCTTCTATAAGAGCCATCTCCTTTGACTCCAACCTAGAGGATTTTGATGAAGATGCTTGAGCCCAGGATTTGTGGTCATGGTAATTGGGAGGCGTTGGTGAACAAGGAATATGATGTTTTATCATATTTTTTAATTTTATTTAGTATGTTGTTTAAGGGGATCCCACCCCCATTTGTTGCTTTATGATGAACATTTTTCTAAACATGTTTTGGTCGTGGGTAAATTCACCGAGCCACGTCAGTTATTTCCTCGTGGATGTTACGATGCTTCTTGTGCCTCCTGCATTTACTTCTATGTCAAAAAGTTGTTCTCACGTCTGTAATTATTGTTTGTTCTATACTAATGGAGTGAATGATTAGAAGAAGAAAAAACGCCTACCCAGCCTTGCTTTGATCTGGACACCAATCCTCATTTAGACACCTAGGTGCTGTAGTTTGAGCGGCATTTTTGCGAATTCAGACCAATCCAGTCCCAATTTCATAATCCAACCAGACAAATGCTTCTCTCATTTCAGTTCCGTACCAACCCGGTCCGGCTTTAAGATAGACTGGAATCCCAATTCAAACCAGGTTCTTATGTACCTACTTTTAATGCCCAGTCCAGTTCTGAACTGCGCTTCGGCTGATGTGGATGCATGAGTCCAGCAGCTTCTGTTTTGGTGTATTGCCAGCCGCCGTCTTCTTCCAGCAGTCCACGCTGGCGGCCGATGCAGTCCACGGACAAGTAACTCTTCCTGCCGACAATGCCGTGTGCACGCGGTCAATGGAATTGGGTTTTCTTGATCTGACGGCATTGCTGGCCTCATGCGAGAATTTTCCTACGACAACGATCCAGCGTTTGGAGTATTCGCATTTGGTGTCTTTGTCTTAAGAGAGGCATAAGGTATGCCAAGAAATTAGGGAATCTCTTATTCGGGACGTATATACTGTTTCTTTAGGAAAGAGCACGGCTTTAGTATTCCTGGATGACGTACCGAAGAGGTCGAGTGCCGTTTAGAAGCAGGCGAAAATGGAAGAGACGCTTTAACATTTCATCCGCGTTTAATATTGCATCCTCGTTTACTTGAAAGACACAAACACGATCAAATCAATGCTGTTTTGTTTATTGTGGAAGGAAATCCTCTGTCCCAACGCAACCAATCTATATTGCAAATTGAACCCATTTAACATGCATTTGCTCGGAGTGTTAACAGGTGATATTACTTGGGACAGAAAAGGAAACATGAGATGTACACCTACAACACACAGGTTGAGGTTCGCATCTCGTCCCATCTCATCCGTTCCAAGCAAATGCATGTTAGGCCTCCCTGCCGCTTGTTGATTGAGGAGTAAAATCTATGGTAAAACTCTGGTGTCGTTATGCCGCCCTGCATCTCCTAACTACTATTTAGTGGCAGAGAAAAACCATCCGGAAGTTTGGGTGTACCCAGTTGTGCACTGCTTTTTTTCAATAAATGTTCATTAATTGTCGGCAGTAGGTTAGTTTGCAAATGGCAAACACTTGAAAGAGACTCCAGTCTTGCTCCGGCAACAATAACCACATGCTGGCTTAAGATGCTATCAGTCTTGTGTGATCCAGCAATGCATGCACCCGCTTTGATAGCAAAGGGGTTGAAAAGAAAGCTCGAATGAGAACAAACACAGGAACATGTTGAATTAAAAGTCTACTTCTCCTGACAAAACTGTTGACCTCAAAGTCTACATTACGCGGGTTCATATTTAAGTGATGGTTTCAGCATTCTATTTGTGTGTTTCGAATGCATTTATTACTAATTTTCAATTAATCGGAAACCCTCCAATTGTCCCAAAATTGACAAACCAGATGTATTGGAGGTCATGACTGGTCATATACAAAATTCAAAGCCTTGAAGAATTAGATAATTCATCTATGTAGATATTTAATGTGAAGTATTTTGATTGTATATATGACTTGTAATTAAACTCAACCCTGTAATAGAATTTATTCGAATGCATTTTGAAGCACTAAGTACAAATTCAGCTGACTAAAGAAATAACCAAGACCGGATGTCTTATCGACCCAATTATATCAGGAAAATTTTAGCTGATAAAGGTTTCGCGGGAAGGAAGATCGACACTTCGATGTCCTGATGATTGGATGGGTGGAAGGAAAGAATGCATGTGTGGATCTGATTTGAATTTTCCATAGTGAATTTGAGGGCGGAAGGTCATGTTGCACTCAAAGCTGCATCAGATAAAGTAGTCAAGCATGAGAAAGTGTGTATAGACAATCAACACGTCTTTATACTTTTCGGATTTGATACTTTTGGATTGTTAACTCTGGAAGCTGTAGAGCTTCTTAAGAGGGTCCAAAAAATTATGCATACTAACATCATGACCCCCAGTCTATAGATGTAGTATTTCAGAAGACTAATTTTGCCATTCAGAAAGGTCTGGTGACGCAGCTTGTTGCTTGTCTTCCTTCCTCATCAATGTAAATCATTCCATTAATTTTTCAATAATGCTAAAAGATAAAGGTTTATACTTTCCAAAATATTATGTGTTGGCTGACTAGTGATTGCTGGAGAAAGATTGAAGACTCTCCAGCGGTTACCATTTGCAAACTAACCTATTGCTGACAATGAAGATTTATTGGAAAGAAACATAGCACGGCAGGGTACACCAAAACCAAAGTGATGGTTTTTCTCTGCCACTGAATAGTAGTTATGAGATGTAGGGTGGCACAAGAACTAGCCTGTTGTTGTGTAAAGAAACTAAATTGCAAATGAAAGAAGATCCCACACGCATATGAAGGTGGAAGTTCGTTGAACAGACATAGAGGTGGGTTTAACTTTCATCAGGAAAGTTCAGCGCTCGCTTTAAGCTTCTATCCATCTTGTATGATCAAATAATACATGAGCCTGTTTTGACTGCTGGATAAGGATTGTTCCGCCCCATGTTCTAATTGGATTTGGACTTGAGTAGAAGTTGGTATTTTGTGTTGCCAATCCTAATATGAATTAAATTCAAGAAGGAAAGAAGATGGTTCTCTATTTGTAACATTGAAATTGGATTAGGAATTAGACTATTAATTAGAGTGAGATTCTTATTTTCTACTACATGTCATGGAGGTCTATAAATAGAGCCCCTACGGGAGTTCATTGAGATCATCCCATCAGTTGTTTGTTGTTGGTGCCTTCTATGGTGGAAGAGCCAGAAAACAAGAACAACTAGTGGTGCTCTCTTGTGGTAAGAGAGGATCAGTGACTTTTCCTTGAAGTGAAGTAGTGGCTGACAGTCAGCGACACCATGATGGTGCATCGACAGTGTTCTGCTACAGTGACAGTAGTCAGCAGTTCGTCAGGAAGTATGAAGTTGAAGCTTGACAATATTTGGGATTTGATTCTGAGTGAAGACATCCGCAGAAGGGAATGTGAAAAATCTGATTCTTCAGGTTCAACTTTATACGTTGAAGGTAGAAGAAGAAATCAGAGTCGTAATCATGGTTCACTACTATAGAACCGACCTTTGGTGTCGGTTATTTAAGTCCTTTGGCGATGGTTAAAAAGCGACACATATGTGGGCGACACTAAAAGGTGAACCCTTAGGCGTCGGTTTGAAAACCGACGTCAAAACCCTTCACGCCACCCAAAACACGCCAGCAGGGGCACTATCGGCGTCGGTTATTAGTGGAGAAACCGACGCCATAACCCTTCACGCCACAAAAAGGGCACGAGCAGGGGCACTATATGCGTCAGTTATTAGTAGGGAAACCGACGCCCAAACCCTTCGCGCCACAAAAGGGCACCATCTAGGACACCATCGGCGTTAGTTTCTTAGTAATAACCGATGCCATATCACCTGCCGCCACGGCCGTACTGGCTAGCACGGCCGTGTTGTCTGGCCACATTAGATGACGATTTTTTACTATTAACCGACGTTGTAAGCCTTTGTTGTCAGTTTTTGACTAATAACCGACGCCTATGTTTTAATTTTTTTTTCTTATAAGTTTACAGGCCTGCTGTGGCTGGTCGTAGGATGTAGAAACATGCAGTTCAGTGGAACTGAACTGCAGGTTTATGACATCCATTGATATCAGCCAACAATAGGCCACAAACCTGCAAAATTAACAAGATTCATTTTCAAACATTTAGCAACCTGTAGTTCCATTCAATTTTCACACATGTAGAAACATTCAGACACATGTAAAAACATTCATGTTGCAACCTACAATTCCTTTCATTTTCACATTCACACATGTAGAAACATTTAGACACATGTAGAAACATTCATGTAGCAACCTGCAGTTCCTTTTATTTTCACATTCACACATGTAGAATTTAGACACAGGTAGAAACATTCATGTAGCAACCTGCAGTTCCATTTATTTTCACATTCACACATGTATAAATATTCAGACACATGTAGAAATATTCAGACATGTAGAAACATTCACACATATGACAATTTAGAAAAATTTATTTACAAAATATCATTCTTTAGTCATTATCGCTATCAACATCCCAATTATATTTTAAAACCCCCACTACTTGTATGGCTTTTGCCCATTCTTCTCTTACATCATTTAAATCTTTTGTCGTATAGGAAGCATGTACATCTGATAAGTCCTTACCTGTAGTGGGGTCAGTTTTAAACACCTACAAAGAGAATGATGTATAAGAGAACGATGTATATATATAATTAATAGTGGCGTTACACGGAGCTTTGCTGACTAATAGCCATCGGGCTCAGCGCAAGTTAACCAATGTCAGTGTTTGTGAGCGTTGCCAGGAACCAGAGGAAACCTGTACTCATGCCCTTCGGGACTGCCCTTACTCAAAAAATGTGTGGTTCACTATTTTGAAGATCAATGCTGCCAATGAATTCTTTCAAAATAATAACGAAGGGTGGTTCAAGGAACAAGTGATAAATGCAGGACCGAACCTTCAAAGATTCCTTTTTACCTGCTGGAACTTGTGGAATGCCCGGAACAAACAAGTTTTTCACAAGGACACAATGCCAATGCAGGCCCTGGTGCAACACATTCAAAGGAAGATTCAATTTAATAGCATAGCTTGGAAGGTAGAGGAATCAAATAAAAACTCAGGAACACCAGAAGAACCCAGTTGGTCATACCCACCCACTGAGCATATCAAAATTAATACTGATGCAGCTTGGACTAAAAAGAAGGCCACATTAGCCGTGGTGGCGAGGGATCAGGAGGGACGATGGATCTATGGACATGTTAGAAGTGACAATAGAATCTGCACTCATAGCGGAAGCAATGGCTGTTGATGTGGCTATAGAGATTGCAGGAAGAAACAACATCCAAAGAGTTCTTTTCGAAACAGATTGTAAGGTGTTAGTAGACCTGTTGAAATGCCATCCTGAAAGCAAACCTAAGGTGGCAGTGCTCATTGATAGAATGCAAATAAGGTTAAAGGACAGGTCTGGATGGAGCGTAGGCTTCACTCCAAGGAGCTGCAATAAAGTTGCAGACACGCTGGCTAAGCAACATCAAAAGAACTCCAATGGATACTTCGATTATACCTAACCTCCAGATTGTGTTGATAGTGTTAGAGTAGAAGATAGATGTAATGGTAGTAGTACTACCACATTTCCTTTTTATGAAAAATTGATGCCCTGTAATTTTTACCCATATTGGCTTGCACGAGGAGGGCGAGATGAATAAATAGCCTCCTGGCTTCCACACAAATATATATATATATATATATATATATATATATATAAATAAGATTGATATATTTCATATTATCTAATGAGACCTCAGGTACGGTATCGATGTCCACTGTGACATATTTGATAATCATGTGCATAAATCGCATCACATAGTATGCACATGTCCAGCCGTTGTCTTGTGTAGCACACTATAAATTGAAACATACAAAATATTAAAAAATACAACTAAGCAAAGTTCACATAAATTATATATACATTGGAGTCGGGAACTTACTTCCACGTTCTCCCAAATTATTGGCTGGTTCTTTTTCCCGGGGACCTTTCCTCCAGCCTTTTTGAACTCATGTAAACCCCTACATGTTAATGTAACACAGTAAAGTGCATAATTAAATTGTAATGTAATAACATATGTTAACGGATATAAAAATGAAATATTTCTCACCGGAATAATGCCATTTTCATTGCATGTCCATATTTTGGATTAAATTTAGTCCCCTTAGGATCTAGATAATAGACAGTGAACATCCCGGGGACAATAACTAGTCAACTCCCGATGCGTACCCCTAGAGGTAAAAAAAGTTAAAAATTAATAACTCGAAATCCACAATAAAAATGTAATTTTTTAAAGTCCAAATTATAAGCGAAGTAAACCTACTCCACATTGAATGGAGCTATTATCACCGTATTCTTGTTTTGACCAAAATTTGTAAAAGCATCACAGCAGTATTTTTGAACTGATGAAGGGTCTTTAGCTACTAGACTAATCAAAGATGGAATAAAAAATACTACATGTTCAAATGAAAAATCTACACATATCTTATCTAAGTAGCTACAAAACATGTATTATGTATGCATTAATATATAAGAAACCAGATCACCTGATCCTACACAAGGTATATGGATGTATAAACAAGATCTCACCTTATCCATAGCTCTATCACAGATGTATTCAACCAATCATAGCGAAACAACTCCAAAATATCTTGTATAAATAGTTTTTTTTCGTATGATTGACCTGCAACATCCGCATCTATATAAATATTTATAGGGCAATTTATATCATGTTCTCCTAACCATACTGCCATACCCCTACAATTAGGACCTAACGGGGTAGGTAGGTCATGTGGAACCCAGCTTGGTAATGTAGGAGGTGGAGGTGGAGGCCTAGATGCTCTGGTTGTCTTCGTTTTAACCTGTATATATAATTTCAGATCAATTGACCTCATATATACACACTAACAATTTAATGTAATGTAAATTTACCAAACAATTTCAGTATAGACGACATCTGCTTTGGGCCACAATATCACTCTGCCTTCTGCCTCACCAAGCGTTTCACAATCTGAGTGGGCATATGGCAATAGAAGATCTATCCAATTGGGGAATATACGTAGCGGGCTCACACGAACCCAACCATCTGGTAATGGAGACCCATAAAACATTTCCCCTAGAAGGGATGGGTAAGCCGACGCCTCTGCAATGACGTATTCGTTACTTTTTAGACTGCATGACTTCAACCCCTATAAATTTACGTAAAGAATGTTATATACATATATACATATCATCTTGAAAACATATCATCTTGAAAAGACTAGCTACTATATCATAAAAATACTTACAGTGGATGTGCTAGGTGGTGGGTCTATAAGATTACTCCCAACCTCTATAGTAGGCGTAGAGCGGGACGCCATAGGTACTGTCTGAGTGGCAGTCAGAGATGTCTGCCACTTGATCATTACTTCATGGAGTGTCTTATCAACTGCTTCCTTGACTCTCTTATCAACTACTTCATCGACTCTCCTATCAACTATCTTATCTACCTATACATGGATAAAATAAACGTTAGCTTCTGATTATTGAATTCCCTTTTACAGTAGCATTCTAAAAAAAGAATAGGTTACCTCTTCTTGTGAAATTCCCGCTTTTAGGACATGTTTGCGCTGGGATGGCCCAAAGAACGCTTTGATGCCCACACCAATGCCTGCACCCCTAACACGTCCAGGATGCTCTGGGTTACCCAAAGCAACTATTAATTCATCCCTTGTGCCCTCAGGGATGAACTTACCTTGTTTCCTCAGCTTGTACAGCTCCCGCTAATCACCATCAACAGAAATTGGTAAGTAAATACCACAAATAATCAATATTCGAACGATTGCTCTAAGAGTTGTATTTTACCATTTTTGCAGCCACCTCAGCAGTTGCGGTCTTCTTTATTTCTCCCTTCTTATTTTGCCTCCCAGCTATCCAGACATCATGGCGAGGCAGAGGTGTGGTACCTATAGTATAGGACTCCTGAGTAGGAGTAGACTGAGCAGTACACTCAGCCTGTAGCGAATGCCTGCATAGCCCTTTGGACCCATTGTGTGGTCATGCACATTCAGTGCACGCCTTTCTCTTTGCACCTCACTGATAGCCTAGTTAGTATGCACATTGATTTGGTTAGTAACACTAAAGGTTAATCTTGAATAGGTGAAGACAACATATATTAATTAAATAGGGAGTAACACCTAATACCTTGAATTCATCAGTGTTTCTTGAAGAAACAAACGCGTCCCATTCTTCTAGGTCCAGGAAGTTCCACTGTTCAGTGGCTGACTTCTTCCTCTTCTCACCATCTTTTATGTATTCTCGGGTGAGATTTGTCCTATAGTTCCTTAGGACCCTCCCACAGCGTTGCATCACACATTTACGATACAACTTTTCATCCAACAAAAATATACTCTGCAAAATAGAATTGCTATTAACTAGTATCCAAAAAATTAGTAATATACAAAATAGAATTGCAAATAATAATAACTCATGCATAAATCCTTCCATATTAAGTTTTTTTCCCCTTAGGAACTTTATGCCAAGAATCTATCTTACAACCACAATGGCTACGAGTAACATACCCAAGATATGAAACAAATGAGTTATGGTTCACTCCAATTGCATTTCCTGCATTATCAAAATCCACAACCAGTTTGGGTCCATTGCCCCTTAGTGCTGTTAACTTCTTCATCATAGTTATGCCCCTTCTCTTGTCAACTTTTTGGTACTGCTCATCAAGTTCCTCAAATCCACTCCATTTCACCATTTCCACCACATAACCCCCAATATCTAAGCCTCCCATCCACTTCCCTCCATCATTCCACACCATTTCATCCAAGGAGAAGAAGGAGGACGTCCCTGCAACAGCTGGAGAGAGGAGATCCCTTGTCTACACTGAGCTCCATGGCCACTTCTACCTCTTTCTCCTTTCTTTTTGTATTTTCCATGTCTATGAGTACCTAGGCCCCTTAGGTGGGCTTTTTGGGGGAAATTATGTTACTTTGATACCATGTTGGGGGAAAAGACATGTAAATTAGGTTAGTTTAGTTCTTTAATTGCACTTTTGCTCTTCTTGCCTATCTTAGTGTAAATTGCCTTTTCATACCTAGCTTAGTTTTTCCTGGCTTGCTTAGTCTTAATTTAGTCTAGGGTTAACGTAGATTTCATTCTTGCCTTTAATTCCTCGTTTGTTCATAGTAGTTTAATAATCAAATCACCTTTAAACCCTTAACCCTAGTATCCATAGTAGGAACCTAGCAAAACTAACCTATCTCTAGTGCCCCCTCTTTTCCCTGTGGATCGACCCTATACTTGCCACTTTCCTATACTACGACAAGACCCCGTGCACTTGCGGGTGTAGATGTTTTAGTAGAAGTAGGTGTGTTAGTTAGGTTTATAAATATTGAAAGTGAACCCTCCCGTGTGTTCTGATCTCGTGGGGCGCATCTAGTCGAGTCAAATCGGCTAGTGTGTAGCACCTCTAGCGGGCACACTAGGGGTCAATCTTGAAGTTTTAACTAGAGCTTCATATATCAACATACATACTAGGTCATATTTCAAGTCAAGATTTAGGCATTTAATCACCTTAGGGCGCATACATGATTCACAAGGTATTTCAGTGCACAAAGAATAATATATGGGATTAAGAGAGAAAGATTTCTCCCCCCCTCTCCCATGCTTGTGGCGGAGGCCGAACGTCCGGGAGGGTGGTAAATCAAGGTGGCAACTGGGATTCGAACCTGGGTCCCTTCATGAGGAGACACCGTGCTTGACCACTTGAGCCACTCCTTGACGGCGCACAAACTCGAACCTGGGTTGTTTAGTTCTTTGTTGGAGTCCTCCTCTTGGAAGCGTATGAGTTGTACTAGGTTGCCATTGATGTCATCCAAGAACGTGCTTTGAGAAGTTTGCTGCTGCTGAAGCTCGCGGAGGGTCTCAGGCAAAGGTTGAGTTTTCGTGGAGACCCTGTCGACTTGCTGGGCCACGCCTCTTGCTGCCCTTTCATCTCAAGTACCAACTCCGGCAGGTTTTGTAAGCAGTTGTCGATGCGGTCAAGTTGTTGGGCCGCTACTTCCTGCCATTGTTGGATGCTTGCGATGATGCTTCGTAGGGCATTGTTATACTCGTCAGTCTTGGAGACCTATGAAGTGATATCCTACACACAAGAAAAAATAGATAATAATATGTTAGAAGGTTCGGTGAGGAGGTTTTGAATGGCATCAAATTGTCGTCTGAATTCCTCACCGACTTGTTAAAAGGGGACCCCAGAGATGTAAGGGTGAGGTGGCTGGGGTCGGGGTGGAAGGGTGGTAGTGCCTTGCGGAAGAGACACTATTGATGGACCCACGAATTGCATGGTGACGGTTTATGGAGTCACTAGCGGTATCGGGATGGTGGTGGTAGATGAGGTGGTGGATGGGAATGGTGGTGACATCCCGAGTGAGGAGGGCTGAAATGGGAATGTTGAGGGGAAAGTGGTTGAAGTGAAGGTGAGATCGGGCATTGAGGTGGAGAATGGAATGCCTGAAGTGAAAAAGAGTGAGGCAGAGTATGCGGGTGAAGTTGAGGATGTGGATGAAGAAATTATGGTGGGCATTGTTGTAGAGAATGGGGGAAGAGTGATGGATGGTGGAATGGTGGAAGGTGGTGGTGTGGTGGCGGAGTGGTGGAAGGTGGTAGTAGTGGTGGTGGTTGTAGAAGTGAACCCAACATCCAGATCAAAGATGAAAGGTTCTGATGTTGGGGTTACTATGTTTTTGGCACTATGTGGTGGCTCCACCTCTGGGTTGATCATTGATGTGGGCATCTCCGATTGCTGTTGTTTTTGTATGTGCAGCTTTGAAGACCGTGTTACTGGAATTTTCTTTGGCCTTGCTGTGGGGGCAGTGACGCTGTACTCTGTCTGCCCTGCCTTTGCTTTGAATGAGGCTATAAGGTTGGCAAGCTCATCTTCAGTGAAGAGAAGCTTTTCTTTGTCGTAATCTGCCAATTCTAGAAGCAGAAGCAATGTACTAGATGCTTTGACAGTGGGGCAGAAGATGTAGTGGAGTTTTGCATCCTTCTCCTTTATGATGTATGACTTCTTTAAACTCTGCTCATTTGTAAGGATGTCGCCCTTTATCACCGTGCACTTGGGTAGTGGTCTGTCCATCTTGAGAAATTTCAAGATTGATGTTATGTGACCTCCCATGCAGATTTCTTTTCCATGGGTGTAAGCTGAGTGCTTTTGTATCAGATGCCATCCAATGTTGACCAACAACCCTTTGAAGATGGACCAGAGAATAAAGAGATCAGAAATACTAATGTTTCCACCCTCTATCTTGGGGAAAAGAACACATGTAATAATTTTGTGTAGTGTGCGCACCAGGCCAGAATGTATGTTAGAGGCCTTGCAAGTCTTCGCCTCATAGTTTGGAATCCCCGTTAGATCTTTCCAGAAGGTATGTCTGTTAAAAAGGGGATGGTCCAGGCTTGCCTCCTTAGCCTTTTTTATATGAGCTTGGTCAATGAATATCTCATTCAGCGTGTTCTCAAGCAACACAACCTTGTTACCAAAAAGTGAGGTAACTAGCCTGCGGTCACCTCCGTCTTTCTATTTGTCCTTTGCGTCCACAATTTCTTTGTTGAGGTGTGTGAAGAACTCTATCGTGGGTTCGACATCAGAATTCTCTACAACAAAGCTGAGTTTTGAGAGGTTCACACTATCGAGCAGGGTGAGGACTCTGTCATAAATCCCCATCTTCTTTAGTATGTTGGGGTAGACATACTTTGTCCGTCACAACACCTTGTCACCAGCTGGGAGGTGTTGGATGTATAGGTCAGCTGGTGCAGGTTCTGCGGTGGTGGTGGTGGCAGTATTTGCAACAATAGGGATGGCGTGTCCTGGCAAGATCTGTTCCCTTGCGATAGAGGGCCGGACTTGCTTCCTTGCCATTTTCTTTGATGGCTGTCCCTTGGCGGCTTCTTCAGTCTTCCTCTTGCCTTTGGACTTTGGGACTGGGGATTCGTCCTCAGAGTTTGGTGCGTACTCCAAACCTTTGTCAATAGAGGAAATTTCTTCCACTTCTTCAACATGGTCCTCGATTAGGCACATGTTGACTCGCTCAAGGTCATTCATGACCTTGATCAAGTCAACCTTTGGTGGGACCCTTTCGGTCTTTTCATAGGTGTCCATGATTTGCTGGAGCTTTGCGCGGTCCTCCGGTAGTTGCTCCCTTGTCCAGAAGGGAGCGTCAACAGTTTCTGTAGCTTCTTTTGTAGGTGAGGCCATTCTATAATCAAAAGATTATATATGTTAAAGAGGAAAAAATGTTGAAAGAATTGCAATATATTTAGGGATGAAATCATTTTAAGGGTGAAATTATGTTTTCCAAGACCATTTGGGTCCAAATAGTATCAAGACCATTTGGCTCCAAACGGTTTCTCTCAAATGGTTTCACTACCGTTTGGGTCCAAACAGTTTTCACTCCAAACGGTTTCACTACCATTTGGGTCCAAACGGTTTCAAGACCGTTTGGTTCCAAATGGTTTTACGCCCGTTTGGGTCCAAACGATTTCAAGACCATTTGGCTCCGAATGGTTTTCGCTCCAAACGATTTCACTACCGTTTGGATCCAAATAGTTTCAAGACCATTTGGCTCCAAATGGTTTTATGACCGTTTGGGTCCAAACGGTTTCAAGACTGTTTGGCTCCAAATGGTTTTACGACCGTTTGGGTCCAAACAGTTTCAAGACCGTTTGGCTCCAAATGGTTTCAAGACCGTTTGTCTCCAAACGGTTTCAAGACAGTTTGGTTCCAAACAGTTTCAAGATTGTTTGGGTTCAAACAGTTTCAAGACCCTATGTCCCCAAATAGTTTCTTGACCGTTTGGCCCCAAACGGTTTCACGACCGTTTCGGTCGAAACCACTAGGAAGATGAAACAGCGAGGACAACGATTAGCGAAAAGATGGTGAAAATGGTGAAAACAACACCGTCGATAAAGGTGTTGATGGCGGTGATAGCGTCAGTGGAAATTGGGAACTTCGTTTGCGGTAGAAGCGGCGAAAACGGTGCCAGCATTAGTACAGATGGCGGTTGCCGTAGTAGCATTCTACCTTGCTGCTAGATGATGAACACGGCGGATGTGTCGCGGTGGTGGTATTGTCGGAAAGGACAACAAATCGGGTGAAGGCAAACTTGGACGTGCTCGGAGACGACGAAAGTGGAGTCAGGATGGAGTAGTGAGGAAGCGACGCAAACTGGGATTGGAACATGGATTACACGTGAGAGAGAAAATTCGAGAAACCAAAGGAAAGAAAATGGGAGGGGATGAAGTGATATTTATAGAAAAGGAGGGACGACATTATAAATTCTCAAGAGCAAATGGTTTCGAGACCGTATGGAGCCCAAACGGTTTCGAGACCGTAAAGATCCAAACGGTTTCGAGACCGTATGGATCCAAACAGTTTCGAGACTGTATGGAGCCCAAATGGTTTTGAGACTGTAAGGATCCAAACGGTTTCAAGACTGTGTGGATCCAAATGGTTTCGAGACCGTATGGAGCCCAAATGGTTTCAAGACCATAAGGATCCCAACGGTTTCGAGACTGTGTGGATCCAAACGGTTTTTAGACCGTAAGGATCCAAACAGTTTCAAAACCATTAGGATAGGATTGAAATGGTTTTTATTTTTAATATTTTAATATTTGTTTTGGATGTTATGATAGGTCTAAAATAAGCAATAAGAAATTAGAAAATAAAATAAAAGGTAATACTCAGTTCTTGGGTGTCTCCCTAGTAGCACCTTGGTTTTACGTCACTGGCTCGACGTAGTTCTGACTTGGTTAGATGGATGTAGCAGGATCATGAATCTCAATAGTTTGTCTTGGAATTTTGTCAACTGGGGTAAAATATTTCTTCAATCTATGGCCATTAACAGTTCTCTCCCTTCCATTGTCATCAATAATGATGATTGCTCAGGTTGGATAGATGTGCTTGATGGTGAATGGCCCATACCACTTTGTAAGAAGTTTTCCGGGGAACATCTTAAGTCTGGAGTTGAAAAGAAGGACTTTATCTCCGACGATGATATCTTTCCTTTTGAGATGTCCATCATGCCACATCTTAGTTTATTCCTTGTAGATCCTGGCACTTTGGTAGGCAGTCATTTGTAGTTCCTCAAGTTCTTGTAATTGCACTTGTCTATACTCGCCAACGCTTTTGAAGTCAAAATTCAATTGTTTGATGGCCCACCAAGCTTTATGTTCCAGTTTAACTGGAAGATGACATGACTTCCCATATACCAAATGAAATGGAGTCATTCCTATTGGTGTTTTGTAAATAATGCGATATGCCCAAAGAGCATCAGGGAGCTTGATAGACCAGTCTGCGCGATGTCTGTTGACCATTTTTTCTAAAATGGCTTTTAGCTGTCTATTTGAAACTTTGACTTGGCCACTTGTCTGTGGATGGTAAGGTGTGGTGACCTTATGTTTAACTCCATATTTCCATAGGAGAGCTTCGAAACTTCGTTCTATGAAATGAGATCCTCCATCTGATATGATTGTTCGAGGGACTCCGAATCTAGGGAAGATGATATCCTTGAACATTTTGATAACTGGTTTGGAGTCACAAGTAATGGTGGGTATAGCCTCTACCCATTTTGAAATGTAATCCACAACGACTAATATATAGGAAAATCCATAATATGGGGGAAATGAACCCATGTAATCTACTCTCCATACATCAAAGATTTCAATCTCTTGCCACAGAGTAAGAGGCATTTCATTTCATTTAGATATACCACCGGAAAGCTGACATTTATTGCAAGATCGTACAAAATCATGGGCGTCCCTTGCTATCGTTGGCCAAAAGAAACCTGATTGTAGGACTTTGAGGGCGGTCTTTTTTGAACTCATATGCCCCCCAGTGGGGCTAGAATGACAATGTTCTAGAACTGGGATAATTTCTTCTTCTGGTAGGCAACGACGGAATAGTCCATCTGCGCACAAGCAAAAAAGGTATGGTTCATCCCAAAATTACTGCTTGGCGTCATGAAGAAATTTCTTTCTGTCGTGGTAGGAAGCAGAAGGGTGTATAATTCCTATAGCCAGGTAGTTTACTATATCGACATACTAAGGAAATCCGGTAGTGACTTTCATGAGTTGGTCGTCGGGTAAAGAGTCTCGAATAGGTATATTGTCATCATCCTAAGGCTCGATGTGACTTAAGTGATCTGTAATGACATTTTCTACCCCTCTTTTATCTTTATTTTCGAAATCAAATTCTTGTAGCATCAACACCCAATGGATGAGTTTGGGTTTTGCATCTTGTTTTTGAATTAGGTATTTAATTACAGAATGGTCAGTGTATACTATGACTTTTGATCCGATTAGATAAGAGAAAAATTTCTCAAAGGTGTAAACAACAACCAAGAATTCATTTTCAGTAGTTGTATAATTCTTTTGGGCCTCATCTAGCGTCTTTGATGCATAGTATATCACATAGGGCTTCTTGTCTATTCTTTGCCCTAGCACCACTCCTATAGCGTAATCATTTACATCATACATTATTTCGAATGGTTGTGACCAATCAGGTGCTCACAAAATGGGTGCAGAGATTAGAGTGTTTTTTAAGGTCATGAAGTTGTTTACGCATTCTTGATCAAAATTGAAATCTGCATCTTTTATCAACAAATAGGTCATGGGCTTTGCTATTTTGGAGAAATTTTTAATAAATCTTTGATAAAATCCAGCGTGGCCCAGAAATGCTCGCACTCCTCTAATGTCTTTAGGCGGTGAAAGTTTTGAAATGACATCAATCTTTGCCTTATCCACTTCAATTCCTCTTTCACTCACTCGGTGCCCGAGGACATCACCTTCTGTCACCATAAAGTGGCATTTCTCCCAATTTAGGATTAGGTTTGTTTCCTCGCATCTTTGTAAAACTTTCCCAAGGTTAAGTAGATAGTTATCAAAAGAATTTCCATAGACTGAAAAATCATCCATAAATATTTCAATGATTGACTCAGTTAATCCTGCGAATATTGTAGACATGCACCTTTAGAAGGTTGCGAGTGCGTTACATAGCCCGAAAGGCATCCTTCTGAAGGTGTAAGTTCCAGAGGGGCAAGTGAAGGTTGTCTTTTCTTGGTCTTCTGGGTGTATCGAGATTTGATAGAACCCGGAATAACCGTCAAGGTAGTAAAAGAATTTTTGGTGGGCCAAACGTTGAAGGACTTCATCAAGAAAAGGTAGAGGAAAGTGATTTTTCTTATTACTTTGTTCAACTTCCTGTAATCGATAGACATCCTCCATCCAGGATAGTCCTTGTGGGTACTAGCTCATTTTTATCATTCAGAACGACAGTAGTCCCCCCTTTTTTAGGGACCACTTGGACCGGGCTAACCCATTGAGAATCAGAAATGGGATATATGATACCAGATTTTAGGAGTTTAAGGACCTCAAGGAAAACCACTTCTTTGAGGTTCGGGTTTAGTTTCCTCTAATGTTCCCTTGATGGTTTAAACTCTTCTACCATGGGTAGTCTGTGCATGCACAGAGCTGGATTTATTGATGTTAGGTCAGTCATTTTATACCCGATAGCTTTTTTTGTGTTTCCTAAGCTCAGAAAGAAGTCTTTGTTCCTGATCATCTATTTAGGTAGAGCTGATTATGACTGGGCACACTTTTTCTTCGTCTAGGAAGACATGTTTTAGTCCTATTGGTAAGGCTTTCATTTCAGGGGCCTTGGGTACTTCTGTTGTTTCCAAAATGGTGATAGATTTCAATTCCTTGAAGGTGATTGCTGGAGCTTCTTCGGCTTGGTCTAAATATCGCCGACATTGATGTACTAGTTCGTTGGAAGAAAATTAAACTTCTGGATTTGTCAAGACGTTCTCCATATCATCAGATGGTTTTGTTGTTTCTTGCTGTAATTGAGACATTTTTTCTATTGCCTCGAGAAGAAAGACTTCTTCCTAGATGCTGGGACCTTTTAGGCTGTTAAGGATTCTGAATTGAATGGCTTCCTTTCCTAGTCTTAAAATAATTGTACCAGCTGTGACGTCGATAAGTGCTCTAGCCTTGGCAAGGAAAGGTCTTCCGAATAATATTGGATATCTTAGATCTTCCACTAGTACATAACCCACCTTTAGTGTCAGTTATTTAAGACCTTTAGTGTCGGTTTCAATGCGACACCTATGTGGGCATCACTAAAAGGCAAACCGTTAGGCGTCAGTTTCCAAACCGATGCCAGAAACCTTTGTGCGCCACTGAAAATGCGCCAGCAGGGGGATATAGGCATCAATTATTATTACGGAAACCGATGCCATAAACCTTCACGCTACAGAATGGGCACCATTTAGGGCACCATCAACGTCGATTTTTTATTGATAACCGACGCCATATCACCTACTTCCACGGCCATGCTGGCCAACACGGCCGTGGTGTCTGGCCTCATTAGGTGTCAGTTTTAGCTATTAGCTGACGTTGTAAGTATCCATTAGCATCAGTTTATTATTGATAACTGATGCCATATCACCTGCTACCACTGCCGTGCTGGCCAGTACTGCCGTGGTGTCTAGTCTCATTAGGCGTTAGTTTTAGCTATTATCCGACGCTGTAAGCATTTGTCGTCGGTTTTTTCAAATAATCGACACCTATTGTATGTATTTTTTTATCAGTCTATAGGCCTGCTGTGGCTGGTCACAGGATGAGAAACCTATATTTCAGTTATGAATTGTAGGTTTTACGACATCCATTGATATCAGCCAACAACAGGCCACAAACCTGCAAAATTAACAACATTAATTATCACACATTTAGCAACCTGTAGTTCCATTCAATTTTCACACATGTAGAAATATTCATGTAGCAATCTGCAGTTCCATTCATTTTCACATTCACACATGTAGAAACATTCATATAGCAACCAGAAGTTTCATTCATTTTCACATTCACACATGTAGAAACATTCAGACATGTAGAAACATTCACACATATTACAATTCAGAAATTCATTTACAAAATATCATTCTTTAGTCATTATTCGCTATCAACATCCCAATTATATTTTAAAAACCCCACTACTTGTATGGCTTTTTCCCATTCTTCTCTTACATCATTTAATTCTTCCGTCGTATAGGGAGCATGTACATCTAGTAAGGCCTTTCCCATAGTGTGGTCAGTTTTAAACACCTGCAAAGAGAATGATGTATATATATAATTAATAATATGTAAATAATATTGGTATATTTCATATTATCTAATGAGACTATATATCCATAATAACAAAGTCGCAAGGGACGTAAGAGTCCTTTCCTATCCTGACTGGGATATCTTCAATGATCCCCAATGGTGCAGTGATGGTAGAATCAGTCAGTTGTATTGTCATTGTTGTTGGGTAACAATTCGGTAAAACCCAACCTTTTACACATTGAGAAAGGCATAATAGATATGCTAGCTCCCAGATCAGCTAATCCTTTTTTGCTAGAGGCATTTCCGATAGAACATTGGATACCAAAGGAACCAGGATCCTTCTGCTTTTTTAGCATTTTGTTAAGAATAATATCAGAAGTTGTCTGAGCTAGTTTAACAGTCTCTTGTTCTTCGGTCATACATTTCCTTGATAGCAATGTCTTTAGGTATTTGTCCCAAGCTGGCATTTCAGAGAGGGCATGAAGGAACGGAATATCAATATAAAGTTTCTTCATTGCTTCCTTAAATTTCTAGAATCTAGTATCCAGTTTAGTCCCTCTCAGCCTGCCTAGATATGGTATTCTAGGCTTATATGGCGGGACTTCAGGTTCTTTGAAATCTAGTTCCTTTTCCTTCCCCTTCTTGATTTCTATAGTATTTTCAGTTTTTGGATTCGTGCTTGCAATTAGGGTGATTACAACTATATCTCCATCTTCCTGAATGATTTTTGTGGCTTCAGGGAGAACATGACCATATCTTGTGGTAATGGATTTCAATTGTTCTTGTCTGGGTTGATCGTGTCTTGGGTTTATCTCTGGATGACCAACAAAGGTTCTTGTTGGAGGTTTTAATTGGGCTGCAATAGGTGCTAACTGTGCTTTGATGGCTTTTTTTTGGGCTTGCTGGTTGGCTAGCATGGTTTGTTGTGATTGCAACATTTGTCTTATCAATGATAGGTCATATGTTGGTGGAGGCGGATTATTCTTTTATGGATTTTGTTGATATTGTTGTGGTTCCTGCTGTTGAGGTGCAGGTAATTGGGGTTGTTGAATTTGTGGTTGTTGCATCTGAGGTTGCTGCAATTACGGGTGCAACGATGGATGAGTGTATTGGTAATATGCAGAAGGGTTTCTTGGTTGTGCGAATCCTTGCAATCCTCCTATGAAATTTCCCTAGTTTTGATTATAGTTGTTCTGGAAACTTGGAGGCGATCTATTAAAAGCTCCTCCTTGCGTCTGGTGTTGTGGGTTGGCAGTCCCAACATGATTCCCATACTGAAACCCGGGATGGTTTCTTGGTTGATTTGGGTAATAATAGGCTTGTCCTAGTATGGTGAGAATGGAATTGACTTTCTCCAGTGATAGATCTTCAGGATGTTCGATGATCGGTTCATACTGCGGCTGTGGTGTCTGCATGTCCATCATCACATTGTATAGGAGACCACATGATAATGTGGGATGATCAGATGCATGACACACCTCACAAGTCCTGGTAGCTTCCTTGACCTGTTGGGGGCTCTTCTTTTCTCCGAGTGTCATTTCAAGGATTTGTTTCTTGTGAGCTATAGTTTTTAGAGCTTCAGTGATGGCTTTCATTTCCATTGATTCTTCATCTTTACAATCTTTTAGAACTCCCCTGGTGGATGACCTTCCCCAATTGGATTGGTTCTCGGCTCCAAGTGTAACAATCCTCCAGGCATCTTCATAGTTCTTTCGCATGAAATCCCCCCCAGATGAGGAATTTAAAAATTTCTTAATGTCATCACTTACTCCTCTATAGAATGTTTCTATCAGCTAATTTTGGGAGATTCCATGATGCAGGCATTTCCTTAAAAGTTCCTTGAATCTTCCCCACGATTCTGCCAGTGATTGCCCTGGGAAATGAGAAAAGTGATTAATTTTTCCCCTAATCTCATAAGTCAACGAAGGTGGAAAGAACTTCTCTAGAAACGTTTCTTCCAAAGGAGCCTAGGTGGTGATTAGCTCCCCATCTAGTGCGTTATACCAGCTCAATGCCCTTCCGGACAAGGTGAAGTGAAAAATGTGTAGCATGATTGCATCGAAAGGAACTCCAACATGTGGTACTAGCCGACAAAGAGACTTGAATTGCTTTAGGTGATCCATGTAGTCATCCTTAACACTCCTAGAGAATGAAATGCCTTGCATAATCAGAATCCATTGCGTGCGGATCTCAAAGTTAGGAACATTGATGAGAGGGGGCCTAACTGGGTGATTATCTTCAAAGTTCTTAGGAATAACATAATCCCAAAGTTTCTTGTTTCACAACACTATCTGAGCAGCAGCTGTGGCTGCTTCATTCTCAACTTGAATGCGGGCCTGTTCTTCAGCTCGGACCTCAGCTTGAATCTGAGCACGTGTGTCAGTAATAAGTTGTGCTCTTTGAGCTGCTATGGCCGCGTTGACTCTTTCCATAACCAAAGCAACTTGGCGTTGTTCGTCAACCATTTGTCTAGCTTGTTGGTAGTTGAGTCGGAT
Organism: Alisma plantago-aquatica; assembly: GCA_963693085.1. NCBI lineage: Eukaryota > Viridiplantae > Streptophyta > Magnoliopsida > Alismatales > Alismataceae > Alisma > Alisma plantago-aquatica. Next base: position 879,006,224 of record OY856414.1, on the reverse strand, counting down.
GCGTCGGTGGAAGCTTCGTTCTACCTCAGAGTCGTACTCTGGTTCAGGGGAGAATCTGATGTTATGCAAAGGTTGCATACACATTTTCTACCTAAGTAGAAGAAGGAACACACTTTAGATAATGTGAAGAAATGATGAAATCCAGATGATATGAATTATGGTTAAAGAAAACTATAAAATCCTAATCAACTAGAAAGTTAACAAGTAAAATTAGAACGTTCTGTTATCCCCGGCAATGACGCCAATTTTTGATGGAGCCTCCACTCGTGTGGAGTTGCGTGCACCACTAAAAATCCTAGAGATAGTAAGTCTCTAAGTTTAGCCTTATGTATGCTATAATAAGATCTCCACCCACGTATGGTAAGATACGTGGAAGTCTTATCGTAGTATAGTTAAGGGTCGAATCCACGAGACAACGGTCTTGTTAAGAGTTTAACAAGATGGAAAACGTAATAATCCTACTTATCCACTTAAAAGTTGATATTTAGATGAAAGAGTTGGTATGATGATTAAACTAATGTGCAGATAAAGTAAATAACAAGAAAGTATACTTAAAGTTGTAAACAATATTTAGAAACCACTAGGATGTGATCGATTTTCACCACCACTACGCATGGATCAAAACATACATCATAATAACATGGCTTGCAAAGAAAATGGTCTAAACAGTTAGTATCTTTGTAGACATAGCTTCCTTTCGGATAACTAACTATGAGAAACGTGGAAGCGTTGCAATGCCAACCATCCCCAAATGAATGGTCACTTACTTTGCATCACTTCCCTCGCAAAGTGTGTTCCTCGACCTGTCAAGGTTGTACTGTCATACATCAACTGATTCCATTTCATAGTATGAAAGTACAACAATGGAGGTGAGTTTACCCCACTCCTCGATAAACACTCCTAGATACCGAACCAAACGTATGGTGACTACATACATCTAGGACCAACAAGCAGTCAATATTTGAATCTATAAGTACAAACATAGACAATTTGCACTAACAAATAATAGATAACACAAGTTGCTAATCAAGCAATTAGCATTCATTAAATGATTGATGTTGAACTGAAAAGATAGTATTTTTCTATTGCAAACCCATGAATTACAATGTATGAAATGAAAACATGGGTAGCGGGGCTACTCCCCGCACCCTAGTGTATGAGACTACTCGCTCATGGCAAGAACAAAGGAGGTGGGAAGAGAGAAAGAAAGCATCATCTCCACATAGGAGGGAGGAAGGTTGAACCCTTGGAGTAGAGAGCAACTATCTTCACACCACTTGGTTGACTTGATGAATACTTCTTCACTTCCCACCTTCTATGTCGATGAGAGAGAAAGTAGCTTGAGGATGAAGTGTGGATCTTGGACCGGCAGCCTTGGGGCAGAGGATGGAAGATGAAACAGCTCTAGAACGGTTGGGGCAGCCTTTGGGCATCCAAGAATTCGATGCCTAATGAGAACTCCTTCGGTTCTATTTATAGGCTTCCAAGGAGTCCCAAACGGTCTTGGGACCATTTGGATCTTTAACGGTTTGGGAACCATTTGGCATCATGCGGCCTTGGGACCATTTGGCTTCAAACAGTCTCAGGACCGTTTGTCTTCATACGGTCTTGGGACCATTTGACTTCATGCGGTCTCCAGACCGTTTGCTTTTATTCGGTCTTGGGACCGTTTGCCTTCATTCAGTCTTGGGATGGTTTGAGTTCATTCGGTCTTGGGACCATTTGGACTTCATTCGGTCTTGGGACCATTTGCCTTTATTCGGTCTCGGGACCGTTTGAGCTTGGGACCATTTGGACTTCATTCGGTCTTGGGACCGTTTGGACTTCATTCGGTCATGGGACCGTTCGAGTTCATTCGATCTTGGGACCGTTTGGACTTCATTCGGTCTCCAGACCATTTGTCTTTATTCGGTCTTGGGACCGTTTGAGTTTATATGGTCTTGGGACCGTTTGGACTTCATTCGGTCTCGGGACCATTTGAGTTCATTAGGTCTTGGGACCGTTTGGACTTCATTCAGTCTTGGGACCGTTTGGGGCTTTTGTAATTTTTTTTTGGGTTTTTCTGTAAGAAGAAAAAGATAAATGTTAGTTTAATGGTGAATTCATAATAACGTTGAAAGTTCAGGATTATATCTAATTTATCTAAGAGAGAGTATGGAAAATTAAGAAAAACTAGTAAGATAACATCACAAAATGGGAGGTTATCAGGAATCCAGAAATTATTCTGGATAATTGCTAAAGACAACGTTTCCCTTGTGGGCCAGAGGGGAGATTGTTGGAAAAGGATTGTTCCAGCCCATGTCCTAATTGGATTTGGGCTTGAGTAGGAGTTGGTATTTTGTATTGCCAATCCTAATTGGAGTTAAATTCAAGAAGGAAAGAAGATGGTTTCCTATTTGCAACATTGGAATTGGATTAGGAATTGGACTATGAATTGGAGTGGTATTCCTATTTCCTACCACATGTCATGGAGTCCTATAAATAAAGGCCCTTGGGGAGGCCATTGAGATCATCCCATCAGTTGTTTGTTATTGGTGTCTTCTGTGGTAGAAGAGTCAGAAAACAAAAACAACTAGTGGTGCTCTCTTGAGGTAAGAGAGGGTCAACTACTTTGCCGTGAAGTGAAGTAGCGACTAACAGTTAGTGACACATTGGTGGCACATCGCCAGTGGCGGCATATCTAATTAGAAGAAGACACACATCAGTTGGTGGTTGGTGTTACGGTAGTGACTACGATAAAAGTCTATTCTTTAAGTGGAGGACACACATCTGCTTTCTCAGATAGAGAGAGCTTCTAGTTGGCGGCGAGGTAGGTGACCTCGTCAGGAGCAGAGGCGGCCCGATCAGCGGTTTTTGTGGAAATAGGCAAGGGAACAACCGTGTGTATGATCCCCTACAATAACAAAGGTGTCATGAGGAGAAAAAGATAAGTGATATATTTTGTATATGTTGGGTGTAATTTTGTTCCTCCTATCTCTATTTTTGTATGGGGGGAGCTATCTGGATTTAGTAGTAATTAAATATGGACGACGTGAGTTGTAATATTGATTACATGGTGCTTGTTGGTCAGCACTGCCCCATGGTTTTTCTCTTCTCATCTTGGGGAGAGTTTTCCACATTAAATTGTGTGCTTATAGTTTTGCAGAACACGTCACTTTCCCACTAAAATTCCTAACATTGACAATGAAAGGTTGACAACAAAGCTCGAAAGAGAGCAAATGTAACATCTGAAGACGTTGAACTCTTTTTCGTAACACATTTCTAAGAGAAATATTGACATCAGATTTATATTTTGATAACAACTTTCTTCATTCTTTTTATTTTGTTAATTCTTCTATTTAGTAATTTGGCACTCACTAAATGCTTCAAACCTGATATATTGGAGAAAGTTCAAAGCCTTGAAAAACTAGACAATTAATATGTCTTGTAAAATATTTTGATTGAATCCACTAGTATATAGGTGGTTTTTAACTTCGGTCCAATAAGGCATTTACTATCGATTTCAAGATGACTGATCAATGGTTACAACGTTGGTTTACATCGAAGACTGAACTGACGTTTAGGACCACAACGATGGTTATAAAGATCATGTCTAGGATAATGCAAATCGATGCTCACAACTTGTAACATAATGAATCTTAGATGTAATCTCCATGTAAACCCTTTTCCCAAGTTTCCCACTCATTTCTATCCTTTATGTCATTTATGTTTAATTAGTGGAATTTATAGTGGTTTAGTGAACACTTATTCACTAATTGTACCAATATAAGGGTTTATGCACAAATACCTCAGTAAAAGCTTAATTACCATAATTAAGTGTTGTAAACCTTAATATACTTTTTGATATGATTTGAAAACATAAAAAGATCCTAAGTTTCAAATTTGGTTCGATTTGGATGTTGTTTGTGCAAGTTATGCAATTTTAGGTACATTCTGGACTTTTATGCAATTTACCCAATTGGGAGGTTTTCATTGCAAATTATCAACTGAATTCTAATCCTTAGATATTCCCTAACTATTAAAGATATTTTAAACCATTAGAGAACCTAGTTTCACCTTGGTTTGATGGTATTCCTTTCCAAGAGCATTATAGGGATTACCCTCTTTATAAAGGTGCTTATCTTTGAAAGCTATCAACCAATGAGGTTATTTCTTTCCTGAAAAACGGTGGGGATGGCCTAGAAGGATCTGTGGTCTCTTAGGACCGAATTTTGATATCCAAGAAGAGTCCATGAGCTATCCTCTTGCATGACCATCAAGCCTTAGGCTAAAGACACATGGAAAGTCCCTTAAGACACCTCATGCTTCACCTCTTTCTTTATATAGCCATATATACCCCTTCCCAACACACAATTCGAAAAATCTTTCTCTCATTTTCTTTCCTGTAGCTTAGATAATAGTTCCTTCTAAATTTGGCCACGAAGTTTCTATCCCAAGGTAATAGAGGGAGCCTACCTTGGTGAAGAAGGCTCCTCGGGCTTCCAAACTGCTCTATTAGGGTTTCTAAAGCTCCTCCTAGGTAATTTCGACCAAAACTAGTAAGTTTACTCCGTTCCTTCCCTATTTGCATACTGTTAGTCTTCGTTAAACCTTCTTCTAGTCTGGAACCATGACCATACATTGTAAAACTCCACCTAAAACCCTAAAACATCTCATCTCCATGCTCTTTTGCTAGGGTTTGCACCTCTAAAGTGGAGAAGGTGATCTTTGCTCAAGAAAGGAGCTTAGCTTGGAGCAATAATACCTTATAATCTCAGGATCATTTCTGTTTGGACCTTCTTACATTCCTAGAGGCAAGTTTTGTTAACCCCCTTCTCATATATTTCTTAGTACATGCTTAAAACCCATGCTTCTATGTTGATAATCGATGATTTCCATCTCTTTTTACCTTGTTCTTCTAAGGATTTGGTTTCTTGCTATTTTATCTTCTCTAGAATCTCTAGTTTGGTTATCTAAGAAACATCAAACCTGATCTTGGGTCAAATGATGTTTCCTCCCTCTCCCTCTCTCTTTAATTATCTCGATCGGTTTGATGATGTGGCAATTTCCTATTGGTCAATATTGAAAAATTCATATCTTCTAAACCGCTTATCCAAATTTGACAAATAAATATGTTTTGGAATTATAAAATTAATATATATCTAATAAAAATATTTTCAAGGTCTGATTTCATGGTTTGACGAAGGGTGAGTTTTGTAAAACGAATTTAATGCATAAAATCCATAAAAAATACGTCTTAATCATCAAAACTCCAAAATTAACATAAGAATATGTTTTCTTCATCAATAGAACCTAATAAGTTCATTGGTGATATTTTTAAAAGCTAAATCCGAATTTTTATAAAAATTTATGAAATTAGGGTTTCTATATATTAATGTGCACTATGTACTCTAATATATGTTAATACATTGAAAATAGACAAAGTGGAACTTGGACTCAATTAAAGTGGTGAAAGTTAGTAATTGATATCAGTAAGAGAGGTATGTGAAATACCTATTTATGTATGTGCAATCCCTATTTATGTATGTTCATTCCTTACACCCTATGTTGGGATAATTGCAGCCAAACCCTATATTTCCCTAATGAGGCTTAAATGAACCCTAAATATTCTATTCTTGAATCCTAATGTTGTTCATGCCTCAAATTAGATTATAGTTTCTTCTTGTTTGGGTCTTATACCCCACTACCATGCTTATTGAATATTATGACTACTCTTGCCATGACTACTTTTCTAGCATGTGGATTTATGTTCTATTTAATTTAAAGTAGCGGTACTTATGTATAACCACCCACAGAGGGCATGTATTTAATCGCCCTGGGGAATGTTTTTATTCTCCCCTATATAATTGTGCAGGTGATTAGGGAATGCCTTATTCTCCCCTCACCTATAGGTTAGAGGTCCGGTAGGTGCCTCAACCCTACTTAGTTAGGTAGAAATAATTATCTTACATGTAAATCCTTTTTGATATAATTGTTAATGGCAAGTTTCTTTTGAATATAGCCTCATACTCTTGTTATCTTCATCATATGATGAACCCTAGCCTGTTTTTATTTGTTGTACTATCTTGAAATCCTAGACTAGTTTTGTGACACATAACTTGTTTTCTTTCCCCTTTTGCTGGGTGCTTTCCCAACCACCCAGGTGCTGGTGCTGAGCAAGGAGAAGAACAAGTTTGAAGGAATTCATCTTAGGAGTAGATCTCAAGCTATCTGAAAGGATGTCTAGGTTGCTATAGTTAGATCCTTTTCTCTTATCTTTTTCTTTTGAGAACAATCATGTAATGAATAATGAAAGCCATGTAATAGGCTTAGTACTTTTATTTCTGCTGCTATTGACATTTTGTAATGCATCTGGTGCATGCTTATTTACTTGGAATATTATACATGCATCCCTCAATATCTTTTGTCTTTCTAGAAAGATGGATGTTTTATACTTCCTTTAAATTTTAGTAAGGAGGTGATCTTGCCTCTTTACAGCATGGTATCAGAGCCTTTAGGAAACTATTAGGACATGAAGTTGAAGCAAAGGTGTCTAGAATGGATCAGGGTTTCAGGGGTTGGTAATATTTTCCTCCACACCACTAGCTTGGTTTACGAGGACTCCCGTGCCCATATGATACTGGCCTGGCCTGAGCTGATACGAATTGCCCAAAATAGTATACTTTTACGCAATAACATTCTAGATATTCTTTTCTCGTCTATGCTTCTATTATTTTTTTCATCTATGATTCAAATACTCATGGGAACTTAACATATTAACCCTAACTTTCATGATAGGTGACTTGTTCGATAGTAGGAACAAGGGAAAGGAGTCAAACCCTAATGACTCCAATGTGGAAAACACTCCTGTGACTCCTGCGGCCATAGTGTGGTCAACTCTACTACTCCAGGCACCCCCTCCTTCACACTGGAGCAAGAGTTGGCAATGCTGCTTCAGGTTCTCTCCACCATGATGGGGCAGCTCCACACAGTGGATGCCAATGCCAACAAGCTGAGGGAGTTCACCCTCACTGACTTCATAAAGATGCAGCCACCCTACTTCAAGGGTGAAAGTGAAAAAACATGGTGGATAAAGATGATGACTTGGTGTTGGCTTTGGATCGTACCTTCAAGGGTATGGCATGCCCTCCTCACCAGAAAGTTCGATTTGCGGTGTATGTGCTGGATGGACCGGCATGTGTCTGGTGGAATGGTGTCGCCCGCACTCGAGACACCTCTACCATGGAGTGGGACCAGTTCCTGAAGCTCTTTAGGGAGATGTACATCTGTCCTACCTTCTTAAGGAAGAAGGAAGCTAAGTTCTATAGACTCAGGCAGGGAAGCATGAGTGTGGCTGACTACATACAACAATTCCTACTTCTGGAACGCTATGCCACTGACCTTAGAGATGAGAGAAGGGCAACATTGTTATTGGAGGGCCTAAACTACCAAGTGGGTCGAAGTCTTGTTCCACAACTTCCATTCACCTTCCAGCAGATGGTGGATAAGGCCCTATCCATCGAGTCCTACCCATGATTCCAATCCTATGGACACAGTAATGGCTACAACAACAACAAGGGGAAGAACTCTACCCAGAATGAGAATCGCGGATGTGATTGATGAAATAGGTACTCTCGTCACTATCCTCCAGGGAGATGTCATGTAAACAATGCACCTTCTCATAGAGACAATCTACCTCCTCCGACCCGCCATGGGTGTGGCCAAGTTGGGCATATCCAACCACTCTACCCCCATTTCCAACAAGGATAGAATAATGCCCAACATCCACAAGAGCCAAGGTAGAATCTTCCATTGCGGAATAATAACAACAACAACAACCAGAACATGAGGCGACCGCCAATGGAGAAGAGGAATGGGAGAGTGTTTTCTCTCAACGTTGAGGAAGAAGGTGAAGATAATGAAGTTATTGAAGGTACCTTTCATCTTAGTATGCATCCTATAAAGTCACTATTTGATTCTAGCTCATCCAATACCTTCATATCATGTCAGCTTGCTTCTATGTTAGAAATAGAATCTGAGTATATGGATCATATATTATATGTAAAAACCCCTAGTGGTAAGATCTACTCTTCGTATCTCCAAACTCCGACCATGGACCTCTGTATATCTGGTATAATGTTTCCCTCAGATTTCATCTTGCTCGACATGAGCGCCTTTGATGTCATCCTAGGAATGGATTGGTTGAAGAGGTACAAAGATATTTTGTTTTGTGAAGAATCAAAGGTTAGTTTGTCACATCCTATTGAGGGAAGATTGTGTGTCAAGGGTAGGAAGCGAGAAGATCAAAAATTTGTTATCTCCGCCATCAAAGCTAAAAAGCTAGTCTCACAAGGGTGTAGAGCTTTCTTAGCCTCTATAGTCCTCGAGACTTCACTTCTCTCGACCACATAGATGTGGTGAAGGACTTCCCGAACGTCTTTCCTGAGGAGTTACCTGGTTTTACACCAACTCGAGAGGTGGAGTTCTCCATCGAGCTTGTACCCGAAACTTCACCAATATTGAAGCTACCTTACCGCTTGGCCCCTGCCGAGCTTACTGAATTGAAGAAGTAGCTAGAAGAGCTTCGAAACATCGGCTTCATCCGTGCTAGTGTTTCACCCTGGGGATCCCCTGTCCTGTTCATGAAGAAAGAGGATGGTTCAATGCGGATGTGTATGTAATACCACATGCTTAACCAAGTGATGATGAAGAACTGTTATCCTTTGCCTCCCATCGACGACTTGTTTGACCAGATAAAGTTAGCCACTGTGTTCTCCAAGATGGATATGTGAAGTGGCTACTACTAGATGCGTATGAAGGATAATGATGTACCGAAGATGACATTTAGAACTCACTATGGGCATTACTAATTCATGGTCATGCCTTTCGGTTTGATAAATGCCTCTGTTGCCTTCATGGACTTGAAGAACTGAGTGTTCCGCCCATACCTTGACAAGTTCGTGGTGGTGTTTATCGATGATGTTTTCATTTATTCTGAGATGTTAGAACAACATCGTGAGCATTTGTAGATTGTACTCAACACAATATGAGAAAATCAACTCTATGCAAAATTCTCAAAGTGTGAGTTCTAGATAAAGGAAGTGATGTTTCTGGGTCATGTGATTTCTGTCAGACATATAGTTGTTGATCCTGCAAAGGTAGAAGCTGTGACCAAGTGGAAAGCTCCAAAGAATCCCTCATAGATCCGTAGTTTCCTTGGCTTAGCAGGTTACTATCAAAGGTTTATCAAGAACTTCTCTGAGTTGGCCTTGCATTTAACCAAGCTGATGTGGAAGGAGGTCAAGTTCTCTTAGACACTAGAATGTGAGAACAGTTTTCAGAAGCTGAAGAAGAGCCTGACTTCTACTCTTATGCTTGCTTTTCCTATTGAGGGCATACCCTATGTCAGCTACACCGACGCATCCAGACAAGGCTTAGGGTGTGTTTTGATGCAAGACAAAAAGGTGATCGCCTATGCTTCTCAAAAATTGAAACCTAATGAAGCTAGTTGGCCTACACATGATTTGGAGCTTGCTACCATAGTTCATGCTTTGAAGATCTGGTGACACTATCTCTATGGTGAAAAGTTTGAAGTCTTTTCTGATCACAAGAGTATGAGATATCTATTGACTTAGAAGGATCTAAACTTGTGACAACATAGGTGGATGGAATATCTTAAAGATTATGACTTCACCATTACCTATCATCCAGGTAAAGTGAAGGTCATAGCTGATGCTTTAAGTCGTAAGAAGGATGATGTTTGTGCTGCTCTGAGATGTTCAATATGGGAAAACCTTGAACATGTGGCTAGCTGGAGACCTCATCCTGTTGAATCAGTGGATGAAGACAAGTTGTGTGTTCATATGGCCAGCTTGACTGTTACACCAACCTAGATCTCGAAAGTCATGACTACATAGTTGGAGAGTTCTGAGCTTGAGGAGATGAAATATTTAACTGAGAAATCGCAATCTGACTTCTCTGTCGGAGTGGATGGTGTTGTCTACTTCAAACAAAGGTTGTGGATTCCTAATGTTGGTGATCTAAGATAGAAGGTTCTGAGTGAAGCTCATGGGTCCAAGTACTCTATTCATCGCACAAAAAAGATGTATAAGGACTTACAACGAAGCTTCTGGTGGAAGAACATGAAGAATGATATAGCTCTTTTCGTCGCAAAGTGCTTGACATGTCAGCAAGTCAAGATCGAACATCAATGACCTGGTGGTCGTCTTCACCCTCTTGATATTCTAGAATGGAAGTGGGAGAAAATTACAATGGACTTTGTTACTAGTTTCCCCAAGTCCAAGAAAGGTTCTGACGTTGTTTGGGTGGTTATTGATCGGCTTATAAAATCTTCTCATTTCTTGCCTTTTAAAACCAATTACAAAGTTGTGGATATGGCTCAGTTGTACGTTGAGTGGATCATACGCCTACATGGAGTACCTGAGGTAATAGTTTCTGATCGTGACCCAAAGTATACTTCTCGTTAATGGGGTCAGATTCAGGAGGAGATGGGTAATGACTTGCATTTTAGTACTGCTTACCACCAGGAGATTGATGGTCAATCTGAGAGAACAATTCATGTTCTAGAGGACTTGCTTTGTGCTTGTGTGATGGATTGGGGTGGTGCATGGGATTGGTATCTACCATTATCTGAGTTTGCTTACAACAATAGCTACCAAGCTAGTATTGGTATGCCACCTTTTGAAGCTCTCTATGGTAGACCATGTCATTCACCTTTGCATTGGGATGATGTCGGTGAACGTTCTCTAGTGAAGACCGATGCCATGCAAATGATGATAGAAAAGGTGCAGTTGATAAAGAAACACATGAAAGCTGCTTAAGACTGACAAAAGATGTATGCTGACAAGAAGAGGTCTGATGTTAACTTCCTAGTGGGTGACTATGCATTTCTGAAGATCAAGCCTATCTGTTCTATTTCTAGATCTTAAGTTAAAGGCAAGTTGAGTCCCTACTATGTTGGACCATTTGAAATCTTAAAAAAGGTTGGAGACTCTGCATACTTCTTAGCCTTACCTCCTTCCTATGATAAGATTCATAATGTGGTCCATGTCTCTGTGATGAAGAAGTATGTGAAGGACTCTTCTCATGTGCTTATTGTTGAGCCTTTGGAGATACATGAGAATCTGACCTATGAAGAGATACCTGTGAAGATTCTTGACTCCCGAGTAAAGCATATGAAGAACAAAGAGATTGAGCTGGTAAAAGTTTTGTGGAAATATCATGGTCTGGAAGAAACCACTTGGGAGTTGAGAGATGAAATGTTACATACTCACCCTTCTCTTTTTGCTTGAGATTTCAATGATGAAATCCTTTTAAAGGGGTGGAGTGCTGTAACATAATGAATCTTAGTTGTAATCTCCATGTAAACCCTTTTCCCAAGTTTCCCTCTCATTTCTATCCTTTATGTCATTTATGTTTAATTAGTGGAGTTTATAGTGGTTTAGTGAACATTTATTCACTAATTGTACCAATATAAGGGTTTATGCACAAATACCTCACTAAAAGCTTAATTACCATAATTAAGTGCTCTAAACCTTAATATAACTTTTTGATATGATTTGGAAACAGAAAAATATCCTAAGTTTCAAATTTGGTTCGATTTGGATGTTGTTTGTGCAAGTTATGCAATTTTAGGTACATTCTGGACTTTTATGCAATTTACCCAATTCAGAGGTTTTCATTGCAAATTATCAACTGAATTTTAATCCTTAGATATTCCCTTACCATTAAAGAGATTTTAAACCATTAGAGAACCTAGTTTCACCTTGGTTTGATGGTATTCTTTTCTAAGGGCATTATAAGGATTACCCTCTTTAGAAAGGTGCTCATCTTTAAAAGCTATCAACCAATGAGGTTATTTCTTTCTTGAAAAATGGTGGGGATGGACTAGAAGGATCTGTAAGATCTTAGGACTGAATTTTGATTCCAAGAAGAGTCCATGAGCTGTCCTCTTTCATGGCCATCAAGCCCTAGGCTAAAGACACATGGAAAGTCCCTTAAGACACCTCATGCTTCACCTCTTTCTTTATATAGCCATGTATACCCCTTCCCAACTCACAATTCGAAAACTCTTGCTCTCCTTTTCTTTCCTCTAGCTTAGATAATAGTTCCTTCTGTATTTGACCATGGAGTTTCTGTCCCAAGGTAATAGAGGGAGCCTACCTTGGTGAAGAAGGCTCCTAGGGCTTCCAAATTGCTCTTTTAGGGTTTCTAAAGCTCCTCCTTGGTAATTTTGACCAAAACTAGTAAGTTTCCTCCCTTCCTTCCCTATTTTCATACTGTTAATCTTCCTTAAACCTTCTTCTAGGTCGGAACCATGACCATACATGGTAAAACTCCACCTAAAACCCTAAAACATCTCATCTCCATGCTCTTTTGCTAGGGTTTGCGCCTCTAAAGTGGAGAAGGTGATCTTTTCTCAAGAAAGGAGCTTAGCTTGGAGCAACCATACCTTATAATCTCGGGATCATTTCTGTTTGGACCTTCTTAAATTCCTAGAGGCAAGTTTTGTTAACCCCCTTATCATATATTGCTTATTACAATCTTAAAACCCATGCTTCTATGTTGATAATCGATGATTTCCATCTCTTTTTACCATGTTCTTCTAAGGATTTGGTTTCTTGCTATTTTATCTTCTCTAGAATCTCTATTTTGGCTATCTAAGAAACTTAAAACCTGATATTGGGTCAAATGGTGTTTTCTCCCTCTCCCTCTCTCTTTAATTATCTCGATCGGTTTGATGATGTGGCAATTTCCTATTGGTCAATATTGAAAAATTCATATCTTCTAAACCGCTTATCCAAATTTGACAAATAAATATGTTTTGGAATTTGAAAATTAATATATATAATAAAAATATTTTCAAGGTATGATTTCATGGTTTGACGAAGGGTTATTTTGTTAAAACTAATTTAATGCATCATAAAATTTACATCTTAATCATCATAACTCCAAAATTAACATAAGAATATGTTTTCTTCATCAAGAGAACCTAATAAGTTCATTGGTGATATTTTCAAAAGTTAAATCCAATTTTTTCTAAAATGTTATGAAATTAGGGTTTTCTATATATTAATGTGCACTATGTACTCTAATACATGTTAATACATTGAAAATATGCAAAGTGGAACTTGGACTCAATTAAAGAGCTGGAAGTTAGTAATTGATATCAGTAAGAGAGGTATGTGCAATCCCTATTTATGTATGTGCATTCCTTACACCCTATGTTGGGATAATTGCATCCAAACCCTATATTTCCCTAATGAGGCTTAAATGAAACCTAAATATTCTATTCTTGAATCCTAATGTTGTTCATGCCTCAAATTAGATTATAATTTCTTATTGTTTGGGTCTTATATCCCACTGCCATTCTTATTGAATATTATGACTACTCTTGCCATGACTAGTTTTTTAGCATGTGGATTTATGATCTATTTAATTTAAAGTAGAGGTACTTATGTACAACCACCCACATAAGGCATGTATTTAATCGCCCTGGGGAATGTTTTTATTCTCCCCTATATAATTGTGTAGGTGATTAGGGAATGTCTTATTCTCCCCTCACCTATAGGTTAGAGGTCCGATAGGTTCCTCAACCCTACTTAGTTAGGTAGACATAATTATCTTACATGTAAATCCTTTTTGATATAATTGTTAATGGCAAGTTTCTTTTGAATATAGCCTCATACTCTTGTTATCTTCATCATATGATGAACCCTATCCTATTTTTATTTGTTGTACTATCTTGATATCCTAGACTAGTTTTGTAACACATAACTTGTTTTCTTTCCCCTTTTGCTGGGTGCTTTCCCAACCACCCATGTGCTGGTGCTGAGCAAGGAGAAGGACAAGTTTGAAGGAATTCATCTCAGGAGTAGATCTCAAGCTATCTGAAAGGATGTCTAGGTTGCTATACTTAGATCCATTTCTCTTATCATTTTCTTTTGAGAACAATCATGCAATGAACAATGAAAGCCATGTAATAGGCTTAGTACTTTTATTTCCTCTGCTATTGACATTTTGTAATGTATATGGTGCATGCTTATTTACTTGGAATATTATACATGCATCCCTCAATATCTTTTGTCTTTCTAAGAAGATGGATGTTTTGTACTTCCTTTAAATTTTAGTAAGGAGGTGATCTTGCCTCTTTACACAACTTGCCTAGTAACAATTTTTTTTTGAACAAGGGTCTGTTATGTCAGTTTCAATTCAAAAGTTGATGTGGTATATTGGCAATGACAATTTGTTTTCCAAAATCGATGTATGAAGCTAAATGTTAAATTGTTGAAATTGACCATTGTTGTCAATTTACCAACAAAATCAACCTAACACATGTTCAATATCAGTTTCCATCTGTTATAACTTGGTTTCCCCATGTAATGGTATAATTGAAATGCAATTATTTGAATAAGTGAAACATATTAGATATTTGGTTTGCTTTGTTTTGAAAGTACGACTTTCTTTTGTGAAATTTCCCTTTGTTGTGAATTTTGTGATTTGTATTATTTTATTAATGCAATAATGGATATAAGGGAAGGGATAAGAAGGTAATCCAATATTAAGTGAAAATTAAAAGATAATAGATAATAAATGATGCACTTGCGAGAATTGTGTGGAGTTCTCTAAAAGAGGTATGGATGGCCACTAGTAATTAGATTTTAGTTTCACATGATTTCTAATAAGAATAGTCATCAAGATAAAGAAAATGAAAAGAAAAAGAATTCTAGAATTGAGAGGAAAAGGATGATTCATAAATCAATGGTAATTTCCTTAATGAGATGATTAAAAAATAGAAGTTTTGGATATAAAAAGATAATCCTTAGGATAATGATAATTATTTTAAATAAATGTCTAAAAGAGTGAGTTTGTTATATAAAAGATGTCCCAATGAGTCACAATTATTAAACGTAACTGGGAAAGGTTTTAAGGATATACTAAGGACAAAGGTGGACGAATAATCTGGGACACATAAACAAATTAGCCCATAAAGTGTCATAGATTATATACTTTCCTTTATGGCTTTTCGATGTGCCAACTAAGTATTATTGATAAGTGATTTAGGAAATGTATTAATAAAGGATGAAAGAAAGGAAAAGATTAAATATTGTGACTCGTGGGCACTATTCTTTGGTCCTAAGTAACCACCAATTCAACTCTTACATTGTTGATTATGGTAACACAAGGGAAAAGGAGAGTTGGTGAGATAGTAATATCCATAATAAGAAACAAATTTGAAAAGAAACTCATGTTCCCTTGCGATTAAAGGGGAATCAGACCCCAGCTTGTCGTCATCTCCCTCTCCCCTTCTTAACCATCCTGCTCAAAACCCTAATGGTTAGTATCTATATAAAGGATCATATGAGTCCTCGCCTCCAGGGGAGAACGTAACCCCTGGTCTCTATAGACCAAGGGGGATCCATGTAGAAGGTCCTTTTATTCGAGCATCCCTAATCCCTCCATGCAATCGAGAACCAAGGTCCTTGCGGCCTGGTTGCAGGGTCATGACACATAAACAATAGGTCTTGCCCTGTTAGAGTCTGGTCATGAACCTTGAGAGCCCAGCCATGGGTTCATGACACAAATGACTATTAGGAAGAGAGTATCAGATCACCAATAACTTTCTTTGTGGTATTAACCTACAATCATCGTTTGGACCAGTGCCCCAGCTTCGACTCCTCCCGTGACTCAATAGCCTTGAAGGAGACAAGGAGCAGATGATTACAAGTTGCACACCTTACCACCATGACCTCCTATGGAAATGGCCAACAGAGCCTTGTCCTGGTGCCAACGATGTCCATGCATTGTGAAGGTGGACAATGAAGGTGTGTGGAAGATCTTGGAGGTTGGCATGGGTAGCATTTTACATGAATCTAAGTGTTAGAGGCACCGCTGAGGGCCGTCCAAAATTCATAGTAGTTGGCTAAGCAACCGAGCAACACAATGAGGGTGAGCGTGTGGATGGTGAGGCTTAGTGGATATGGAAGGGCTAAGGAGGGGGCTCAGATGACAGATGGTGGTCTTTGATGGTTGAAGCAGAGAGGCATGATCGCTGGTGGGATGCAACTTTGGCAGTAATGCCCAACAATACAAGCCACGACACTGAGAAGTTGCCCCAGTAGGACAGCGGACTGCGCCTCGCGCATGAGAACAACGAGTTGAGAAAGGGTTGGCAGGATTAGATGGTCGAACCAAATAAAATGGTTGATGTTCGGTCAAGAGCAGAACTGCCCACTGAACTGTGGCCCTTACCGATCTAGATGTCATTGGTGATGACCAATGGGAGAGCTCCACGTCGCCCATAGTTAAGGTATGATCTTTTATTTTGTTTAATTCATAGAAAAGTCTAGAAATCCTCGAAAATAGCAAACCTATATATAACTTTGATCAGAAAAAACAAGATAAATCCAAATAAAATATGTTTAAAGCTTGAGTATGCTTCTAATTATAAAAGTAGTGCAAAGATGGTTTTGAGTGGTGATTAGTGCATGCTTGCATTAGTTTTACAGTGTTTTACTGAGGTTTTCCAGATTTTTTGAAATTAAATACTTGCATGTTTATTTAATTCCTACAAACTATAAAGTCACTATGGATATCACAATTTATGCTTATAACTTGCTTGAACCCCACATACCAACGTTGGAGGTTTGAAAATGGAAAGGAATGAAAAGTCATGGTGAAGATTTAAGACCATGCCCCAGGCTGGGATGGTCATATGAGGTCAGGCCCCAGATTGGGAAGACCAACATGGCACCTAGCTCCAGATTAAGAGGTGACCAATATGGAACCTACATCTAGATTGAGAGGTGGCCTAAAGTCCATTACATGGACAAAACCCTAAGAGAGGGTATCCCAGAGGTTGAGTAAAATTGGTTGAGAAGTTATGAAGAAAATTATAAATTTTGATTCTATAGCCATAATTGTTGTGGTTTTGCTGTTACAAGTATATGCGAGCATTTTGGTTCCCCCACATACCGGTATAATTTTTTTATACTGACCGTGATTTTGTTTGTTAGCGTTTTAGAATAAACTACTATTTTGGAAGCATGATGAAAATCGATATCCACAAAAAGAAAGCACACCATGAAGAGGCATTAATGTAATCATGGACATTATAGGTAGATAGCTTTTATTTCATGTTTAAACTTTAGATATCCACATCATGTAATTCCTTAGTAGAATATGTAATATCCGTCTTGTACCAAACTCCTTTTTATTAGTGAAATTTATTAATTATTTTTGGTTATTTACTAAACTTTCAGTCCTGTAATGAATGTAATGACCCTTGCCCTCTCGATCTACCTAAATAGGGGATAACAGGGGGAGGGGGTCGTTACACCATCCCCCAAAAATGATGTAGTAGGTTGTCTTATCAGTTAAAAGGTTAACTTATAAGATTGTTCAATGATGTCAGTCTTATGTTACAAAACTGACCTCACAATATTTCAACGTACATTTTTAGTAAGTAGCCGAAGTTGAAATATGTATTTTGTTATAATAGGTTGGTAGACCAGTTGTCAAGCTGTCAGCAGGATGCATAACCTACTATTTTAATGAAGCATATGTTTCATCATGTATCAGCTTAACAATAGGCTATTTGAACCTACAAACTTGCAGCAATAAACACATATATATACACACATCCACAATTACATCTACATCTTCAATTTCCCTATTGGATTCATATCCATATTCACAATCCACATCCACATTCACATTCACATTCACAATTTCAATTTCCTAATTAAATCAGAATCCAAGTTCACTTGCATCCATTATAATCAAAATTCAAATATAAGATTTAACTTATAGATTCACATATATAATCATAGAAACAATCTGATTTAAAGTTACATACATATTTAATCACAATTGAATTCAATATCAACATAAATTATGAGCTTTGAGACCATAATTCTAGTAGTTCATATAGAGTGTCTCATTTATAATGTCCATGGGTGTTAACTACCAGTCTATATTACTTGTTGTATATTATGGATGTCCTTTGACTCTTCTCTAACAATTACATCCATATACTTCATTACAAAGTATCCACATGGCCAATCATTATCTTATGTAGGACACTACAAATTCCCAATTATGTGAGACATTAATAAATAGAAAATAAGCAGAGTTGGCATTAGATTTAGACTCATAAAACTACCTTAACACTCCCTCACTTTTGAGTGTCTCCCAATTAAGAAAGGACCATAAAGTCAAGAGTCGTTGCCTAAAACTCTAGGATCTAGATTTAGAAAATAATAAATAATAATAAATGTTTTCCATTAATGGACTTGAATTGTTTATAGGAGGTAAAATTATACTCCTCTATGGAGTTACATGAATTTCTGAGAAGAATCTAACTTATACATCAGAGGATAAATACCAAACTATCTAGATAATCATCCTTGGCATAGCCTTAATATCTTCAATAACTTTCATCTTTATCTCCATGTCCTTGTATCATGTGTATCAACTACGTAAAATGCTAACAAACAAAATGTGATGAACATATTTATAAAGAGTGAGACCCAAAATGGGATCCACTCAAATGGTACAATACAAGAGCCATGTTTTAATAAAGCAGTAGAAAAATAACTATTTCAAAGTTACAAAGTGTATCGTTATACAATTGTTCCTCACCATAAACGGTGATATTTTAAAAAGCTTGAAGTAACTAAAGGTAAAGCCAGTAGCATAGGGTAACCTAGTCTTTCCAAGCTATCCTCATGTTGGCATCCTAAAGGTGATCTTCCTGAGTCATTGTCATCTCGCTCTCCTACATCTAGATGATTTTAGGAATGAAATTTGATAAAAAAAGGTATGCATCATAACTCTTCTGAGTATGTTCACAATAAGTATATCTAGATATTTTTATATTATATAGGTACAAAAGTGGGGGTTCCCATTTAGGATGGGCTATTAATAATTGGATAAGTTTAAGAAAATATAAAAAAGAGAATGAAGCATATAAAGAATAACATGAACATCATAAAGTGTCATTCCACAGTATCACAAATAAACACAATAGCACACATATATGATATAGACTAGATATCTAAATTAGGGCCATGACACCATTGGATCATGGCCTAAAAGAAACAAGGGTTGAACGCACACCTCGGGCGGAATAAGCACATCGTATTATATAAATGGTTGTACCCGTACACCACTACTCTAGATAAAATTTCTAATATCCAACATGCATAAATTGAGAAGAAAGACATATAGTTCAATCATAGTTCAATTTCAAGAAACAAGGTAAGTGATGTCATAGACCCTATGTTCAAATAAGTCAAATAAATAATTCGAGAATTCAAGAATTTTCAAAAGGAATGATAATATAGTCAATAAAAGAGAGTTGCCTCATTTTAAAAAATAGGTAAAAGACACAAAAATGTCCAAATGAAAATGAGAGTTGCACATACCTGGTATTGATGACTATCCCTATCTCTAGGGGTGAAATTGATCATTTGTTATTCTCAACCTAAAAGTATATTATACCTGCATTATTTCACAGATACCAATTCATAATCAAAAGTGTGTCTATACTTAACATTGGTCACCTAATGTGGAGTTAGGGTTTTTAAGTCTCATAAATACCTATTTTATTTGATGGGTGATGGGATTAGCTATTATTTATGAAATTACCTTTACCAAGAAAATATGGGGCTTAATACGACAACCGTTTATAGACATTAGTTATATACTTATAATCAGATCTCAGTATATATATATATATATATATATATATATATATATATCTGTGTGTGTGTGCTTTTATATATATATATATATATATATATATATATATATATATATATATATATAAAAGCACACACACAGATATATATATATATATATATATATATATATATAGAGAGAGAGAGAGAGAGAGTCAGGCTAGAATACACTTGAGTGTATTCAGAGAAGAATACACTCAAGTAGTTTTTCATGATGCAATATGTTTTTCAAAAATATAATCCATTGATCTTCTTAAACATCTTGTAAATAGCTCATACGCAAAATTTGAGCACATTTGGACATTTATAGGTCATGTTATAAAGACCGCAAAAATTATGCATTTTAAATTTGTTTCACACGTCGATTTTGTTTCCCTTGGATGCATGACTTACACTCATCCAAATGGGCTCAAAATTTGTATGTAGCCTAGTTATAGTATGACGATGAAGATCAATGGTTTACATTTTGCAAAAAATAGTCTTGATATGCAAACAAACTTGAGTGTATTCATGCGATCTATACACTCGAGTGTATTCTAGCATGACTCTCTCTCTCTCTCTATCTCTCTCTCTCTCTATATATATATATATATATATATATATATATATATATATAAGAAAGTATACCCCCATGTGGTTGTAAGAGTCAAGGTATATTCATATATGTCCCAAACTCACCTGTCTTATGATGTCAGTATTGTCAAATTATAATTGTATTCACATGTATAGTTATCTAATTACAATAAAGTATATATTCTTTCTCCTTTATACCCTTCATTTCACATAAGGGAAACACATATAATATACTTCCTAGTGTCAACAAGTCGACAAGTGCATATAGGGTCTTCCGATCATATAAAAAAACACTAATGTGATGTATCAAGTAGTTAGATCACTATCATGCTTATGATTACACCTAACATGCTTCCTTCCTTATTTAATTGTGCATATAATATATGTATGATATCTAATTTATTTAAATGATAAATTGCAAACTTATAGAATCCTAGTAACAACATGCTATTATAATGTGCAATAACATGATGAGTATTAGGGTAGTCGATTAAGAGATCTAATATTATCAAAAAAAGTTTTATATGATCATTGATTACCATCTAAACTATTTTTGATACATTTGGTATTATCAACAAAATTACAAATCACATAATGAAGATAACACATAGATATGTCTATATGTATATATGTATGTATATTCTAGTAGGGTGGAGTAAATTGACCGATATGTCTTTCTACTTGATAGATTTATGATTATTAACGTACATTATCATCTCAACTACATTTACACATGTTACTGGTTCAAAGAGTTGGATTGTGAAACTTGAAATACAAAAAGTAAGAGCTCACCTACAAGTCAAGCAGCACATCATTGATCTTCTATGCACCACTTCATGATCCGTCACCTCACCCAAGGTTAAGGGTGAATAAGTGTCAAGCTTGAAAATCGTTGAGGCAATTTGCCTCTAGGTGTGGGGATCATTGAGCAGGTAGGTTCATATTTTTAGTAATCAAAGGAAATGAGAACTGTTCATGATGTAGATGAGAGCGTGTTGGGGTTGTTTCTTATGGCTATGGTGAGGTGAGTGGAGGTTGGAGGTTGGAGGAGGAGAAATGGTAGTTGTCTGTGTTGAAGGTCTAATGATGGAGTTGAGAACAAGTATGTGTTTCATAGATTGATAAACACAACAAGGCCATGGAATCACGTGGAGAAAGGCTGGTAGCGGTGAGTTACATGATGGTGTGGCTAGACTGTGGGTTGCACATGAAGATGAGGAAGGATAGGTTGTAGATGTTGGATATGATGGTGGAGAAAGGGACATATGGGGGTTGTGAGTTGCAAATTGTCTATCTCAATTGTTGTCATGTGAAGAGGAAGAGGAAGGTAGGGGAAGGTTGGTGATCAAGTTAGATCCTAGTTGTGATGGAAAATCAGATAGTGAAGGAAAGAAGAAGACCTCACAACTGATTGATGAACACATGTGCCATTGATGAAGGCCATTATTGGACATAAGAAGGTGTACCACGATGCTTCCATGGTTGTATGGGACGGTGACCTCTGTGTTGCTAGCGGTATGCAGAGCCATTGTGATATCCTACTTCCAGCCATTGATGAAGGACATGGGTAAAGATCAGGGTTTGAGCTACATAAAGAATAGGGGAAAGAAAGAAGAAGAAAAGGTGATGGAAGTGTGGATGGTGGATCTGCATATGCAAGGATGCGGCTCAAGCATAGGTGTTGGTGGATCTGCATATGCAAGGATGCGGCTCAAGCATAGGTGTTGGTGGATCTGGTAGTAGATGTGGTGGAGAAGTAGTGGGGGTGTCACTATTGAGGGTGCCACCATGGCCTCTAGTGGCCATTTCATATGGCATCAACAACCTCCTATTGTCAGATCACTTGGCACAAAAAGAAGGAGAAGCTAGTGGTTGTTGGGCTTGGTCTAGGGAGATGAGAGGAGGTAAGATTGGGAGAGAAGAAGTAAGGATTGTGTGAAGGAGGATAGAGGGTGTTTGTGGCTTCAGACCATTTTTGAGGTTGGCTGCGACTGCTCCTGCTCTCTAGGGCGACTGTAGCAGGCGTTTCAGACATGCGACCGCTAGGGCTTGATAACAGATGACATGATGAAGGAATGAAGAAATAAGAAGGTGGAGAGGAACATACAAAAAAGAGAGAAGGATATAGGGGAAGAAATGAGCAGAGAAGAGGAAACAATTACTTAACTCTGTGGCCTCATTTTTAGTGCAAAGAGCATGACCATGAAAGAAGGTAGGAGCCATCTACATTATGCAGAGAAAAAGGAAATCGAGAAGTGGCAGAAAAATGTAAAAATTAAGTATACGAAAGTTAAGAATTCAAACAAGTAAGTGAAGGAGAAAATGAGTTCTAATTGATCTAAAAATTGACATGTAGGCTAATTAAGGTATGAGGAATTCAATCTTAACATCAATTTAACCTTTTAAAGATGTTTTATTTATTATGTTACATTTAAGTTAAATACTCAATTAATGTATCAAGCCTTTATAAATCATTTTACTACATTCTTTTGTGTATATATATATAACTATATATATACTTTTAATTTTTTTAACATCGCGTGCCAATTTAGGGTCAAAGTACTCAACTAGTAATTTTTATAATTAACTTGAAGTATTAATTAATTAATATATAATTAATCATATTCAAAGTGTTATTTGTAAAAAATATAACATTTGCTTTGCTCTAAATACCCAAATATAAGATAATAAGGATCCATAACAACCTAAAAAAAGTAATAAGAGAAAGGGAGTTCCAAGCTAGGTGCCATGATTTAGGTTTGTTACAACATTCCAACCCTTAAAAGGGAGGTCATCCCTGAAATAAGTCCATTATAGATAGGTATACCTACTATGTTATGCTTGTCATCATAATCATATATTTCAAGTTCACATACCATAATGGGTCATAATATATCACCCTATACCACATCTATAGTCTAATACCATGGTGAAACTGTATCATTCCATGTGTCAAGACTTCATTAGTCTTCTCATACAAGATGTCAGACAAGGAAAGTACACCGTAACCTAGTGTTGTATTAATAGTATTGTATTCATTATTGTGTTATACCTTCCATTAGCATCACTTCAAATAGATTATCATGATTGAGTTTCTTTCACTTAGTAACATACCTTACTTGTTCTTACCATTTTTGACAAGGGAAGATTATTTTTAAAAAATATTATAATCATGTAGTTATGTTAATGGTGGTAAAATTGAAAAAACTTGCTCATTAATCATATTAGGTGGTATCAAAATTTGTTCATCATTATTACTAGAAGTTACCCAATTTTTATTTCTTACAACTACTATTAATTTACATCATTACTTAAGTTCTAATCCTAATGAATAAAATATTCTAGACCCTACCCCTTAAAAGGATTAATTTATAACTTATATAATCATCTAGAGGGTCAACAAGGGTGGGTCTAGGTTTTATATACCCAAAACTTCTTCTTAGTATTCACTACTTAATACTAGTCCTAGGGTCTCATAGTTGATCAAAATAATCAAGGATTTCTTCACAAAAGAGTTTGTATACTAAAACTACCTTGTGGTGGTGACCTGGTTCCAAAACCATCAATAAAATTTGAAAGCTTGTTTTTTTAAACATATAACATCATAATGAAAATAAGTTTAGCAATAAAAGCTTTGCAATGAAAATCCAAAATTTATCCAACAACCAAGCCATTCACCTTCCAAAACACAACGCATATACTATTATTCCATCATCACTTCATTCCACATAAGGGGTCTGATTCTTATAACACATGTAATGGCATACAACTACATCTATAATGTGTAAACATAAGAGTGAGAGGGCTCTTATTAGACATGGTCAACATCACTTAAAACCCTAATAAGGTAGGACATCTACCATTCCCCATGTCACTCTTAATAATAGTTCATACTACCTCATAGAGGGACCTAACAAAGTCATAAGATTACACAACAATATAGCAAGAGATTTAGGGTTTTCCTACTACTAACTAGTTTATGATCATAGTGCCTTCACACAATAAGGTAATGATATATCTTAAAACTTATAGCATTCATCGACCAATTCTCATGTATGAGAGATGATGTGACTTTTACAACTCAAGAAAATGCACTAGGGGTGAAATACCTAGTGTTTACCTTCAGAAACATACAATAATCACCACATGCAAATGAATGGATCTTATCATAGTATAGATCTGGATCAAACCCAAAGGACAACATTTTTAAGAATATATTTGATCCACATAACCTCACAATATCTAGTATTTAACACAAGATGGTTGACTGTTTGATTACGCTAAGATTGCAATAAAAATGTTGGGTAAAAGGGGTGATTAATCAATGGAGAAGAACACTATGATGGAGTAGGTTTGACCACCGCTACCTATCATTTTCTCTTTTACTGCATCATATTAAGCATGGACATACATATATTGAGACTAGGAAAATCCTCCTTTTGGTGTTAGGATTAAAACCCAAATAGATATCAATCTAATATCACCTTAGCATTACCTAGAAATCATACATCTATCACCCAAGAAAAAACCTATCCAAAATTCTCATCAAGTTCTTAACATGAATCAACTGATATCCTAGATCCTAGGTTCAAAGTACTCTACACCTAAGATCTGATTTACATGTAAACTTGATGATCAAGAAAGAATATAAGCATTAAAATGATTTATTCAAAGAATATATTGGTCCATACAATAGTAGATGTAGTAAGGAAAGAAAAATTGGGTAGCAGGGCTGCTCCCCGCACCCTAATGAGAGGACTAGTCGCTCATGTTAGAAAAACACAATAGAGGAGAGGAGAGAAAAAGGAGTCACCATCATGAAATAAGGGGAAGCACAACTATTGTGTGTAGGAAAAACTCTTTAAACTCTATAACAATGGTGTCAAACAAACAATAAGAAAACCTCTTGGACGTTTGTCAAAGATAGGATGTTGAATTTTTGGCATCTTATATCCTGTGGAATGGATTTTCTACTATAGAGATGGGGTAGGTTGATGATGGATCAACACTAGAGGTGTCCTTTGTTCTGAATTTATTCAAGATTAGAACTTAGGAGCTTTGGAAAGAGAGGTGTCCCATAAATTGGTAGGTCACCTAAGGCAGCCGATGGAGGGGTTGATGAAGGCTAGAGGAAGGTGTTGTGGAGTAAAAATGGAAGCCTAGTGGCATGGTCGCAGATCCCTTTCTATATGGTTCTAGTCTTCTATTTATAGGCAGGGTCTAGGGTTTAGAACCCATACCAGTCACTTGTATAGCCACCATGGACATGATGGGTCAGCGGCTTGAGGTAGACGAAGGGTCTCACACCCCTTTAGTACCACCCTTGGGGTGAGGTGTAGGAATATCGTCAGGTAGTAGTGTAGAAATCCCGTCGGGGGCCGAGTTTCCATCAGCGTACATGATGCAGAATTTTTGTCAGGTAGGTTCCCATCAGAGGCCGAGTTTCCATCAGAAGCTAAGATGTAGAAATCCCATCATGAAGATTCCCTTCGACGGTCGAGAATCTTGGTAAGGGGGGTGTTGATGTGGGTTGTTAGGTATGCATCGACAAGAATTCTGACCATTGAAGTGTTGGTTGAAGATGTAGCTAGGCTCAGATCATAAAACAATTAGTACATTGAAGTTCCCTAAACTCCTACCATGCAATGAAGTT
Organism: Alisma plantago-aquatica; assembly: GCA_963693085.1. Taxonomy (NCBI): domain Eukaryota; kingdom Viridiplantae; phylum Streptophyta; class Magnoliopsida; order Alismatales; family Alismataceae; genus Alisma; species Alisma plantago-aquatica. The sequence goes on along the minus strand of OY856414.1, from coordinate 878,980,256 downwards.
CAAACCTGCCATGGGAATGGGGGAAATCGATCAAATTCTTACAAATTAACACAAAACTTTTGAAAACCTAAATGCAAGTTAGTTAAGAAGTGAAATGTTGGAAGTGAGTGCAAAACTATGCTAAAATGCAACTAAATCTAGGATGAAATATGCATTCATCTAACAACCTCGGGATCAAATACGATGGTATCCAACCCTTTGATAAATAATTTAGGCAACGATCTATGGACATATTCCATGTTGAAGGAAAAATATGCCTAATTATAGTTGATCTAGTTCAAATTATTAATTAATATCAAGGGAATCATCTCAAATCTAAAACTTACTCAAGATTCTGTGTTTGTTATCCATGAATGCTCATTTCCCCAAGTGGGCGTATGCTAGGCGTGCTAGAAAAACAAAACAGGAAACAATTCAAGGTGAGAATCAAGGTTAACCCTACTATGACTACTCTGGCTAGCCTACACTTCATAAAACACATGGCAATTTCCTATAAGACATGAGATATGAATCTAATTCTACATGAGTAATTTCCTATGTGTTGACATTTCTACCTCCATAAATAGGATATAGGTGATCAAGGTTACCATAACTAAGTATCAACCACAAAAGTGGTGTTAGGGAGTGGAAGTGGCCAAATTAGTCAAGGTTTGAAATCCTATTTGGTATTCCATGACACAGGGATAAGCATAACAACATACATAGGTAACTTAAATACCTAATTAAGGAATAACATAGGTAACTTGAAATAGTGAAGTCACTGACTTCTTAGTCTTTGATACCATTATGTAAATAGTGGGATCCAAAAGGGGATCCACTCAAATAGTATAGTACAAGAGCCATGAAATAATAAAGCAACGGAGAAATAACTATTACGAAGTCACAAAGTGTATCACTATACAATTTTCCATCACCATAAAAGGTGGTATTACAACAGTTTGAACTAATTACAATGGCCAGTAGCAGAGGTAACCTAATAATTCCAAACTATCAACACTTAGTATAAGAAAACAAAAGGTATGCGTCAGGACACTTTTGAGTATGTGTACAATAAATGTAATTGGACATTTTTACATTACATAGGTGTAAAAGTGTGGGTTTCAATTCAACAAGGGGCTATTAACAATTATGTAAGTTCAATAAAAGATGAACCAGAGAATGAGGCACATAAAGAATAACACGAACATCATAAAGTATTTTTTTCTAGTCATTTCACAATATCACAAATAAACAAAGTTTCATGCATAAATGATATATTATAGATATCCAAATTAAGGGCATAACAACATTGGATCATGACCTAAAAGAAATAAGGGTGAAAACGCACACCCCAAATGGAATATGTGCGCCCTATTATGTAAATGGTTGTTCCCATACAATACTACTCTAGATATAAAGTCTAACAACCAGCATGCATAAATTAATAAGCAAGACATACTGACTAATTATATTTCAATTTCAAGTAACAAGGCAAGTGGGGTCATAGACCCTATGTTCAATGAAATAAAATAAATAATTTGAGAATTCAAGAACTTCAAAAAGGAATAGTAAGGATGGTCAATAAAAGAGAATTATCTCATTTTGAGTAGGTTAAAGTTACAAAAATGTCCAAATGAAAATGGGAGTTGCACATACATGATCTTCATGATTAACCCTATCTCTAGGTTTGAATTTATCATTCGTCCTTCTCAACCTAAAAGTATTGTATACCTGCACTAGTCCACAAATATCAATTAATCATCAAAAGTGTGTCTAAACCTAACATTGGTTACCTAATGTGGAGTTAGGGTAAAAAGTTCCATAAATACCCATATATTGTGTGAATGATGGATATTTATCAAGATACCCATACTAGGAATATCTAGGGTTTAATATGAAAACCATTTAAATGTATTAGTCATATACTTATACTCGGATCTCATTAAGTATATATATATATATATATATATATATATATATATATATATATATATATATATATATATATATATATATATATATATATATATATATGATGTATATTCATATATGTCCCAGACTCATCTATCTTCTACTGTTAATATTGTCAAATTATAAATTCATTCACATGTATAGTTATTTGATTACAATCAAGTATATGTCCTTTCTCCTTTATATCCTTCGCTTCATTTAAGGGAAACATAGATAAAATACTCCCAAGTGTCAACAAATAGACATCTGCATCTAGGGTATACTGCTCATATATACAACACTGATGATGTATCAAGTACATAGATCATTATCATGCTAATGATTAAAACAACATGTTTCCTTCTTTATTTAATTGTACTTATAATATATGTGTGATAGAAAATTTCTTAAAATGATAAATTGTGAAGTTATCGACTCCAAGTAATAGCATGCTATTATTATGCCTAATAACAAGCGATGTATTAGAGTAGTCAATCAAAACACCTAACATCATTGTAAATAGATTTTATATCATGGACCTTTATTACCATATAAAGTATTTTTGATATATTTGGTATTATTAACAAAGTTACACATCTCATAACCAATGATAACAAATAGATATCCTTATATGTATATATGTATGCATATGCTAATAGTTTGGAGAAAATTGCCCGATATGTGTTATTATGATTAGATTTATTATTATTAATGTTGATTATCATCTCAACTACATTTACACATGTTATTGGTTCAAAGAGATGGATTGTAAGAATTTGTAATAAAAAAGGTAAGAACTCACCTATAGGTCATGCGACACATCATTGATCTTCCATGTACCACTTCATGATCAATCACCATCCTTGAGGTTAGGAGTGAATAGGTGTTGAGGTTTATGATCATTGGGGTTGTTTGCTTCTTGGTGTGGATGCCATTGAGTTAGTTGGTTTAGGTTTTCAACAATAAAAGGAAATGAGAGGTTTGCATGATGTAGATGAGAGAGTGTCATAATTAGTTCTTATGGCTATGGTGAGGTAGTGGAGGTTGGAGGAGGAGTAATGGTAGTTGGTTGTGTTGTAGGTCCAACAATGGAGTTGAGATTAGTATGTGTTTGGTATATTGATAGACATAATGAGGCCATGGAATCATGTGGTGAAAGGTTGGAAGTAGTGATGTTACATGATGGTGTGTCTTGACTGCGGGGTACCCAAGGAGATGAGGAAGGAGAGGGTCAAAATGCTAGAGATGATAACGGAGAAAGGGAGGTATGGGGGATGTGAGTTGTAGATCACCTATCTCAATTGCATACCTATCGTGAGGAAGAAGAAGGAAGTTCAATGTTAGTGCTTGGGTTAGATTTTAGTTGTGATGGAAAACTGGATACTAAAGGAAAGAAGAATACCTCATAGCTAATTGGTGAACATGCATGCCATTAATGAAAACCATTCTTGGACATAAGGAGGTGCACACCAATGCTTCCATGGTTGCATGGGACAACAACATTTGTGTTGTTGGTAGCATGACAACTTACTATTAGTACATGCATGAGGGGAAGGGCATCGGTGGAGGGCTGGGTTTGAGCTACAGAAAGAATAGGGAAAAGAAATAAGAAGAAAAGGTGATGGAGGTGTAGATGGTGGATCAACATATGCAAGAATGTGACTGAAGAATATTTCATGGTGGATTTGATAAGTAGAATGGTGGAGAAGAAGCGGGGGTGTCGTTGTTGAGGGAAACACCATGGTATCCGGTGACCACTTCAAATGGCATCGATATCCATCTATTGTTGGATCACTTGGCACATAAAGAAGGAGAAGCTAATGGCCTTTGGGAGAGGTCTAGGGAGAAGAGAGGAGGCAATATTAGGAGAGAAGAAGTGAGTTTGTGAGAAGGAGGGTGGAGGGTGTTTATGGCTTGTGAATCATCGTCGAGGATGGCGATGGCTACTCCTTGTTGCTATAGTGGTTGGAGCAGGATCTACACACCTACAAACACTAGGGCTTGGTAATAGATATGCGATGGAAGGGATGAAGAAATAAGAAGGTAGAGAGGAACAGAAGGAAAAGAGAGAAGGAGAGAGGGGAAGAAATGAGTAGAGAAGAGGTAGTAGTTTCCTGACATTGGGACTACAGTTTTAGCACTAGGAGCATGACTGGAAAAGAAGAAAACAATCATGTGTGTTATGTGAAGAAAAAGGAAATCTAATAGTGATATAAAAATGTAAAAATTAAGTATATGGAAGTTAAGAATTTAAAAAACGAAATGATGGGCAAATTAGTTCTAATTGATTTGAAAATTGGCATGTAGGGTAATTAAGGTATGAGATATTCAATTTCAATATTCATTTTTTCTCTTTAAATATTTTTTATATGTATTGCATTATATTTAAGTGAAGTACTTAGTTAATGTGTGGAATGCCTTTCTAAATCATTTTGATACATTCTTTTGTGTATATATATACATACATATATATAAACTTTTTAATTTACTTTCATTTAGGGTGCCAATTTACTGTTAAAGTAATTAATTGGTAATTTTTGTAATAACTTGAAGTCTTAATTAATTAATTAATGTATCATTAATTCTATTTAAAGTGTTTGTTGTTAATAATATAACATTTTTCTTTGTTTTATATACCCAAATATATGAGAATAAGGATCCATACTAACCTAATCGAAAGGCATAAGAGAAAGGGAGTGCCAAGCTAGGTGTCTAAAGTTGGGTATGTTACAATATTTTTATATGGTACATGGGTTCATCCAAAAAATCACATGTATATATATACTCAACAATCAATTAATGGGAATTGTTGTTTGTTATTTATTATTTGATAAATATGGATCTTGGAGTTTTAGGTAATGGCTCTCGACTGTGCTATCCTTCCTTAAAAGGAGACACTCAAAATGGGCAACATGACATTTGGCATCAAAGCCCAGATTTATCAACTAGTGCTCAATAGTTAATATCAAATAATATCTAGAATATAAGTACAATTATTAGGACATAACCTAATGGTATTAATGTCTAGAAAGGATCATAGGTTTGGGGGCTAGAAATATTTTCCTCCTCACCATTAAGTTGGTATACTGGGACTCCCTTAGCCAATGTAATACTTGTCTGGCCAACACCTAGAGTTTTCCTAAAATAATGTTTCTTCTAGGTTTCTCATCACTAATTTCATTCTCTCCTCATATCTTTGATTAATAAACCCTAAAATGAGCTTCCCTCCTCATCTCAGGTTAGGGTTTTGAAATAAATGGGATTAAGGCATTCTCCTCCAATAAAATTATAATTTTAATAAGACAATTTGATGTGAAAGATGTGATGTGTAGTTTAAGTCTCTCTGTGAGTGTAAAACCTAGAATGACCTACGTTTTAGTTGAAAAACCCAATCTTCGATTAAGGAATTGAGTAAGGTAACCTAGTAGGGTATGGAAACCCTAATGAGTGAATTGGAATAATAAGCCCTAAAATATCGAATATAGTCCCTAACCCTAACACAAAACCCTAATCATGGGTAATGGGATTAGTATGGGTGTAATAATAACACTTCCCAATCAAACCCTAAGTAGGGTGAAGGAAGAGGAAAACTCAAATGAGTCTGGGTAATTTAGTTTTGGTACCTAGTTTAGATACCCATAGTTTCCCATGCATGTAATTAAGTGGTGTACAATAACCGTGATTGCATGGAGTGCATGATGGGTAGAGCATATGAAAATGAAACATATGAAGTCTCTTATTACATAAGGGAAAATATTATACCCTCAATTCACCTGTAGGGGTGGTGTTCAAATTTGGGAGTGTAATGCCCAAGCCCACCACCCAAGACTCTAGTAGATTTTTAGGAATGATGATTGTCTCCACAAATCACCACTAGCCTTAACTACATGCTTTGTCATCACTCACATGCAAGACAAGATAAAATTCCCGACTAGTCACACATCCTAGTACTACTCTTGGTTGAGCATGCTTAACCGTAGAGTTCTTTAGTGATGGGTTGCCTAAAACGGAGGTGCACCTTGGGGATATGGATAGTCTAATCATTCCTTTTAAGTTCGTTTTATTTGAGGCCTCAAATCCTAGGATGTTACAATCCTCCCCACATAGACTCTTGACGTCCTCATCAAGGATCAACTATATGACCTCATAATCTATCTCCATTTCGTTGTAGACCCAAATGGCCCATGTACACCTAGATCCCGACCACATATACCAGTGCAAGGGATCCATCAACTAGGATATCCCTTTCCAACATGCCCGGTCCACACAGCTCAAAGGCTGGCATGCCACAGGTCCAAGTTGGATTGGCCCCATAAATCACCACTAGCCTTAACTGCACGGTTTGTCCTCACTCACGTGCAAGACAAGATAACCATTTTGACTATTCACCCATACTAGTACTGCTCTGGTCTCTGGTCTGAGCAGGCTTAATCATGAAGCTCCTTAGTGATGGGATCCCTCTAAATGAGGTGCACCTTCGTGATGTGGGTATAGTCCACTCATTCCTTTTAAGATCATTTTATCTGAGGCCTCAAATCCTGGGATGTTACACGGAGGGTCCCCTGTGAATGGGGATAAGACCTATGGGGGTGCCATAACCTTAAACCCGTGGGTTCAGGTTTTGCATAGAAAGACTAACCTCCTCCTAGAGGTCAAGAAACAACCAAGGTTAAGACCTTCTCTAGAAGGTGACTCGACTAATCTCATGTTAGAAATTATGGAAACTTTGAACGTCCTCTAAGGACCTAACCCCAAAGAGATGGAATGTAACGAGATGGTATGGGAACAAGGAATGGAAGACTCTTCCCCAACATAATTAGAATAAGATGTCAAATGGGAAATATGATTCCAATGTATGTTAGATAAATCCAAGGGTAAACATGTAATGGCAGGTAATTTACATTGAAGGAAATCATGCATATAAGGTATATAAGCCTTACAGACATTAAGTCTGAAAAAAGGGTGTGCATTGGGATTAATGCCCTAGATGCACACATATATATATAATTGAAAACTTTGCTTTGATAAATATTAAGAAAAATGTGTAATATGAAAAGTTAACACATTGAAATAAAATCCTATGAAGGACACATCTAAGTCATACACTCTCTTGGGGAAGGATGAAACATGGGACATGAAAAAGTGGTGATATTGGAGACCCTTGTTTAAACCATGGTGTAAGTAATGAAGAAACACAATACAATGATAACATATCAATAAACCCTAGGCAGGGTTCATCCCTAAGTTAACTCTAGGGTCAAGTAGGATTAAGTAAAGGTGCATAAAACCTAAGAGGTTAGGAGGTGATCGTGCCCTAAGTACGTGAGGCCCGTGGTGTTAGCATGAAGCCATATGGTAGTAAACAAGGCCCATGGGGTTAGGAAATTGGCCACCTCCATAAGTACATAATGCCCGAGAGGCAAAGGGGAAAGGCACTCAATAAGTACATAAGGCCCATGGGGTCAAGAGGAGACCACTCCAAAGGTATGTATAGACCTTAAGGGAATGGCTAAGGTTAATGATACAAGAGATGTAGATACAAAGAACACAATAAGTATGTAGCAATAATTTTTGGAATGAAATATTACGGGGAGTTGTGCAAAACTCAAGGGTTATGAGAAAATTATTTTCCTTGTGATTTCATGGAAAATTATCAGAAAAAATCATGTAATTGAAATATGTTCATGCTTTGATTCATTGTAAAGTATGTTTAAACCAAATTTTCGAATTAAAGGATAGTGTGTGGGTAAACTATTTCTACACACAAAATAAGATGAACTTTGGGTTTTGACTGCAGCCAAATGTTTGTTTTAGCTTATTTTGAGTGTAGAGATCTGATAGCAACATTTGATACATGAAACTAACACCTACATGTGAATACCTTAGAGTGAAAATAAATAATATAGGGTTATGAGGTGTTATCTCACCCTTACATAAATATAGATGAATAATGATTAGTAGGTTTGAGACCTTGGTGTAAGTGAAATCACCAAGAAAATATGTAATCATAGAATTATAATATATACTATGATTGAGTATGTGGGAATAAACTTGGATTAAATTTTGGTTCTGATCTCAGTAAATGAGAAATTTTTGTATCAATAAAAGTTATTAAAGATAACCTAGATAAAGGTTGCTAGCCCTAATGCTGAGGTTAATATGAGATGTCATTCACCTTAGCCTTACTAGTTTGAATTTTGGGGACAAAATTCCTTTTTAAGGAGGGGTGAATGTAAGACCCTCAAATTTTATAATTTTAGATATAGTCCAATATTAGGATGTGGGAACATAATTGAGCACTACATGAGATATCATGCTCTGGCATATTGATTTTGTTCATGTACTTAGAATGATTCTTCAATTTAAGTAAATAGATGCAAATATATAAACATGTCTATATGGGACTCCATTGAGACATTAAGGCATATCAACTCTTAATTTCGTAATTAAGAATATCATAAAGTTCATGGACTTGGTGGATGACCTAGGATGTGATTCATGGGTGTTAGGACCCAATACAAGCCCAATTGGGATAGTTGGGTTTTACATATGCATCCCTGAGATGTAAACTAAGAATTGAAGTGTTTCTAGATCATATTTTAATGCCATGAATTTTTTTAGTTAATAGATAATCATAATATAAGATAATGTGGGAAATTTCAAAGGAATCCAAATTTCAGAGGAATCCAAATTTGATACCCAAGGTTACCTCCATGAGACCCCCACCATAGCACAAACTACCTTCATGACAAGGAACAACTATGGCAGAAGTCCTAGTTGGATACTAGGGCTAGTAGAGGAGATAGCATACATTGGGTATTCTCTACTTTCAACACTTGAGATGGGCGTTTGGTAGTGTTGTCAGCCTATTTGTTGCCTGAATCAAATGCATAAACAAATAAACACTTAATTCATATATCATTCGAGATCTGAACTCCTCTTCTAGGTCAAGACGTATGTGTGTGACCCTATAGGTCCCATATTATGTGGGCAGTGAATGTCCATAACAACTTATGACATCACAAGCAAAGAGTGGTGCCTAGTTGCACAGATTGCTATCCAAGTAAATGGAAAAGTTGGGGAACAACTTCAACCTACAATCTGTGTATGGTGTTGTAGTGTTTGTATTGTTCCTTTGTCACTAGGGTCTAGATTGAACTAGAGGCATGGAGTAGTCACCCTCATTATTATTCAATCTTATTTCTTGAACCAAGAGCAGACTATCTGATATATATGTGAGCTCAATATCACTTATTTACTCACATGCGCATGGCCATTCTTTTCTTAGTCTCGCTTATCAAGAGGCCTAGGACATCACACTCGAGTAGGAGGGACAAATCCCATGTCTATCACTCACAATCAATCCCCATGTGTCAAAGCCACCCCATCATCACCGTTATAACAACCCATGTTTAGGACTGCGTTTGATAATGTCAAGGAGTACCCAACGACATGTGTTGAGTGTAGTGATTTCAAGTCTATGAACGACAACTACCACCATCACTTTGAGAGTTGACTATGACTTCCATGATAATGGCTTCCATGTGTCAGTCTCATGATGGGTCTATCTGATGCACTATTATCTAACATGTATCTGTGTGATTGGTTTGATATCGCCATATCATGACCAATGAGACTCAATCATCAACCAAGTCACACTCTGATCTTCTATGTTATTCCTATCTATCAACCTTCCATAATAACAACTGATCAGGGACATAATAATAATGTAAATATCTACTCTTAGCATTCGTATGATCTCATTTCTTCCAAGTCACATACTTGAATACATACATCATTGAGTAATATTATTCTCTAGACATTTATAATGTTACATCATTATCTCATAACTAAATTAAACAAAATAAATTGGAAGCTTGCCTTTTATTAATTATCAAATCATATTTACATGATATGCCATTACAATCATCACATGATTGGCTCTCCGGATATACATAACCAATTGACTCCCACTTGAACGTAGAGCCAATCATCAAAGAATCTTATTTTGAGTGACCTTACATAACCATCATGCTTCTTCTATGAAAGTGCTTTAGTCAAGGGATCCACAACGTTGCTTTCAGTTGGTACTTTGCAAATCTTAACATCTCCTCGTTGTATAATTTTTTGTATGAGATGATACTGCCCTTGTAAATGCTTTGAGAACTGATGCGATCTGGGTTCCTTAGCTTGCGCAATAGCTCCATTGTTGTCACAATATAGCTCAAGTTCTGTGATGAACTTCTTGATCCATACAACCTCATTTGTTGCACTTGATGCAACAAAATACTCAACCTTTATTTTAGAAATTGCAACTGTTTCTTGCTTGGAAATCTATCATCTTACAACTCCATTATTGGGGTAGAACACAAATCCATATTGTGACTTGTAATCATCTTGATCAGTCTAGAAGCTTGCATCAGTGCAACCTTTCACCATTAACTATGTCTCTCCATCGTAAACCAAGAATTTATCCTTAGTTCTTCTCAAGTACTTGAGGATATTCTTCACGGCTATCCAGTGAGCATCACCTAGATCTGACTGATATTTTCTCATCATGCTCAAGGCATACAAGATGTCTGGATGGGTACACAACATTGCATACATGATACATCCAATTGCTATGGCATATGGAATCTCACTCATGTGTTCCCTTTCTTCACAAGAACTGGGACATTGAGCTCTAGAGATACTCACACCATGACATGTAGGTAGGTTTCCTCTCTTTGAGTTCTCCATGCTGAACCGCTTCAGCACCTTGTCGTTGTATGTGCTCTGACTTAGTCCAAGAAGTCATTTGGATCTATCTCTATATATCTTTATCCCCAAGATGTAGGATGCTTCTCCCATGACTTTCATAGAGAATGTATTTCCAAGCCAAATCTTTACCTTTTATAAAGTAGGGATGTCATTCCCCATCAATAGTATGTCATCTACATATAATATGAGGAATGTCACTATTCTCCCACTAACCTTATTGTACATACATGGTTCATCTTTATTTTGAACAAAGCCAAACCCTTTGATTGTCTCATCAAAATAAAGATTCCATCTCTGAGATGCTTGCTTCAATCCATAGATTGACCTTTGTAGCTTAAAAACTCTATTGGCAAACTTTAGATCTATAAACCGCTCAGGTTGTGTCATATACACAACCTCCACAAGATTCCCATTAAGGAATGTGGTTTTAACATTCATTTTCCAAATCTCTTAGTCATGATGATCCACAATAGTGAGCATGATCCTGATGGATTTAACCATGGACACTGGAGAAAAGGATTCATCATAGTCAACACCTTAAACTTGTATGAAACCCTTTGCAACTAATTTGTCCTTATAGGTTTGAACCTTTCCATCCATGTAGGTCTTCTTCTTTAAGACCCACTTGCACCCTATGGGTTTTAACCCTTTAGGTGGATCCACCAAAGTCCATACTTTGTTGGTATACATTGATTCCATCTCAGTTCTCATGGCTTCAAGCCATTTTTCAGACTCGGGTACCTCTATCGCTTCTGTATAGGTAATTGGCTCATCATCTATGAACAATTCATTTCCTTCTTGAGTTACAAGATATCCGAATCTCTCAGGCTCAAGGTGTATCCTATTAGATCTACGAGATCCCTATGTTACTTGAGGAATTTGATATTTCACAACACCTTGTGAATCTTTTGGTTTCTCTTGCACATCTAATGGTTCAATGTTTTCTTGTTGGTTTCGAACCTCTTCGAGCTCTACTTGCCTCCACATGTTTCCTTTGGAAATAAATTCCCTCTCTAGGAATACAGGCTCCTTGGAAACAAACACTTTGTTGTCATATTGAGAATAAAAGTAATATCCTTTGGTCTCCTTAGGATATCCAACAAATAACATTTATCAAATCTTGGGCCAAGCTTTTCAGGAAACATTTTCTTGACATAAGCTTTGCAACCCCCAATCATCATAAAAGACACGTTGGGACACTTCCCATACCATATCTCATATGGTGTCTTTTTAACTAATTTAGATGGTACTGGGTTTAGTGTATACGCGGTTGTTTCTAGAACATACCTCTAGAAGGTATTTGGAAGCTCAACTAAACTCATCATAGATTGCACCATATCCAATAATGTGCGATTCCTTCTTTCTGATACACAATTATGCTGATGTGTTCCAGGCGGAGTCCACTGGTATACAATCCCATGGGCTCTAAGAAGGTCCTCAAACTCTTGGTTTAAGTATTCTCCACCTTGGTCAAGATAAAGTGACATAATACTTTTACCAAGTTGGTTATGCACTTCATTCATAAACTCCTTGAATCTTTCAAGAGCTTCTTACTTATGTTTCATCAAGTAAACATAGACATACCTACTAAAGTCATCAATGAAGGTAATGAAGTACTGATACCCAGCTCTAGCGGTTGTTCTACAAGGTCGACATACATCAATATGTATGAGTCCTAATAGAACACTAGCCCTCTCATTATTACCAGTGAAAGGGTTCTTAGCCATCTTTCCCAACAAACAAGATTCACATGTCTCTAATGATTGAAAATCAAAAGACTCCAGATAACCATCTTTATGGAGTCTAGATATGTGATTCTCATTTATGTACCCTAGACGACAATGCCAAAGGTATGTTTTTCTTGAGTCATTGATGTTTTGCCTTTTGGTATTCATGTTATATACTCATGTCTCTTGATCTATCAAGTATAGACCATAAGACATTGGGGCACTTCCATAAAAGATCCCATCTTTACTAATAGAACATCTTCCATTCTTTGTAAGAAATTTGAATCCGTTCTTGTCCAAAAAAGATATAGATATGATGTTCCTATTAATGGAATGTATGTAATAGCAATTTTCTAACATATCACAAGCCCACTTGGTAGAGATAACTCATAGGTTCCAATTGCACTGGCCGCAACTCTTGCACCATTAGAAACACCTAGTTCCACCTCACCTTTCTCTAAAGATATACTTCTCTTTAGATCCTTCACATTTGATAAAATGTGTGATCCACATTCGGTATCAAGTAACCATGATGAAGAGGTAGTGAAGTTAATCTCAATAACGTATACCCCAGAAGTAGAGATCTCTATCCTTTGCTTTATCTTCTTGGGTTCCCTTATCCTTCTCATTACTTTGAGTGTAGAATATTTGGACTTTAGCTTAGCCACAAAATGCTTTTTGGCTTTGCCTTTGTCCTTGGACTCAACTCCGTTGATCACCATCACGGATTTGTCCATCTTCATTTGTTCTTAAACATTTATCAAGGATGTCAAGAAACTCTGACAGTGGTCCAACCATGTTGCTCAAGTAATAACACTCAATGAACCGGCTATATGATTTAGGCAATGATTGTGAAATCATATCCGTGGCTAACTCTTGACCCAAAGGAAATCCCAGTTTCTCAAGATGCTCCATATGCCTAATCATATTAAGCACATGGGGCTCTACTTGATCTCCCTCTGCCAATTTGTTCTCAAATAGCACCTTAGAGACATTATACCTTTCATGCTTATCATGCTCTTTATGGAACTCATAGCTCATACAACCCAACATAAGGTTCTTGATGTTCACAACATTATTAGCATGCTTCAAATGAGCATCCATGTCAGTCTTAGGCGAATTTGGAGTGGATACTAGCTCTGGTATTCCAGGATCATGCAGATCTCTTTTCAAGGCCCTGAACCAGTTATGGAAATAAATCTCATTTAAGTTGTCCGAACATGATGAATTTTTTTCCATTTGATTCTACAAGAGATAAAATTTTCATTTGTCAAAAATCCTTTTGATTTGATTTGATTTGAAAATTTTGATGATATAATTATGTCTTTAATTATTATCTCTCCCACCATTTTATTCAAATTGATAGCCCTCAATATCAATTCAAAATATTGCAGCATACAATATTCTAGTGGGCCAAGATCCAAAACAATTCAGTCAATACCCAACCAACGCTTGCGCTCATGACTAATTGTTAAGGTAGGCTACAATTGCCAATTGCATCATATGCAATTATTGGATAGATGATATGTGCAACTCCTTGTCATGATCATATGCATCCTTCTGGGATTAGACTCTCTAAGAATCACCAGGTAAGCTTGACCTAATAGCCAACATAGTAATAATGCACCCCTCTTGGTGGGCCCACATTATTATCATCACACTTCTACGAGATAAACAACGTACCACCCTTGGGGTTCCCACACTTGGTCGATCAAGCTTTTCATCTGTACTTCTAATGGAAAGCATCTTAGACTTAATATTTTATTTGAGGTAGTTTGTATTTATAAGTATGTACATATACTTTATCGAATCACCAAATATATAATATGTATCATATACATTCTATATCCCACAATGAAAACATGCAATAAACAGAAGCGATGGTTATGGCCAGTCCTAATGTAATCTCTTCGAGCCTCAAGGAATTACAGTCATCTAGGTCTACATCACATGTAGAAACATGTTGTGATGAAGATCTATGCTTGCCAATCTAGTTTGATCGGTTCAACCCTTGAACCGATCAGCTCTCCTCCTGACTGGTTGTTAGGTTATCTCACCAGTCATCTGGTCCTTTTATCCACCATCGACTGGATCCTTCAGCTGATTGGTTGGGCCCACCAGGAGATCGGTTCGACTTGTCCACTATGTACTCCAAGGTCCTTCAGTTGGTCGACTCATCATCAAAATGCCTTCATCTTTGTCATAATTGGAAAGTAAACTATCCTACTTTTACATGATTATAGGAAACCTCAAGTTACATTCAAGGGGAGCAAGAGTAGGAGAGAATTAACTTTACATTGGAAGATGAGATAGAGGCTCGGTACATAGATCGGGATAAACAGATAAACCAACCATATACAATCATGCACATATAGGGGTTATTATCCACAACCATGCAACACATCCACCATCAAACCATTTTAGAGTGATGCATGTAAATTGCATATATATATCATATATATATCATACATATATATCATATATATTAGTTTGGGATTATTGTGGTGTTTGGATTTGATAAGATATTATTCACATATCATGCAATAATAGAATGACAAAACCAAAATCCAATCATATGGATTATCCCATAATATAGTAAATTGATGTTGGCTCTGATACCACTATTGGGAAATATGGTACAGAGCAGGCTGGGGAATTTACAATTTTATTACCTTATTCCCCATAAACAATAGATTGTGTCAATAACTAAAATGTAGGAAGGATGGTTTATGGGATATACCTGGTCTTGGAGAAAGCCAGCGATAATCCTCATCGTTGTAGATGTGCAACTCTGAATCCCAGTTGCACTAGGATACATATGACTACTGCACCTTCTGGTTTGCACCACAAACTACAACTACGAATGTCATCTTCTTTAGTAGCTCCTCTTATCATAGAATGCTGGTTGATGTTGTCATCCAAGCGGCAAACAATAACTTCCCACCTCTATGGTAGTCCATATGGACCACCTAGAACTTCTATCGCCCTACAATACTAGATAGGAAGGAGTTGTCCCTCTCCATCAGTGTACTAGTCATCGACTTGCTCTGCCACAATGACAACTCTCAGTTGTTCTCTCCCATGGCTATCCCTCCCTTGACGGGTGGAACTTGCCTGGGCTCTCCTGGTTACCACAACCAGAGAGAACAATAGTTGTTAGAGGAACTAATTCTCAGTTGTCTTTGTTGTGTTCTAGGAAGCCCCTACACCCCTCTATATGTATTAGTGGCCAAGTTCAAGGTTCCCAATTGCTATCCATTGCGGGATTAATGTGCGGGAGTGGAAAGGACCAGAAGAACTCAAATTTTACAACAATTCTAGAAATTGTACAACATGCGATAGCTAAAACGGTTGTTTGGATGAGCTAGATGGTCATCTCAGACACAACATGATCATATCACACTATGAGGTGAACGTTTTGCAGTTTCCAATTGTATACGAATTTGGCAAATCAATTTCTATCAATGTTAGACATTGATTTCCTTGTTCAACAAGTATTTCTCAAGCAAAATGGATTAGGAAACAACTATAACCTTCCCCGACTAAGTAGGACCACCTGGCCCATGCCAGACATCCATCTCAGTTCACCCAGATGGTCGTCTGGTGACCCGAGTTGAGCATGTTTGGCCGGGTCGGTTCATTCCATTGCCAATTTCCATTCACAATAAGGCCTGACACCCAGACGCGTGGCACTTCCAGACAGCCATCTCAACATTGAGATGGGTGTTTGGCAATGTTGTTAGCCTATTTGTTGCCTGAATCAAATGCCTAAACAATTTAGCACTTAATTCAACTGTTATTCGAGATTCAAACTCCTTTTCTAGGTCAAGACCTATGTGCATGACCCTATAGGTGGCATATTATGTTGGTAGTGAATGTCCATAACAACTTATGACATCACAAGCAAAGATTGGTGCCTAGTCATGCATCATTTCTACTCAAGTAAATGGAAAAGTTGGGGAACAACTTCAACCTACAATCTATGTATGGTGTTGTAGTGTTTTTATAGTTCCTTTGTCACTGATGTCTAGATTGAACTAGAGGTATGGAATAGTCACCCTCATTATTATTCAATCTTTTTTCTTGAACCAAGAGAAGACTATCTGAGATATATGTGAGCTCAATATCACATATTGTCTCTCATGCACATGGCCATGCTTTTCTTAGTCTCACTTATCAAGAGGCCTAGGACATCACACTACAATAGGAGGGACAAATCCCATGTCTATCACTCATAATCGATCCCCATGTGTCAAAGCTACTCAATTATCACCGTTATAACAACTCATGTTTCAGGACTGCGTTTGATGATGTCGAAGTGTACCCAATGACATGTGCTGAGTGTAGTGATGTTAGGTCTAAGAAACACAACCACCACCATCACTATGAGAGTTGACTATGACTTCCATGATAATGGATTTCATGTGTCAGTCTCACAATGGGTCTGTTTGATACATTGTTCTCTATCATGTATTTGTGTGATTGGTTTGATATTGCCATATCATGACTAGTGAGACTCAGTCATCAACCAACTCACACTCTGATCTTATGTGTTATTGTTGTCTATCAACCTTCCACAATAACAATCGATCATGGAAATAATGAGTTTAAATATGTACTCTTAACATTAGTATGATATAATTTCTTCCAAGTCACGTACTTGAAACATACGTCATTAAGTAATATTATTTTCTAGACATTTATAATGTTACACCATTATCTCATAACTAAATCAAACAAAATAAATTGGAAGCTTTTTGTTTATTAATAATCAAATCATTTTTACATGATATGCCATTACAATCATCACATGATTGGCTCTCTGGGCATACATAACCATCAAAGTTCACATAAGCCATTAAATGATTGTTGAATATATAAGTACATGTAATTGTTGGATGAACCCATGTACCAGTATAAAAACATGTTGAATGTGTTTTGTTTGTTGATGTTTAGAGTAGTTGATACACATGATATGAGGGCATGAAGATAATTATGAAAACAATTGAAGATATGAAAGCAATGCAGGGAGGAATATCTAGATAGTTTGGTATTATTCCCATATGTATAAGTTAGTTTCTTTTGAAAAATTCATGTAACTCCTTAGAGGAGTATCATTTCACATTCTATAAAAAATTCAAGCTCATTGGCAAAAATTATTGATTATGGTTTATTGTTTGCTAAATCTAGATCCTGGAGTTTTAAGTAATGGCTCTTGACTTAAAGGTCCTTTCTTAATAGGATGATACTCAATAGTGGGGATCATTGCAACACTCCTCTACAATATTGATTTTTTTTAGTTGTCTATCTACATCTCATTCAGTGTTAGCAATGCTTTTATTCAACTATAAGGTAAAATAATACACATTTCACGATTAAGTAGTTACGTAATGATGCAATCATTACTAGATATGTTGACGTATAACAATTTAGACGTTCCCTACAATTGAAGTTTTCACTGAGTGTCTATTTCCTATAAATTTGTTACCTAAAGGCTCTAAACCGTAAATAGTTAGTGTTCTTGGGATGATCACTAACAATTTGCAATATATATTGTTGAATAAAGAACATGACAAAAAGATTAAAATTCTAGGTGAATAAAGGTAATACATAGGCCAAGTAATGGAAATTTACCTAACATTGAAAGGAGCCAAAATCACATCCTTTCAAGTAGTAGAAAATATTTAAATAAAGTAGAGAAACAATAAAATGTACTTCTTGTTCTCTCTCTACACTTCTAAACAATGATAGAATTAGAAATGCCACATTGACTAACTATATATCATAGTTTTGGTATATAAGTAGTTGTAAGTACATATAACTGGTTTGATATACGTAAAATGATTCAAGACATATATATATATATATATATATATATATATAGAATGAGGCATTTAGACATAAGATCTCACTATATCCATTATTCTATTATGAAGGTATTTAGCCATTTTTACTCAAATAACTACTTAATATCTTGAAAGAAGATGCTAGTGACATAATCTTGTCCTATGATTTCCTCTGACAAATGGATCAATATATTTTACCCTTGTTGAATACTATCTAACCATAGACATAAGTTCTGACACTGATGGCCTAGCAAGTCAAATATCTCTTGTGAAATCAGAGTAGGTTCATGCAACTTTGGAGGAGGAACCATAGGGGGGCATTAGGTATTAGAGTATGTTAATATTCTTGTATCAATTAGAATCACATATATATATATATATATATAATAGGTATTAGAGTATGTTAATATTCTTGTATCAATTGGAATCATATATATCAGATAAAATTTACAAAAAAATCAATATATAAACCTTCCCATAGATAACTTTGTTTGTGGGCCACCCAATAAAGTCACATTCAGCTTCTCCTAATGTACTATATTCATCATTGGGCACTAATACTGGTGTGTATTTCATATGGACAAGTTAGGGTGTCACACAGACCACATTAGCTGACATTTGAGTAATATGTAGGATCCCATCATCATGTCACACAACCCTTTCATCAATCTCGACCATTAATGTAGGCTCATAAACTGTAAAATGACACTTTCAAACCACCTATAATTTTATATAGTATTACATATACGAGTAACACAAATTAATACTTATTGTATTGGAATTATATTAGAAGAAAACTTACAACATTGGGTGGGCCAACTGGAGGGTCCATGAAAGTAATCAGGATACCCTTGTGTACCTCATCAAAAGAATAACATACAATCTGGGCAGGTAACTGAGATTGATATGGCTGAAAGGTACTCATTTCTTCTTGCATTCTCTATTTTATTAGCTCATCTATCCCATCCCATGACACACCACCACTTGTTTATGATCTTTGTGTTTGTTCTAAAGACTCTTTTAGCCCAACACCAAATCTTGTGTCCCTAACATGTCTAGGATGATCCTAAGTACCAAGAGAAACTTTTAACTCATCATTTTAGCCCTTAGAGATGAACTTTCCTTCTTTTGATTACTCATAGATCTCCCACTAATCATCATAAATGGAACTAGTGATTAAATCTAACTATCAGAATGAAAATAAGCTTGCATTGTGATAGTTGAAATTTACCATTTTGTGAGCCACCTCAGGAGCTTTGGGGTTGGGAATTTCTTCTTTTATGTTTGTTCTAGAATTATCCACTCCTCATGTCAGAGTAGTGGATAGGGACTTGGAGATGTGCTTAAGTCTTTCCTACATGATTGGAATTTTCCATGTGTTGGGGGAGAAATGCACAACCACAATTGATACGTGTGCACATTGTTTACAAGCCCTTCTTTGAGCCTCATGTAGAGTCTATTTAATCCAAGAGATATATACATTAATTATTTAATACCTTGAACCCATCAAACTAATCAAAAGTGTGTATAGAATTACTTAATACCTTGAACTCATTATATTTCCTCGAATCACAAAATGGATTCACACATCAACATCAAGATAGTTGTATTTCTCAATGGCAGTCTTCTTCTTGTCAGATTAATCTTTAAATTGCTCCACATCCTTTAACAATGTTGTAAGACCTTTTTATGCTGCAATTTTTCATCAAGGTGAAAAAAGCCCTACAAAATTAGTTATACTATCTTTAGAAACAAGAACAAAAGCTTAAAAATAAATTAAGAAACTTAGTACAAATGCATATATGTCACATGTACATCCTTCTAGACAAGGTCATTCTTGGCAGCATCAACTTTATGCCAAGATTCAACGACTATTGGCACTTGTTGCAAGAAGTAGATCCCTAAATAGTGGTTGAAAGAACTATGATTCTCCCTATCTAAACCCACAATGCTAAACAAGATTACTCAAAACCAAAACATCAGTTTAATCACTAATAAAGCAGATTACCAAAATGGCATAGAACTAAAACCTAGTGAAACTTTCTAAACATGCCAGAGGACATTTACACAAAGGTCCAACATCTTGTTCATGTATGTATGTATGTATATGTATATATATGTATGTATATATATCTATATAAATAAATAAATAAATAAATATATACAACCATACCAAGTATTTGTACATATGTTCTGCAGCCTCAACCACAACCTATTTACAAAATATATTGTCCACACAATTACATCATCTACATAAAACAAGGTACACTCCCAAAATCTCGAGTCAATATACAACATATACAAAGCTCCTAGCCCAGTCCTAAGAGTATAGGGACGACTCTAGGACTCTATACAGACCACACCAACCTTTTACTCTTACTTCTCTTTAAAAAAGTCCTCCTTGCTCCTCTACATCTGACAGATCTGTTGATCACCTAAAAACATGTGGTGACCCACGAGGTGAGGCCCATATCCCAGGAAGAGATATAACTCTATAGGAATCTATTGCTTTCCATAATTATATATTTAAGCAGATAAAATAGATAATATCAAAGATTTCAAGGACTATATAACTTGCACATGAGAATAGGAATAGCTACAACATTTGTACAGTTGATTTCTCTTACGGCATTATAAACCATCTATGATTTAAAGGAACATGGCTAGGGTTATAATCCAATGCTATTCATCAAGTAACTTTACCAATTATGTTGCACGACTAAGTTTCAATTTTTTTAACCCCTAAGTAGTTTGAGTCATACCACTCAAACTACTAGTTGACCACTACTAAGTTTAAATCGGCCTTGTATAAGATATAAGATGACCAGAATCCTAAGACACCTTCCCCTTGGTCAATACAAGTAATAATTGTAGTCGCATATCAGACCAACAACTAAAAGAGCCTAGTCCATCCTAGGTACACATGCCATGACAATAGAAACAAAGGTATACAACCCTCAAATCTGAGTTACAATCATTGTCGCTCTCAATTACTTTCACATTTGAGACACAACCTCGACCACTCTCCAAAAACATTGGGATCAGGATGATATGGATATACCATCCATGTACCCACATACGCTCAACAATATACAACTTTGAGTTCCTTTTCAAATACTGATTTCACTATCCAACAAGTTCTGACACTATAATAGTCCTATCGAATCAGGGCACTACTCACTTAGGGTTACACTTGATTACTTTGGTTGATTTATTGTCTATTTACATGCACCAATCAAGTTATATATCAACACCAAATAGGTTCTTACAAGATTGTTGGGGTTCACAACCTCAGAAGATATAAAATGTATTAAAATAGTTCCATAACATTCCTTCACAGAGAAAGTAACCACCTTGGTCATCAAAGGGATTAACGACAAACTAGAGTGAATCAATCCACAAGCATCACTATGTTTGGAACAACATTACTCCATGTAATGGCATCATCAACATTCAATATTTAAAAGGGAAAAGTTATCCTTTGCATTGGGGTTTTTATCCAACCATGGTTACACCACCATAATAGAAAATAAAGAAATATAACCACCATAGCTTAACCACTAATAAGAAAGTTTCAAAGTATGGTTACTAAAACAACACTTATGTGACACTTTTAGAAGTCATTTTACCTATATTAAGAATTTTAAATCTTGCATGCTTAATTGAACTATTCAATAGTCAACAAATGATGTTCACAAAGTTTGAAATATAACTAGCATGCTTGGATCATCGCTTCAACATACAAAACAACACTTTTAGGGCCCATCATTTAGCATTTTTAGAGTTCTAAAAAAGATCAGCAATATGCATGTGGAAGGTTGGGAAGACATGCATTCAAGGTTATATAAATCGCCTGGTTCAAAGATGAAACCAAACTCCAAGGTGAAAACTCTCAAAAACATCACCCAAACATCAAGCTTAACCCAACACTACTTCAAGATTGTCTCCTCTTTCCACTAATAGAGTGGAACTAGGGCAACAAATAAGAAAATGAGAGTGCTCAACCTACATGCCCAAGATTCTAGCAAGGAAACGCCAAGAAAAACCCATAGAACTCAGTCATAATGGGTAGGAGGGTGAAGAACAACAAGGAAAAGAGGAGAAATGCAAGAATCTTACTTGAAGGCAACAACAATCACGATCTACAGCTTGAGATCAGTCCAATGAACCTTGATTCAATCTCATGAATCCACAAAAAGCTTAATACCGTCATCCTGGATGAAGCCTTGTCGACCTCTTCTCTTCCAAGAAATCTCATTGTGATCCTCAAGATACAAATAAAGTTCCACCAAAAGAGTAGAAGGAAAATGATATAGGGGTATATTTAGGACTAGATCAGCACACTTGTCAGGAAGGAACCTATCAGCCCAGAAACTCTGTCGGGCATTGAAATTTCAATGGCCAAAAAAATCCATCGATCACTGAAAATTTGTCGGCCGCCAAAAAATTCGACGGCCACTAGAAACCCATTGACCACCGAACACCATAGACTAACACTTGTCGGTCAGCCATCAAGCCATCATGTGCTCAAACACTATTGTTCCAAAACTTTGTTAGTCGCACGTCACAAAATCCATTAATCAACAAAATTAAAGCATATTGACTCAAAACTCCCATCACACAACAGAATACCACCAAGCACTGAGAAACTAGTTGAACACCAAGAAGCAAATGGTCCCCAAAAAAGCAAACTGTCACCAACGAAACTGTCAATCGATGAAACATAACATTAGCATCCCACCAAGCTTATGCACTCCATCAAGAATGTTTCAAATTCATCCAAAGGAGAAATAGAATTATAACATTTTGATGTACATCATGAAGAAACTCAATCAAGTGTCGCATCAATGATAATACTAACAGAAAAAGGGTAAATTGCATAAAAGTCCACAAGTTACATAAATCAGTAACTTGAGCAAACAAGGTCTAATTTGATTCACATTTTAAAAATAGCTTCATCATTCATGATGACATCACAATATAAAGTTAACTTTGAATATTAAGCATCACATTGATCCAATCATGCCAAAAAAATTTATATTTCCATTAGCTTCAAAATCAATGGTCAATTTCTCACCTTTATCCCTAAGCATCGTTATCCCGTGCATGAGTGTGATGCCTCTACTACATGAGGAATTTACAGACTTCGAACATACTAAGAACAAACCTCCTCATGGTTCTCAACATCCTCATGACGCTCAACATCCTCACAGTGATCAATATACTCATTGTTAGAAGCCATTCTATAACAATCTACAAAATAGAAAATAAATATTATGTGTTTGAAAAATTCACATATAACACATAAAACATATACACATGATAGAGAAACATGTAAAATATTAATTAGCATATAAAAATTATTGTTTTATTATAAAAGTCATGCCTCCAGTATTCCTTGTTAGTTTCAATTCCTTTTGTATGGTTGTTACATTTAGAGAAGACTAGTGAGAATAGATTGGAGTCATCATACTTGTTGTAGTACTCTTGTTCATATGTAGGATCTACAATGAACTGCCTTTTTCCATGAAGAATGACAACCATTTTTCCTTTGTAGGGTCATCGGTATAGAATACTTACTTCCCCTATGATTCCATGATGAATGGCTCATCCTTCTCACCAGTCATTTTAAAATCCACTAATTCAAAACCCAATTCATCCACTTGAACTCCTATGTTATTACTAACCCAATTACACCTAAAGCCGAGAATTATGAACTATTTGTGGTCAAATATTAATATGTCTTCAATGACACCGTAATAAGAAATCATGCCCTCTCATGGACTCTTATCCTTCAAACTAGAATAATACAATGAAGAATCTTGAAGGATAAACCTATTGTTGACGTCTTAATGTACTGTATCAATTCATCTAATCAGTACAAATTCCAAGTCTTAAATTCCTAACTTCTTCACTAAGTTTAGGGTATAATAAATCAATTTTCATCCATTGCGGGGAATCAAACATATTTCAATGAATCCCTCATTGTTA